>OX596285.1:915652-2115652 GCA_951394225.1 Harpalus rufipes | reverse complement strand
AATTAGTAAAACCTCGAACATTTAAAAGAAATGGAGAAAACTTGCTCAAAAAATGAATTTAAAATTATAGAAAATACGTAAATATAAAAGGTGTAATTATAATTTTTTGTGTGTAAATACAATATGTATAGCACAATGGAAAAGGCGAGAGGTATTGTGATGGCCACAACAGATTTTTTTACATTTATATCCTAATTTTTTGTTACCTTTTTATAGACTTCAAATGCCGTAAACTGTGTGGCCGCGTACGGAAATATCCTAACCATTTGGGCGCCATTTCCTTTGTAAAGGGCTGAAAATCCTTCATGTGCGATAATGTGTTTGAGTCCTCTTAGAACGCCATGTTTGCAATGGTGCCGATTGTGTGCTTGCATTAAGATTTTTATACGATCTAGCGGAGCTACTGTTGTTTTTGATAGCATACCAGCTAACCCTAAAAATAAAACACGTAAGAATTATTTTTACTTCTCGCTAAGAGAGGTATTGGATTCATGCTAAAAATCGCATATCCAGATTTTATTGAATAAGCATGTTTTAAGGTACCTACAATCCGATTTTAATACGTTTACAATAATGCCTGTGTGTATGTGTGTGGGTGTGTGTGTGTGGGGAAGATGGAAGGACGATTTTTTAAAAACTATAATACTTAATATCTGTTTAACTACGTATTTCTCAATCGGACATTACTGGAAAGAGCTAAAAAGGTTTTGGTAATAATTGGACAACCGGAAGTAGCAGATTCTTAAAAAAATCTTCTAAAGAAGAGTAAATTCTCTATCTGATACATATAAATATTTTATTATATCTTATAGATATAGAGATAAAGAAATATAAGGTATATAATAATCTGTTTTAATAAATCTCACAGCCTAAATAATGTCATGGAAATCAATTGATAAATTATTTGTTTTATAACTGACAGATAAATGTCAGTGTCAAAAATTCAGAGACATTACTGAAGATTTTTTCTGGGAAGTACATACATTATATTATTTCTTATTGTATCAATAGTTACACATTTAAAATTATACCCTTTAAGAACACTAATGAATTGGAAACTTTTCGAAAAATTAGAAGGACAAAATTTCTTCATAGAATAAATTTAAATTTAAAAAATCTAAATATAAGGAATAGATATAAATAGAATTTTTGGTGTAGAGTATACGTATACAAGAAATGTTAAATACAATAGGACGCGAGCAGTCGTGTGACTTTGTTAGCCTTGGCAAACAGAAATGGGGGCCCGTGTCAGAATGATACCTAGTAATTATGTACATAGATGTCAAATATCATAATTTTTCATTCTAAATGTATTTTCCTCGACACGTAAATTCCACACTCCTGGTGACAAATTAACTACGTGAATTTAAAAAAATCTTGAAATTTTTAATGAAAATTTTTGACATTTGACATCTATATACATAATTACTAATTGTCATTCTGACACGGGCCCCCATATCTGCTTGTCAAGGCCAACAATGTCACATGACTGCTCGCGGCCTATACTTATGTAACCAAAAACGGAAGTGGCGAGAGATATTGTGCTGGACAGATTTTTTTTATTAAATTATATTACATTATTTTGTCAGTTAGCAAATAAAGTCTATAGAATGAAGTGATGTTTTATTGTAATTTTTAATATTTAGGTCTTGAGAAAAATACTATTGAAAAAATTCGGTTTCACGAATTTAAATTATTTATTTAATTTTTTGTAAAACTACTCTGAATAACCTTGAAAAAATACGCTAGTAACGTATAAAAATATAACGTCTTCCGTAATTTTTATAAATTAAAAGTTTCTAAAAAAACTGTAAAAACAATTTATGGATATATATATTTAAACAATGTGAGAATGTTATAACAATAAAATAAATAATAAATCACAATTGAAGCCATTAAATTCAGAAGGCTCTAAGTGCCAAAGTAATATAATATTACAGATTTTTACGTGAAATATGATTAAAATCAAAATAACTATAATTTTATTTGCACGACAAAAGCTACAAATACTAAAATATTTCGACGAATATGCAAAATGTATTATTAAATTAATAACAGAAGATACAGAAATGTTGCATTGCAAAAAGAGACATTGTACAATAAAAAAAATTAATCTCTTATTTATCGCTTTCAGTCAAAGTTTAATAATAGTAATAAAACATTACCAAAAGTGACTAATCAAAGTATTACAAACATTTATAATTGTTAATGATTACAATTGTAGCAACAAAATTTGTGCTACTTAAATGAATTTACTGCCGATAAAGGAAAGCGTATTTTTATTGCTATTGTATTTAAATTATCGCTGTAAAATAATTATTCCTTCTTTGAAGAAGCATAAAACTCATAAATATTAATATGCTGACATTTTGGAGAAACTCGCAAAATGAAAATATGTTTTCTAATTTATTTTGATGTCATAACGGAAAAATAAGTAGCACAGAGAAAATTGTTCATACGAGTACATTCCAAAGTAATTTTATTGTTCATTGTCAACAAAAATCCACATATTACGGTAGTAAATTTGATGGAAAAATTTACGACGTGGCCGATAATTTTCAAATATTTACAAATGATAAGTTAAAAACTAATATTTACCGGAAAAAAACGTACGAATTTTCTTTGTTTATTTTGGAAGATATGAAAATAAACCGGGAAATATAATTTACATAATATAAGGTATAAAAATAACATCTGTTAATAAATGAAAGTGTTGTTAAAATTTCTTACCTCCAGCCAAAAGATTTTTCGAAATAATACCAACAGTATAACTTTCTTTCAGTTCCATTTTTCTTGTCTTAAAATCTTCTGTAACTATGAAAGTGACAACAATGGTTATGACAATGATTTTTAGGTTACGTAATAATTATTGATGCTGTCATCTTGATTGTCCACGTTGTTGAAACCAGTCATTGATTCTATATTTTACTTTGAATGCAGACATGAATTGAGCACTGTCACGAACACATCATATGTTTCACTGCGCGATTCTGACGAGCGATTAGTAGAAAGCAAACGCTTTGACTCATTTTAACTGCACTTTCACTTCCTTATCTAAAGCGTTTAAAAGTTCCGCCAGTTTTTGACAGATTGTCATAACCTCTTTTCTTGTTTTTTCACTGGTTTGTTGATTAATTTTTGTTTTAACCAACAATTACAACCACATTATTAATATCTTAATTATTTCATCATTTAAATAAAAATTTTGTGAGAATGCACCAGAAAAGTTTAAACTTTTATGTTGGTATGTCATCGCATTTATTTTAGCGTTCAGCGTATTTCCGGCTTGTAGGGTTGTTTGATTTCGTTTTGTTTTTGCAATACGCGAAGCGCGATTCGTTGAATCTTTTGTTGTTTTAAGATATATTTATTTAACTTTTAGACAAAACACTTTTATCTACTTCAATTTAACAATATTATCAGCCATGTCTGCATAATTTTCCATATTTTATAATCTTAATATAAGTTAATAAATGTTGACCTCTACCTTAAAATTCATTGTCGTTTGTCTATTGTTATGATTACCTTAGTAACAATAAAGATTTGCAAAATGTTTTTCAAAACCTACAATACAATGAATGCGAAAATATTTTGAAATAACAATAACTTTTT
Source organism: Harpalus rufipes (assembly GCA_951394225.1). NCBI lineage: Eukaryota > Metazoa > Arthropoda > Insecta > Coleoptera > Carabidae > Harpalus > Harpalus rufipes. Next base: position 2,112,040 of record OX596285.1, on the reverse strand, counting down.
AAATGTAAATTAAGGGCAGTAGATCAAGATCTGCGAACTATAAGTTCAAGGTCTAATTAAAATGGCAGCATATCAAGAACCAGGAAAACAAAGGATATTAGGTTCGATGTCGGGAAATGTCATAATATATAATAAATGCAAACAACAATTAATTAAAATGAAATGTTCAAATCTTTAACCTCCAGCTAGAATTTTTTTCGCAATATGTACAGAATATCTATTTTAATTACTTTTAAATTTTTTTGTTTGGAATATTTTCTATGGAAATGATCACAATGAGTACGACAATGATTTGTAAATGATTATTGAACTGTCATCATGCATTTTTGAAATGTCAAGAACACGATTCTGCACCCAAAAGGTCCACGCAACATGCAAAACTCCCGCCACATTTTAACGGTTCGCATAATCTTTTTTTTTTGTTGTTTTTGTAACTGATTTTCGATTATTTTTTGTTTTAACCAACAAATATAAGTAATTCTAGCATCTTTCATACATATTTTCTTGATTATTTTGTCATTTGTATAAGAATTTTGTAGAAAATAATAGTTTTTATTTATTTTTAATGTTGGTATGCGGTCTTATCGCATTTCAGTGTATTTCCGGGTTTTTCTGGGAATGTTTGGTTAGGTATTGTTTATTAATAACAGTCAGTAATAAATAATATTTTTTATATAATATTTCTATATGGTATAACATATTATGGCGATAATAGGAAGATATATGCGATTTTGCAATGTTCTTGGGAATTACAACAAAAACTTGCTGGGAAATTCTTCTTGGTTAGTTTGTTTACTTTATTCATTTGAAAATGCTATAAACAATACTTTCTAGGTATAATTTTCCTAGTATACAGCAAGTAGCAGGTCTGCGTAAAAATGTAGAGGAAAAATTAAACTTACCCCCTAAACCTAAACGTCCTTTAACCCCATATTTTAAATTTATGGCTCAGATTCGACCAGAAATCAAAAAATTGAATCCAAACGCTAAAGTTACAGAGCTCGTTAAAGAAACAGCTAATAGATGGGAGAAAATTGATTCACAAGTTAGTTTAAATTTGTTTAACGCCATTAGTGTTATTAATTTGATTTTGTTTTAAGTATAAATCAAATTTAGAGGCTGAGTATAAAAGAGAACAAGAAGTTTATACGAAAGAACGATTAGAATATGATACGAAATTAACAGAGGAGCAAAAGGAACTTTTAAAGCAAGCTAGGATAGATAGGATTGAAATTAAGGAAAAACGAAAATTGAGAAAGGTAAACATGTTACATAATTAAAACACTTATTTTTGAGAAGATCGTAGAGCCATTTCAATAGTTATTTTTGTTTCTTTTTTCTCATATTTGGGCGATTGAACATTTCCCGCACTATTGTAAGAATTAGTTATTTCTTCACTCATTTTGAGTTTGAGAGCAATTATTTCCAGCACGATTGTAGAAACACTTATTTACAAAACAGTTGCAACTTTTATTAAGATTCTCATCCATTTTGTTTAACTGGTAAATTATTAAACACATAACCCTATTACGAAAAATCGAAATAAAATTTTAAATAATGATTAAGGAAGAATATATATTTATATTTGCAGAAATGCAGAGAAAACAACAGACCCAAAAAAGCTTGCTCTGCATTTGTCTTGTTTATGAGAACCCGTTTGCCATCTCGAGGCAACATAGAATTCAGAGAATTCCAAAAACAATTATCCGCTGAATGGTCCCGCCTTACCGAATCTCAGAAAAAACCATTCGTCGATGAAATGCATCAACAGATGCGCGATTACCAAAAGGAAATGGTTGAATGGGAACGTAAGATGATCAAACTCGGCAACACTGACATCGTGAGACAAGACGCCCTCCTAGAACCAAAGCATCCCAAACATAAGGGCAAGGGGTCCGAATAGGGACTCGGGTGCCCTTTGCCTTTGACACAACAAAAGACACTCGAAATTAAAACCCAAGATGAAAAAATTAGTGAGAAAGACATTGAAAAAGAAAAGGAGAAAAATATTGATAAGTTTGTGTCTGAAAAGGATAAGGGCACGAGGGACAACGTCAACAAGGTTGAGGACGAAGTTGAGGAAGCCAAAAAAAAATTAATGGGGAAGCTGAAGAGTATTTTCAAGTTTTGAGTTTGTTTTGTTTGCTTTATACAGTATATACGTTTAATAATAAAATATTAACTTTATTTTTGTTATTTTTTGTATCAATTATTGATATTAATTTATTTATTATTACAGAAAATCATTCAATAATAATGGTAACGTCAGAATTTTTGACAATTAGGACACGCAATTATCTTTTGGAATGCTTTCAATTTAAAATCTGTCAAATTAATTTTAGGCTGACTAAAAACCGCCAAAGCTATCAAATTATAATGGGGTCATTTAAAACAATATTTTTCTTATAAAATTTGCGATTTTTTATTCATAAATTTGTTAATAAACTTTCGCGGCTGTAAAATTCGTGACGTCACGGTTTTTTACACAAATACATTCCTCTCGATCCAAGTGGTTTCCGTTTGCTGTTGTAAACAAACTAACCTAAAATTGTGACAGGTGACAGCAGAGTTAAGAGTAAAGGTATGTAAATAAAACATTTATTAAAATAAATATCAAAACTTGTATAAAATGTGTTTAGTTAACAATATGTTGCTGTCACAAAATCAAACTGACAAATGATAACTCAATCATAGTTCCAAACAAAACCGATAGAGCTCTAATGCCGCATCCGGTAACTCGTGACGTCAGCGTCCAAATATTTAAAAAATAAATTAGAAAATGTGAAATGACCCCATTATGATTCGAAAATATTTACAGTGTGTTAAAAAAGGTGCGTCTCGGGACGCCCGACAAAAGTGATAATTTTGTTCCGGTTATTTTAAGTTAAAGTAATTTTAAATGTTTAAGTATTACGCCCGTTTTCATAATTAGGCTCACCTTCAGACTTTAATTAAAATTACTTCAAGACTAAACAGTGCTCGTTAAAATGCTAAGATGATTTTGAAAGTCTTCTTACGGCGAAATACATAGCGGGGCGTACCCTGGCAAAATCCCTCATTTGGTCGCCATTTTGTCCAGTAAAATAGTGATATTTGTTTTTATAATAAAAAGTTATGTTTACCGTATTTGTTACGTTTACAAATCTCTCACCAGATGTCAGCTACTGTGATTTTATTTTTCGATAGCTTACTGCGAATTTTTTTTACAACACTACAGTAAAATGGTAATTATAGGGAAAAACATGATTTAATTAAAAACAACTGTTTAATTTAAATGGAATTTATTATTAGTGGTAACAAAAAAATATGTTATATTACAAAGCTTTATTGTACAAATGTAATAAAAGGCACAGACTTAACAATAAATTTCACCAAACCATCAAATGAAATACTCTAAAAACGCATGCAACATCATAAACGTGAAAAAATACAAACAAAATTCTGTTGTAAAAGTTTCAATAAATTTCAATATCCTTAAAATGAGTTTTACTCTGTTTGGCGGAAGCCTACTTAGCAATAAAAATGTATTTAAAAAAGAATTTACATTTTCCATATTGCATCTATAAAACTGCATCGTCAATTCGAATATTATAAACGGTAAAAATATGGAATCTCTAACGCAAAATTGCATTTGGAAAATAAAGAGCAGCCTAATAATTATTGCTAGGGAGATTACATACAGTTTAGAATGTGTTAAATAGTTGAGAGCGGACGAATCTTCCGGAATATCATTGTCATGCTCTGTTATTAAAGACGTTAAGTCAACATCTCCTGGAATTAAATTTCTTAATAAACTCTCATGAATGTGGTTATCGTGATTATGAGTAGAATCTTCTAAAATTTCTACCGGTGGTTCAATTGTTTTAATTTCATCGTCGATGTTTTGCACTTTTGGGAGTATAGTTTCTGTTTCTAGAAATGATAGCACAAATAGGATTCATTTTATGTTAGAATAGTTTATGTTTTACCAGATATTGGGCCATTGTGTTCTCCAGTAATTAATTTTAACCTGTTTTGAGAATTTTCCAAGATTTTCCTCCGGCGGGCTTCTCTTCTAGCTTCAATATCCGCCATTATTATTTTTACAATTTTGACAGTGTCATGTCAAGAATTTTTTTAATTTCACAAGGATTATTTGTCTATTATATAAATTTAAATTTTAAATACGTTACATTTTAACGTTAAAAACAATTTATGCTATTTTATTTATCGTTTTTGTAAATATTTCTTTATTTTCATGTTGGTTACAATGAAGAAATTTTTCAAATGACAGTTGTCAATGAAAAACATAACCTTGTAAAATATTTATGCCAAAATAATGTAGAAACACATATATTTATTATTAAATTAGCTCGTAAGTCACAGTTTATCTATATTTCATTCATATTATTACTTCATGAAGTGTATACAGATGATATTTCAATTTTCAAATTGACTTAATAAATGTGGTACAGTATCTCAAAAAATTCTAGTCATATTTTAAGATATATTTATTGAGCCCGACATGTTCAAGTCAAAAACTATAAATATATTACGTAATAACACCCACAACATACTATCTTCCCTGAGAAATAAGTGATAAAGAATTTTATAATTGCATTTTATTTCCGTGATGTTGGTTGTACAAAACTTAAAATATAAACATGTATGTTTACGTAGTACGTAGATTAAATAAATAAATTTATTAGATAATTGCTTCATTATATCGAGTATACGTGACCAATTTTTGTAGACTCATCTCTCGTTGATATAATTCAATGTAGTTCGTTCTAAAGAAATGTGAAGTATTTCACATTCAAAATGGACAAGCCTGAAGACAATAATATTGGTTTAACAACAATAGAAGCTTTGGATCGACTTTATAAAGACATTGAACAAGTTCTAATTCAACATGAAAAGACACAAATTAAAAAGTAAGTATAAAAACAACATTATAGCCTCAAATTTGAAAATATCACGATATATCCAATAGATGTTCACAATTTATAATTGAAATTTGTGTAATATTTTGAAATACGTGTTCAGATAACGCGACTGTTTTAATAGAATGTGACGTCAGAGTACATATAGTTTAACATATGACAAACTATCGCCTACTTTTATTTATATAAATAGTATATAGGACGATTTCATGAAATGTAGTGTTGCCAACCTTATGATAATTATTGTACATATAAGATAATTTGGGCAGACATACTTGTACAATAGCAAATTTGTTGTAAAATGACAAAAAATATGTGCAAGAAGAACGAATTAAATAATTCTGAGATAATTTGAGATAACACGCATAATTTTGAGTATTCATTACAATACCTTCAATGTCCAGAGGTTTGCAACACTGAACATCGTTTGACTGACAGCAATTGACAGATAACCTATAAAAATAAATATATCTTTCATTTTAACAAAATTTCGATTTCAAATAAAATTTAATATGCACCTCGGCACTAAAGTTTTATTTTTTATCACTCATATTTATTTTCGTCGGCCCTATGGCCTCGGTAACTAAATTCCACATTCGTGACTAAGAGTAGAATTTAAAAAAAAAGCGAACTGGATCATTTCAAAGAAGTATTTCTTTTTAGGAGAACAAAATTATGCGTAAAAGATGCATTTCATCATAGCAGCTACTACACCCCTCTTTGCTGGACCTCATTACTATCAATAATCATATATTTAATCCTCCTTTTCATCGCATTTTTAACCAAGGAAGATAAAAACACATCTCTCATCTACGAATTCATCGCTGTCGTCCTAATACTAGCAGCAAACATGTTTCTAGTCTTTACTGAAGCAAAATTAAGACACGAAGAAGTGCCAAGAAGGGTTAGGATCATTCTACAGGAAATACAAAGAGCAGCGAGCAATGAGAAATGGAGTAAAAAAAATTATCCGCATTTGTGTTCGCCGTATTCGCCTTGTATAACTCTTCAGTGGACTTACAGGGATGGGGAATTGGTTAATTTGCCCTGGGCGCTTTTGGTCAAGGGAGACGTCGTTCTCATTCGGCCTGGACAGGTAGGAAATAATTTTTTCTCACTACCACATTGGTAAATTAGCATTATCCTGTAAGAAAATCGACAGTAATGGAAAGTAATTTATCCACTAACAATAGCAACACATTGAATTGAATATAAACGTAACTAAGGACAGTAAAGTTGACTTACCGCATATGGTCAAATATCCTAACTTCTAACAACAGAACAATATACAAAAGTAAATAAAAAATAAGTAAATATAAACATGAATTTATTTATTTATAGAAATATTGATGGTACAATTTGAACAATTTTCGATTTTTCCGGCAGTAAAAAAGCTCACGCATCATTGGCAGCACTTTCAATTTCCGTAAATTCTTTGAAATCGCTCATTTTATAGCAGAATCAATTAATTATAATAACATTCACAATTATACAATGACACTGACACTTTATATTTTTGTTTTAATCAGTTTTGTTTTTGCGCATCGCCTACTTTGGGCATTAAGCACATACATTTATTTAACTTGTCACAAATGAAAATGTCAAAAATAATTACGAATTTCGTGGTATAGTTTGGTTCACGAAAGATGACAATTCAAGGTCATTTTCAAACCATCTGGTATAATATTACTTGCAAATAACTTCAAAATCCCGTTGAAAATATTCGTGTTCATTATGCACAAATTGAATAGCTTGCCTTCGCAAAGTTTTTCCTTTCTCTCCCATGATTATATCCAATAAAATCGCGGAACAAAATTAGAAACTTATTCGTTGATTTTGATTAAACGTCAAATCGTGCGTCAAATTCAAAAAACAAACTCCGCCAATGGATTTGCTTTAACGTAGAGGGCAGTTTAATAGATAATTGCATATCAGCAACTCATCGACATACGTTCCTATTACTTTTAGTGTGTTAGAGAGCAATATGAATATGGAACGTATATCTGTCATATAGCATAAATCACGTAGATATACGTCAAATAATCTCTTTTTAATACATAATGTTGCTATACTACCGCTATATAAAATATTGTTTATTCTTTCTTCGAACAAATGGTCTTGAATTGTCATCTTTCGTGAACCAAACTATAGCGAGAAAATTTTTATGCGTACGCAAATAACTATTTTTAGCAAAATATATTTCTTAGGTTAGCCCAGGGTATTGCGAAGCCATCGACAAATCCGAAGAATACCCTCTGCTCCACCCCAAAGAAGTCTACGGCCCTGCTCTTAAAAACGCCAACGAATCCATTTCTGTTCCAAAAGCCCGTCGTCCTTTGCCAAATCGGCGCTATCGCCTTTTAGAAACTCCTTATCTTTCTAATCTTCACCTAGCTTTGGAGCAAGCCACGGTTCGGCCTCCCACCAGGCTAAACAACCGTAGAAGGCTGATAGTGACTCGATGTGTCGAGCAGATTACTCTGCCGATGTGTGTGCTGTTGGCGGTTTTGATTGGAATGGCAAGGAGAGTCTACCTGGGGAATGTCTTCGGAGAAGGTGATGTGGTTGATGTGTATTTGTTGATACCAGCGGGTGTGGGGTTGCCGCTTTTGCCGGTGGTTTTTCCAGTGGCTTGGTTCATGCTCAATCATATTGGTGAGTAAAAAGACTCGCGTATATTTTTTTTTGTTTTTTTAAGCCCGATAGAACTTCAAATTGTAAAATGTAACACAAAAAATTAACTTTTAATCATTTTTTTTTAATGGCATTAACATTTGAAAATTATTTCGGGCATATGGCCACCGCGGCTGTTCTTGACGAAGCGCATTCTGGACGTCCAATTTTGGGCCACTTTTTCGAGCACTGCTGACCGTATGTCACGAAAAACACGAACAATGTTGGCCTCCAAGGCGTCAAATTGTTGCTGGTTTATCAGCATAAATCAGTGACTTATCGCCAAATTTTGATTTCAATAAGTCGATGGTTGCGGTCGCCGTATGGCACGTAGCGCCATCCTGTTGGAACCACATCTCGTCCGAATCAATTCGTCCATATTTTCAAACAAAAAATCATTGATCATGTTGCGGTAACGATCTCCATTGACCGTAACGCGAGCTCCGGCCTCATTTTTGAAGAAATAAGGTCCGATGATGCCACCAGCGTGTAAACCGCACCAAACGGTGCATTTTTCTGGATGTAATGGAGTCTGTTATTGCATCATTTAGAGAGTATGTGGTATTAAATCTATCGACAGTTCGGCGGATGGCTTGCTTAGATGGACGATTATGTGCGCCATAAAAATCACGAAGTCGTCTATAAGTTCGTAAATTATATATCTAAGCAAAAAAAACACTCTTTAGTATATTAAAAAGCAAGTTTGATAAGGCAAAGGGCGAATGCGATAACGGGCCTTTTTATTTAGTTTTCTTTTTAGGTAACGCCAAACTTCGCGCCCTTTTCGACCACAGCTCCCTCTCTCAATCCTCCTTCTCCTCTCCTTTCGACGAAGGCGACACCGCTTCTCTTCTTCCTCCCCCAAATTTCCCTTTCAGGGACATCTGGAATAATTTCATCCTTGTTGCTTGCGGAACCGGACATATTATGACTCGGACATCAAATATGCTTCATGTTTTGGGTTCCGTAACAGCTCTTTGCTGCGTTGACAAAAAAGGTATTCTTTCTTGGCCTAATCCAACGGCAGAGAAAGTATTCTTCTTGCACAATGCAGAGGAGGATGATTCAAAGGATTCTAGTTTGGAAAATGTGGGGGACATTACAGAGGAGGAAACTATGGTGGAGAAGAAAGAAGAAAGGGGCGCGAATATTGGAAATTGTATTGGCACAGGTCTTCCATTCAACACAATTCCAAACACCGTGCGCTACGGCGTAGACCACCAGCCGGTCTGCACCGTCGCAGAAGTTCTCGATCTCACCCACGATCACAAAGACCCTTTCAAGCTGCATTTCGACGACCAGGAATGGAAGAGACATATCAGTTCTTTGAAGCCATTAGGGTTAGCCATTTTGCTCAATACGTGCAACTTAGAAACGCAAGAACATTACTCGCAATTTTGCTCGCATGTAACTTGTGAAGCTATGTACAACGAAAATTTAATTCCAGTAACGAATAGACGGTGTTTGTGTGAATTGGCCAAGCAGATTGGGTTTTCAGACCACGCGCAGAAGATTTTTAAATTGGAGCAGCAGTTGTCTACATTCAGGCATCTGGTGAGCACATTTTAAATTAATTAATTTAATTTGTTTTTAGAAAAGTGGGTTCGTTTACGGTTTCGGGTCAAGCAATAAAATTTGCGGTTTTGTTCCGAATTCTGGTTCGGTTCGACGCAATTAAAATTAAATTAATGTCAAAATAGAATATAATGAATGTATTTATTTTTTTAGCAGCCGGAAATGATGCGCCGCGACATTAAATTCGCCCGTTCTTTACAACTCTCAACAAAACTAAAATTCCCTTTCCCCCACATGGTAGCCGTCGTCGTCAAAGAGTTCAGTTCTGGTGCCTATCAACTTCTTTCCCAGGGAACAGCCGATATAGTCCTCGATTCTTGCGTGGACTATTGGGACGGCCACGATCTCTGTTTTCTCACTCCGTCTGACAGAAAGAAAGTTCTGGATTTCTACCAGAGAACTTCATTAACGGCGTATTGTACAGCTTTTGCTTACAGACCTTTGAGCGGAAATGTTAGTGATAAATTGTCTCAGGTGTTTTTGGAGCTCCCGTCGGATAGCAAACAGTTGTATAGGACAAGGAGGAGCCCTACTCCGATTCATTGGGATTGTAAGATGTTTGAACCGAAATTTAAGGGACCCATGGCGCAGTTCTTTTCTACAGGTTAGTAAAAACATTGTTTGGTCTGTTGTTTTGACTCTGGACTATAATAATGAATCCCAGGTCTCATCTGTGGTTACAAATCGACGATTAGTACTAAATAGGGCTGGATTGTAGAATACCTACCACCCTTGAGATTTCAATTTATTGTTGCAATGTCTTTTAGCTAAAATATAGCAAACACCATATTTATATATTTTTTTGCAGAAATAAAGTCATATTTTACCTATTTTAAAGGCTGTATTTGTGAAAATTATGACTTCTTCGCGTGCAAATTTTCAAGAAATACTTGAACGTAACTTAACCTGACGCACAGAATTCAATTTAATGTAACTCGGACGGTTACATTTATTTTATAGGAATTTAACCTTTTTTTAGGAAAAAATCCCAAAATAACTATAAATATTGCTTTTCGCGCCCTAATTTTTGTGGAATTTAATGTTTTTAATAGTTTTGCAACAATATATAACCGTTAAAATAAAATTCTTGAGTGATTGATATTCTAGACTTTAGTCCTAAATAATCTTGAATGCATTTTTTCTAATTTCGGCTGCACATTTTCGACATATTTTTTAATTCATTAAAAATTTCTTGAGGCCTTGAGCCTATTTTTACAAAAAATGTTAGATACACTGCCATCTATTGGTTAGTCTGCAACTTTTCAGGTGACCGTATATAAAATTAAGATTTGGAAAGATCAAAACGTGTCATAACTTTTTTAATTTTGGATGGACAAAAATTTAGTGCCTAAATTACTAAATTATATTTTTGATGATTATTTCGACACCTGATAGTCTGTGAAATGTCACTTTTACTGCCTATTGTTTGTTTTTACATATAGCAACCGCTCAACAAATGATAATTTTCAAAATATGGTGAAAATTATTTGGCAGAAGACTCACGTCATCAACCTGAAAAAAACTTTATAAAAAGAAATATAACTTGTAGAAATTATTGGGTGTTATTTACTTTTAAACAAGTAACATTTTGGCGAACCCAAACCTGGAACCGAACTTCAAATATATTTTTCAATTGAACCCAAGTCGGAACCGAACCGGGTTTTAAATTCGGGTTCAGGGTTACGCTCCGGTTCAGGTTCATTTTGAGTACGAAACGTAAGCGTAATCGTATTACAGCCAATTATCGACGCCTGTGTTGTCTTTTTGTGAAAATTGTATTCGTTTTCTTGTCTTGCGTAAATTTTGACTCGCATTTTAAATTATTTCTATATATTATTATTAAAAAAAACATTCATTCAATTTTCGAACCAATCCTAAACCCAATATCTAAACCCGGAACAAAACCGCAAATTTTATCACTCAAAACAAATTAACCTGAACCGAACCCAGTTTTTGGCGGGTTCGATGCCATGTTTTTAAAAAAAGAAGAAAACATATACGAGGTGTGTTCAAAAACTATCGCGAATTTTGAATTTTCGCGGGTTACGTATATTCGAATTTCGATCTTTTTGTGGCTTTATGTTGGTACTCATGTCTCTCACTTATGTCGACAAGCTCGGCCATTTTGAATGTTCACATACTTGTTGACAGCTGCTTTGCTTGCACGTGTTTTGGATCGTCTTCGATTTTTACCTATTCAAAAAAATGGAACAAAGAGCCTGTATCAAATTTTGTGTGAAAAACGAAATTAAGTGCGCGGATGCATTCCGAATGTTGACTGTGGCATACGGAGAAGCTACCTTGGACCAAAGCAACGTTTATCGGTGGTACAAAATGTTCTCAGAAGGCCGAGAAGATGTGAACGACGAAAAGCGTGCCGGACGCCCGAGCACTTCAACAACAGACGAAAAAATTAATGAAGTGGAGAAAATGATATTGGCCAATCGTCGAATCACCGTTAGAGAAGTTGCTGAGGACCTAAACATATCGATTGGCTCGTGCCATTCGATTTTTATCAATGATTTGGGCATGAGACGGGTCGCCGCGAAATTTGTACCAAAATTGCTCAATTGCGACCAAAAACAGCATCGCATGAACATTGCTAATGAGATGTTGGACTCTGTCCGCGACGACCCAAATTTGCTCCAGAGGGTCATAACTGGTGACGAATCGTGGGTTTATGGTTATGACGTGGAAACCAAAGTTCAATCATCTCAATGGAAGCTGCCGCACGAACCAAGACCGAAAAAAGCGCGCCAAGTTCGGTCGAATGTGAAAGTTTTGCTGACAGTTTTCTTCGATTGCAGGGGCGTGGTGCATCATGAGTTCTTGCCACAGGGTAGAACGGTCAATAAGGAATATTACCTGCAAGTTATGCGCAATTTGCGCGAAGCAATCCGCCAGAAACGCCCGGATTTGTGGAAGAACAAAAATTGGCTTTTGCACCACGATAACGCCCCTGCTCACACATCGTTGCTTGTGCGCGACTTTTTAGCCAAAAACAACACACTAATGATGCCGCAGCCACCGTATTCCCCAGATCTGGCCCCCTATGACTTTTTCTTGTTCCCTAAACTGAAGAGGCCAATGAAAGGACGACATTACGCTACGCTTGACGAGATAAAGACGGCATCGAAGGAGGAGCTGAACAAGATAAAAAAAAATGATTTTTTGAAGTGCTTTGAAGATTGGAAAAACCGTTGGCACAAGTGTATAATATCTCATGGGGATTACTTTGAAGGGGACAAAATAGATATTCATGAATAAATAAATAATTTTTGAAAAAACACAAAATTCGCGATATTTTTTGAACACACCTCGTATTAGTATTAAACGTATTTAATAATTAATTTATAATTATTTCTAAATCATTTCTTAATCCGTTTACGGCATATAAAATTATTGGACACAAAATATTCATTCTCAGTAGTGCCAACGTAGGGTACGAAAATAAACTACGATTATTTCAAATAATTTTATATTCCGTAAAAGGAATAACGATTGACTAAGAAATAATTGTAAATATCATTAATATATACATTACTTCTTCTTTTAGAAATAAATAACACCCACAAATTTTTACTAGTTATATTACATTTTATAATGTTTTTTTCAGGTTGATTTTGAATCATTTTCACTACAGGTATTAAAAATAATCACTAAATTAATATTAGTTTTGACATCGGCAAAACACAGTTTTACAGTTTCTGCTGTAAATATGTTATTTTAGTGCCTAGTAACTATTTGTAGATTCGCTCCTTTTCAACGACAGTACCTCAACGGAGGCCAGCAACACAGACAACTGTTTCGACGTCCAATGCAACCAAATATTTATCGGAATGGTTACTATGCAATATCAAGCTCAAACAGATATGGTACATCTTATAGAACAATTAGAGCGCGCTTGTATTCGTTTTGTGCACTTCAGCAAAGAAAACGAACTTAGGAGTCGAGTTTTCAGCGAAAAAATGGGTCTAGAAAGTGGTTGGAATTGCCATATTTCGTTGTTAAGTGAAAGAACTAGGTAAGAACAAAAACTATGTGGAATAGTTGTAGGATTTTGTGTAAAGGGGTTTTATTTCCGGTTGAATTGCTTTTTGAAAAGTTTGAATTGGAATTGGCTCTCTAACACAGTAATATTATTGATTATATATTGTTTCAGTACAAAATTATAAATCATTTTTACCTTTCTTCTTCATTAAATGTTTATACGAGACCAACTCCAAATGTATTCGTACCCTCTGAAATAAATATATTAACAGCAATAAAAAATACATTTTTAGGTTATAATAGTTAAGACTATATTTGGGCATTTTTACTTCCTTGTACGTAAGTAAAGGAAGTATTGTAATCGCGAAAAAATTCGGTTTTCAGATTTCAGCGGAAATATCCATTTTGATCGTCCCTGAATCCATTTTGACTAATTTCGTCGTGACGTCTCTTTACGTATCTCGCATAACTCAAAAACGGTAAGCCGTAGAAAGTTGAAATTTTGTATTTAGGACTCCTATAACATCTAGTTGTGCACCTCCCTTTCTGGTTATTACACAATTTCCAGAAGTGGCACTTTACATGAAGCCTATAATAGATTTTAATGAAAAACTGTTTTAAAATATAATCCAAAACTTTTCAAATTTGGTATACAAGACTTTTATGTCAATCGAAATAACATATTTTGGTTAAATTAGGCTAACCGGAAATAGTACATTACTTGAAGTTGTTAACAGTTTTTCTTGAATAAAATGATTTTATTTTGATTTTAGAAATAAATGCTTCAAATAAAAGTTTTAGAGAATTAAATTCTGCGTCTAGCACATCAAGTATTAATAAATTAGCCCTTTGTATAAGCGAGATATGTAAATTTAAAAATTATATACTTTTTTGTTTTTGTAATAAAGCTTGCTATGGATTAGAACAAAAACATAAAAAAAATGTTCATGTCAAATTACTTTAAATACGTGCAATTTTATGATTCGTACAATAACAAATATATTTTTATTGTGAAATTAGTCATATTCATTGTTGTAATCAAATATTTCTTTGTTGTAATCTGTCTTTAAAAAGAACCGGGTTAGATTATGGTCGCTATATATCTTACTGTTTTGAAGTTAAAATTAATATTTTGTGATTTATTTATTAAAAAAATATGTATAGTTTAATAATCGTACAAGGAAGACGTGTGGTGTCCACATCAGATTTTTTATTTTATGTATTAATAAATACAATGTTATTAACTAAATTGGTTATTTAAACAATAATCTACGGGCAAATATATGACAAAAGACAAGTCCCAAATTTTTTCGTTCCAACAGTAAATAATACAATATTTATGTTAGTATTATCTATAAAACTGAGGGTAAAGGTAACTGACAATATATTCAATTAATTGCCATCTTAAATTTTATTACTTTAATAAATTTGCGAATTATTAAAGACGAAAACATTTGTCACATGCAGACAATGGTTTATTTGCAAATAAATTATTATTAAACCTAAGAAATTTTATTATAATGTATTCAAGTTCTATACACTCTATTAATACACCATATCAAAATTTGTTGAATTGGAGTAATAATCATCCAGAAGTTTATTTATTCTTGTTTTTAATATGTAGGTGATACTTTAATAAATAAATATCGCTTTGCAAATAATTTTACTAAAAAAATAAAATTTAATATAGTAATTAATTGAATATATTGTCAATTTCCTTTACCTTCAGTTTTATAAATAATACTAATATAAATTTTGTATTATTTACTGTTGGAACTAAAAAAATTAGCACGTGTCTGTTGTCATATATTTGCCCGTAGATTATTGTTAAAATGATAAATTTAGGTAATAACATTATATTTAAATGCAGTACACTTTATTAATACATAAAATAAAAAATTGCCCAAATATAGTCTTAACTATTGTAATCTAAAATAATATTTCTTCTTGCTGTTAATATATTTAAATACATTTGGGGTCAGGCTCATAAGTAGTTTTAAATGTAAATGAAATTGTTGGATGTTTCTATTGTAAAGTACTTTTCCGTATTTTTTTTATTTTCTGTTGTGAATAACACCGTACGTTAGTCTGTTTGTTCTGTGTGTACCGTACTGTAACTAACCACCACATAGGAGGGAATCGGGTCCGTCCGAGTGCTGGGCCAACAACGGCACGGCCCGGGTGTGCTCCCCCGCGTCGCTTCCTCAACGAAAACGCTCCCCGGCCGTCTCCCCCGGCTCTGCAAAGCCTCCCACTCCCAACAACTACCATAGGTGATATACACACCACTTACATTTAACACAACACACAAACACAAGTAGATGGCAGATTAATCGTTGATAAAATGAAATTTGTTTAACTTGGATTTTGCGCAGAAATGTAGTGTTTTCATTGATTAATATAAATAAAATAAATATATCACGGCATATTACCCATTGCTGGGTTTGCCATTCTGCTTTGTACACAGATTTCGGTAATGATGATGTTATATTTGTACCTAACGGGCACTCATTGCTAGCGTGGAGAATGTACCACGCCTCTGGACGTACCTTTAAATTGAAATTGAAACCCTGTTAACGAAAAGCATATTTCATACAACTTTTGGTATTTATTTTAATAAATGTGTTATTTACATACCTTTATTCTTAAGTCTGCTGTCACTTGTCACAATTTTAGGTTAGCTTATTTACAGCAGCAAACGGATACCACGTGGACCGTTGTGTGTGTGTGAAAGGAATGTCTTTGTGTAACAAGCCGTGGCGTCACGAATTTTACAGCCGCGAAAGTTTATTAGCAAATTTATGAATGAAAAGTCGAATATTTCATGTTATTTTATATTACTATATTTATTAAATGAGACGGATTTCACGATTTTATAAAAAAAACAACGATTTTTTTTTAAATTCACCCATTCACCATTTAAAATCAAGCTAATCTATTAATCAAAATCAATAATCAACTGATTCGTCATATTTCATGAATCAAGGACTGATCATATCGTTGAATCCTAATTTTGACATTTATAGCTATGTTAGGATTCTGATTGTTGTACCCATTTCTAACTTTGGCTCATCCTTCTTCTTTATATTTATTTAGAACCGCATTGTTTTATTTTCAAATATACTTTTATATTTTTCATTTTCTCTATATATAAAAAACACGTCTTTATTGGAGTCCGTGTAATTTCTATATATATTAAAATAAAAATATAATATTATTATAGGAAAATTATAAAATATATTTTATAAATAAATTTAAAATTTACATATTAATACCTTTTCAGAAATCAAGTTAGTAAATTAGAACATACGTTGATCTATAAATTAGCTTGATTCCTTAATCAACGGATTAATGGTGAATTCAGCCGTATGTGTTTTTAATGGTTTTGCAACTATATATAACCACCAAAATAAAATTCTTGAGTGGTACATATTCTGGTTTTTCTAAAAATAGAAGATTTCTGCGTTAATTTAAATCTAAGTTAAATTAATTTCATTTATGCATCATTTGTAGATAGCCATATAGACCGCGGTTTTTGATAAAAAAATGCTGTATAATTTTTTTCTGCACGATATATTAAAATATGTTTCCTTTATTTACATGCTAGTGCTCTTATTTGTTATATTTGGGGACTGTCTATCCTTTAACACACTATTAGTAATTACATCATTCCATTTTTCATAATGCAACAATAATTATTTGATATACATTTTATTTATGCACATTTCTTTCTGTTTAATTCATAATCTTTAGCTTCAAGGTACATTTACAACCAGTGGGGTATTTTACTATAGTAAAATTTACAGCTAAAACTATATCAATATTTTGGGGAGGTGAAATAATGGAGATTCAGTCCTTGGTTAAAATATTATTTATTTAAAACTTATTGCAATATTTCAATAATGTAACGTTTATTTATATGGGTGAAGTGTAAAAATCAAATAAGTATTATTAATTAAAATAATAAGTTTAGTAAACAATAAATAATTAGGATAAAGATAATAAAAATAACTAATACTATGTTTAAACAATTATAAACATGAATTTAAGACAGAAACGACCATCAAACTGAACAAATTCGAATCGGTTTCCTTGTTCTTATGACATAAATCATTGCTGACGGAAGGTAAAAAGAAAAATAAATAAATAGTTAATTGATTAAATACTTAAAGAATAATTTTAAACATCCGTACATTTTTTTTTAAGTTAGAAAATGGTTGTAAATGTACTTTATGCGTATTGGTAATATAACATTTAGTTTCTATGCTTTCTTATTGCACATTTCATTCTTATAATTTATTATAAGATATTATATTATTATTATAAATATTAAATTTTAAGTGATGTATCGCTGTCAAAATTTCTATTTACATTTTTTTATGGGTCGCTTAAATTTTAAACAACATTTATTTTTTAAAAAATTAATACCAATTTTAAATTTCCTTGTCCATGAAACGCCACCGCGGCAGCGAATCTGGTACTTTTTTGCCTTGAACAACCATTATAATTGAATATCATCCATTTTTGTACCAATTTCTCCGCAGCAATTTGGAGCAATCCAAAGCCATCAGCTTCTCAGCACCATCCGCCATCAACCTAGAACACGCCACTGTTAAATTCGATCCAGAAGTCGACCACCCCGCTTCTTGCGGGGACTCTGGCGAAGGCTGCGACCTCGCTACCTCTGAAGACAGCATGCTTGGCGATGCAGTCGCTTCAACATCTCCAACTCACGAACACTGGCAATCGCTCAGCTGTCTGACGGATTCAACGGAGCAGAGCGCTCCTGTTCATTTCGATATGTCTAATAGGGCGAAGCTCCCGAGGGGGATTGATAAGATAAGGCCCCATATTGAGCAGATTGATAATGTGCCGTTGTTGGTGTCGTTGTTTACGGATTGTACGCCGAGTGTTATAAGGGAAATGTTGCATATTATGCAGGATTTTGGAGAGGTGGTTTGTGTGATGACTTCAAGTGCCAATGCGGATAATATGGGGATTTGTTTGCAATCTGATGCAGCCTTAGCTGTTGAACCACTCTATCCTCAAGTAAGAATTTATTTAGAATGTTCAGTCTCATTTCATAGTTACTTATACGAACACAGAATGGAGTATTCTAATAATCTTTTTTTATTTTCTGAAACTTCCAATAAATTTGAAATACAAATGTGAAAATTTGAGTTTTTTATTGTGAGATATGAATTTTTGAATCATGCTTAAAAATTTGAATTATATATGACGTCAATTCGCTTCATGACATAGACTACAGCTGTTGCTGTTAGTCGCTTGGCTTGGAGCTAGTAAGGGGAAGGGGATTTGGTTTGTTCACAGTGTCAGATGCTATTTTGTTTTGGATGACTTTCATTTGTTTTATTTTTGTTATCCGTGGATTTTAGTTGTAACTATATTAAAAAGAATTTGGTTGCTGTCATTCTTACAGCAAAATATCAAAACTAGCAAGAAACACAAACAAAGATTAGCTGAGAAACGAGAAAGAATCAATGGTGAACGCACTGCTTCTTCTGTTTGCACAAGCAGACAAGTACGTCATAGAACGAATGGACGTCATACATCACGTGTAATCTTTTCCGCGCTAAAATAAAACACATGGAAAATCATATTAAATAAAACAATTTTGAGTTTATTTTTCAGAATTCGGTCGTTTTTCAACCTAGTTAATAACATTATATTTTTTCTTTTAAATTTTAATACACTGGAATACCCCATTTCGAATAAAAAAATCTGATGTAACCAACACAATACCCCCTGTTTTATTTAATTTTTATTCATATAAATACTTAAAATTAAATTTAAATACCAGGTTCGAAACTGGGTTTGGTTCGGGTTCAGGTTAATTTACTTTTTAAAAAGTGGATTTGCCGAACTGACTCTCTTCCCTTATTTCTGGTGACGTACATTCCATATCTATATCTTCCTTTCCACTTTATATACTACAAAATGTCTTCAGTTAATTTTCTAAGTAATTATTATTTAGATAAACTTATTACTCTGGACAACTCCAAAAACCTGTAAAACTTAACAAAAAACTCTAAAAATGTTCAAAACTTTAAAACGTCAAACGCGAATACAGAAATAAATAAATATAAAACAAAGAGTCATAACCATAGCAACCGAACCAAGATATTTGATATACCGCGCTAATATGCGGCTAAATAGTTTGTGCCGTGCGGAATTATTCCAAACGGCGTACGGAATTATTCCACACAGTTTGTTGGAATAATATTAATTCCAACATAATTTTTAAAAATAGTGTTGGAGAAAAATATATCTGAGGTTTTGACACACGTCCTCCAGGCTTAAGCTCATAATTCGGCCGGTTTATATATATTTTTTTTTAGGTGTGTCAAGAAGAGCCACCGTATACACACTCAGACACATCTCCATCTCCAGTGGAGCTCTCTCGAGCTTTGAATGCTCTTTCTTGTGTTCTTTCTGTGCGCAGAGAAGATCCTCTGGCAATTTTTCATCTAGTAATGCACGCGAGACATTATACTAAAGCCCTTTGGTCTTGTACACAGTTTTGGTTGGGATGTTCTGCTACTATTACTTTGACACAACTGGTTGCGTTACTGGTTATGCTGCCACCTATATTAAGAACAGGTAAACAAGTATATTATACTGGGTTTATATTTAAGGTAGTTGTCACTCGAGTGTACCTATTCAAAAACTTGTTTATATTTGCAATAACTTATATTTTTTAACATTATATACACAGATTGTATCAAAATAGTTAAAAGCTAATATCAAACACTGTAACAGATGAATTTTCTTTATTTTTCCGTAGAAAAGTTTTTTTTTTAACTGTAGCACTCGCACTAACACATACACAAGTGTCGTATTTTAATGTGCTCACACTACAGCATGAATGTTGGAGAATAACTGTGGCAACGTCGCACCTAGACATTTATTGGTACATTCGGGTATAAAAGTAATATTGTGAGATATAATACTAATTCTAAACTACAAATGGAAACTGCAAAACAAATTAATATATTTCTTTCTTAAAATTACAAAAGTAGTATTATACTGTTTAAAGTTTTCATGCTTTTCACGTAAAATACCAATTTAAAATTCCTTCGAATGTACGTCTGAAATTCCTCTAATCAAAGCCGTATTCTTTCGCTGGGTTGGATCAGATCCAACTGATTGTATGGATTAGATCACATCAGGTCACGTGGACGCAAATAAATTTATTCGAAAAAACACAAGTATCTGTCAAAATGAGTCGAAAAAATGAATTTCAATTTTCTGTATTTATCATTGTTTATTCTTGTTTAAATTTCTTATAGAACTATTTTAAAAAATCTTTCAGAACTCATTCGATTAAAATGATACAACCTTTTTAGTTTTAGTTTTAACAGCTGCCTTCTTCAGGGAACCTTAAATGTACCCTCTTGTCCTTATTGACTTATAAAATATGATAGATTCTTCCGCCATTTTTGAATCTTAAGTGATATGATCTTTCTAATCCAAGTTTTTGTTGGAGTAGATGGGACTGATCTGGATTACTTGGTCTTGGGTTGGGGTGGGGGTACTGATCAGAATTTGAAAGAACATGCAATTTACTGATCCATGTAACAAAGCAGCGAAAGAATACGGCTCAAAGATCACCTCTTATTCGCTAATACCAAAGCGGGCGTTGTTAACTGATACTCCATCTGGAACGCTTGTACATGGTTGTCAACGAATTTTCAGATTATAATTTTCTAGAGGTAATAAATTTAAATCTGGGTGGTAAATACTTTTCAAATTTTTACATAAAATCCGTTAATTAGTTTTCTATAATATACTAGTTCGATTAAATGTCGTTATGGATATAAAAGTTATAATTTAAAATGTTGTGTTTATTTTGCCATTTCCTATTATTCACGTGATAAAAAGGCCAAATTTAATTGCAAATATCTCAGGTACCGCGTGGTCAAATGTTTTAAAACTTGGAGAGCAAGTAGATTATACTTAAAATTTCAATTAATTCTGGGTAAAAAGGTTTCACGATATACCTACCTTAACTAGTATCAAAGTTTAGATGGCGTTGCAGTTTATTATAATTATTCTTCCCTTCTAGGTCATATTTTATGGCTGGTGACAGTGATTGTCCCCCTCTTATCAATTTCTTTGACTTTTGTGCCAACCGATCCCGCCATCATGCGGATTCCTTTAGGAAAAGAATCGTTCAAAATCAACACTTCCGCTTTGACGTTTGTATTGTGGTGTTACGGCGCTAAATTCATCCCAGTTGTTTTATCAGCTGTTGTAACGTATGGCGCTGCTCTTACAACATACTGCGCACAGATCTGCGCACCTGAGAATCTGAATTGTACCTGCTCCTTCTACTATTTGCCGCATCTGGAAGAAGGGAATAAATGGGGAGGATGGACGTATCATTCGTATACGTGGTTGGCGGCGCAACATACGGCGCTTATAGTCATCGTTGCACATTTCAGTAAGATATTTATTATTTCTATTTCCGTTATTAAAATGAAACTAGCAACCACTAACAAATGATTGATTAAGCGCGGGCTGAAGTTAACTGCTAAGGCTGAGTTATTTTATAAAACTAAACTTTGGGGTAGTTATCATATGTTAAAATTTAATGAAATTCTTATTTGTTTACAATATATGACTCATAATAAGATATACGAGGTCTGGCTATTAAATAACGAGACTGCGCGCGCAGAAGGCGTCCTAGAGGGACAGGGGGGGAAACGAATGCAGCGTTGGATAGCTGGAAGTGTCTACTATTCCAGTACGAAAACACGTTTTTGTCGTCGTAATAGTATTTTTTCTATAGAGGTTAGAAACGAACGAGTTTTTTTCTCGTGCCGATAACAATGTGTGACGAAAAACACGAGCAACGAATCAATGTGAAATTTCTCGTTAAATTAAAAACAACTCCGACTGAGTGCTATAAGTTGTTGAAAGAGGCCTATCGTGAGAATTCTCTATCGCGTGCGCGTGTTTTCCAATGGTATAAACGGTTTTCTGAAGGCCGAGAGAGCACCGAAGATTTAAATCCATGCTAATCGTTTTTTTCGACATCAACGGCATCGTGATGACTGAATGGGTTCCCGAGGGTCAAACTGTAAACCAAACGTACTATTTGAAAGTTTTGGCAACACTGCGAGAAGAGTTGGTTTAATAGCCAGACCTCGTATGTCCGGTATTTTCTCATTTTAAAATAAAAATTGTGCAAAATAAAAAATATGGAAAATTTAAATTTAAAAATACTTGTTTCTAATAAAAAAATCAAAAAAGGCGAAACTACCCCATTGGCAGTCGTAAAAAAAGTACATAAAATAAATTTAACAACCATAAAATTTACTTTTGAAAATAAATTACAAGAAACAATTTTGATTATTCAGGTTATCAGAAAAATGATAATAATCGCATAATTTTATTTTTTAGTTATTATTTCAATGGGTTTCGTCAATCGATCGCATTCAATTTGGAAGAAAGGACCTCATAACAATTTAGTGTGGATATGTACAGTTACCGTCATGTAAGTTTTATTATTTTTACTTGTATTCATGATTCATTGAAGCAATTTTTATATTTTAAACAATGTTATTAATATTCTTATCCACCCTTTTTCAATACTTGCGGCTAAAATCTAGAATAATTACCACTCAATATTTTTTTTTTTGATAAAGGGTTTTCCAATAAGAGGTGTTATTTTGATATTCAGAGAAAAATGCCATTTTTTAATATAAATGATCGGATGTTTATTTCATTATAAAGAGGAAGGTTAATAGTGGAAAATAACATCAGGCAAATGACCACCACGACCACGCTGACAGGACAATATCCTTTTCATGAAATTTTCCATAACCAAATCGCAAAGTGGCTGTCCTATGTCCTCGATAGCCTCACGAATTCCATCTTTGAGGTCTTGAGTCGACGCTGGGCAGTTGGCGTAGACCTTCTCTTTCACGTGGCCCCAAAGAAACAAGTCGCAAGGTGTTAAATCACAAGATCTCGGTGGCCAATTGTGATCACCTCTTCGAGAGATAACACGGTCCGGAAACTTTTCCCGTAAAAGATCAATGGTTTCGTTGCTTGTGTGGCACGTAGCGCCGTCTTGTTGAAAGTAAACGTTGTCCAGATCAATACCATCCAATTCCGGCCATAAAAAATCGTTAATCATCTCTCGATAGCGTAATCCATTCACCGTAACTGTTGCTCCAGCCTCTTTTTCGAAAAAGTAAGGTCCAATGACTCCGCCGGACCATAAACCGCACCAAACAGTCACACGTTGAGGATAGAGAGGCTTTTCAACAATAACTCTTGGGTTTTCTGAGCCCCAGATGCGACAATTTTGTTTGTTGACGAAGCCACCGAGGTGGAAATGGGCCTCATCACTCAAGATGATTTTTCGATGGAATTCCGGATCATTTTCATGCATTTCAACGACCCAATCAGCAAAGACACGACGTTGTTGATGATCGGCCGGCTTGAGTTCTTGTATTAACTGGACTTTATAAGCCTTAAGACCCAAATCTTTATGCAAAATACCGTGTAATGACGTTTGTGGAATGCCTAATTCCAAAGAACGAGGAGGAATGGACAAACCTGGGTTTTCTTCAACACTTTCGGCTACAGCAGCAATATTCTCGGCTGTTCTTGAGCGACGTGCACGGGTTTTATTCTTCACATCACTAACTTGTCCCAACAGCTCGAATTTTTCCACCAATTTCTGTATTGCGGTCCGACAAGGTGCTTCACGACGACCCAAAAATTGTCGAGTTTTACGGTCGTCTCTGCCAAATTTTCACCATTTTTATAGTGAATTTTAATAATTTCAATGCGTTGTTGAAGCGTGTATCGTTCTATTTTTATTAATGGCGTAGTTTCTACTTGACATCTACCGAAATAGCGGGCTATTCAAAATAACACCTCTTATTGGAAAACCCTTTATATATAGTTGCAAAACCATTAAAACACTTTTGTAACTTCGTAGCGCATGTATCCGGCTCGAAGGACCAATAATGTAAACAGGATTTTTGATCTTTGTATCATTTCCATATTTGGTGATTTCAACCACACTACTCCAATCATTTCTTTGTACCCTTAGATTATTTTCTTCTCTTTTTAGTATCGTCCTTCATACAATCTTCACCGCATCAAATCTCATAATCGAACAAACAGACAACCAACTCGGTTTCGGCGATCTCTCATACTTAATTCTAATTTTAATATGTGTGTCGATATTTTTAACGTTTGCAATAACCGAATTCATCAAATGGAAAGAAATCAAAGTGAATCGCAGGTATCAGAGAAGAGCGAGGTTAGATTTCGGAACAAAACTAGGTATGAATTCTCCTTTTTAATTTATTTTATTCTCGAAGAGATTGCGCTCGAATTTGGGCATTTATTTATATTTTTTAAAGACTGTTGTTAAGAAATTGAAAATACTTTATTTCTATAAGTGATAAGTAGAAAGCCCTTAATATGTGTTCATCTTTACTTAGATTGGGCTCTAAATGTTGTAAGATTAGTATTTTTATCCTCAAATAAAATATTTTCTGTGTCTAATAAATATTTATTTTCTTCAAACGCCATAAAAGTAGCATCTTTTGTGACAGAATCAACGAATAAGAAGAATCGCCCTAAATGTCACTATAACACATAAGGTAACCTAAAAATAAAATTACTAAATGCCATCAATAGCTGTCAAATTTAAATAAATAACCTATAAATTAAAATATAAACAGAGTTTACCTTTAAGGAACATATTAAAGAATAGCACTTACAGATTACAATTACAGGGACGGCAATGAACGTAAGAATACTTTGAATTAAAGTGATAAGAAAAGTTTATATTGTTTTGCAGTGATTCCTGGACATATCTTTCAGCCACACTATTAGATTTTCATCCAATTGAACAATTTTAGGACGCGTACATTATACTACTTCAACTGCAATGGGTCATTTCAAAAAGAAAAAATCGTTTTTTTTATAAAATCGTGAAATCCGTCTCATTTAATAAATATAGTAATATAAAATAACATGAAATATGCGACTTTTCATTCATAAATTTGCTAATAAACTTGCGCGGCTGTAAAATTCGTGGCGTCACGGCTTGTTACTCACACAAAGACATTCCTCTCACACACACACAACGGTCCACGTGATATCCGTTTACTGCTGTAAAAAAGATAACCTAAAATTGTGACAGATGACAGCAGAGTTAAGAGTAAAGGTATGTAAATAAAACATTTATTAAAATAAATACCAAAAATTGTATGAAATATGTTTTTGGTTAACAATATGTTGCTGTCACAAATCAAACAATCATAGTTCCAAACACAACCGGTAGAGAGCTGCTGCCGCATCCGACAAGCCGTGACGTCAGCGTCCAAATATTTGAAATTAAAGACAACTTTAAAAAAATCATATCTCTGATTCTAAAATGTAAAACATACACCTACATATTTAATTTGACCTATTCTTTCAAGAAAAAAATAAATTAGAAAATGTGAAATGAGCCCATTGTCCGACAAAGTATCACTTTTACTTCTAATACCACAATATATATATATATATATATATATATATATATATATATATATATATATATATATATATATATATATATATATATATATATATATATTTTGTATGTACGGTAAAGAAAACGGTAAGAAATATATTGGAAATATTTTTATTATTAACAGACAATTCATACGATATTTTTACATAACAATCAGTTATTTTCTTTATAAAATAAAATCAACTACTAATACGTTTCTTAATGTTTGAAAGAAGCTGAAAACATTTTAGTTTGTACTGAACCATTTTTAATATTTGTCAGTCCTTCTTAATAATCTTAACAAACACAATTGTTATTTAAAATCTTATTTAATTACTATTTACACTTCACACTTTAAATTATAATTAAAACATTTTGTCATTACTTGCTAAGTGGCAAAGTTTAGTTTGTTATTTCAAAACGATTTAAACTTAAATTATTAAAATTTAAAACATTAGGAAGCTTTAAACTGCTTACAAATTGAAAAATGAAAATAGAAAAATATTTTATTGTAAGCAGTCGATGTCATTAGAACCTATTGTTATTGCATAGTTAGTTGTACTCTAAACCATTTACATTTTTAAAATTTTAATATCTTCTACCACTTTATAAAATTTTCAGTTTAAACAAAAACGAATTTTATTATTTACAAATCTTTATTAATAATGAATCACTCTTTTAAAACATAACTAAAAGTGGTAAAAGACTACCAGACAAAGAAAAATGTATAAGTTACAGACAAATTGCCTCAAATAGCCCCAAAATAGCCTCATTTCGATGCGATTTTGTAGGAGCTCTCATGAGGCTATCTTCACAGATCACCATTATTACAATGTTTTCAGATTTCAAGTTGCACCCAGAAAAATATTTTTTAAAAATCACCTTTTTTATATTTGGGTTTGCGATGTGGAAAATTTACAAAAAATTGTTGTTATAATTTCAAAAGATTGTTAGATTTGCAACTTTTGTAAACATACTTTTATATTATCAAACGCGACGCACAAAATTAACGCCCGGAAACTAGGG
This sequence comes from Harpalus rufipes, assembly GCA_951394225.1. NCBI lineage: Eukaryota > Metazoa > Arthropoda > Insecta > Coleoptera > Carabidae > Harpalus > Harpalus rufipes. The sequence continues at coordinate 2,085,304 of OX596285.1, read as the reverse complement.
CTGTTATATGTTTTGACTGCCGGACAGAAATTTGGTTTTGGTATAAAGTTACAAGCGAAAATGTCAACCAGAATGAATGTATCCAATTCAAAAAAACAAGTCCAAATTGATCTTAAATGTGATTTCGGCACTAAAGTAATCCATTATAGGACGATTTCATACAAATGTAGTGTTGCCAACCTGAGGACATAATATATTTTGGATTGGTGTACGATGTATAATAATAATTTTTTAAGTAAAATGACAAAAAATATGTGCAAGAAGAACGAATTAAATAAATTCCGATAATTTTGAGTGTTCATTACGATAACTTGAATGTCCGGAGGTTCGCAACACTCAACATAAGTTCGTTTGTTTGACAGCAACTGACAGATTTGTCAATATAACCTTTATAATGATTGCTTTCATTTTCACAATTTTTCGATTTCAAATAAAAATTAATACGCTCCTCGGCACTGAAGTTCCTTTTTATCACTCATATGGTTTATTTTCCTCGGCAAATAAATTCCATATTCGTAATAAAAAATAGAACTTCAGTACCTGGATACATAAATAACTATTATTTATAATAGGCAGCAAAAGAATATTGTCATTCGCCGTTTTATTTCCATTTCTAAAATAAAATTCAAGAAGAAAAGCGATTATTTCTTTACAGTTAGTTTTTAAGTTTTTTTTAACTTAGGGGTGTCTCAAATATAACTAACCTTGCTTTATTCCGTAAAGTCTGGTTGTTCAAAATCCCGGGAACGAGAAACTTCTAACCTCACTTTTTAGCTGTCAAACAAATATTTTCTCATGAAAATTAATGTTTTGCACAATTTTTTTTAAACTTAGGGGTGTCTCAAATATAACTAACCCTGCTTTATTCCGTAAAGTCTGGTTGTTCAAAATCCCGGGAACGAGAACACTTCTAACCTCACTTTTTAGCTGTCAAACAAATATTTTCTCATGAAAATTAATGTTTTGCACAAATTTTAAGTATGAATAAATAATTTTCAGTTAATTTTACAAACTTCTTGTAAATTTTAGATATTTTTATCAACAAATAAAAGTCTGGATGTGTCGACAAAATCAATATTACTGTTTTCGTTGTAGTTTCCTTTTCCGGGTTATTGTGCGATCGTCTAAATTTATTTCTGTAAATTATTCAGAAATTGAAATCCGAAAACATGATTATTGTTATAATTTACAGCATAGGGTTCACAGAACCAATTAAATGAGCATACTAGTTACACTAGCTTACAGACAAAAATCAGGTGATGTTCACTTACAAACAGTCGTTGCGTATTAGACACAAATTACGTAAAAGTTTATAAAGAGCCCCGTCTTGGGGCTCCGCTACTCAATTCCCCCCTTCTGGGAGGTCGAGAATCTCGCTGACAAAAGCCGCCACATCCGTAGGCCTCTCCTTGTGCGTCCCGCAAAACGGATGATTTAAAAGTTGGTCGTAATTCCACCGGTCCATGTAGTTCTTCTGCAAGCACTTCTCGATGAAGTCTTCGAAGTCGGGGTTGAACTCGCCGGAGGGTAAACGAGGGGGGTCGTCTTTGACAACTTGTTTTAACTGCTCGAACGGGGTGCCCCATGACTGGTAAGGGAATTTCCCTGTGGCGAGTTCGATTAGGGAAATTCCCAGGGACCAGACGTCGGAGCGGATGTCGTATTGGGATGGGTTGCCGTGTGGATCGATTCGTTCCGGCTGTAAAATGGTGTGTTTGATTGTTATTTTATTATAAATTTGGGTGTAATAATTGTGTGAAATAATGGTTAAGTGTACAAAATCCGCGGCTACAATAAGGAGTCTACGCTGGAATTATAGATAATTAAAAATCAGGTAGGCAGTGGAAAATAATATTTCAAACAGTTTTTTAAAATACTGTTATAAGTGAAAATATTAAATTAACAAGAGAGCATTTTCGAATCATGATTTGTAATAGGACAGTTTTATTTGAAATCATCATTGACGTTAAGACGATTTCATTCACATTCAGTGTTGCCAATCTTATGAGAATTATTGCGCATGTAAGATAATTTGGGCAGGTGTACGATGTACAATAGTAAAATTGTACATAAAATGACAAATAATATGTGCAAAAAGAACAAACTAAATAATTCCGATAAAGAAATTTGAGATAAAACATAATTTTAAGTGTTCTTTCCGATAACCTCAAATCTGGAGGTTAGCAACATTGACTGTCAAACTTATAAATATAAAAATGAATAAGAAAAACACTCGGTTGTTTCACAAAATTAAAGAAAATTCTTTATTTTACAATTTCGGCTGGTATCATCAGAAGTACTACAAAACCGCCAAAACTGGGTTCGGTTCAGGTAAATTTATTTTTTGAAAGGTGGGTTCGGCTGCGGTCTGGTACTAACAATAAAATTTGCGGTTTTGTTCCGGATTCAGGTATTGGGGTTAAGTTCGATTCGACCTAATGAATACTGAATTAATGTTTTTTGAATAACAATCTTTATATAGAAATAATTTAGCAAGCGAGCCGTAATTTACGCAAGACAAGAACACGAATACAATTTTCAAAAACAGACAACACAGCGATCGATGATCGGCTGCATTACGATTACGCGTATGTTTCGAATTCAAAATTAACCGGAATCGGAGTTGAACCCTGAACCCGAGTTTTAATACCCGGTTCGGTTCCGACTCGGGTTCAATTGAAAAATATATTTGAAGTTCGGTTCTGGGTTCGCTAAAATGTTACGGTTTGGTTCGGTTCAGATTCGAGTTCGATGTCCTGCTATAGAAGTAAGTTATTCTGTTCTTTATAAAACCAGGGTAAATCTATTAGTAGTTAGTTTTTACTGCTTTGGCAGTTTTTAAGTCACCAGAAATTAATTTGACAGATTTTAAGTTTCCTAAAAATTAGTTTAAAAGCATTCCAATAAAATAAAATTAATTTTAATACATTGTAATTATTTTTATCATGATATAAATAAAATGAAAACATGTGGCTCAAATAATGTAGAACGGGGTTCATTCATAAGGACCTTTTGTTAAAAATGTAGTCCAACCTCGTAAGACTATAATATAATTAAAATCACAAATAATTTATCTTACCGCCATGTAGGGTTTGCAGCCAGCATCAATAGTTTTCGCCACGGAATCAACTAGATATCCACTAATGCCAAAATCGCACAATTTCACTTCTCCATTACGATTTATTAGAATATTGGACGGTTTCACATCACGATGAATAACTTTTAATCGTGTGTGAAGATAATGCAAAGCACTAACAACTGCGAATGCTATTTTTCCTAAAATATCTTCTGGGATTCGACGACCATGATGGTAAACTCTCGCGTAGAATTTATCTAACGATGTGTCCATCACCTAGGAAGGAGAAATTAAATTGTGTCTGAGTGGTTCGGAATCTATTGTAAGGTTTTATGATTCAAATCGACCGCTACATCGTGACGTCACGTTTGCTTAAAGTAAACAATTAGGTTTTTGCTCAAACGAGCACAAAATTTGATTAAGTATCGGTGTTTGACAGCATAGCACACATATCAAAAAAATATACACACTGCAAACAGTATGTCGGAACTTAACTGCAACGGAAGTAGCAAGTGTGACGTCACGATGGCGGGAATAGATATATCCCGAATTTTCTATAATTTTTTTCTCCTTTTTTATGTATTAAATGTTTTTTTTTTTATTCCTACCTCCATGCAAATCCAAACATCACCCTCCCGGAACAAAGCACCATAAAATTGCACCGTGTATGGACAATCACTCGTTCTCATCGATATATCCAAATCCATAAGCAGTCTCTTTTGTTCTTGCGAGTTAACAGTGGCAGTAATCCTCTTCACAGCCATTATAGTGCCACTTTGCCGATGTCGCATCTTCTCTACGATGCCGTAGGCCCCGCGCCCCAAATCGCAAATGCGCTCCAAGTCATCCGCCTCAACCACGAAGGTTTCTTCACCGATTGTGATTGTTGTTCGTTTGTCTAAATTGCGCGGCGGTGTTCTAAAGAAGATTCGGTAAATATTTTGGGGTTATGGTTGTGTTGAGTACTTACATTGGTTGTGGTTCGTCGGTTACTTGTAATTTGAGAGTTGGACGCTTTTTACGCCCGGACAAACTCATTTTTTGTTAGAGATACAAGATTCAAGTCTCTGACTTATATAATACTTTATTGAATTTTAATTAATGTTTATTTGTTATATAAATTAGTATAACACATTGAAATCATAGATAATTGATGGTATATTGAAATATAATTACTTTAATTGATGTAAATAGTATATAACAGGTACAGTATGTTTATATTTGATAATTATCCATCCATGTATGACATTGAACATTGGATATGATATAAAGGGAGAGAACAGTTACACGTAATTATTAAATATAAATAGTTGTTTTAATTTAAAATATCACACTTTATTTATTGAAATCTCTTTATCTTTCATAAAACCATATATGAAGTTTTTTGATATTTGTGTCGTTTTGACAGGTACTGTCATTCAAGGCTGTCAAAACAGCTTAATAAAATTCCCTAAATTTACTGTATTCTTATTATTTTTGTAAATATTTATAATTGGCATTAATACATTACAATTATTATACCATTTTATACTTTATCATCTATATACAATATATTGAAATGATTCTATATTTCTGTAACAAATTTAATTTAGTAATTTCAATGTTGCCATCTTGATGATAAAATGTCAAACATCCATTTAAACATGTCATTAAAAAATAATCATGTATTTTTATGTAAATAATGTTAATTTATATTACTCTCTATACATTGTTAAATAAAACTACGTCTTATCTTTGCTACAATTGAATCTCATCTATTTGTAAAGTTTTATTGACTGTCTTTTACTAAACTATAGTAAGTTATTTCTTGTATTATAGCTTCCAATGTCTTTATTTATCTTTAGCTATTTCAATTTCAGTACAAAAATGTGGCCAATAACTTTAATAGTAGGAAATTCCTATGGAGTAGTCTTTCCAGTGATTTCCACTTTAGCATTTTGTTATGTATCTTTCAATGTTTTTAAATGGATGGTTGGAGACATTACTGTTCCAATATCAAATTCCAGTAATCATCATAGCTGGAAAAGCATTCGAATAACTGCAAAAGTATAACACATATGTTATAGACAGGGAAGTGACTGTAATTTACTCTATGTAACTGCAAAAAAGTGTATGAAATTAGTTATTTTTATAACTAGTGTGGGAAATAGTGGTTGTAAAACAAATGCGTTTTCCTTGCGTGAAGTTTCTCACTTGCATATGGTGCAAACATCAGAAAAATTGCAAATGTATTTTAAATTTTTAATAATCTACTACTTGGGTGGCTGTAGTATAGTATAGTGCGACAATTTGCTATTTCCCGCACTCATTTTGAGTTCCATTTATTTTCGGGATGATTGTACTATTGTACAAAATGGTTACGAGATGCATACCCTCGTATGAATGGGCACAGGAATGTGTGACGAAGGATGATTGTTTCGTAATAATTATTGTGATACGGATGCGGTATTTCGCTACCGAAAATTGGTCACTTTAATATATAAGGAATATTTGCTATATATTTAATAAGAATATTATTATGTTTTCGGGTTTATGTTAACCCACAAGTTTATAGAGTAAATTACTGTCACTTCCTCGACTATTGTGTCTTTTCTAATGTCTCCATTTGCAGGCGTGGTACTGTTCCATGTGCGAAAGTTTGCTTGTCAGTGGTTTTGGCGTATATTGTGATTGTTGCGGTGTTTGTGCCGACCAAGATTGTGTGAAAAGAGTCGACAAAAAGTTAGCGTGCAAATCAAATATGAGTGTTCAAAAAAATATGCCGCATCACTGGGTCAAAGGTAATCTACCTTTAGGGGCTATGTGTCATGTTTGCGATGAAGATTGCTCCATGGAACCTGGACTGGTTGATCATCAGTGCTGTTGGTGTCAGAAATGCGTGCATACTGGCTGTCTTGCTGCTATCGGGACGCAAGTAAGGATGTTTTCAATGTTTTAACTATAAATTCGGCCCTGGTTATAACCCCCCAAACCCAAGTACATCACACAAATGTTCAGTATTTTCAAAATTCCAATTTTTATACATACTTTTAAAAATGATTACTTCAATAATAAGACATTACACAACTATTAGTTAAATGTAACTCAAACTCCGATATATTAAATAAAACTCATAAGTACCATGTTTTAATACAATATGAATATGTATATCAAAAGTTAGGTTAGCAGCACACACAATGTGCTACAAAAATTCATTATATTCTCATTAAATATAAGCACGTGATATGATTAATAATCAAAGATATTACTCGTGAAACCGAAGCAGTACATTTCTACAATAAGAGATGAACAAAAGCGTAATGTTTTATTACGTCAGTGTCAGAATAATGTCAAAATAAATACTGATAATTTGACGCATAAAACCTTACACTTTTATTCGTCTCTTGTTTCTAATTTCATAGCTAATACTATTAAATTGTAAAATGATTTTTTTTATTGGAATTCAGGCGGTTAAATTCCTAACCAAGTATTTTTCGTTAAACTTTATTTATTCATTTTGATAACATACATAAATATTTCAATTTTCACATTGGATTTTATAAATATATTTTTCTACAACTACAGTCGATAAAAAAGTAGGCTTTTCGAGCGTTATTTAGTTACATAAAGTGAATAATTGCAGACCAAAGCTCATTGCACAAACCGTTGCAAATAATAACAGTCCGTAAAGTAGATACTTTGCAGACTTACCTACATTTTTGCTTTCATAGATGTGATACACGTGGAAAATTACAAAAATTTTACTAATTACATTTAAAAATATATCTATTTATGTTAGTAGCTCTTTACATACTTCAACCAATGGGGTAGTTAATAAAATTCTTAATTTATTATGTAAATATTTCAAAAAAGTTATTTAAAATATTAATGATTCAAATCGACTTCTCTGTGACGTCACGCTTACATACTTAAAGCCGCAAATGTCGCTAGTGCCGTTGTTTTACAGCGATGGAATGTGACAGTTGATGGTGATACTGACGCCGTGGACATAACCTTGTTTCTATTTATCAATACAAAACGTCGTTACAAACTTGCTCAAACAAAAATAAATACGTGTTAACTGGACAGCAATCTAACCTAACAAACTAGTTCCCCTTACCCCGCAAGACATACATCGCAAAATATCTTTCGAGCAGCACGTCGGAACTAAGTTTCAACGGAAGCGACAATTTAAAATTACTTCTAATAAAAAAATCAAAAAGGCGAAACTACTCCATTGGACTCTGTAAAGAGCTACCTTCAATAACTATGTCTTTTTTGTAGCACTATTATTGTATTTGTAGACATGCGACTTCGGCGACAACAAATGCCTGATCGTTCCTCCATGGTGCGTGCAAGTAGCCCGCAGAAAATCCAGCGTTCGCAAAAGATTCCAAATAAAAACCGTCACTGATCCAGAATGGCCTGATTGGTCTCCTCTGATCGTAATGGGCAATTGTAAATCTGGAAATGGTGACGGTGGTCTTGTTCTCAGTGAATTTCGTCGATTGTTAAACCCAGCCCAAGTTTTCGATTTATCGGAACACAATCCAAACACTGCTTTACAATGGTGTCATCTTATTTCTCCTTACCAGACGAAATTATTGGTTGCTGGTGGTGATGGGACTGTCGCTTGGATCCTTAATACTGTCCGCAAAATGGGGATTACTCCCTGTCCGGGCGTGGGGATTGTTCCTTTAGGAACAGGCAACGACATGTCGAGAGTTCTCGGGTGGGGAAAAGAGCACGGAGGAGATAACGATTTGGGGGAAATGATTGCTAGGATAAAAAAGGCAGAGATAAAATTGTTTGATAGATGGAAAGTAGACGTAGCTCCAAGACCAACTTTAAGGTTAAGACTACCGACAAAACATTTGTTTATGTATAATTATATTAGCGTCGGAGTAGATGCACAAGTTGCACTGGATTTTCATCGCACTAGAGAAAGTCGTTTGTATTTATTTAGCAACAGAATATTTAACAAACTTTTGTATCTATGTTTCGGCACACACCAAGTAAGTAAACAAACAAATTAAATTGTGATTTATTCTTCATATTTGGCGGAACCAGTTAACTGCGCAATTTTGTTAAAAATTGTTATAAAATTATCTTGATTCGATTCCGGAATATTTCGAACTAAATTATTATTTACACGGCTGTGTTGTTCTAAATCATTAACTCTGGTTGTTAGATCGTTCACTTTTTCTTTTAATTCTTTATGTTCTCGTTTAATTTGCTTTAAAGAATTTAGTGTATCATTCATTTGTTGATGGTGCATTTTCACTTATATTTACAAACGTCATTTATCGATTGATTGCGCACTGTCCACGCCTTACGCAAGTTTTTCCCAACGCGGGAGTTTGAAATTCAATCAATTATTTGTTATTTTTCGAAGCGTGTTCATTACAATACAAGCAAAAATAATCATAGTACTTATATTGGCTATTAAATAACGAGACTGCTTATAAAAATTATTTTATAATTGAATGTTCCCCTTCAATGTACTCCCCTCTCCTCGCCACACACCGTTCCATTCGTTTTTTCCATTGGTCAAAACAATGTTGGAAGTCTTCTTTTGTAAGAGCGTTTAGGAGCTCCACCGATTTTCGCTTCACCTCTTCCAATGACTCGAACCGGGTTCCTTTTAAGGCAGACTTGATCTTCGGAAACAGAAAAAGTCACAGGGTGCTAAATCAGGCGAGTACGGCGCGTGTTCGAGTGCCTCTAGCGGCTAAATAACGTGCAAAATCCACGACTTGTTTTTCCACAACTCCGGCCGTTTCTTACGAACTCGTTTTCGCAATGTTGCCAAAACTTCCAAATAGTAAATTTGGTTTACAGTTTGACCCTCGGGAACCCATTCAGTCATCACGATGCCGTTAATGTCGAAAAAAACGATTAGCATGGCTTTAAATCTTCGGTGCTCTCTCGGCCTTCAGAAAACCAGTGCACGCGATAGAGAATTCTCACGATAGGCCTCTTTCAACAACTTATAGCACTCAGTCGGAGTTTTTTTTAATTTAACGAGAAATTTCACATTGATCCGTTGCTCGTGTTTTTCGTCACACATTGTTATCGGCACGAGAAAAAAACACGTTCGTTTCTAACCTCTATAGAAAAAATACTATTACAGCGACAAAAACGTGTTTTCGTACCGGAATAGTAGACACTTCCAGCTATTCATTTACCAAAATATCGATATCACGATCCCTATACCTTCCTTACCAAGGGTAGCGGGAGGTAAAAAGCAAAAGCCAATTATTTTTTTTTAGGTAGTGGCCGCCGAATGTCGCAATTTAGAACAACGCATCGAGCTCTACCTCGACGGCAACCGCATCACCATTCCTGAGGTTGAAGCCATAGTCGTCCTCAACATCTCTTCCTGGGGCGCAGGGGTCAATCTATGGGGTATGGTTTCCATGGGGGGCGACGATGCGCAGTCCTACAACGACGGCAAACTTGAAGTAGTTGGGATTTATAGCTCATTCCATATGGCGCAGCTGCAAGTCGGGTTGGCCACCCCGCATAAGATTGGGCAAGCGAGAGAGGTTAGCATTAAATTGTTGGCTGTTGCGCCGGTGCAAGTTGATGGGGAACCGTGGGAACAGCATCCGGCGATGATTACAATTACGGGAGATGAACCGGCTAATGTGCTGGTTTGTAATGAGTGAGTAGGTATGTGGTTGTTTTTATTTGATAATGAGTTTAACAAGGCCAAATTGGTTTATTTATCAATGTGACCAACACAGTACCTCCCGCCATTTACCTATGTATATAATTTTTATATTACTTTATAAATTTATCCATACAATATATAGAAAAAGTATTAAAGCAAACTTGTAGAAAATGGAATAATTTTTAATTTTTATAATAACAAATTGCGAAAAAAATACATTTAAAGGTATTTTTTTAAGAAAAACTATCTTGAGCTTCAAGTAAACTGCCATTTTCGGTTATCCGATTGCCAATCTAATCTGATATTTCCATATTAGAATAGGGTAGAAATACATGGTTTCGAAACTTTCTGAATGATAGTATTTGAGTTAGAGCGTAAAGAGGATCCACACACACACACACAGACATTATCGTGAAAATGTTAAAATTGGATTGTAGGGACCTTAAAACGTGGTCATTTATCAAAATCTCGATATGTGATTTTTAGCACGATCCCTATACCTCCCTTACTAGGGGTAGCGGGAGGTAAAAACATATTTCATACAACTTTTGATATTTATTGTAATGTTTCATTTACATACCTTTACTCTTAACTCTGCTGTCACCTGTCACAATTTTAGGTTAGTTTGTTTACAACAGCAAACGGAAATCACATGGACCGTGTAAATGAGTATCTGAGGAATGTCTTTGTGTAACAAACCGTGATGTTACGAATTTTACAGCTGCGATTGTTTATTAGCAAATTTATGAATGAAAAGTCGCATATTTCATGTTATTTTATATTACTATATTTATTAAATGAAACGGATTTCACGATTTTATAAAAAAAAATCTGTTGTGGCCAGCACAATACCTTCCGTCAATCCTGTGTATAATGTATAAATTCCATACATAATTTTTCTTGGATAAGATTCTAAATTTCCAGTAAAATGATTTCATAAACAAAGTATTCAAATTGCACTTGACACTGACATCTTCTTCCTCTTTAGCTTTCCCCATTCGTTAGGAGTCGCTATTTTTGCGTGTCGTTCTCATTCGGTTCTTTTTCTCTCAAGTCTTCTGCAATACAGTCCTTCCATCTTATCTATGGTCTTCCTCTGCTTCATCAACCTCCCATTACTAAACTACTCATTCTTGTTCCAATATAATTCTTCATTTATCCTCATGACATGTTCAAACCAATGTAATCGTCTTTCTTGTATCTTTCTAGAAAATTGTAACACTAGAGTTATTTTCTTCCGTATCTTTCTGTGTTTTCCCCAACATCTACTTCAACATCCTCATCTCTGCCACATTAATTTACTTTTTACTCATACTGACATCTGTCAATTTGAATTATATGAATATATTAGTAGTTTCCATGTTTAGCATAGCTGGCTGATTTATAAAATTTAATTTTTGTAAAATTCTTTAACTTTGTATCTATTGAATATGAAGTATAAAATGTAATCAAATCGTATAAAAAATAATATATTCTTTAAGTTATAATAATATTAAATGTCAATAAATCAAATTTAACTGTTAAATCTTCAAATGTGGCTACTTCCGGTTCACCAATTATAACCAAAATCTAATCATTTGTTCTTCTGGATGTAACTTGAGGAATACGAAAACATTATAATTTTTGGAATCGTGGTATTGAAGTTATGGGATCCGGAACTTTTGTCACACACACACAGACAGATACATACAGACATCATCGTAAAAATGGTAAAATCGTATTATAGGGACCCTAAAACATGCTTATTCATTAAAAACTCAACACTGAATTTTTTGACCAAAGACAATACCTTCCTTACCTAAAGGTGACGGAAGGTAAAAAACGATTTTTTGACCCCATTATTATTAAATATTTCTATTTGGCCCTGTTAAACTCGCCAGTATTTTTTACCAAAGATATTTACGATCAATTTTAATTATTTGTTATTTATTTACAAATTTTATATCCCCTTTTGATCTGAATTGAAATGAAACAGTATAATTTTATGAAATATATGTATTTAATGTTAGTATTACAAGTACTTAAACATTTTATAAAAATGTGCATTTATAAATGTAATAATTGTTGTATCACACTATTAATCAACAATATAAAAATAGACCAAACTACACAAAATATTTATATACATCAAAATCCTTAAACATTGTTAAATATCCGGTAACCAAATCCATTGTAGTCAATGGTTGAAAATGTTCCGTGAAGAATTTTTCCAGTTCGTCCAGTTCATCTTCTTCAAAATTCACTTTACAGGATATATAATTCGGTTGAACAGAAACCAGATCATAGTTTATTTCAAGTGTTACTGATTTTCTCACTTTCGTTTGTGTGTTGGAAATTTTAAATGTTAATTCTATGACCGTGAATGTTTTATCGTGGTATGCAAATATTGTTGGAGACATTATTTCCTGAAATATTTAATTTAAAAACAAGATTACATACTTAGACAAAGTGGGTTGGGACGAACCCGAAATTATGCAAGCATGCAACCATACTTTGCCACGCATTTCTACCACTACTGAAATAAAAATGTCTATTCTGAATTGCATTTGCCGTTTATAAATTAAAATTCATTTACGTTTTAATGTTTTTTTTTTAAATAAAATTGACCATTCTGAATTTTATTTGACACTTTCTGAATTAAAATTGACTATTTTGAATTAAACTGTTTATTCTAAATCACATTTGACGGTTTTTGAAGTAAAATTGGCTATTTTGAATTACATTTGACAATTACTGATTTAAATTAGAAGTAAATTTGACAAAATTCTTGTCAACATGCATCAAATCATTCCCCAACGATCTATTTCATCACTCGCACAAATAATTTATAAAATACTTACTTTTAATTGTTTGAAATGATCTTCTCGCATATAATACGCGTAAATATTTTCTTGCAGATCATCTAAATAATCCACAACATTGTCGAAACTTGATTGATTTATATTATCTTTAACATCTTTAAGATTTATTGACGGCGGTAAATAAGCATTTTCTACAATATATTTTTCGTCTTGGACCTGTTTTAAGTTCAAACCATACACAACCTTTCCTTTAAATGGAAATAAAATCGCTGATTCATTATCCTTAACATGAATTTCCATGAAGTTTTTGTAGAAATGTATATCTAAATCGACATCAGGTTCGTCAAAATTTTGTAGGAAATCATCAGATATTTCCAGGAGACTTGTCTTTCTTTTTAAAGTGTAATATCTGTACATAATGTCTTTTGTATTTTGGATTTCTCCTAACAGGTTATTAATTTCGTTTTGAAGTTTCAAGCGTTCCTTTTCTGCAGAAAACTTGTATGATAGTAGTTAGGAACTATTTAAACCAGGGCATCGAACCCGTTAAAAAGTGGGTTCGGTTTAGGTTAGTTTTTTGAGAGATGGGATCGTGTGCGGGGTTCATGAACAATTTTAATACCCGGTTCGGTTCTAACTCACTATTTGTTTGGTTCGATGCCCTGATTTAAACTTAAAGGGATGGAAGTGCTAACAATTTAGATGATACACCAAAAGAAAAAGATTCAGACGTTTTTTTACAGAATAAACTTTAAAATGTTGCACTAAAATCCCTTTATGTTCAAATATTTCATTTATAAATATAAGATTACTAACATACCTTCTTTGTTCATCATATTATAACGTGTTTATTACAAATATGTCTTTCTTTCAAATATTTAATATCAAGAAGGTTAAATAAAATTTGTTGTTAGATTTTTTTTACAGGGTAGCCAATAGACGTATTAATTTTTGTTTTATTTTCTATTTTAGACGATTATTATACGAAAATTGAAGTTGCAATTAATGTGCCTAGTTTATTATAAATTTTAAAATTGTTTTATGTGGTTTTAACGCAATAAAATATATTTTTAATGGTAATAAATACTAGTGACTTTAGTTTCTACTGTTACAATCTTGCAAACGATGCTCACGTGTTATTTGTATAACCTCCATTCGCTTTTCAAATTTTGTGAACTATAATCACAAAATGTCGTTATGTGAGGCAGAAAAAACATTTATTCTTCATGGCGTTGAGGTATTATATGATGAATATAAATATTTACATATGTGAACGTAAGATTTTCAAATAAATAGGAAGATTTTCGAGTAGATGGACGCCAAAGATGTGATTATCGTCCCATGGAACTGGAAACAAATATTGTTGAACATGCGTTTGGGTCAGCTAGATTACGGTTAGCAAATACTGATGTTCTTGTAGCAGTTAAACTTGAGATAGATTCTCCGTTTCCTGAACAACCAGATGAGGGAAAACTAGAATTCTTCGTCGACTGGTAATTTTTTTATAATAGTTTGGGATTTTTTTACATATTTTTTTATAGTTCTGCGAATGCAACTCCCGATTTTGAGGGCAGAGGTGGTGAAGACCTCGCAACAGAAATCTCCAACAGTTTAAATACTGCTTATAGGTCAGCTAGGGCTTTAAATTTATCAAAATTGTGCATATATAAGGGCCATAAATGTTGGAAAATGTACGTCGATATTTTGGTAATAACTACGATTTCTTTTGTTGAATGTATATTGATTTTATCTTTAGTTGTTAGAATGTGGTGGAAATCTATACGATGCTATATCTTTAGCGGTTAAATCGGCGTTGTTTGATACAAAAATTCCTAAAATAAATTCGGTTACAGTTGATGGAAGCAATATAGACATTAATATGTCGGATAATCTTTCAGAGTGTGAAAGAATTGATATTTCAAACATTCCTGTTATGGTAAATATAAAACTTATTTATAATTATATTAGAATAATTCTTTTTTGCAAATTTTAAATGAATTTCTTGCGACAAAGAAATATTTTTTGCGAACTCCGGCCGATTTTTGTGCGTTAAAAATAATTTATTTGACAATTCTTTGTTTGTATTGTCGTAACCATAGCAACTATTACTTCTAAGCAGTGCCGGTAGATGCGCTGTGTACAAATTGCAATTGTGTGTATTTTAGTTTATAATGAAAAATATGAAATTTTCTTTTTCTTATAGGTAACGCTCTGTAAAATTGGTGAACATTGCGTCGTAGACCCATCCAATCAAGAAGAATGTTGCAGTAGCGGTTCTCTAATTGTTTCTGTGTCTGGAAATATGTTCACATCTGTTTTTAAAACTGGTGCTGGTAGTTTTCAACCAAACACTTTAATAAAAAGTTTAACTTTAGGCCAGAATGTTGGCAGAGATCTTAACAAAGCTATTTTGATTGCGTTGGAAGAAGAAAGAGATAAAGATTCAGATTGTGTAGGATTTTTAAAATAAAGAATTTTTACAGATAGTCTTTTTTTAATATATTTATTATACCGTTACAGTAATATTTTTATTCTGTATTTTCAGAGGAATAAGAAAGAAGAACGCTTATTAGATTGGACTTATTGTAACGTGTTTATCTATTTAATATGGGTTTAAAATTTATTAACAATTTATTTTTAAAATACTAATATTTATAACATTAAAAACTGAATACTGCCCTCGCGTTTTTATTTCAATGGCTGCCGGATTTTTGAAATTTTCTAGATTAGGTCAAAATTCCCTGACGTGTTACGAACAATGAAACGATAATATCTATTCGGTTTATTTCGCCACATATGCGCGCCGTTCGATTCTTATAATGAAAAGTTTAACGTCGAGAGTGATATTTGCTAAAATAAAACAATTATATTAATCTTATTTGTTTATTAAATAAGAAATAATCAGAAATGACTTCAAAACAATAAAAATTCCCTTATCTTTGTAAAAATTCCCTTTTCAGGCCGAAATTCCCACGAGTTGGCAACACTGACTTCCACCAGATGTGGCTTACTATGCGCATATCTTCTATCTCTTTAAATTGAAAAGGTCTATTGGTTACATACTTCTGACTTTTGGTTATAATATACGGAAACACATTCATTTTTTCTACGTTATAATTATATAGCTCAGGTCTCCTGTCTGCGCTGTCCCCTATAAAATCCCCCAGAACAACTGGTTTTTCCTATTAGAGATAAAATCCCCTAAACATAGGGGAAAATCCCCCAATCTGGCAACTCTGTCGAGGAGCGGCGCTAGGGTCACCGTTTTGTTCGAGATAGTTTTATTATATTTTGTCAAGTTTTCTATTTCTATATATTTCTTAAACGTCATCTATTCCTCTACGTCACATCCGATAAAAATGTTCAATTAATATTTCAAAATTCATATGTAATTCAAATTAAATGAAAAGGAACTCAAAATTTTTGATTTATAATATAAATATGTGAAAGTTTCAGAAAATAAATTTTAAAAAATCTGATGTGGCCAGCGCAATACCTTCCGACAATCCGGTTAATCAATCAATCTTCATATGAAAGAATTATAACTTTTGGCATTGTAGTATTGGAGTTACCGAAGGAGAAATTTTTGTCATACATACATACACACACACACACACATACAGACATCATCGTAAAAACCGTAAATTCGTATTGTAGGGACTGTAAAACGTGCTTATTCATCAAAAACTTACCATCGATTTTTTTGACCTTACCTATAGGTGACGAAAGGTAAAAATATTAGAATACTCCATTGTCCTTAAATGTAAAGGCGAGTAAGAAAACTATATCTCGAATAATTTTTAAATTTTCAACATGTGTCATTTTATTCAGTTTATACATTCATGTAGATTACAAGATAATTTCATTAACGTATTGTCTAGAAGTTAATCAAATATAGTATAAGATAAGTTTTCACAATAGTGGTAATTGAAACTGATAATTCCCGGTATTTAAATAAAAATCTGGTTTGCCAAACGCAAAGTAATAGAATGTCGAATCTACGCACACAACGACTGCAGTATCTCGCAGCTATAACTGGTTTGCATCTTTTCATTCGTACTTTTTCACAATTTGAAGATTGTAATTATTTTCAGTATCAATTTTAACTTTAACGGTGGGATTTAATGTAACATGGCCCAGTCCGATGTTACCTTTATTAACATCGGAAGATTCTCCGATTGGGGTGCAGTTAAATAAAGTAGTAAGTATATTTTTTTCATATTACATTTTCATGTAATATAATGTCTAACAAACTAAAAACTTCTTCTTCCTTTTTAATTTTGACTGAAAAAATAACCTGTGTGGTCTATACACAGAGACATTACTGGTATTTGTGTCGCCGTTTGAATCGACCAATCAAAACTAGAATTATTTTGAATTCTCCAAAAAGCAGCCAATCACATTTTAGCACTGTACCAAAGACATTGTCTAGAGTAGTAAGGCATGTTAAAAAATTTGCAACTTTTTTAACAATTTTCTCTGGTTTTAAGGGTTGTTAAGGGTTGAAAAAATTATTTATTATATATTTAGTTATAATAAAGGTATATAATACGTATCAATCCTTAATATTGCCTATATAAAAATGTTGAAATGTCAGTGTAGTTCAGCGTTTTTCCGAGTGATGTCGGGAGTAGTATCGTTTTGAGATTTATTCATCATTTGATGAATTTTCTAAAAAAATTGGATTTTTTCTAAATGTGTAAAGTAATTATTAAAGTGATAATAAATGTAGTAGTGTTTTGAGGTGAGTGATTGTATTATTATTACTTTAAAGCTAAATAAGATGTACAAAGAAAGTTTGTACAATTGTACAAAATTAATGACACAATTAGATTACCTGTAGGTGACGAAAGGTAAAAATATTAGAATACTCCATTGTCCTTAAATGTAAGGGCGAGTTTAAAAGAAAACTATATCTCGAATAATTTTTAAATTTTCAACATGTGTCATTTTATTCAGTTTATACATTCATGTAGATTACAAGATAATTACATTAACGTATTGTCTAGAACTTAATCAAATATAGTATAAGATAAGTTTTCACAATAGTGGTAATTGATCTGATAATTCCCGGTATTTAAATAAAAATCTGGTTTGCCAAACGCAAAGTAATAGAATGTCGAATCTACGCACACAACGACTGCAATATCTCGCAGCTATAACTGGTTTGCATCTTTTCATGCGTACTTTTTCACAATTTGAAGATTGTAATTATTTTCAGTATCAATTTTAACTTTAACGGTGGGATTTAATGTAACATGGCCCAGTCCGATGTTACCTTTACTAACATCGGAAGATTCTCCGATTGGGGTGCAGTTAAATGAAGTAGTAAGTATATTTTTCAATAGTTTTCATTAATTATTCCACCAACAAAATTAGGGAAATGTCAAAAGCTGTGTATTTAAAAAAGTATCATATTTGTGTTGGTAATTCTACATCTACAACAAATGACAATCATCATTCATCAAGATGTCTTTAATTTTATTAAATGGGTGTTTAATTCGTGATAACTATATATCAAGGGCTTAACAATCATTTCTGCTTTTGTTATAATTCTAATTATTAGAGTAGCAAAATTATTTTAAATTTTAAGCATTGAAACGTCAACAAAACCTGAAATGATTGTTAATCTATAATAAACATGAATTAAAGATCCATATTTAATAAAACTGAAGACCGAACAATATTTAACGCCTTGATAAATGTTAATATTTAGTAGGTGGTTATATTTATGCGTTTTATCGTCATTTGTGATTTGTTGTAGTTGTAGTATTACCAACACAAACATGAAAGAGGGTTCGGTTCGTACTTTTTAAAATACATAACCTTTTTTGGTGTTCCCTAATTTTGTCAAGTGTGTGCATTTTATAAATGAAGAATTCTTGGCAAAAACAATCACAGTTTCTACAATTTTATAATATCTAATATGAAATGTTTATTTTACTATTTTTTAACATCGAGTAAATAATTTTATAATATTTAAACATCCTGAGTACAGAAATCTATAAAAGTATGGAAGCTAGAAAGTTTTAAAAAAATGGGGTTATTTTTGCTAAGCTACTCAATGAAAATGACATAATAAAAACGATTTAATCTGTGATGAAAGAAAAATCTTTTTATCATACAATAGGCGAGATTATAATCTATGCGCTTTGAATTTTTTGTCGGCCCATATTATTTAAATAACATGTGTGACCTTTGATACGTCATATTATTGTTTTTATAGTAAATTAATAATTAATGTTGCACTCGTTCAATGTTATTTTTTATTATTGACATACAAACAATTATCGACATATAGAATAATAATTTTGCATAGATTATTATACTTTTTTACAACATTCTTTAATATTATGAATAATTATTATTTTATGCGAAGTCTTATTAATATTTGGTTATTCAGGTATATATATATTTTTACTTTACTTATTTGATTTACATATGTAAAATACTCTATATTTGAAATTAATAATTCTTATTTCTAGTAATATCAATAAACAGAAATATTTTTAGCAAATATGTACTTAGAAGAAATTACAATATAGAAATAAATAATTAAAATTCCACTTACCTGTAACCGATCCGGTTATCTTTTACAATATTTATTTAAATCGATAGATCAGGCTAGGTATTTATACGAAATTACAATTGTTCAATACACATTAGATTTTTTAATTGTTTATTA
Organism: Harpalus rufipes; assembly: GCA_951394225.1. NCBI lineage: Eukaryota > Metazoa > Arthropoda > Insecta > Coleoptera > Carabidae > Harpalus > Harpalus rufipes. The sequence continues at coordinate 2,066,087 of OX596285.1, read as the reverse complement.
TTAAATAATATAAAAAACAAACAATGCTCAACGTCAGATGACAGCTTGTAACTTCAAACTTTTTAAATTATTTTTTAAAGATTGTATGATTTATATACAAATCTATATAAATTCAATGATTAATTATATATTAAACTAATTATTTGCAAACATTTTCATGTAATATAATGCTTAACAAACGAAAAACTTCTTCCTTTTTAATTTTGACTGAAAAAATAACCTGTGTGGTCTATACACAGAGACATTACTGGTATTTGTGTCGCCGTTTGAATCCACCAATCAAAACTAGAATTATTTTGAATTCTCCAAAAAGCAGCCAATCACATTTTAGCACTGTACCAAAGACATTGTCTAGAGTGGTAAGGCATGTTAAAAAATTTGCAACTTTTTTAACAATTTTCTCTGGTTTTAAGGGTTGTTAAGGGTTGAAAAAATTATGGATTATATATTTAGTTATAATAAAGGTATGTACTAAGTATCAAGGCTTAATATTGCCTATATAAAAATGTTGAAATGTCAGTGTAGTTCAGCGTTTTTCCGAGTGATGTCGGGAGTAGTATCGTTTTGAGATTTATTCATCATTTGATGAATTTTCTTGTAAAATTGGATTTTTTCTAAGTGTGTAAAGTAATTATTAAAGTGATAATAGATGTCTCTAGTGGTATTGTTTTGAGGTGAGTGATTGTATTATTATTACTTTAAAGCTAAATAAGATGTACAAAGAAAGTTTGTACAAAATTAATGACACAATTAGAAATTTTGGGCTCCTATGCGAAATTTTTTACAATGTTTACCAGTATTTCCAAAGGTCAATGAACTTATGATTATCAAATAATAAATTAAAAATGTATCTGTCGAAATATTTTAACAAAAATTTGTACACATATGTAATTCGCCACCCAAAACTGGGTGAAGTTATACAATTTTCGGCAACCAATGTAGGAATATTCTTTTATTCATTTCATTTTTGTATAATTTTTAATGATTTATTTAAAAATCATATGTTGCTTCGTATTTTGGCCATAAGTTCAAGAGATGTCACTACTAATACAAAATAGAGTCTTTTTGAAACTTTACTCCAATTTTCAAAAAGAAATTTCAAAATTTAACTTCATAATAGTTTATAATTATTAATATTATTGCTAAATATAAATTATCAGCATTTATAACCATCAGATAAATGAAGTAAATATATTTGTTAATTATTTTGACGTTTAGAATAAAATGGTTGTGATTTGTGTTTTGTTTCAACATTTACAAGTAATGTCAGTTGTATAAATGGACTTTAAGGACATTTTTAACAAAGTATAATAAGTGTAATGCTGAATTAAGATCCTCAAATATGTATTTAGTGTTTTTGTTTACTTGTAAATATAATATTAACTGTTTAATTCATATAAACGATAACACCAAATGTTATTAGTGAGAAATAATGATGTTTAACAGTATTACAAATTTATTTGGACAAAATTTCGACTATGTTTGTGTGTTTGGTGTGTGTTAAAAAAGAAGGGCCGAAATATCAACGGCACCTTGGATTTTGGCAAAATTTCCACCATGCAAGGTAGTTAATGAAAATAAGTAGGTCACTTCATTTTTGGCAAACTAAAAGGGTTTAGATAAAAAAATTATTAGGAAAAGTTGTTTAGCTTTTAATTTCATGTAGGGTTTGTTTGAATTTTTTTTCAAAATTTTGATATTTTTTATATTCACAGAATTTTTTTTGACAATTTTTTTAAATAAAGCTTGGTAAAAATTTAACCACTGGTTAAAATTAATTATGTATCACATGCAGAAATCTTCAAGGATTTCAAATTTGAAGTAGAATTAGATTATCTATATTAGTTTTTGAGATATAGGTCATTAAGCCAAAATTTGTTACAATTTTTGAGGCTGTTTAAAAATTTTATCCATTTTTTAAATATCGTTTGGTGAAATTGTAACCACCACTCAAAATTAATTAATTTTTATGTGTCTAATGTAGAAATCTACAAGGATTTCATATTTTCAAACAGAATTAAAATATCTTAATTAGTTTTGGAGATATAGGGCCGTAAAGTTAAAATTTGTATAACGTCAGTCAGGTTATCCAAATAAACCCATTTTCATCAAAATTTACAAAGTTTTAGAAATTCCTGTTTTTATGTACTTAAATAATCTTAACGCTGTTTCAAAATTTTCAAACCGCAGGTTGATATCTCTTTACGTTCTTGAAATATTTACATTTAAAATTTAACTTATTTCTAGGTTATAACCGAAAAATGAGTAGAAATGAGCTTAATGACTTCGCCGGACAAAATTACATACCAATTTTTATAAAATTGCCCCATTAGTTCAATTTCCACAGCTAAAACACTGAAAAATGACCAAAATCTTCAAAAAACGCAGGAGTTTTTTGCGATTATTCAAAAACTTTTAAAATTTGTTTATGTACTGTTCAAATAGTTTCTCTCATAGCACGTCTCATAGATGGCAGTAGTAATTCCGAAACAAGATTTTGTGTGTGCTGCTGTTTTGTGCTCTGTTAAAAATCGTCAAAAATTTAGTTAAAAACAATTAATTTTAAACAAAAATAGTTTACATGTATTGTTAATAATATCGTTTAACTGTTAATAATAATATTAAACATATTTTGTTAAGTGAATACTTAAAATTCATTTTTGTTTCCTAACGAACTTGATACATTTGTCAAAGTTAGTCAGTTGTCATTTATATGTGTTTAACATGTTTTTATAGTTAAAACAATTACTTAAAACTATATTTTTCGTATAAATATCAATATTACACAAATATTGCATCATATTTACTTATAAAAATTATATCGAATATCGCAAATTCCAAATTTATCGTGATTTTTTGTTTGGTTATGTTTTGTTGTCATTTTTTGGTTCGTTGTTATCATTATTGATATTCATCCATTGTTTATTATTGTGTAACAATCAATTTTTAATAATTATAAAAATTAAAGTGCGTGTGTTAATGTGTGTTCGTAATATAACTTTCAAAGGATCAAAGTTCGTGGGTGTCTTCCATAACGATGTTGGGGATTCTAACCGCAAATCTCTACTTCGGACAAATACAAGACTTTTTCGGTCGAAGAGGTGCACTTCTCTTATTTACTCTACCAAATATTGTGGCGTGGTTGATGTTGGCTTTTGCAAATAGTTATGAACTTGTGTTAGCGGCGAGGTTCCTCAGCGGATTGGCCAATGTGTTCCCGACAATGGTAAGTAGAATTTTAAACATTACTTTTTGTTATTTTGTGGTAAAATGTTTTGAGAATATATCGTATATTATTGACATTCTACATCTAAATTCGTATATGTTTAATAAAATTAGGCAAAAAAAGCTCAACTTCGTTCGCTGAAACGAAAGAATTTGAAACTAATTCTTGAACAGAAACAAGTGATTCTATTCATTCAGTATAGTATAGATTTAAAGTATTGATGAAATTTCCTTTGTTATATTCATTATTGTAATCAATATTAGGTTTAGATTATAATCAAAATCGCTTGTTGTAATCAACAATTTTATGGTTAGAGTTAGGGTTATAGTTTATAACATACATACAGTAAAATTTTTGAAAGATGTCCGATCAAGGTCATCTGTATCATGAACGAATTAACAAATTGGCATACATTTATCTCTTTCCTTTGCAAAGGCTATAAGCATGTGCGATAAGGATGGATATAACAAGCTTGTCTTTCAAAAATTCATATTGTTTCGGCTAAGTTAGGACATTCCACATTAAAACGATGCTCGCTGTTGATAATACTTTCGCTGTAACGTAAGTTAATTTATTAATACAGATACATTACCTTAATTCATAGCCGTACGAATAACGTTATTTTGTGTCAGTCACTGACACTGACATTGTGTCAGTATCTTATTATTCACATATTTGGTTTTACATTTGCTAATAAACTTACTAGTTGACTTATTTTTGAATTTCGAATGCTTTTACTGTAAGATATATTTTTATAATAATAAAATAACAGTAGTATCGTATGTACCCTCATAAAAACTAAGCAAACGACACTACTGAATTTGTCATAAATGCGCGGAACAAAAATCTGAATTCATACAATTCGTAGACGACCTTGATCGGACATCTTTCAAAATTTTTACTGTACATGCATACATAAAATCACGCATGTCCCACTTAGTGGGTAAGCACAAACCCGAAAATAATAACAACATCATTGTCAAAATTGACCCCTGTGGTGCACTCTCCACGCTATGAGTGCCCGTGAGGTGACGCCTTGTAAGCGCCCACACGGTACAAATATTTCATCATTACCGATATATGTGTACAATGCAGATTGGCACACCCAGCAATGGGTAATATGCCGTGATGATATATTTATTTTATTTATTTATGTTAGAAAAATATCAGTTTGGTAGGATAATGTAAACCAATAAAAAATGTCTGATGTGGCCAGCACATTATCTCCCGTCATTTCTATTTTGTACAACAAACAGACAGTTTCGTATTTCAATATATTTTCAGTATGAATGTTGAAGAATAACTGTGGCAACGTCGCACCTAGACATTTATTGGTACATTCGGATATAAAAATAAAAGATATTTTGAGATATAATACTAATTCTAAACTACAAATGGAAACTGTGAAAAAAATTAATATATTTCTTTCTTAAAATTACAAAAGTAGTATTATACTGTTTAAACTTTTCATGCTTTTCACGTAAAATACCAATTTAAAAAATTCGAATGTACGTCTGAAATTCCTTTAACCAAAGATCACCTCTTATTCGCTAATACCAAAGCGGGCGTTGTTAACTGATACTCCATCTGGAACGCTACATGGTTGTCAAGTATATTCTACCTATTTATCGTATCTTCAGATTATAATTTTCTAGAGGCAATAAAATTAAATCTGGATGGTAAATAATTTTCAAATTTTTACATAAAATCCGTTAATTAGTTTTCTATAACATACTAGTTTTTCGATTAAATGTCGGTATGGATATAAAAGTTATAATTTAAAATGTTGTGTTTATTTTGCCATTTCCTATTCTTCACCTGTTAAAAAGGCCAAATTTAATTGCAAATATCTCAGGTACCGCGTGGTCAATTATTTTAAAACTTGGAGAGCAGGCAGATTATACTTCAGTTGAGATGTACTTAAAATATCAATTAATTCTGGGTAAAATTGTTAGTACGATTTCGCGTAAAATTTGATTCTATCATTTCATTATTTTCTTCCCTCTATTTTTTCTTTCGTCTACTTTCTTGTTTTATAGACCAGCGCCATCTACATAGGCGAAATCTCCGAACCTTCCATCCGAGGCAAACTAGGCATGTTCAATCTTTGTATGATCGAAGTAGGCACTGTTTCCATCACTGCAGTTGGTAGCTACACAACCTATCTCGCGACTAATTTAATGCCAGTCGGGGTGGGGGTCATATTCTTGATTCTTTTTTTCTGGATGCCTGAAAGTCCGTATTACTATCTCCGAAAAGGCAATGCCGACAAAGCGAAGCAATGCCTGAAGAGATTAAGAGTCAATACAGATTTGGAGAAAGAGTTGGTTGAGATGCAGAATTGTGTGGAAAGAGAAATGAAAGAGAAAAGTAGTATTTGGGAGCTGGTTAGGGTTGCGAAGTATAGGAAAGCTGTTCTTATTGGATTAGGTACGAAATAATGAAATTAATTGCTGCTTTTGTATCGTCTGCGATTAAAAATGCTTCTTTGAATGATTGGTGCTGATGTACCCAAAAATAATATTATGTATTTTTGGTGTCAAAATTTATGCTTTTGGTGATCGAGTAAATTCAATGGTAAATAATTATATTACAATTCGGGGTCTTTGAGTCTATACGAGGTCTGGCTATTAAATAACGAGACTGCTTATGAAAAAGAGTTTTATTTTAAAAATTATTTTATAATCGAATGCTCCCCTTCAATGTACTCCCCTCCCCTCGCCACACACCGTTCCATTCGTTTTTTCCATTGGTCAAAGCAATGTTGGAAGTCTTCTTTTGTAAGAGCGTTTAGAAGCTCCGCCGATTTTCGCTTCACCTCTTCCATCGACTCGAACCGGGTTCCTTTTAAGACAGACTTGATCTTCGGAAACAGAAACAAGTCACAGGGTGCTAAATCAGGCGAGTACGGCGCGTGTTCGAGCACTGGAGTGCCAGGTGCGTTGTCCTGGTGGAAAATCCATGACTTGTTTTTCCACAACTCCGGCCGTCTCTTACGAACTCGTTCTCGCAGTGTTGCCAAAACTTTCAAATAGTAAGTTTGGTTTACAGTTTGACCCTCGGGAACCCATTCAGTCATCACGATGCCGTTGATGTCGAAAAAAACTATTAGCATGGCTTTAAATCTTCGGTGCTCTCTCGGCCTTCAGAAAACCGTTTATACCAATGGAAAACACGCGCATGAGATAGAGAATTCTCACCATAGGCCTCTTTCAACAACTTATAGCACTCAGTCGGATTTTTTTTTAATCTAACGAGAAATATCACATTGATCCGTTGTTCGTGTTTTTCGTCACACATTGTTATCGGCACGAGAAAAAGCACGTTCGTTTCTAACCTCTATAGAAAAAATACTACTACAGCGACAAAAATGTGTTTTCGTACCGGAATAGTAGACACTTCCAGCTATCCAACGCTGCATTCGTTTCCCCCCCTGCCCCTCTAGGACGCCTTCTGCGCGCGCAGTCTCGTTATTTAATAGCCAAACCTCGTATAAACACACTGTTTTGGTGCTTTTCGTTTACTAGAAGTGGTATGACTGCTTTCAAAACTGGCAGATGAATGGCGAATATACTTATTAACTAATACGATGATGAATCAAATATAAAGATAAACGGGACTATTTTTTTTAAAAAGTATACAATAGCTATTTTTAGTACAAGTGAGCAAAGTATGTCTTTTTCTCACGCGTCCAGAAATTGGCCGCAAGAGCGAAGCGAGTGCGCCAACTGGACAAGACATGCTCACGTGTGCTAAACATGATTTTTTCCACAATCTTGAAATACAATTTTCCCAAAAGAATAAAACATTGTACTTTGTTTATTAATGAAAAACTCAGAAGTACATTATGTTTACAATTTGAATTTAATTAACTAAAAATAAATACAGAAAAAAAATCCATCATGTAGAATGGTGCTCAGAGTATGCAACCAATTATATGCTTGTGTATTTTGCTCACTTGTGAAGAAAGTTATTTACTTTGCTCACTTGTGAAGAAAAATATTTACTTTGCTCACTTGTGATTCAATATGCTACTTTGCTCACTATTTTCAGTTGAATAATAATGAATTTTGCTCACGATTGTGGAAAAAAACATTTTTCTACATAATCCCCCGCCCTAGAAACGCATTTTTCCCAACAGATTGAGAGCTTTTTAATCCCTTCATCGTAGAAACTAGCGTGACCTTCACATAGTTTGCCTATTTCTATTAATAGTTTAATTTGAAGAATTGTAAATTTGTTTTTTTAAAATTTGGTGGAGGCGCAGAGGTGTCTAAATAAATGAATATGTACGTTATTTATTTTTAATTTATATAAAATTATAGGATTGAAAACTTTGCAACAAATGGGTGGTACTATAGCAATAAATTCATACAACAAAGTAATTTTTGAACAAGTCTCTGGTGGATTGGACCCCAGTCTTTCAGCTATTATAAGTACGGCAGTTTCCATTCCAGCAGGTAAAGAAAACCGGAAACACACACATCGTCCTAATGTTCATACATCGCATTGTTCATTTCTTGTTTCGTTCACTTACATAATCTTCAAATCTTGACCATTACTTGACTTACAATTTGAAAAGTACACAAAATATACATAAAAAATAATTATATTGAATTGGAGTATTGTTAGTACATTTTTTAAATTTGTACTGCGCAGTGTACTTTTTAAATTGTGAGCGCGCGAAATTCACCTACGATAACTTCATGGTCAAGATTTGAACGTTGTGGCCAACACAATACCTCTCGCCATTTTCATTTTATGTTGCGTAGGTCGCGAGCAGTTATGTAACTTTGTTAGCCTTGGAAAGCAAATATGGGGGCCCGTGTCAAAATGACAGCTAGTAATAATGTACGTATGTGTCAAGTATCATAAGTTTTTATTCAAAACATGATTTTCCAAATCCATGTGGTATATTCCATACTATTACAAATAAACATCAGAATGTTTTGAAATTTTGAATGAAAAAATATGACTACTAGTCGTCATTCTGACACGGATCCTCATATCTGCGTGCCAAGGCCAACAAAGTCACATGACTGCTCGCGCCCTATAAGTAACGAATTTAATAAAATAATTGAAATTGTTTCTCTTCTTTCGTTCTATGAGAAATTTTGTCCTACTATTTTAATATGTTCAAAATTCTTCAAATTCATTGACAGTATTAGCGGTATTTCTTAAGGATATATGTAATATTAACATACCTATAATTTAAATACATATTTAATTAATAATACAATAATATATATTAAATGTACTCGTACTTCCCAGAAAAATCTGATTTTTGACATGACATTTTGCATTTATCTGTCAATTACAAACATTTAAATATCTCAACTGTTTTTTGGGCAACGAGATTTATTACAACAGATTATTCTATATTATTATATACTATATCTCTATACCTATACGAGATATAATAAAAAAATTAAATGTGTCAGATTGAGAATTTAATTTTCTTAAATATTACCAAGAAATTTTTTCAAAAAATTATATTTTGATGATTTTTTCAAGAATTTGCTACTTCCGGTGTCCAATTGTTACCAAAACCTTTTCAGCTCTTCCATTAATGTCCGATTGGGAAATACGTAGTTAAACAAATATTAAGTAATCGTCCTTCCAACGTCCCACACACACACACATCATTAAAATATGGATATGCGATTTTTAGCATGAATCCAATACCTCTCTTAGCGAGAGGTAAAAAAAACAAAACATAAGAATGGCGCGTAATTCAGTATATTTTATAGTTATTTAAGTATTAAGGATAGTAAGTGCACCTTACCGGTTGAGGATTAGGATACCGGTAAGAAGCACTTAATGCCCGTAATGCTTATTATATTTTTTGCACGATCGTCCCAATAATAACAAATTAAAGTTTAGAATTATTTAAAAAATATTTTGACATTTTAAAAAAATTAGTTGTCATTTTTAAGTAAGCTATGATCGTTGTTTTGTTATCGTTAAAGCTTTAAAAATTGTACATTTATTTTTTATTAATGTAATTTTCACCGCCTCCAGATCGGTAGGTAGTCACATCACTTACCGGTCAGTTACATCACTTACTGATCAGTACCACATCACTTACTGATCAGTAATTTGTAAACAAAACTTACTGCCTTGGAAACCCTATCGGTAAAGTTTTAAAAAAACCTGATCGTGCAAAAATAAATTTAATAAGATTAATAATTATTTTTCTAGTTCTTGTTGGTTCTCTTCTCGTCGATAAACTGGGCCGAAAACCACTATACTATCTTTCTACTACTGGATGTGCGGTTTCGCTTCTTTTCGAATTCATTTATTTCTTGTTGCAAGACTACCTAAAATCCGACGTGTCTTCCATTGGTTGGCTACCAGTTTTTGGCATTTTCCTCTTCAATATATTTCGAATGTTTGGAATTCAAACCATGCCAGTTATAATCTTAAGTGAGATCTTCCCAACCAACGTCAAGGCACTTGGATTGAACGTGACGTTAGTTTATAGTAGCGCGTTAGGGTTTTTAGTTCAGTGGGCGTTCCCTAGAGTTGCTGATGCTTGGGGGATGTATACTTGTTTTGGTATTTTCACAGTGTTTTGTTTGTTGGGGTTGTTGTTTATTATTTTCTTTATACCGGAAACGAAGGGGAAGTCGTTGGGGGATATTCAGAATAAGATTGAGCGCGAAGTTCAAAAAGAGGAAATTATAGAAAAATATTAATTCTGGAAGTCTCCTGGTGTGAAAGTCAGAAATATCTGTTCCACTTTCTCAATTTTATAACTAGAAAGGCCGTCCAAAAATTAAAGATACTGTAACGTTTATTTATAGGTGAAGTGTAAAAATTAAAGAATTATGTATTTATTTAAAGAATAATATAAGACTATTTATTTCACCAACTGTTTATTTATTTCACCATTCAACTGTCCGAACTCCGCTGACTAATTCTCTCCAGTCACTGAACTTGTGAACTCTATACTGGTCTCAACTGAACTGCCTGCTCACACAATAGCTATTTGCGTATTAAGAGCGCAAAATAGGACATTGTCGATTGCATTTACCTATGGGGTCTTGTTGCCGCGTACCTGATGTCTGGTCGCAAATCTGGGGAATCCGATTCGATCCCGATCAACGCCAAATAATTCGAAATTTAAATGGCATAAAATTAACCCTTGTGGTAAACGCTCGCACAATACAAATATGTCATCATCATTACCGAAATGTTTGTACAAATCAGATTAGCACACCCAGCAATGGATAATATGCCGTGATAATATATTTATTTATTTCTTTATTTAAATTTACTAATGCTAGAAATTTAAGTTCCTTTCCATAAAACTATTGTTCTATTTACAATTTTTCTTTTAAAACGTTACTATTATTAATTTGAAATGATTATTTTTTTGACAGTGACATTTATCTGTCAATTACATACATTTAAGCTGAACTATGTAAACATGGAGATGTGTTTAAAGCATAAGCTCCGAGATATAATTTTTATATTACTTTATAAATTTATCCATAAAATATATAGAAAAAGTATTAAAGCAAACTTGTAGAAAATGGAATAATCTTTAATTTTTATAATAACAAAATGAGAAAAAATTATATTTAAAGGTATTTTTTGAAGATAAACTATTTTGACCTTCAAGTAAACTGCCATTTTCGGTTATTCAATTGCCACCAAAATCTAATGTCTTCTTTCCATATTAGAGTAAGGTAGAAATACATGGTTTCAAAACTTTCTGAATAATAGTATTTGAGTTACATACATACACACATACAGCATCGTGAAAGTGTTAAAAATGGATTGTAGGGACCTTAAAACGTGGTCATTTACCAAAATCTCGATATGCGATTTTTAGTACGATCCCTATACCTCCCTTACCAAGGGTAGCGGGAGGTAAAAAGTTATTAAGATATATTATTGCACCCGATGCGTTCTATCACTGGTTAAAATTAATGTACTTATTTCTGTTACACCCTGTATAAAACAGTGATCAAATATTTATTTTTTATAAGTACTCTACTTTATTGCCATCAAATTATTTAAATAAATTCATTGTTAAACTTGTTATCATAATTTAGATAATTCATTCAGATTACATCTGTATTTAGTATTTAGTGATTATAAATCTTTTATTATCTTCTATTCTATATAAAAGATAATTTGCAAATATTGTGTCGTATCAGTTTAAATTACTACGCTTATAGTACATATTATTTTATTTATTTGCAGTTTGTATATAATATTAATTTTCAATATGTTATTCAAAGTAAAAGGAAGGAGGCTTCAATATATGTCTACTATATTTGGTAAATATTTATTTGCAATTATTGTAATTGTTTAATACGAATATAACTCGCATTCATATAAGATTTTGATATTTTAAATACTAATAATTTATTTTGAAAAAAATGTAATGATTTTTGTGAAAAATTAAAAAATAAATCGTTTCTTTTTTCGTTTATAGGAATGTGCATCAATCTTACTAGTTCTAATCTTCTAATGCTGTTAATACATAGTTTCTTTTGTTTTCTAAATAACGAACTTTTACGTTTGTATATATAAAATAATGACTAACTTTACTCCCTTGATATAATTATAAACTACTGTTTTCTGACGTATTAGAAATATACAGGTTTAATATTTTTATATACAGATTAACATATTAAAAAAATCTGTTGTGGCAAGCACAATACCTCTCACCACTTCCGTTTTTGGTTATATAAGTATAGGGCGCAAGCAGTCATGTGACATTAATTATGTACAAAATTTAGAATGAAAAATTATTATATTTGATATCTATGTACATAATTATTAGCTGTCATTCTGACACGGGCCCCCATATCTGCTTGTCAAGGCCAACAAAGTCACATGACTGCTCGCGCCCTGTTGTATTTAACATTTATTGTATACCTACATTCTATACACTAAAAATTCTACTTATATCTATTCCTTATATTTAGATTGTTTAATTTTAAATTCATTCTATGAAGAAATTTTGTCCTACTCTTCTAATTTTTCCAAATGTTTCCAATTCATTGTCGAGATTGACAATATTTTTGAAGGGTTTGTGTAATTTTATAAGCTTATAATTTTAAATATTTAACTATTAATACAATAAGAAATAATATAATGTACGTACTTCCCAGTAAAAATCTGCAGTAATGTCTCTGGATTTTTGAAACTGACATTTATCTGTCAGTTACAAACATTTTAATATTTCAATTGGTTTCCATGAGATTATTTGGGCTGTGAATTTTATTAAAATAGATTATTATATATCTTATATTTCTTTATCTCTAAATCTATAAAAGATATAATAGAATATCAGATAGAGAATTTTAAAAAAATATTTAGAAGATTTTTTTTAAGAATCTGCTACTTCCGGTTTTCCAATTATTACCAAAATATTTTCTGTTCTTCCTAGTTATGTCCGATTAAGAAATATGTAGTTAAACAGATATTAAGTATTATAATTTTTGAGAAATCGTCCTTCCAACCTCCCCACACATATACAGTATTTTTTTTTAAAGATGTCCGATCAAGGTTATCTGTATCATGAACGAATTAGCAAATTGGCATATATTTAACTCTTTCCTTTGCAAAGGCTATAAGCGTGTACGATAAGGATGGATATAACGCGCTTGTCTTTCAAAAATTCATATTGTTTCGACTAAGTTAAGACATTCCACTTTAAAACGATGCTCGTTATTGATAATACTTTCGCTGTAACGTAAGTTTATTTATTAATTCAGATACATTACCTTGATTCATAGCCGTACGAATAACGCTATTTTCTGTTATTTCTGACACTGACATTGTGTCAGTATCTTATTTTTAACATATTTGGTTTTACATTTGCTAATAAACTTACCAGTTGACTTATTTTTGAATTTTTAATTCTGTTATTGTAACATATATTTTTATAATAATAAAATAACAGTAGTATCTTATGTACCCTCATAAAAATTAAGTAAACGACACTACTGAATTTGTCAGAATGGGCGGAGCAAAAATCTGAATTCATACAATTCGTAGATGACCTTGATCGGACATCTTTCAAATTTTTTACTGTATATCCACACACACACACGCCATTTTCATTTTATGTTGCGCAGGACGCGAACAGTCCTGTGACTTTGTTGGCCTTGGCAAGCAAATATAGGACACCGTGTTAGAATGATTAATAATGTACATAGGTGTCAAGTATCATAATTTTTCATCAAAACATCATAATTTTCCAAATCCATTGGAGTATTTTCCTCGGCAAGTATATTCCATACTATTGATGACAAATAAAAATCAGAATATTTTGAATTTTTGAATGAAAAATTATGACATATGACAATTGAGACATATATGTAAAAAATTACAAGCCGTCATTCTGACACGGATCCTCATATCTGCTTGCCAAGGCTAATAAAGTCACATGACTGCTCGCGCCCTATAAGTAACGAATTTAACATTTCTTGTACACACAAATAATTGAAATAGTTTCTCTTTTCGTTCTATGAGAAATTTTGTCCTACTATTCTAATATGTTCAAAACACACACACACACACAGACATCATCGTAAAAACATGCTTAATCATTAAAATCTGGATTTGCGATTTTTAGCATGAATCCAATAACTCTCAATGAAAAAACTTGGAGCCCCCATTGGACGTCCCCATTAATGAATATATATTTCTTTAGGTTCTCTTTCCGTTATGTCCATATTTATGGCCCTAATATGGTCTGCCCCAGCAGGTATAATTTTAATGGCGGAAGATACTCCCTTAGATAGACCTATAACTGTGGTATTTTGTGTTTGTTCTTTTAATATTTTAAATAAATATATAATTTTATTTATTGTTGTAGACAGAGGTGGGTACTCTTTTTACTCTACTGACAGTAGGGACTTTGTTAGGTCATATTTGTTTGGCATTTTTCATAAATCTTTTTGGGAGAAAAGGAACCATGTTGATAAATGCATTTCCAGTTCTTGTGAGCTGGTTGATGATATATTTTGGTACAAATGTACCTACAATAATGGCTGCTAGATTTATTACGGGTTTTGCTTTAGCTTTTCCAGTAAATGTAAGTATACGTCTCAAAAAAAAAGTACGAGGCAAACCCCAAATGTATTCGTACCCTCTGAAAAATATATGTTGTCAGCAAGAAGAAATAAATTTTTAGATTACTATAGTTAAGATAAACTATTTTTGGGTAATTTTTTATTTTGTGTGTACTGGATTTAAATATATTGTTATTACCTAAATTTATCATTTGAACAATAATCTACGGGCAAATATATGACAACAGACACGTGGTATTTTTTTTTAGTTTTTTTAATATAATTGTAGGTGGTACTTTAATAAATAAATATCACTTTGCAAATAATTTGACTAAAAAAATAAAATTTAATCTAGTAATTAATTGAATATATTGTCAGTTTCCTTTACCTTCAGTTTTATAGATAACTAACATAAATATTATATTATTTACTGTTGGAATTTTAAAAAAATAGCACGTGTTTGTTGTTATATATTTGTCCTTAGAATATTGTTAAAATGATAAATTTAGATAATAATATTATTTAAATCCAGTACACTTTATTAGTACATAAAATAAAAAAATCTGTTGTGGCCAGCACAATACCTTCCGTCAATCCTGTGTATTATAAATAAATTCCATACATAAATTTTCTTGCAAAAGATTCTAAATTTCCAGTAAAATTATTTCATAAATAAACTATGCAAATTACACTTGACACTAACATCTACTTCTTAGCTTTCCCCATTCGTTAGGGGTCATTTCTGTTTTACTCGTTTTCATTCAGTTTCTTTTCTCTCAAGTCTTCCGCAATACAGTCCTTCCATCTGATTTTTGGTCTTCCTCTGTTTCTTCAACCTCCTATTACTAAACTACTCATTCTTGTTCAAATATAATTCTTCATTTCTCCTCATGACATGTTCAAACCAATGTAATCATCCCTCTTGTATCTTTCTAGAAACTTGTAACACGAGAGTTATTTCCTTACCTATCTTTCCATGTCTTTCCCAACATCTACTTCAACATCCTCATCTCTGCCACATTAATTTACTTTTTATTGATACTGACATCTGTCAATTTGAATTATATGAATATATTAGTAATTTCCATGTTTAGCATAGCTGGCTGATTTATAAAATTTAATTTCTTTAAAATTCTTTAACTCTATATCTATTGAATATGAATTATAAAATGCAATCAATTCGTATAGAGAATAATATATTTTTTAAGTATAATAACGTTAATTATCAATAAATCATATTTAACTGTTAAATCTTCAAATGAGGCTACTTCCGGCACACCAATTATAACCAAAATCTAATCACTTGTTCTTCTGGATGTAAACTTGAGGAATACGAACAAAAATATAATTTTTGGAATCGTAGTATTGAAGTTATGCGATCTAGTATTACAAGTTTCTAGAAAGATACAAGAAAGACGATTACATTGGACTTGAGAGAAAAAGAACTGTATGAGAACGACACGCAAAAATAGCGACTCCTAACGAATGGGAAAAGCTAAAGAGGAAGAAGATGTCAGTGTCAAGTGTAATTTGAATACATACATACAGACATCAACGTAAAAATTGTAAAATCATATTATAGGGACCCTAAAACATGCTTATTCACTAAAAACTCATCATTGAATTTTTTGACCAAAGACAATACCTTCCTTACCTAAAGGTGACGGAAGGTAAAAAATGCCCAAATATAGTCTTAACTATTGTAATCTAAAAATGTATTTCTTCTTGCTGTTAATATATTTTTTTCAGAGGGTACGAATACATTTGGTGTTGTGCTCGTATGTTAAGAGGCAATTTTCGTGGTTATTTTTACAAAATAAAAACAACAAACGTATATATTTTTGTAACTAAATACAATTTTAGGTGATAACAATTTATATTGGCGAAATAGCCGATCCTGATATTAGAGGTAAACTTTCCTTTTCTGGTGTAATCTCCGCAACTCTAGGAGTTATTATCACTTTGTCAATCGGTCCTTATTATTACCATGCTCTTGCCCTGACTGGCGTTTGTGTCACAATCATTGGCTTCATTCTCTTCTCCTTCATGCCTGAATCTCCTCTTTATTACGTCACAAAAAATAACATCTCTGCTGCTGAGTTATCCCTTTTGAGGTTAAGAGACGCTGACGATGTCGGTGAAGAATTGAAGACATTGAAAAGTTCTGTTGAGGAGAATATGAGAAGTAGAGGAACAGGGAAGGATTTTATTTTGAAGAGAGGTTACAGGAAAGTGCTGTTTATAGCCCTAGGGCTAAAAACATTGCAGGAACTAAGTGGGGGATATTTTATTGAAGCGAATTTAACGAAAATTTTTGAGGCTGCTGATACTGGATTGGATGATAATATGCAAAGTTTGATTGTGAATCTGGTTATCATTCCGTTTTGTAAGTTCCATTTATTGATTTTTGAATCATGCATAAAAAAACCTTCGACAAAATAATTGGCCTACTTGTTTTTCGTAATTTACAAGGCAACTATACATTTATTAATGATAATATTGCGCTTTATTTAAACAATAAATTAAATTATTTTCACATATACAGAATGTTGCATTACGGCTAGATTTAATTTTTAATTGAATATATAAATTTAGAGAAAAATGATGAAAATCTCCGAAATTATTGGTTTTAGACATAGGATACCCTTATAACATATGAAGATAATACAAAAATACACACAACTGAATAATAAAATATAGGATGTTCCATTTGAAAATGACGAGTTATAGTCATTTGAAATTGAGCACATTTGATTCGCTTTATTGAACACCTGTATAATTACATTTAAAAAAAAATATGTCAGAACGTAGAGTATAATTACAGTTATACATAAAAGTAAATTCTTAATTTTTACTATTAAAATAACTTCAGGAAGCCTTTATAAAGCAATGCGAGTATTCTTTCTTTTTTAGAGAAAAAACAGAATAACTTGGCAACGCCGTGGAAAACTAAAACAAAATTCATATGTTCGTATCGGTGAATAAAATACAATTCAAAATATATAAAAATATATAGGTGTTCCATTAAAAAAAAAAACAATTCTCGCCGAGCCGTAATGCAACACCTGTATATGTGAAAATAATTTTGCGTTATGCTCCTTGAGTAGACGAATAAATTCTGTTAATAAACTTATGCTGTATTTCTAACGACAAGGGAGATATCGAAGAAAAAATCTGATGCGGCCATCTCCCGCCAATTTCATGTTTAAAGTATCACTTCCGGTTGAACATTTGTAAACAAAATCTAATTTGTTGTTCCAAGAAATAGAAAAATTTGTAATACGGAATTTTGGATTATATTTTGTATTTTTTTGAAAATCTGTTAAGATCTCCAAATTAAGAACCACTTCCGGTTTATCATATATATAGTCCAAATATAATATGTTGTTTCAAATTATACACAACTTTTAAATAGCAAATTTGAAAGTTTTGGATCATATTTTAATATGTTTTATCAAGAAAATTTGTTCAGAGCTTCCAGTCAAGTACCACTTCCGGTTTATCATTTTTAGTCAAAATCTAATATGTTGTTTCCCTTGATATAAAAGTCTTAAATGTTAAAATTGAAAAGTTTTGGATTATATTTTAATATAGTTTTTTATTAAAAACAGTTATGGGCTTCAAGTAAAGTATCACTTCCGGTTTATCAATTTTAGTCAAAATCTAATATGTTGTTTCCCTTGATATAAAAGTATTAAATACTAAAATTGAAAAGTTTTGGATTATATTTTAATATAGTTCTTGATTAAAAACTGTTACGGGCTTCAAGTATAGTATCACTTCCGGTTTATCAATTTTAGTCAAAATCTAATATGTTGTTTCCCTTGATATAAAAGTCTTAAATGTTAAAATTGAAAGTTTTGGATTATATTTTAATATAGTTTGTTATTAAAAACAGTTATGGGCTTCAAGTAAAGTATCACTTCCGGTTTATCAATTTTAGTCAAAATCTAATATGTTGTTCCCCTTTCAGTATTCATGGGCAGTTTCTTAATCGAAAGATTTGGCCGAAAAATCATGCTATACGTTTCAACTATTGGTTTCTCGTTTTGCACGGCCGTGGAATCCACTTATTTCTTCTTAAACGATTCTAATTTAACTACGGACTCCATGGCTTTCCTTCCCATCACTGCGGTGATCATTGGAACTATTTTTCGTCTTCTAGGAATCGGAAGTGTTCCTGTTATTATGATGGGAGAGCTATTTCCCGCCAAAATTAAAGGGGTGGCAACTAGTATTGTTTTAGTGTATGGGAGTATACTGAGTGTAATACTGTCGCTTTTGTTTAACTACTTGGCGTTTGAAGTAGGCTTGGGCGCTTGTTTTTTGTTTTTCGCAGTATCTTGTTTGGGAGGATGTGTGTTTACTGTGTTTTTTGTACCGGAAACTAAAGGGAAGACTTTGGATGAAATTCATCAAGAATTTGAAAAGTTATAGATTCTACTAAAATTAATCTTGTGCCTAGCACAATATTTCTCGCCATTTCTATTTGTAGGATATACAGGGTGTTATATTTTAATGGACCCATCTAGCATATCAACTTTTTCTGAGTTAGATAAATTCATTTTATAATAAATTAATAAGGTACTACAATGAAACTTGTTAATAATAAATGTTAGAACAATTATTACTGAGTATTTACAGGTTGACATTTACCGTGTTACAATTGTTTTAGTTCAAGCCATAGTCATGGCTCACTATTCTCTTTTCGACTAGATGTATAAAAAAGTGCCCGCCATTTTACTGTTTAATAATGTAATATATGGATTATTTTACATGATTGTAAAGCAAATTTGATGTATGTACTTTTCAAATTTGTAAAAAATATAGTATGTTCCATTTCAAATTTCAAAGTTGATATTAATTACTAATAAACCGGAAGTAGTATCATGAATGTACATCCGTCATCAAGTAGCTTACATGTTGCTATATAAATCATTTTATATGAAAGAAATTACTAACTTAATAAATATGCGAGATATTTGCTGGGTCCATTAAAATATAAAATTCCGTTGCGACAATTTGATCCCCACGTCAGCAATTGTAACCATATGATTCAAATCGCCAGGAGGAATTTGATGACGTCATGATGTCGGGTGAAATCGGGCGAAACATCTGATATTATTGGTTGTGTGTATTATTGTGGAAAGGAACTATTTTAAACATATTTAAAATAAAATTATAAAAAATATGAACCATGTTTTTTTATTCTCAATAATTCTAGCGTGACCTATATACATTTTTTTTTATAATTTATTGAATAAATTATTATCCTAGCAATTGTCATTTCACAACACCCCCGCTACGAGTAATACTACAATCCCACTAAAAATCCACAGTCCTAATGACATTCCCTGCCAAGCGGCCCCGTTTATGCCCTTCACATAGAGCACCCCTTCGTCTCCTTGTTCGGGATCGAGTCCCCAACCTCCATCGCCTCCTTTTCCGCTGCCCCCATTGCAGAGATCCACCCTGCAGGCCCTGAAGTAAGTAATGAAAGTGCTGTCTTCTACGATGGTGTTCATTTGTTCAGGGTCTGAGGCACACCCTCTGTGCATGGAGTGTACTTTTCCGGGAGGGTCCTAAAATAGACGAAATAAGGTAGTTTTATCGTGAAACCATTTACCCAGAATTAATTGATGTACTGAAGTATAATCTACCTGCTCTCCAAGTTTTAAAAAAATTGACCACGCGATACCTGAGATATTTGCAATTAAATTTGGCCTTTTTAACACGTGAAGAATTGGAAATGGCAAAATAAACACAACATTTTAAATTATAACTTTTATATCCATAGCGACATTTAATCGAAAAACTAGTATGTTATACTAATTTACGGATTTTATGTAAAAATTTGAAAATTATTTACCACACAGATTTAATTTTATTGCCTTTAGAAAATTATAATCTGAAGATACGATAAATAGGTAGAATTATACTTGACAACCATGTACAAGCGTTCCAGATGGAGTATCAGTTAAGTTAACACCCGCTTGGTATTAGCGAATAAGAGGTGATCTTTGGTTAAAGGAATTTCAGACGTACATTCGAATTTTTTAAATTGGTATTTTACGTGAAAAGCATGAAAACTTTAAAAAGTATAATACTACTTTTGTAATTTTAAGAAAGAAATATATTAATTTGTTTTGCAGTTTCCATTTGTAGTTTAGAATTAGTATTATATCTCAAAATATCATTACTTTTATACCCGAATGTACCAATAAATGTCTAGGTGCGACGTTGCCACAGTTATTCTTCAACATTCATACTGTAGTGTGAGTACATTGAAATACAACACTTGTGTATGTGTTAGTGAGAGTGGTACAATTAAAAAAAAAAACTTTTCTACGGAAAAATAAAGAAAATTCATCTGTTACAGTGTTTGATATTAGCTTTTAACTATTTTGATGCAATCTGTGTATATAATGTTAAAAAATATAAGTTATTGCAAATATAAACTGCATTAGCTTATTTTTTATTTTTTTTGAACATATAACTATCATAAATGTTTTATTTTATTTTGGAACCATATACTTGCATTCAAATTGGGCGCAATTTGGCTTTTATCGCCCGAGGGCCTATAAAGTTGCTAAGAAATAGATATACAAACAAATCAAAATTGTGGTTTATGGATAAATGTCAGACAATATAATAAATTAATTTTTTGAAACGAAGAACTATTCATATTCTTTCTTGTACGAAAGAAATTAATATTTCACAAAATAATTTTAAATTAATGCAGTTGAATGGTAAAAACAACCAATGTCCCCATTTAGTAATTTTTAAATTAATAATTTAATTAATTTCTATGTAAAATAAAATCGAAATTTCTAGTATCACATCATGTATTCATTTTTGAATTAATTTGTATATATTTCATTCATAAAAATTGATACAAAATAGTGCAAAATCTCTCTGTTTCGCGTAGTAATTTTTGTACATATTAATTAAATATATTTTCTAATCTATAAAAAGTAGTTCTATATATTTCAATTTCAAACACAAGCTAACAAGTAACAATCTAAAAATAGAACTTTGGTTTATGCAAGTCTGCTACACCCTAATGTTAACGCGCGCTGAGAAGCATAATTTCACGATTTTGTTAATATTTTATTTTATTGAATTTATTTATAAAAATAGCGAATTTCAACAAGTTAGTGCTGCCACCAAGCAACAAAAATTTATACTCTAGGCTCATAGAATGTTTAAATATAATATAAAATACAAATGGTGTTTTATATGTGTTTTTGAAATAATTCTTGTAGTGTTTTTTCCACTACAGCTGTGAGTGCCTATGAGGTAACGTCTGATAACCCTTCTCATACAATAATATACATAATATATTTATATTTAACTATTGTATTTAACACTCTACACCAAAAATTCTACTTATTTATATTCGTTATATTTATATTTTTTAATTTTATATTCATTCTATGAAGAAATTTTGTCCTACTCTTCTAATTTTTCCAAATGTTTCCAATTCATTATCGGGATTGACAATATTTTTGAATGGTTTGTGTAATATAATTTTAAATATTTAACTATTAATACAATAAGAAATAATATAATGTATGTTCTTCCCAGAATAAATCTTCAGTAATGTCTTTGGATTTTTGAGATTGACATTTATTTTAATTTTTCAATTGGTTTCCATGACATTATTTGGGCTGTGAGATTTATTACAACAGATTATTATATACCTTATATTTCTTTATCTCTAAATCTATAAAAGATATAATACAATATTTATATGTATTAGATAGAGAATTTACTCTTTAATACAAGCAAGAACAAAATTTTTCAAAAAATAATATTTCGACGATTTTTTTAAAGAATCTGCTACTTCCGGTTGTCCAATTATTACCAAAACCTTTTGAGCTCTTCCCAGTAAATTCCGATTGAGAAATACGTACAGTAAATTTTTTTAAAGATGTCCGATCAAGGTTATCTACGGATTGTATGAATTGATTTTTGCTCCGCCCATCATGACAAATTCAGTAGTGTCGTTTGCTTAGTTTTTATGAGGGTACGTAAGATACTACTGTTATTTTATTATTATAAAAATATATATTACAGGAAAAGCATTCAAAATTCAAAAATAAGTCAACTAGTAAGTTTATAAGCAAATGTAAAACCAAATATGTTAAAAATAAGATACTGACACAATGTCAGTGTCAGTGACTCTGACAGAATATAACGTTATACGTACGGCTATGAATCCAGGTAATGTATCTGAATTAATAAATAAACTTACGTTACAGCTAAAGTATCATCAACAACGAGCATCGTTTATAAATGGAATGTCCTAACTTAGTCGAAACAATATGAATTTTTGAAAGACAAGCGTGTTATATCCATCCTTATCACACACTCTTACAGCCTTTGCAAAAGAAAGAGATAAATGTATGCCTATTTGGTAATTCGTTCGTGATACAGGTGCCCTTGATCGGACATCTTTCAAAAATTTACAGCAGTAATAATAAACAAGGGTTAAGTTCAAAATAGCTTCTTTTTAACACAGGAATAGCTATTCCTAGTTTATCACGAGCTTAACCCACAAATGTAAACATGGAATAGGATTTAACTCTAGAATAAACTCTCCATAAACGTCATTTTAACACAGGGTTAAGAGGTATTCTCGGAATACCTAATCTGGAAATAGGAAATTATTTATTATTACCGCTGTAAGTATTATAGTTTTTGAGAAATCGTCCTTCCAACATCCCCTCACACACACATACGTATACATAGACACGCACATACATCCACACATACACACACACACAGTCATCATCGTAAAAATAGTAAAATTGAATTGTAGGGACCTTAAAACGTGCTGAATCATTAAAATCTGGATATGCGATTTTTAGCATGAATCCAATACCTCTCTTAACGAGAGGTACAAATAACAGAACTACACGACATGAACACACTCACCCGACTTACGCAGTTCACCATACCTGATAATCAACCCTTTTCGATGTACAATATTCTTTGTTGCAATCTACAATTTTTTGTCCGACTTGAACTTCTCCAGGATCTGTGACACATCTTTGATCAATTTCTCCAATATTTACCGTGCATGCATAACATTTTAATGCTGAAACTATAAACCACTTAAAGTTACAATCATACTTAAATTAATATTACATTTATTACGTACCTGAATAACTATTTAAAAACAGTAACAAGAAAATACTTAACAAAGAAAAAGTAGAAGATGCCATGTTGACGGTCTTATCAGAGGAAATAGTTTATAATTTTAATAGAAGCATCAAATGTGAGTTATCTTTTTGATAATGATAATTGTAAAAATATTATCAGTAGATTATTGATTAAGACGATTAGTCATAAATTCTAGAATAAATAAAAATTTAAAAAGTGTATTTCTTATTTTCAATAGGGTACTATATGTACCGTAGTCAAATTTTAACTATCTTAGATAATGCGAAAATATACATAAATTAATGAGTATCGTGAACGAATTTTGTTAGAATATTAATTAGTTCGCAAATTATAAGTGATTGAAAGCGATTAATAATTAGGATGACGTACGAGGGTGAATTGAAAATTTTCCGGAATGACATGATAAAAGGGTGTTATATTTTAAGGACCCAGCAAATATCTCGCTTATTTGTTAAGTTAGTAATTTCTTTCCTATAACATGATTTATACAGCAACATGTAAGCTACTTGATGACGAATGTATATTCATGATACCACTTCCGGTTTATTAATAATTAATATCAAATTTCAAATGGAACATACTATATTTTTTTACAAATTTGAAAAGTACATAAAATTTGTTTTACAATCATGTAAAATAATCCATATGTTACATTATTAAAAAGTAAAATGGCGGGCATTCTTTTATACACCTAGTCGAAAAGAGAATAGTGAGCCATGACTATGGCTTGAAATAAAACAATTGTAAGTATTTATAATATTTTTACCGTGTTACAATTGTTTTAGTTAATTGAATAAATTTATAAAGTAACATAAAAATTATATCTGGGAGGTTATGCTTTAAACACATCTCCATGTTTACATAGTTCAGCTCAAATGTATGTAACTGACAGATAAATGTTAGTCAAAAAAATAATAATAACGTTTTAACAGGAAAATTGTAAATAGAACAATAGTTTCATGGATAGGAATTTAATATACATAATTTCTAGCATTATTAAATATGCAGATGTATTTAAATAAATATATTATCACCCTATCACGGCATATTATCCATTGCTGGGTGTGTTAATCTGATTTGTGATTTTATGCCATTTAAAATTCGAATTATTTGGCGTTGATCGGGATCGAATCGGATTCCCCAGATTCGCGACCAGACATCAGGCTCGCGGCAACGAGACCCCATAGGTAAATGGCGGGAGGTATTGTGTTGGCGACATCAGATTTTTTTTATTTTGCGTTTGCACTAAAATTCTGTACTTCCAGAAAAAAAAATTGATACAGGGTCCCATTATTTTTCCATAAATTATATTATATTAAAATATTTATTGTAATTATTGGTAACATACATAAAATAAATTCTTAGATACTAAAGTATTTACATTAAATACTATTACAATTTTTTAAAATGTTACAAAATTTTATGATTCAGTCGTACGGATAAAATAAATAAATAAATAATCTTACAAATAAAATAAATAAATAATTTGGCCACTGCATAAATGTACAGATCAATTTGAATTTTTTAATTTTATCACAACATATTTGTTGTATTTTCAGTAGGCGATGAATTTCTTTCAGTTATTTCTTCAGTTGTTTCGCTGTAGAGTTCAGTTTGTGCTTCAATTCTTTCCAAATTTTCAGTAGAAGTCACAACTCTTATTTCTTCTAAATTATTTTCTTCTTTTATTTCTTCATTGGTAGAGATCGTATTTATTTCTACTTTTTCTGTAAGCATATTATCTTCATTAATATTTATGTTATCGTTTTGTGCAAAGTATGTGCTTTCTTCATTTACAATTGTACTTTGATCTATAGTAGATTTTGTACTTTCACTTTGCACAAAATTCTCATCATTTGCATTTTGTGTTTGTTCCATTGTTGTACTTTCTTGTACAAAATTTTCAGTTTGTGCCGTTTGCAGTATAATAGTTTGTTCTGTTTGTACCATATTTTGCTCAATATCTTCATTTTGTTCCGTTTCACTTTGCACATCTTGTGCATTTTCATTTAATATGTTTTGTGCAAGTTGTTCATTTTCTTGTGCAACATTTTGTACGGTTGTAATTTGTTCATTTTGTGCCAAATTTTGTGCGAGGATGTTTTGTAAGTTTTGCACGTTTTGTGCTACGTTTTCTTGAATGTTTTGCACGTTTTGTTGCAGGAAGTTTTGTACATTTTCTTCCATAAAATTTGGTGCGTTTTCTTGGGTGTTTTGTGCGTTTTGTTCAGTTTGTGCTGCTGGTGTGTCGAGTTTGACAATTTGTTCGTTGACAGGGATCATGTTTTGTTCTATATTTTCAGTTGTACCAATATTTGGTTCTTGTATTGTTGTTAATTCTTGTACTGGAGGTATTGTTGTGGGAACATGTTCTATAATTTGTTGTTTTGGGGGAATTTGTGCAACAATTGGAACATTTTCTAGTGGTTTTGTGTCTTCTTGTGTTAAAATTTCTTGTGAGGGTTGTACTGGTATGTTTTTGATTGGTGTTACGTCAATTTGAGGAACTGAATTCAAAATGATTGGTACTATATCTTCTATTTGTGCAGAAGTACTAGCCAGTTCTGTAGTAGATATTTGTGCCTTGGTAGTTGGTTTAATGGTAGTAGGACTTATTTTAACAGTAGTAGTTCTTCGTCTTAGTTTAATTCGTTTTGTAGTACTAGGTTTTGGAGTAGTACTGGTAACCAATTTTGGAGTAGTACTTGTTGTGGTACTGGGTCTAATTTTCGGTGTATGTGTTCTTACTGGTTTTGGTGTAACTCTTCTAGTTATTTTTGTAACTGTAGGGGATGTTTTTGGGCGAGAAGTGGTAGTTGTTACTACTCTCCGTCTAGTTACTTTTACTGTTTTAGGTGTGGTAGAACTGGCTTTTACAGTTTGAGGAGTGGTAGTACTGACTACAGTTTTTCTTTTAATTTGTTGAGGTCTTACAGGTCTTCTGACAACTTTGACAGGTTTTCTTGTTGTAGTAGTAGTAGTACTAATTATTTTTCTATTAACGGGCCTAGTGTTTGTATCTTCATCGAATAAATCTTCAAAAAAATCATCCCTAAAAACTGCTAATGGTGTATCATCATCATCAAAATCAATTCCATCATCATCGTCGTCATCATCATCGTCGTCATCATCATCATCATCTAGGTCGAATTCATCATCATCATCGTCGTCTTCGTCATCTTCGTCTTCGTTTTCTAACACCGGAAGTGGTTGAGCAGGTTCGATTCTGACTCCCTGAGGTCCAAAGCGGAAACAGCTGACTCGGACGGAAGCTTCTAGGTCGGCTAAGGCGCGAAGTTCAAGACCGAGACAGGCTTGGAAGTCATCGCGTGTTCGGCGAATGTTGTAAACTCGACCGCAGAAACGGGAGACGCCCCCTGGAAGGGGCATGCAGACTGGATCGGGTCGGCGCCCTAAAAATAATAATAATTGGGTGTTAACAATTACTTGAAAATTCAGTTGAACATTTATTCTTACTATACCAATGTTTCGGTACACCTTTGCACCTTCTCA
This sequence comes from Harpalus rufipes, assembly GCA_951394225.1. Lineage (NCBI taxonomy): Eukaryota > Metazoa > Arthropoda > Insecta > Coleoptera > Carabidae > Harpalus > Harpalus rufipes. The sequence continues at coordinate 2,039,120 of OX596285.1, read as the reverse complement.
TGGTATTAAGTTCGTACAAATATTTCAATTCATGTACACAAAATACATTTGTACAAAACATTCAGTTAATTTATTAAACATCGTACAAAAATTTCAGGCCAAACTGAGTTTCATTAATTTCCTTACATTTTATTTAAATTCCTACAACTTGCTACAGTAAAATTTTGGAAGATGTCCGATCAAGGTCGTCTGTATCATGAACGAATTAACAAATTGGCATACATTAATCTCTTTCCTTTGCAAAGGCTATAAGCATGTGCGATAAGGATGAATATAACACGCTTGTCTTTCAAAAATTCATATTGTTTCGACTAAGCTAGGACATTCCACTTTAAAACGATTCTCGTTGGTGATAATACTTTCGCTGTAACGTAAGTTTATTTATTAATTCAGATACATTATTTTAATTCATAGCCGTACGAATAACGTTATTTTGTGCCAGACATTGTGTCAGTATCTTAATTTTTACATACTTGGTTTTACATTTGCTAATAAACTTACCAGTTGATTTATTTTTCAATTTTGAATGCTGTTATTGTAACATATAATTTTATAATAATAAAATAACAGTAGTATCTTATGTACCCTCATAAAATCTAAGCAAACGACACTACTGAATTTGTCAGAATGGGCGGAGCAAAAATCTGAATCCATACAATTCGTAGACGACCTTGATCGGACATCTTTTTACATTATTATTGGTGTACAGACGACCAATAGGAGTCCGTATCAATGATATCACCAGAATCCTTACACAGGATATTTCCGGCTATTTTCCGTATTATTCGGTTGTCGTTTTTTAGAGCAAATGTGTGTATGCTCTTTGAATTTTTTGTACGATGTTTAATAAATTAACTGAATGTTTTGTACGAATGTATTTTGTGTACATGAATTGTAACAATTTGTAGGATCTTACTGTAAGTGTGATAATGTTTATGTTATTTTGTATGTATTACATTTTTGTTGTATAATTGTTGTAGACCCTGAAGAAGGTGCAAGGGTGCACCGAATCGTTGATATAGTAAGAATAAATGCTGTTTGACTGAACTTTCCAGTAATTGTTAACACCTAATCCACATCACAGTCGAGAAATTACCTACAATTAAAAAAAAAAATTATATAAAATTTCACCTGTTATGGTAGTATTGCTGAGCACCCTATCCCCAAAACTCATCGAAATGGCCATTCTATCCCCTTGCAAGTATTGCAAAGTTGCACACCCTGGCCCTCTCATCCCCAACAGCGGAACATGGAAATCCCTGCAGCAGTTGCACACCGTCGAACTGCAGCTGCAATATCGTGGTGGGGGTCGCGTTACAGATATTGTGGTTGGTGGTTTTGAAGTGGTGGGGGAAGGAGTGGGGATGGCTGCAGACGGAGAAGGCTCATTGGGTAGAGGGTCGATTGAGGGCGTGTCTTCTGAAAGAGAAGGGATTGGAGGGTTTACAGAAGGGAGAGATATATGTGGAGGGGTTTGTTCGGCAATTGGGGAGGGGCTGACGGCTTGGCGGGGGAAGGGGTAGCGTTTGAGGGGACGAGATGCTGAAACAATAAATATTCGTAAATTACATTTGTTACCGCGGTTACAATAGTTTCTTTTTCACTTTTTGCCGTCGGTTGGACGGAGATAGCGTATACCTCACATATTCTTGTGTCAAAAATTAATGACGTGATTGATATTTGACAAATAATTCATGCCATACAGTTTTAAGAGTTTTAATAATACATCCATGCTAAAAACCATAAAGTTTAAAGCTTTAGGAAAAGTAAATAGTTTCTCTTTTGTTCGTGTGAAATGAAAAGTAATTAAATGGTACAAATTTTCTTAAGTACCTGTACAAGTATTTCGTGTCAATAAAAAAATTAAGGTCGAATTTTCAAATAATTACATAAAAAAACAAAATGTTATAATGAAAGAGAAATGTAGTTCACTTTTCAAATTTCTGTTTCATGCTAAAAAAAATATAAAAATAATAGAAAATAGGAAAATACTTACGGATAGATTTGGAGGCGGCAAAAGCTAGTAGAATGAATATTAGCAGTAGTTCTACTATTAAATTGATCCGCATTTTCACGCAGATAATTCACCTGAAATATTATGTATATAAGTAAGATCATGGAGGCATATATGGCCCACCTTAATTAAATATGAACTATTTTGGATAATTAGAAATCTTTATTGAAATAAAATATAAATCTAAAAAAAAAAATCTGTTGTGGCCAGCACAATACCTCTCGCCACATGGGGACCCGTGTCAGAAAGACAATTAGTAATTGTCAAATGACAGAATTTTTCATTCAAAATTTTAAGATTTTCTAAATTCACGTAGTTAATTTGTCACCAGGACATAATTTCTAGCTATTATTCTGACACGGGCCTCTATATCTGCTTGTCAAGGCCAACAAAGTCACATGACTGCTCGCGCCCTATTGTATTTAACATTTCTTATATACCCACATTCTACACAAAAAAGTTTAGATTTTTTAATTTTAAATTCATTCTATGAAGAAATTTTGCCCTACACGAAATGTTTCCAATTTATTGTCGGAATTGACAATATTTTTGAAGGGTATATGTAATATAATATTTAAATATTTAACTATTAATACAATAAGAAATAATATAATGTATTGCCAGAAAAATTCTTCAGTAATGTCTCTGCATTTTTGACACTGACATTTATCTGTCCGTTACAAACATTTTAATATTTCAATTGATTTCCATGACATTATTTGGGCTGTGAGATTTATTACAACTGATTATTATATACCTTATATTTATTTATTACTATATCTATAAAAGATATAATAAAAATTTTCAAAAAATAATATTTAGATTTTTTTAAGGGTTTGCTACTTCTGGTTGTCCAATTATTACCAAAACCTTTCCAGCTCTTCCCAGTAATGTTTGATTGAGAAATACATAGTTAATCAGATATTATGTATTACTGTTTTTGAGAAATCGTCCTTCCAATACCCCCCCCCCCCACACACACACACAGACATCATCGTAAAAATATTAAAATCGGATTGTAGGGACCTTAAAACATGCTTAATCATTAAAATCTGAATATGTGATTTGAAATAATCAATTTTTATAAATCCTGCAGCCTATATTTTGAAGATAAACACAACTGTTTGGTTACACAATTTAGATGTTCAAATGTTCAAATATTGACAGCGTTTTTTGCAATCATCCAAAAATAATAAAATAAATTAATAAATATTTCATCACGGCATATTACCCATTGCTGGGTGTGCCAATCTGCTTCATACACGGATGTCGGTAATGATGGAATATTTGTACCGTGCGGGCGCTTACCAGGCGTCACCTCACGGGCACTCATTGCTGGCGTGGAAAGTGCGCCACAGGGGTCAATTTTGTGCCATTAAAATGCGATGTAATTTTTGGCGTCGGTCGGGATCGAACCAGACACTCAGGCACACGGCCACGAGATCCCATGAAATTTTTAATATATTATCATCTATTATTTGGCCAGCTTTAGCTACGTGGTATTAAGTATTCATGTAATAAAACAAAAATCTTGTGTTGTAAATCCGGCATTAGTTCGGGAATTGGTTATTTCCCGCACGATTTAAAAAAAAAAGTTTGGGAAAAGAGTTGCTATATCCAACACAGCAGAACATTTATATATGATGTTTAACTTCATAATTCAATCTAAACATATTACATGGCAACATTATGAACAATTATCGGTAATCTTACTTGCTGAATGGAATATATCGTTTCGTTAGTCTTCACTATCCACTGGCACTGCACTAATGTTTACTCTCTCTCGTCCACTTGTCGACTGCTTGTGGGGCCCCGTGAAGCGTCGATGCCCCACTGCCCCGAGGTTCCATGTTAGTAGGCCACTTGGTCACTGGCATCCGTTCCGTTACCGATCTACGGTCGACAGGACGACGACTTCAAGAAGCAACAGCAACAGCGTATAAGGCATATACCAAAGCTGAGTGAATGAATTTGAGGTTATGGGAATTCCGTTGTATGTGCATGTGGGGTCTTCTAGATCTAGAAGGTGTGGAAGGAAAATAAATCGGCAGTGAAATCCGTAAAGTTTATGTTTATTCAGATTATTTCTACAAGTATTTATCATAGCGGATGATGTAATTTTCTCTGCATCAACATATAGTGATTTCAATGCTTCCCTAATTATTTTAGATAAAAAAGCTTCAAATAAAAGTTATAGAACATAAAATTCTTCATCTGAATCAATAAACTAAATTAATTTTGTGTACCTTGTAACGGCAGAAATTAGGTATGAAAATGTAAAATTAAGCCCTTTGCACCTCCACGCATTTAGCCCAGCGATCCTTCCACTTCTGGAAACACCTCTGGATGCCTTCTTTTAGAATGGCCTGCCGCTGGAGAGCAAAAATTCTACTTATATCTATTCTTTATATTTAGATTTTTTATGAAGAAATTTTGTACTACTTTTCTAATTTTTCGAAATGTTTCCAATTCATTGTCAGGATTGACAGTATTTTTGAAGGGTATATGTAATATACCTATAATTTTAAATATTTAACTATTAATACAATAAGAAATAATATAATGTATTGCCAGAAAAAAATCTTCAGTAATGTCTCTGCATTTTTGACACTGACATTTATCTGTCACGAATATTTTTATTTTTCAATTGATTTCCATGACATTATTTGGGCTGTGAGATTTATTACAACAGATTATTATATACCTTATATTTCTTTATCTCTGAAACTATAAAAGATATAATAAAATATTTCTATGTATTAGATAGAGAATTTACTCTTCTTTAATACTAGCAAGAACAAAAATTTTCAAAAAATAATATTTAGAAGAATTATTATCAAAACCTTTTTAGCTCTTCCCAGTAATGTCCGATTGAGAAATACGTAGTTAAACAGATATTAAGTATTATAGTTTTTGAGAAATCGTCTTTCCAACATCCCCCCCCCCCACACACACGCACACATACACTTGCATACATCCACACACACAGACATCATCGTAAAAATATTAAAATCGGATTGCAGGGACTTTAAAACGTGCTTAATCATTAAAATCTGGATATGCGATTTTTAGCATGAATCCAATACCTCTCTTAGCGAGAGGTACAAAGCATGTTTCATAAGGCCCTTGTCCTTTCCTTTACGATAAGTACTTGTTTTTTAATGTAGGTACTATTTAAGTTCTCAAACTCATAACAATAATATTAATTTACAATAAAATGAAATTGATGATGGATATTGTGTTAGAATCACAACATTTTTATTTATTTATATAACAGTAACGGACAATTATTATTCATATATACATCCTGTATAAAGTGTATTACTTTTGAGTTTCCTTCTTTAAAATTACGCATAAATAACTTCTTACAGCTAACAATAACAGTACTCTGTCGGTTTCGTTTCTCTCCGATATATTCACATGAAATAAGTTTGCATAACGTATGTAAATGATCACAAACTATTTTTATTTTTTTGAGATCAGACTGTTTTATGATCTTTTGGATGTGGAAGGAATAACGGTAGTCGAATGAATGCTTTATATATCATTTCATTTTTATCGATGAAACGCGATTATTGCATGACAAGAACTGGGTAAAGAAAAGTCCTCCACTTTCTCAATATTTAATATTTCTTTATTATTACAAACAAACAAATAAAAAGATGTCATACCGGTTTGGCGTTAGATAAGAAATTATGGAAGAAGAGAGAAATACTTAGATACGAGGGTGGTTTATATATATATATATATATATATATATATATATATATATATATATATATATATATATATATATATATATAAAGATTTTTTTTTGCTTAGATAGAACTTACGAAAGGGTTAACTGTCAAACGAGCTGTCATACTGCGCTCACTTTTTGACATTTATGATCAGTATACTCTGGCAAATAATCATGAATAGACTCACGCTTGAACAACGGTACCAAATTACCCAAATTTACTTTGAAAATCAGTCGTCGATTTGCGGAACTTATAGACGACTTCGTGATTTTTATGGCGCACATAATCGTCCATCTAAGCAAGCCATCCGTCGAACTGTGGATAGATTCAATACCACATACTCTCTAAATGATGCAATAACAGAAAAATGCACCGTTTGGTGCGGTTTACACGCTGGTGGCATCATCGGACCTTATTTCTTCAAAAATGAGGCCGGAGCTCGGGTTACTGTCAATGGAGATCGTTACCGCACCATGATCAATGATTTTTTGTTTGAAAATATGGGCGACATTGATCCGGACGAGATGTGGTTCCAACAGGATGGCGCTTCGTGCCATACGGCGACCGCAATCATCGACTTATTGAAATCAAAATTTGGCGATAAGTTTAATTTGACACCCTCACTTATTTATGCTGATAAACCAGCAACAATTGACGCCTTGGAGGCCAACATTGTTCGTGTTATTCGTACGGCCAGCAGTGCTTGAAAAAGTGGCCCAAAATTGGACGTCCAGAATGCGCTTCGTCAAGAACAGCCGCGGTGGCCATATGCCCGAAATCATTTTCAAATGTTAATGCCATGTATTGATCTTTCGAATAAATAAAAAAAAAATGATTAAAATTATTTTTTTTGTGTTTTTACAATTTGAAGTTCTATCGGGCTTAAAAAAACACCCATTACGTAACACAGCAATATCTGTATTTGAATACATATAAGTGGCACTCCAGTAAAGTTAAACAATTAAATTGTAACAATCGTGCCCCCAATTTCGGAAAGTTGTTTGCCCCCTAATTATCAATAATTTGAAATTTCTCTTCACTTTCATCAATTCTAGTCCGTGGTGTTTTGTTGTGTAAAGTATGCCAGTTTTCCTTGCCTGGTTGTGGACAAGGTGTTAGTGAAATCAGTGGCGTACGTAGACAGGTCGCACGCCCCCACGTAACTGGTCCACGGACGCCGCTGTCCTCTGGCTTCGTGTCATTGTCAATGCCGAGTCGGAGCAACGACCTACTGCAAGACAAGCACAGGAACAAGTTCCTCACAGATGTAATCATCTCGAAGTTTCCCTTTGAAAGTTTACCAATGTTCGACAACTGTTAAATAATACAATTATTAAATATAAATAAATATTTGGCTTATTACTTATTTCTGACTGACTGACTGCACCAATATGTGTGTGTGATTAGACAGTTTTTCTTGAAAAATACAGTTAAATATCATTTATTGACATTTAATGTTATTATAAATTTTAAAGAATATATTATTCTCTATACGATTTGATTACATTTTATACTTCATATTCAATAGATATAGAGTTAAAGAATTATAAAAATATTAACTTTTCATAAATCAGTCAGCTATGGAAACTGCTGATATATTCAGATAATTCAAATTGACAGATGTCAGTATCAATGAAAAGTAAATGACTGTGGCGGAGATGAGGATGTTGCGATACATGTTGAGGAAGATACGGAAAAATAGGCTAAGGAACGAAACGATAAGTTTATAGAAAGATACAAGAGAGACGATTACATTATTTTGAGAATATAATTCCTTAGTCACGTGACATGTTTTCCGCCAATCAACATTCAGAATCTCCCTAGCTACGCGTTTATCACAGAGATGATAAAAAACAAAGAAATAAACACCGTATTTATAGTCGTTACTAAGGGATTTGTTTTCTTTATTTATGACATTGACAGTTAATTTTGAGTATAAAAATAAATAATAACAATAATTCAAACTCCGAAATATTAAATAAAACTCCTACGTACCATGTTTTAATACACTATGAATATGTATATCAAAAGTTAGGTTAGGTTAGATTGCAAAAAATCATTATATTCTCTCATTAAATATAAGCTCGTGATATGATTAATAATCGAAGATATTGCTCGGTTTCACTCGAGAATATCATCGATGATAATCATATCACTTGTTATATTACGTATGAATATATCATGAGGAGAGATGAAGAATATATTGGAAGCAGAATGAATACCTTAATAATAGAAGGTTGAAGAAACAGAGGAAGACCAAAGGTAAGATGGAAGGACTGTAATCCTGAGGATTTGAGAGAAAAGGAACTGAATGAGGACGACACGCATAACAGAAATGAGTGGAAGAAGAAAATACAAAATAGCGACCCCTAACGAATAGGAAAAGCTAAACAAGAAGATATCAGTGCGTTAAGTGCAATTTGCATAGTTTATGATATAATTTTACTGGAAATTTAGAATCTTTTGCAAGAAAATTTATGTATGGAATTTGTATATAATACACAGGATTGACGGAAGGTAATATGCTGGCCACATTAGATTTTTTTATATTTTTTTTTAGTTGAACAAAATTTTAAAATTTGCAAAATGATCCAACATGGAGACGCGAAGGAAGCGGATTTGTAATTTAGGAAATACGATTATTATACTTTTGTAGATTTTTTATCTGTTATTATAAATAATGGGATAATAATATTATAACAAAATAAATAACCGAATAATTGCAAGAAAATTATAGATTTATCAGTTTATTTAGATTATAATTGAGGATGAGCAATTATAGAATTATATATATAAATAATATTATTATACAAAATATTGAGACTTTTATCGCAGTTGCAAGTTAAAAATGATAGTAAAGATTGCGATATGTTTTATGTTATTCATTTTTATAAAATATTCTCTACAAGAGGTAAAATAATTCTTCTTTATATTATTTTTAACATTAGTAATAATAATTTTTGTAGACAATTATACAAATAGAATCTCTTGAACGTTGCAAATGCGGAGAAAATTGCGTCATGCCGAAATTTGAAAGTTCTTTACGCCGATACAAAGATACTACATACATTGATTCTTCTTTTGAACTTATAGAAGATATACGAACATTAAAAGTAAAGTACAGATGATTCATCGGTCTATTCTTTTTCAATAACGAGTATTTTAAACATGGAATTTTTTTTATATGAAAATGTCTATAAATATGCAGTATAGGAAATGGAATTTGAGAGGTACATGAAATTTGCTATCCAATGGTATAAAATCAATCATATGTTATATTATTAAAAAATACAATGGCGAATGATTTAAATAGTACATTTTTATTAAATACAGTAGGCTTTGCGTTACATTATTTTAACATTACATCTATCAAATTAAAAAAAAAAAATATTATCAATTTCAATTCGATATTTCATTATTACACATGTTATTTAATATTATCATACGTGATATGATTATCATCGATGATATTCTCGAGTAAAAACGAATTACAGATTTCACGAGTCCGAAGGAGAAAATATAAAGTATTTTGTAACACATTGTGTGTGCTGCTAACCTGACTTTTGATATTTTATAAAAAAAAACCATAGTATTTAAAATAATCGAGTCATTAAAAAAATCCAGACGGATGAATCAACACGTAAATTTAAACACAAATGGAAGAAATATGATTAATAATAATAATAATATATGTATGTATTTCAGTTAAAAATTAGTCCTACAAAATGTAAGGTAAAGGAATCCCTAGATACCTGTGAAAGACAAAATAGAATTAACGTTGGGGACACTTGTGCTTTTTTGAGAATTCCTGGGGCTATGTGGAGTGATTTCGTATATTCTTATTCGCCGTCATTTACCTGTCCACTCAAAAAGGTATATATAAAAAGTGAAAATGATTAAGCAGAGGACTCACGTCATCGACCTGAAAAAAACCTAATAAAATGAAATATAACTTGTGGAAATTATTGGGTGTTATTTATTTTTAAAAGAAGAAGAAAAAAAGTACTTAATAGTATTAAGTAATGTATATATTAATGATATTTAAAATTATTTCCAAGTCAATCGTTATTTCTTTTACGGAATATAAAATTATTTGAAATAATTATAGTTTATTTTCGTACTATACGTTGGCACTACTGAGAATGATCATATTGTGTCAAATAATTTTATATTCCGTAAAAGGAATAAGGATTGACTACTAGTATATATTTTTCTTTTTTAAAAAATAAATAATAATTACTACAAGTTATATTTCTTTTTATAAGGTTTTTTCAGGTTGATGACGTGAGTCTTCTGCCTAATCATTTCCACCATATGTTGGTAGAAGTATCCTTCGTATAATACTATTTTGCTCTAAAACCCATAAATCAATATAACAAATTTATATAAAAATCGTAAATTACTTATTGATTAATAAGTAATATCACAATATTGTCAAACAATGGTCACACTGTTTCAATATTCTATCATTTATTAGGAAAAAATTGCATTTTATTTATTTTATTTATCCTTAATAACTTCTTTATATATAAAAATGTTTCAGCAATGCAAGAATTGTAACTCCTTTGATAAGTATTTAGTGGTACAAAATTAATAATTAAACACTTTTCTTATCATAAAATTATTTACAAATAGTTTTAATTGATTTATTTTTCAAATATAACAATCATATACTTAGACAAATCAATTATCGTGTCGATCTCACGATAATATTAGCTTGATTCACCTATACATTTCATTGCTCAGGGTTCTACTGGATGGCGCTACTGGTACTATAAACAAAAACAAGTGCATATTGTAAACACGCGTGTTGCGTGGTAGAACTGTCATTTATTTTGAAACTTGTGCAAGTTTGCAATAATATTTTGTTTGTGTGGATTTTAAGTGTTTAATAGTTAAAAGTGCCACTTTCTGTTGATTCGTAGACGAGAAAGCTACGAAGAATCCCAATTTGTAAGTTTCAGATATTTAATAATATGTAACTTTGTTTAACGTAATATAGTCGACAACTTTTGAGGTTATAAATTCTGTCTTGTAAACAAACATATTATTGAGATTTTTATCCAAATATTTTAATATATATGTAGAAATATTTCTACTATTTCCAAGTTTCGTAAAATTTGATTATTGTTTTTATCTGCGCAACTATAAAATTAATAACAGATAAATTTTAGGGAAAGTATATTGGTATAAATTCAACGCTAGTGACACAAATATCCATTCCCTTAAGTAACAACTATTATAACAATGAACTTGAATTTTATTCTGCAAAGAACTCTTTTCTTTGGTCATTTTGTATTAAACTTCGTGTTCATGTTCGTAATTAGTTTTATTTATAAAATAATAGGGTTAAGCTACAATGATTGAAAATAATACAATCAGGTTTGCCGTTGAAAACAACATTTTAAACATTTATGCGTCATTATTTTAAAGTATCGTTGTGTGTAAATTGGAATTAATCGTGGGCAAATATATAAAAGTGCTACTTTTGGCTTATTTAAAATGTAAGGGTTAGAATGTTTTCGTGTTGCAATTTATGACTATTTTCAAAGATTCCTAAAGAAAACTGGTTGTTATATAGGTTTTAAGAATGTTGAAGTGTATTATTGTTGAATAGTTAGACATATTTAAAATAAAATTTAAAAAAATATAAACCATGTATTATGTGTAGTATTCTCAATCATTTTAGTGTGTGAAAACTATTATTGTAATTAATACATAAGATTAAATATGTAAGTAATATTTTATGTTTTGTTTTAACAATTGAGGAGCAAAAACAACCATTGTCCAAATATTGTGAATATGGGTTACAAACATTCAAGGTTTGAAAGATGCCAAACATTTCGCAAAAATTATTTCAGTCACAAGTTATTACATTTTAAAGTTTAAACCTTTCTAAAACTGTGATGTGACCAACACAATACCTCCTGCCATTTGATTTTCATTAATCTAAATACATATACAGTAAAATTTTTGAAAGATGTCCGATCAAGGTTGTCTACGAATTGTATGAATTCAGATTTTTGCTCCGCCCATCATGACAAATTCAGTAGTGTCGTTTGCTTAGTTTTTATGAGGGTACGTAAGATACTACTGTTATTTTATTATTATAAAAATATATATTAGAGGAAAAGCATTCAAAATTCAAAAATAAGTCAACTGGTAAGTTTATTAGTAAATGTAAAACCAAATATGTTAAAAATAAGATACTGACACAATGTCAGTGTCAATGACTCTGACAGCATATAACGTTATACGTACGGCTATGAATCCAGGTAATTTATCTGAATTAATAAATGAACTTACGTTACAGCGAAAGTATTATCAACAACGAGCATCGTTTATAAATGGAATGTCCTAACTTAGTCGAAACAATATGAATTTTTATAAGACAAGCGTGTTATATCCATCCTTATCACACACTCTTACAGCCTTTGCAAAAGAAAGAGATAAATGTATGCCTATTTGTTAATTCGTTCGTGATACAGATGCCCTTGATTGGACATCTTTCAAAAAATTTACTGTACCTATGGGGTATATATATTTCGAATTTTAAATGGCACAGAATTGGAAGAAAAACAATTTTGAGGTTCTAGTAAAGTGCGATTTCTAGTTATCCGATTTACTCCATATTAGAGTAAGATCGAAAGGTTTTAAAATTCTGCGATTGATAGTACTCGTATTTGAGCTAAAGTGTCCACACACACACACACATACACACCTACAGATATCATTGAGAAAATGTTAAAATCGAATTCTATGGACCTTGAAACGTGGTCATTTATCAAGGGCAGCGGGAGGCAAAAATGTGGTCACACCATTACGATCCAGGTCCCAGAATATACATCTAAGTATTTTGGTACTTTTTGTCTACTGGCCCCTAATATTATTAGAGGTACTGTCCGTAAAGTATACTTCAATTATTTTAGGGAAAGTATGTTGGGACAAATTCATCTCTTGCTGCTCGTATTGGAATCAAAATGGACGATTCTTATTGGAGAGCAGAAGCTGACTTTTATAATTCCAAAAATAAATATTTGTTTACTTTTTGTATTGCTTTTAAGGGGGTCAATATACAGTATGGTAAATCGGTTGTTCTTACAAAATGATCTATTTATAATGTACTATGGGTAATTTATAGATATTCATTTTATATTTTGTGTTTAAATATAATTTTTAAATGTTATAATTATTGATTAAAATGGAAATGGTGATAAATAGTTGTAAATACAGAAAATAAAATGTAATTTCAAAGATTTAAATTTGATTTTCCTCAAATTTACACAAAAATAGTATTATACTGTTTAAAGTTTTCATGCTTTTCACGTAAAATACCATTTTAAAAAAATATTTCCTTCGAATGTACATCTGAAATTCCTTTAACCAAAGATCACCTCTTATTCGCTAATACCAAGCGGGCGTTGTTAACTTAACTGATACTCCATCTGAAACGCTTGTACATGGTTGTCAAGTATAATTCTACCTATTTATCGTATCTTCAGATTATAATTTTCTAGAGACAATAAAATTAAATCTGGGTGGTAAATATTTTTCAAATTTTTACATAAAATCCGTTAATTAGTTTTCTATAACATACTAGTTTTTCGATAAAATGTCGGTATGGATATAAAAGTTATAATTTGAAATGTGTTTATTTTGCCATTTCCTATTCTTCACGTGTTAAAAAGGCCAAATTTAATTGCAAATATCTCAGGTACCGGGTGGTCAATTGTTTTAAAACTTGGAGAACAGGGTAGATTATATTTCAGTTGAGATGTACTTAAAATTTCAAATAATTCTGTGTAAAATGGTTTCACGATATAACTACCTTAAGTAATTTTCCATTAGTAATGACAGGTAATAATGACAACTAAAATAAAAGATATTTTACCAGCTTCGCAATTTAAAAATCCCCAAAAACATTTGTACAAAATTATTCATTGTAACACGGTTTTTGATAAAAATTGTTGTACCAAATTCACATTGTGAGCGCGAAATAGGAATATATATATATTACGTAACTAGTGCAGAAATTGGAAGGTTGCAACAACGTTAGTTTGAGAGTTATAAAATTTGTTAAATGTAACAATTATTTATTCGTTTGTTTGCACATCTACATAATTATATTTACAATACTTACAATTAAATTCTTAGATATAAGATCTTTTGTAGTAGTTACAAAAATCACAGAAACTGTAAAAACCAGTACGAGAACGAGTATTCTAATATTATACAAAGTTTATTTAAGACTCTTACGTTGTAAATAAAATATTTGACATATTTATTATTTAAGTACACTTTAAATGTGAAAATACATCACCTTTATTTTTCAAACAAAATTATTTCATCTTTCATTGTTTTTGACATTATGTGAATCAGTTATGGAAACTGACTACAGTTCTTAGTCAATCTGACTAGACTTTTATAAAATGATTATTCATAATAAACTATACGAGGTCTGGCTATTAAATAAAGAGACTGCCCGCGCAGAAGGCGTCCTAGAAGGGTAGGTGGGGGGGGGACGAAAGCAGCGTTGGATAGCTGGAAGTGTCTACTATTCCGGTACAAAAACACGTAGTAGTATTTTTTCTATAGAGGTTAAAAACGAACGTGTTTTTTTCTCATGCCGATAACAATGTGTGACGAAAAACACGAACAATGGATCAATGTGCAATTTCTCGTTAAATTAAAAAAAAAACTCCGACTGAGTGCTATAAGTTGTTGAAAGAGGCCTATGGTGAATTCTCTATCTCGTGCGCGTGTTTTCCAATGGTATAAAGGGTTTTCTGAAGGCCGAGAGAGCACCGAAGATTTAAAGCCATGCTAATCGTTTTTTCGACATCAACGGCATAGTGATGACTGAATAGGTTCCCGAGGGTCAAACTGTAAACCAAACTTACTACTTGAAAGTTTTGGCAACACTGCGAGAACGAGTTCGTAAGAAACGGCCGGAGTTTGGAAAAACAAGTCGTGGATTTTGCACCAGGACAACGCACCTGGCACTCCAGTGCTCGAACACACGCCGTACTCGCCTGATTTAGCACCCTGTGACTTTTTTCTGTTTCCGAAGATCAAGTCTGCTTTAAAAGAAACCCGGTTCGAGTCGATGGAAGAGGTGAAGCGAAAATCGGCGGAGCTCCTAAACGCTCTTATAAAAGAAGACTTCCAACATTGCTTTGACCAATGGAAAAAACGAATGGAACGGTGTGTGGCGAGGGGAGGGGAGTACATTGAAGGGGAGCATTCGATTATAAAATAATTTTTAAAATAAAACTCTTTTTCATAAGCAGTCTCGTTATTTAATAGCCAGACCTCGTATCTTCATTTTAAATTAAAATTATGTAAGTTTTCATCATTAAAGTCTTAAAGTGAGTCTAATGATAAAATACAATATAATCTAACCTAACGCACAAAAGTCACGCTTGGAAAACTTCGGGCCGAAATTGATTCGTTAGGTTAGGTTATGTTATATTTACAGCAGCTATTGATTGTTTTATAAAACGCCTAGACGTCTAGACAAATTGAAAGAGATTTTTTTCTATACTGAAAAACTAAGGCCATTTTTTTCTATCTAATACTTATTTTCTTCTACAAAATTCTCATCTTCTACTTCTTTGGATCATCTACCTGTGAACCGGCACTACTACAGGGCTGTACTCAGGAGGGGGTGTGACAGACCTAGCTGTCGAGACGGCATTTTCAGGGGCGGATTCAGTTGTACTTTCATTTTGAAGCAACTGGGCCGGATTTAGTTTGATTGCGACATCGTAGGAAGGTGGAGCAGTGATGATGCTTTCGTAGTCTGGGGGCTTTGAGCTGGATACGGTACTGGAAGATTCGGGGATGTCGATGACGTGGACGCCAGAGCCGTCGTAGGAGGGCTAGAAATAAAAAATTGTTAAATTTTAAAAATAAGTAAAAATAGTATTTATGTTAAAGAAACAGAAAAATTATTTTACTATACGGAGTAGGGAGGAATTCTATTCAATACATGTTTCCATTTTAACAGAGCGGCATTCAATGCAAAAGCAAGCAATGACAGTTATATGTCGCTTTGTTATAATTATGATTTTATAATTTTATTGATGGATCCGACAGTCAATTTTTACCTCTCGCTAAGAGAGGTATTGGATTCATGCTAAAAATCGCATATCCAGATTTTAATGATTAAGCACGTCTATAAATGTCAGTGTCAAAAATCCAGAGACATTACTGAAGATTTTTTCTGGGAAATACATACATTATATTATTTCTTATTGTATTAATAGTTAAATGCTTAAAATTAGGTATATTATATATACCCTTCAAAAATATTGTCAATCCCGACAATGAATTGGAAACATATCGAAAAAGTAAAACACAAAATTTCTTCACGGAATGAATTTAAAATTAAAAAAACTAAATATAAAGAATAGATATAAGTAGAATTTTTGGTGTAGAATGTAGGTATACAAGAAATGTTAAATACAATAGGAGGCGATCAGTCATGTGACTTTGTTGGGCTTGACAAGCAGATATGGGGGCCCGTGTCAGAATGATAGCTAGTAATTATGTACATAGATGTCAAATACCATAATTTTTCATTCTAAATTTAGTGATTTTCCAATTCCATGTGGTTTATTTTCGTCGATAAGTAAATTCCACACTCCTGGTGACAAATTAACTACGTGAATTTAGAAAATCTTGAATTTTTTAATGAAAAATTCTGACATTTGACATTTATGTACATAATTACTAATTGTCATTCTGACACGGGCCCCCATATTTGCTCGTCAAAGCCAACAATGTCACATGACTGCTCGCGTCCTATAATTAGAGATATTGTGCTGATCAGAACAGATTTTTTTTGACTATACAGGGTATTAAACATAGGGCAAAAATTGAAGGGATTATTCCCTGGACCATTCTAAGATGATTTTGTTCTTTGATGATTTTTGAAAAGCCGCTTTGTTTCGAAGATACAGGGCGAAAAAAAAATCGACAAAACCAATTTTGATATTTTTCAAATTATTAATCTAGTAACAGCAGGCAAGTTATGTGTCAAATTTGTTGAGACGTTTGGCTGTTTGACGTGTATTTTCTGTCTATAATACTTAAACTTTTGTTGTTTTGTTAGTGAAGTCCTCTTATCATGAATATACGAACGCCAAGATGACTGACATGCATTTCATTTATGGACTTGCTGATGGCAATTCATTACAAGCTAGGCGGATTCTTGCATCGTAGCTGGAGGTAGTCATTTTCAACAGTACTTGTAGATTAAGAAACTTTACATGTAATTTTTGGTATTAAATGTTGTTATTGTCGAAAATTGTTTTCGCCCTGTATCTTCGAAACAAAGCGGCTTTTCAAAAATCATCAAAGGACAAAATCATCTTAGAATGGTCCAGGGAATAACCCCTTCAATTTTTGCACTATGTTTAATAAATACCCTGTATAGAACAGTAGTATCTCTCTTAAGCGGACAGCATTGGTCGTCCATTATTTGTCCGGTTAAAAAAGGTGCCCGTTTAAAGGGAAAATGAAAGTTATACAGTGAAATGTTTATTAGAAAAATCAATATATAAATACCGATTCCCGTAAAAATGTCCAGTTAATAGAGATTTTACTGTCAAATTCGTATATATCTCCTTACCGGTGTGGGTGTGTTGTTATTCATCCAGCAACACATAGCAGCAATAATCAACATTGCCCCAGTGACAATACATGCTACTCCTACGTAGCGAACGGGCTCAAAGTAGTTTTCTGCAAGTCCTAACCAGTTGATGAGTGCGCCCAGGCATAGCATCACCATGCCATATTTGTAGGGTCTTTGTGAGGGAAAGCGCTGTCCCCCGGGCGTTAGTTCCACGGGGGATACCGGGGGCGTCATATCCGTTGTGGTGGGAGAAGTAGCGGCGTTTGTGGTTGTAGTGGTGGGGGGCGAGCTAGTAGTAGTGGGGGAAGTAGAAGTAGAAGATGGTTCGGCGGTGGGGGGTCTAGCCTGGTGTGCTGAAACAAACAAATGAATTTTAAGGGTTGTATAACAACAACTAGTATTGAGCATGGAGATATTCGCTGCACACAATGCAAAACTATATTAAAACAATGATGTGTTGATAAAAAAATCTGTTGTGCCCATGTGCTCGCCACTTCCTTTTTTTGGTTTCACATGTATAGGGCGCGAACAGTCATGTTACATTGTTGGCCTTGACAAGTAGATGTGGGGGCCCGTTTCAGAATGATAATTAGTAATTATGTACATAGATGTCAAATATCAGAATTTTTCATTAAAAATTTCAAGATTTTCTAAATTCACGTAGTTAATTTGTCACCAGGAGTGTGGAATTTACTTGTCGAGGAAAATAAACCACATGGAATTGGAAAAATCACTAAATTTAGAATGAGAAATTATGATATTTGACATTTATGTACATAATTACTAGCTATTATTCTGACACGGGCCCCCATATCTGCTTGTCAAGGCCAACAAAGTCACATGACTGTTCGCGCCCTATTGTATTTAACATTTCTTGTATTCTACACCAAAAATTCTACTTATATCTATTCCTTATATTTAGATTTTTTAAATTTAAATTCATTCTATGAAGAAATTTTGTCGAAATGTTTCCAATTCATTGTCGGGAGTAACAGTATTACTGAAGGGTATGGTGTAATATACCTATAATATTAAATATTTAACTATTAATACATTAAAAAGTCTTCAGTAATGTCTCCGGATTTCTGACACTGACATTTATCTGTCAGTTACAAACAATTTAAATTTTCAACTATTTTCCATGGCATTCTTTCGGCTGTAAAATTTATTACAACTGATTATTTTATATATTATATTTCTTTTATCTCTAAATCTATAGAATACATAATAAAATATTTAAATGTATCAGATAGAGAATTTAATTTTCTTTAATATTCCCAAGATTTTTTTTCAAAAATCAAGAATCTTCTACCTCCGGTTGTCCAATTGTTACTAAAACCTTTTCAGATCTTCCTATGAATGTCCGACTGGGAAATACGTAGTTAAACAAATATAAAGTCTTATAGTTTTTGAGTAATCATCCTTCCAACATCCCACATACACACACACATCCCCAAACACACACAGACATCATCGTAAAAATGTTAAAATAAGATTGTAGGGACCTTAAAACGTGCTTATTCAATAAAATCTGGATATGCGATTTTTAGCATGAATCCAATACCTCTCTTAGCGAGAGGTAAAAACGGACCGCCTATGACATAAGCATTAAACAGATACGTAATCAGATAGCTGCATCCTAGTGTAATTATACATATACATATTGGTATTTTTAATATTATATACTTAGTAATCTGTCGACGGAATGTTGTAATTATATTATATTAAAAATAATTTTCTTCAGAATGAAGTATGAACTAATTATACATTATTTCTCAGATTATGGGTAATTTTATTAGTAATTAGAAGCTGGTTCTAAAATGATGATATAATAATTATAATATACAAGTTCTTGGACAGTGATATCCATAGGTTTAATTAATTTTTTTTCAAACATCTTTAATTTTTTTCAAATTTTGTTGGTTGCCGTGTGATACTGAAAAACCATTCAAAATATTTTTTATTTATAATTACTTTTTAAATTTTAAATATTTAACTATTAATACAATTTAATGTATGTACTTCCCAGAAAAAATCATCAGTAATGTCTCTGGATTTTTGACACTGACATTTATCTGTCAGTTACAAACATTTTTCATTTTTCAATTAATTTCCATGACATTATTTGGGCTGTGAGATTTATTACAACAGATTATTATATACCTTATATTTATTTCTAAATCTATAAAAGAAATAATAAAATATTTATATGCATCAGATAGAGAATTTACTCTTCTTTAATACAAGCAAGAACAAAAATTTTCAAAAAATAATATTTTTAAATTTATTGATCTATTTGTAAACTCGGCTTAGGGGGTCACAAGTTATGGTATTTAGCATGATGGTAGGCGCTTCCGGTTTAACCGGAAATGACATTAACTTTCATATTTTTGTATATTTATTATTTTCAGTGTCACCCTGTATATTTACTTAAATCAATATTGATAAAGAAATTTATGTTCATCTTATCAGTGATACTTTAGTATTAGTAACGGGATTTCTATATTGTAAAATGTCCCTTGTGGAAAAAATATAATTAATTACAATATTATTTTGTTTTTGTTTCAGAAACGTACCAGAGAAACGTCTGTATGCCATCCATCCTTATTTGCATACACGAGGTGAGTCTTAATTTAATATTTTTTTATCTATATTTAGAAACTTATTATCATTAACCTTAACAGAAAACAATATAATTGCATGACTTTCGTTTTCACATTAAAATAAAAAATAAAAAGTTAACAAACAAAACATTACAAAGCATTTGTTTCAACAAATTTTAATTGTTTTTGCTCAAATCAACCAGAGCAATACTAATTGAAAAGTAGCTAAAAACTACAACATTACGCATACAAATTTCCCTAAATCAACTTGATATAGCAGTTTTTTTAAATAAAAAGATTTGTTGTGGCCAGCACAATACCTCTCGCCACTTCCGTTTTTGGTTACATCAGTATAGGGCGCGAGCAGTCATATGAAATTGTTGGCCTTGACAAGCAGATATGGGGGCCCGTCTCAGAATGACAATAAGTAATTATGGTCATAGACGTCAAATTTCATTAAAAAATTTAAGATTTTCTAAATTTACGTAGTTAATTTGTTACCAGGAGTGTGGAATTTACTTGTCGCGGAAAATAAACCACATGGAATTGGAAAATCGCTAAATTTAGAATGAAAAATTATGATATTTGACATCTATATACATAATTACTAGCTATCATTCTGACACGGGCCCCCATATCTGCTTGTCAAGCCCAACAAAGTCACATGACTGATCGCGCCCTATTGTATTTAACATTTATTGTATACCTACACTCTACACCAAAAATTCCACATATCTATTTTAAATTCATTTTATGAAGAAATTTTATCCTACTCTTCTAATTTTTCGAAATGTTTCCAATTCATTGTCGGGATTAACAGTATTTCTGAAATATTTGATTTCTAAGACTGATATTTATCTGTCAATTACAAACATTTCAATTAGATTATTAGATTTATTATAACAGATTATTTTATATATTATATTTCTTTTATCGCCAAATCTATACATATTAATATTTAAATGTATAGAGAATTTATTTATCTTTAATATTAGCAAGAACAAAATTTTTTCAAAAAATAATATTTAGAAGATGTTTTTTTCTAGAATCTGCTACTTCCGGTTGTGCAATTGTTACCAAAACCTTTTCAGCTCTTCCCAGTAATGTCCGGTTGAGAAATACGTAGTTAAACAGATATTAAGTATTATAGTTTTCGAGAAATCGTCCTTCCAACACATACACACATACATCCACACACACAGACATCATCGTAAAAATATTAAATTCGGATTGTAGGGACCTTAAAACGTGCTTAATTATTAAAATAGGGATATGCGGTTTTTAGCATGAATCCAATACCTCTCTTAGCGAGAGATAAAAAGTAGTATTAACTTACCTAACCATAAGCGCATCATGTTTAGTAATTTATAAATAAATATTTATTAGTTCAAGGATAGAGTTGAGTATTGTTGTAATATTTCGGCATACACTAATTTAAATATTTCGTGGTTCAAATTGCAAGCATATGAAGGTAATTTACTTTTTTTATTTATTTGTCTTTGTGATATTTGTTTAACAATAATTTATTTAAAGTTAGATAAGATAGCGTAATGAAATATTGCAAGATTACTTGAAAATATTACGTAGAAATATTTTTAAACATTCGGTACGAGTGCAAAAATGGATAACAATGTAAATAAATACATAAATCATCAAGGTTCTTTAACTAGATGTATCATTTTGTTCAACGCTGATTTGAAATGTCATTTTTAGTATTGTATTTTTGTTTGCAAATAACTTTTATTTATTTATGTTTTCAAGAATCTTACGAACGTGATTCCAAAAGTAACATCGTCTAATGATAATTGAAAAAAAATCCTATAGTGTGAAATACAAGGTTGGGACAAATTTAAATACCAATTTCTGGTCATCTAAAGAATGCAAAAAAATGTGGGTACGCCTATGTCCATGTTCACAGACGCTGGGTAAAATTTCAGAATTTTGATTTTATTTTGCTTTTCTCATTTTGAATATAAATAAATATATCATCATGGCATATACAGTAAAATTTTTGAAAGATGTCCGATCAAGGGCACCTGTATCACGAACGAATTAACAAATAGGCATACATTTATCTCTTTCTTTTGCATAGGCTGTAAGAGTGTGTGATAAGGATGGATATAACACGCTTGTCTTTCAAAAATTCATATTGTTTCGACTAAGTTAGGACATTCCATTTATAAACGATGCTCGTTGTTGATAATACTTTCGCTGTAACGTAAGTTTATTTATTAATTCAGATACATTACCTGGATTCATAGCCGTACGTATAACGTTATATTCTGTCAGCGTCACTGACACTGACATTGTGTCAGTATCTTATTTTTAACATATTTGGTTTTACATTTGCTTATAAACTTACTAGTTGACTTATTTTTGAATTTTGAATGCTTTTCCTGTAATATATATTTTTATAATAATAAAATAACAGTAGTATCTTATGTACCCTCATAAAAACTAAGCAAACGACACTACTGAATTTGTCATGATGGGCGGAGCAAAAATCTGAATTCATACAATTCGTAGACAACCTTGATCGGACATCTTTCAAAAATTTTACTGTACGTACATATTGGTAATGATGATGACTTCGATGACATATTCGTATCGTGCGTGCGTTTATCAGACGTCATCGCACGCGCACTCATTGCTGGCGTGGAGAGTGCACAACAGTCATATAAAATTGGAAATAATTTTGAAAATTAATTTTTACCTCTCGCTAAGAGAAGTATTGGATTCATGCTAATAATCTCATATCCAAATATTAGTAAATAAGAATGTTTTAAGGTCCCTTAAAACATTTTTTTACGATGATGTCCGTATGTGTATGTGTGTATGTGGATGTTGGAAGGATGGTTTCACAAACACTACAAGATTTAAGACATGTTTAACTACGGATTCCTCAATCTAACATTAATAAGAAAAGCTTAAAAAAGATCTACATATTATTTTTTGAAAATTTATGTTATTACAAATAATAAATTCTCAATCTAATACATTAATTTTTTTTTTATTATATCTTCTATAGATTTAGAGATATAATATAGAATAATCTGTAATTATTTGTGTGTACAAGAAATGTTAAATTCGTTACTTATGTAACATAAAATGGAAATGGTGAGAGGTATTGTGCTGACCACAGCATATTTTATTTATGTTGTAATATAGCTATTTTAATCTTATGGAAATATATATAAAAAAATATAACAGTTTATAATTAATAGATATTTATTATATGTAAGCAAATAATATAATATTTCTATAAATAAATTTTATAGTCTCTATAATTTTTTTATAATGTTAATAATGAATGGAAAATCAAACATATGCAATATTC
This sequence comes from Harpalus rufipes, assembly GCA_951394225.1. Lineage (NCBI taxonomy): Eukaryota > Metazoa > Arthropoda > Insecta > Coleoptera > Carabidae > Harpalus > Harpalus rufipes. Next base: position 2,015,788 of record OX596285.1, on the reverse strand, counting down.
ACGCTTTTTTTGTAGCTAACATTTTCAAAAACTATACGTTTCAAGGAAAAACAATTAGGTGTTGCAAAAAATAAACAAAGATTTTACCTTCTATCAGTAAAAATGAGCGAAGAAAATGTACAATCGGTGACACGAGAGAAAATCGGTCTGAGTAATTTTAAATGTTAGCAGGACTGTACGTTCGACCTCGCCACAAATTATAGGGACTTAAAACTTGTAATTAAGTTTAAATTAAAATTAACATTAAGCTCCAGTATTTTTGTTAAATGCATAATTGTTACTCTCCACGCCAGCAAAGTACAAAGCAGATTGGCACACCCAGCAATGGGTAATATGCCGTGATAATATATTTATTTATTTATTTGAGTTAGAGCGTAAAGAGGATCCCCACATACACACACATACACACAGACATCATCGTGAAAATGTTAAAATTCGATTGTAGGGACCTTAAAACGTGGTCATTTACCAAAATCTCGATATGTGATTTTTAGCACGATCCCTATATCTCCCTTACTAAGGGTAGCGGGAGGTAAAAAAAGATGTTATTTTTTTGCAAAAATTCTCAAAATATTCACTTATTTTATTTTGCATATATTCCGAACTCTATTTGTAAGAGAATATAATTCCTTAGTCACGTGACATGTTTTCCGCCAATCAACATTCAGAATCTCCCTAGTTACAAGTTTATCACAGCGATGATAAAAAACAAAGAAATAAACACCGTATTTATAGTCGTTACTAAGGGATTTGTTTTCTTTATTTATGACATTGACAGTTAATTTTGAGTATAAAAATAAATAATAACAATAATTCAAACTCCGAAATATTAAATAAAACTCGTAAGTACCATGTTTTAATATAATATGAATATGTATGTATATCAAAAGTTAGGTTAGATTGCAAAAATTCATTATATTCCCTCATTAAATATAAGCTCGTGATATGATTAATAATCGAAGATATTGCTCGTGAAACCGAAGCAGCACATTTCAACTCGTCCTTCGGACTCGTGAAATCTGCAGCTCGGTTTCACTCGAGAATATCATCGATGATAATCATATCACTTGTTATATTACGTATGACTATATTATCATTCAGTATTTAAGTATTACCTACAATGTAATCAAATCATATATTAATTTCATATATTTTCCTGTTTTTATTTCTATAGGCAGAAGATAAAAATAAGTCTATTTTTAACATTCTTACCAGTTTCCTCGTACTAAAAATTTTCCACGCGGAATAAATGAGTGAAATTTTTTCTTGTAAAAACGTGCAATGTTGAACATGAAAAAGATTTAATGAATTATTTATATAAATTCACGAGATCTGTAATTATAATACCTACACAATCAATATGAAAAGTATGCGCTTTATGAAGGACATGTACGCAAAAAGAATGATGCTAAGCAAAGAGAATACTAAATTTTATTTCTTATCTGCATATAAACAATAAACAATATTTGTATTTCAAACGTACCTACAATAGATTCAGCTTAATTTAAATATAGTTATAAACTTCTATATTAAATAGAGTGCGGTATTGTGCTAACCACATCAAATTTTTACCTTCCGTCACCTATAGGAATTGTCTTTGGTCAAAATATTCAATGATGAGTTTTTAGTGAATAAACATGTTTTAGGGCCCATATAGTACGACTTTACCATTTTTACGATGATGTCTGTATATATGTATAAGTATGGTTGTGTGTGTGAAAAAAATTTCGGCTCACATAAATTCAATTCGTCAAGTTTACATCCAGAAGAACAAGTGATTAGATTTTGGTTATAATTGGTCAACCGGAAGTACCCTCATTTGAAGATTTTATTATTATAAATTAAAGAATATATTATTCTCTATACGATTTGATTGCATTTTATACTTCATATTCAACAGATATAGAGTTAAAGAATTACATAGATATTAAATTTCATGGAAACTGTTAATATATTCAGATAATTCAAATTGACAGATGTCAGTATCAGCAAAAAGTAAATTAATGTGGCAGAGATGAGGATGTTGAGATAGATGTTGGGGAAGACACGGAAAGACACAGTAATGAATGCAAGAATAAGCAGTGTTTTTGCAATATGTGCTTGTCTATGCAAAAAGAAATGGTTGGAATAGATCTCAATTTTGTTTTAACTAGAAATCCCGCCTCGTACCATTGATGGGGCTCCATCAATACAAATTTCAACACATTATCATATTATACAAAATAGTATATTCTACAACAAGTAATGGAATGGCCCATATTCCACACGAGCAAAAAGTATGTGGCCCGAGCCGAAGGCGAGGACTACGGTTTGCGAGTGTGGATTATGCCATTCCAAACGTGTTGTAAACTATACTTTCTCTAACAAGATTTTAGAAATTATACATAAAATGTTGATTGATAATAACAATATATTATCATATACCATTAAATATTTTTCTTTTGATTTGTTTGGTAATAACTGACTCCTGTATCATTAGCAAGTTCTCTTATTTTTGTGACGTACATTCCATATCTATATCTTCATTTCCACTTTATATTCTACAAAATGTCTTCAGTTAATTTTCTAATTAATATATTATAATTTAGATAAACTTATTACTCTGGACAACTCCAAAAACCTGTATAAGTTAACAAATTACTCTAAAAATGTTCAAAACTTTAAAACGTCAAACGCGAATACAGAAATAAATAAATATAAAACAGAGTCATAACCATAGCAACCGAACCAAGATATTTGATATACCGCGCTAATATGCGGCTAAATAGATTGTGAATCGTCGAAAGCCGTGCGGAATTATTCCAAACGGCATACGGAATTATTCCACACGGTTTGCTGGAATTAATTCCAACATAATTTTTAGTTGTGGAATGTGTAGTTTCCAAAATAGTGCTGGAGAAAAATATTTTTAACATCATATCTGTTGATAATATAAATAATCTCAAATTAAATATTTGTTAGCAGGTGTAAATGTAAATGTGGAGCATGTGTTTGCTAAGTATTACGTAGGCAGTCAGTCGACAACAATTACAATACATCTGTAAAGTAATACATATATTTGCTGTATGATGACGTTAACTGGTATTCAAACTAAATTACTGATGTCAATGTCAAATACAAGGAAACACGAGTAAATCCAACGATTTATGAAAGTAGTTATATTCATTACCAATAGGTAATTTCAATTCTATTTCAAAGATTTATGCGTCTTCCGCATTCTACTAATGAATTTTCAAAATAAAAATTATAATTCATCAGGGCTTACCTATTTATTGATCAACTGAGCATTTCTTTATTAAAAGATGAATAATTATTGATTATTGCGATATTCATAACGTTATTTTTAAAAAAACATCTGATGCGGCCAAATTCCATACATACATTTTCTTGCAAAAGATTCTAAATTTCGAGTAAAATTATTTCATAAACAAACTATGCAAATTGCACTTGACACTGACATCTTCTTCTTTAGCTTTTCCCATTCGTTAGGGGTCGTTTTTTTATTTCTGTTTTGCGTGTTGTTCTCATTCAGTTCCTTTTCTCGCAGGTCTTCCGCAATACAGTCCTTCTATCTCGAGTTATTTCCCTTATTCTTTCATTCCTTGCTGTATTTTTCCGTGTCTTCCCCAACATTCTCATCTCTGCCACATTCACTTTTTATTGATACTGACATCTGTTGAATTATCTGAATATATTATCAGTTTCCATGTTTAGCATAGCTGGCTGATTTATGAAATATCTTTATAATTCTTTAACTCTATATCCATTGAATATGAAGTATAAAATATAATTAAATTTTTAATATTTATAATAATATTAAATGTCAAAAAATAATATTTAACATAGTTTTTTTAAGAAAAAATGTTAAAATCTTCGAATGAGGGTACGGTTGACCAATTATAACCAAAATCTAATCAAGTCTGTATATGGATGTAAGGAAGAGGAATACGTAAAAATTGTAATTTTTGGAATTCTATTATTGGAGATATCATTAGTATGGAGTGTTTCTATTGTATTCAACACAACCATAATTGAATGTATAATAAAGATTTATAAATACTTTTATGTTTTCCTATAAAAGTGAAAAATAATAAAGATATGAACAAATAAAAAAAAAAACGACGTAAGTGCTAGTAACTTTATGAAAGGTAATGCACATTTCAAGTAAATATAATTAACATGTAGATTATTTCTCAGTATTCATACCATTATACTTCGAATTTGACCTTAGTCAATAATTAGAAATTATTTATCGTTTCAATGATGAAAGTAATCTATGTGCTGCACTTTCCACAACAGGTATGAATGTCCATGTAGTGACAATGACAATACCTTTTATGGTACAGTAAATTCACAAACATTTATAAGGGCTGATTTATATTGAATTTAATTTACGAATTTATAATTTAGATTTTAAAATATAAACCTACTTAAAACGCATGTGACGGTTTGTGAACGATTTACAAATTTAGAAATATATAATATAATTATATTTTATATATTCAATCACAAGAAAGCACCATTACACATGACTTTGCTACACCCGTCAATCTATTAGTATTTGATTTTGATTTCAATAATACTTTTTACCTTCCGCCATCTTTAGGTAAAGAAAAATTCAATGAGTTTTTATTGAATAAGCACGTTTTAGGATCCATATAATATGATTTTACCATTTTTACGATGATGTCTGTATGTATGTATGTGTGTGTATGTGTGAGGTTGTTGCAGGTACGATTTCTTAAATTATATAAGACTAAAGACCTGTGTAACTACGGATTCCTCAATCTAACAGTAATGGGAAGAGTTGAATAGATTCTGGTAACAATTGGACAACCGGAAGTAGTAGTATTTTAACAAAAATCTTCTAAATATTATTTTTTGAAAATTTATGTTATTACAAATATTAAAAAACAAAATTCTTTATCCGACACATTTAAAATTTTTGTTATACCTTCTATGGATTTAAATATATAGATATATAATCTATAAAATAATTTGTTGTAGTAAATCTCACAGCCTGCTCACAGCCCAAACATCTCCATGGTAACTACTTGAGAAATTAAAATGTCTGTAATTGACAGATAAATGTCACTAATGTCAAAAATTCAGAGATAATACTGAAGACTTTTTCTGGGATATTTAATATTTCTTATTGTATTATTATTTATATATTTAATATTATAGGTATATTACATGAACCCTTCAGAAATACCGCCAATCCCGTTAATGAATTGGAAAAACCTCAAACATTTAGAAGAAATGAAGAAAACTAGCTCATAGAATGAATTTAAAATTATAGAAAATACGTAAATATAAAAGGTGTAATTAGAATTTTTTGCGTGTACAAAAAAATACATTATGTATACCACTATGGAAAGGGCGAGAGGTATTGTGATGGCCACAACAGATTTTTTATAAATGTTATTAGCTCTAAAACATGAACAACTTATTTTAATTTTTGCTTCTTATTTAGGCAGGGGTAGCCATTCCTCTGAAATGACTATATCAAATTTTTTGAGTGAAAATAAAAACTTACTTGGTAACAACATAATCAGTTAGGTGATCCACAGTTGTTTTTTTTCCTATTATTTATTATTTAAATGATACAGGATAGGAATGCTTTCTATATCCTCTCAAATTGCGAATCACATTTATTAATATTTATATGATGTGTCACTGAATGTGTAATTTGTATAAAAAAAATAGATTATAATGTATTTCGAATTACTTCGGTATAAATTCTTGGTATTCATTTGCGTGTATCGTATTATACGGTTGTGATATTTATATATCGTTTTTCGGTTTGATATTTTTGCAAGTTCAGATTACGAAGCACACTTGAGAACTTCTGACTCACTACTGCAGCTAACAAAACATTTTGATTTTAAGACACTGTTTGTTATCACTAAAAAAATAACCAAACAAAATGCTAATCGGATAGGGTGTTAATCTGTGAACTAAATAACTTAGACGTTCCCATATGTGTGTTTCATATTAATTATCTAGAATTTAGATAAGGATAATGAAAATATTAAAGTTACTGGTTCTGGTTGGGACAGCCCGAATCCAATTTGAATCAAACTTAAAAATTGTGGGGGTTGCAAGAAAATTTCATTAAATTTTTTAAGATTTTCTAAATTTACGTAGTTAATTTGTCACCAGGAGTGTGGAATTTACTTGCCGAGGAAAATAAACCACATGGAATTGGAAAATCACTAAATTTAGAATGAAAAATTATGATGTTTGACATTTATGTACATAATTACTAGCTATCATTCTGACATGGGCCCCCCATATCTGCTTGTCAAGGCCAACAAAGTCACACGACTGCTCGCGCCCTATTTTATTTAACATTTCTTGTATATCTACAATCTACACCAAAAATTGTACTTATATCTATTCCTTATTTATATTCATTCTATGAAGAAATTTTGTCCTACTCTTCTAATTTTTCGAAATGTTTCCAATTCATTGTCGGGATTGACAGTATTTTTGAAGGATATATGTACTGTAGTTATAATTTTAAATATTTAACTATTAATACAATAAGAAATAATATAATGTTTGTGCTTCCCACAAAATATTTTTAATAATGCCTCTGGATTTTTGACACCGACATTTATCAATTGGTTTCCATGACATTATTTGTGCTGTGAGATTTACTACAACAGATTATTATATAAGTTATATTTCTTTATCTCTATATTTATAAAAGATATAATAAAATATTTATATGTATCAGATAGAGAATTTACTCTTCTTTAATAAAAGCAAGAACAAAATTTTTCAATAAATAATATTTAGAAGATTTTTTTAAGAATCTGCTACTTCCGGTTGTCCAATTATTACCAAAACGTTTTCAGCTCTTCCCAGTAATGTCCAATTGAGAAATACGTAGTTAAATAGATATTAAGTATTATAGTTTTTGAGAAATCGTCCTTCCAACCTCCCCACACATACACATACATCCACACATACACACACACAGACATCATCGTAAAAATGTTAAAATCGTATTGTCGGGACCTTAAAACGTGCTTAATCATTAAAATCTGGATATGCGATTTTTAGCATGAATCCAACCTTATTACATTTTAATGAAAATTTATCACTATATCGATTCTAAAGGTTCAGAATAAGTTAAAAGCTGTATATCCACTGTATCTATATGCAGCCAAGTAAAATTGTCACAAAATTAGGGAAATTCCAGTTTCAGTTTTTTAAATAAATTTTGGAAAATACTATATTTAAATACTTATGTACTTAATAAATACTTGTATTCCATTAATATTAATCAAATAATAATTGTAATGTCCAAATATTTCAAAATTTTAAAATACACTATTAGCATAAATCATAGCCATTTATGTAGTCATATTTTCGTTGGTTGAGAAATTGTCCTTCCAACCTCCCCACATATACACACACAAACATCATCGTAAAAATGTTAAAATCGGATTGTAGGGACCTTAAAACATGCTTATTCAATAAAATCTGGATATGCGATTTTTAGCATGAATCCAATACCTCTCTTAGCGAGAGGTAAAAATAGTGAAATCGTATTCTCGGGACCCTAAAACCTGCTTATTCACTAAAAACACCACCGATTTTTTTGATAAAAAACAATACCTTCCTATAGGTGACGGAAGGTAAAAAATTAAAGAGGGGGGAAAGTGTTTTCCCAGATTTACTCTATTTATAAGAGCCGTATTCTTTCGCTGGGTTGGATTAGATCCAACTGATCGTATGGATTAGATCAGATGAATTTATTCGAAAAAACACAAGTATCGGTTAAAATCAGTCGGAAAAATGAATTTCAATTTTCTCTATTTACCATTATTTATTGTTTAAATTTCTTTTAGAACTATTAAAAAAAATCTTTCAGAACTCATTTCTCGATTAAAATGATACAATTTTTTTAGTTTTAGTTCTGTTTATTGTTATAAAAACCGACTTTTCGGCAGCATGAACTGCTGCCTTCTTCAGGGTACCTTAAATGTAACCTCTTGTCCTTATTGACTTATAAAATGTGACAGATTCTTCCGCCATTTTTGAATCTTAAGTGATGTGATCTTTCTAATCCAAGTTTTTGTTGGAGTAGATGGCACTGATCTGGATTACTTGGTCTTGGGGTGGGGATACTGATCAGAATTCGAAAGAACATGCAATTTACTGATCCAACGAAGCGAAAGAATACGGCTAAGATCAAACTTCCCCCCCCCATTAACCCCCATCACCCTACACCCCCCAGACTTACATAGCGGACAAAACCACGGTGGACCCGTAAACAGAGACGTATTGGTAATATTGTTGAACGTGTTGTTCAGTCTTCCAGCATTGAAGGGTGTTCATCGATGAAGGCGTCTTGGTTGAGCCTGTGAGTCACACTCTAACACAAACACTACTTAAATACTTGCTAAGCAACTGCAGCCTACACTCAGACTGTGACTATACTGCGAGCTTATGGCAGCGCTAGTGGCTTTTAAAAGTGGGGGGATTAACAGAAAGAATTTATGGTGGGTTTTACTGATAATATTGTTAGTTTGTTGCAGGTTTATAAAACGAATAATATGCTGCAATGATGGTTTAATATTAAGAAAGAGTTATAATTTTTAGTTTAGGTTTGTTACAAGGGTCATTCAAAGTTAAACTGACAAAATGAAGGTGGCCAAATTCTTAAAATAATAATTAAAAAAATAAGTTTAAATTCCAAATAAATAAATAGTTGTATATCATCACGATTTATCACCCATTTGTAGGTGTGTCAGACTCAGTTGATAAGTGATCTCTACAATTTTACAGCAGGAAATCGCATAAAAGATATGTTTTTTTAATTCATTTTTTCAATTGTTATTTAACTTAGATATGGAATAGAGGTGTGCTAGTATAATCTTCTCTTTCTTTATAGAGAGGTCTATTAATATTCATTGCATGTGAAGTTGGGCTAATTACAATATAACAAGTGATATGATTATCATCGATGATATTCTCGAGTGAAACCGAGCTGCAGATTTCACGAGTCCGCAGGACGAGTGAAATGTGCTGCTTCGGTTTCACGAGCAATATCTTCGATTATTAATCATATCACGAGCTTATATTTAATTAGAGAATTTTTTGTAACACATTATGTTAACCTAACTTTTGATATACATATTCATATTGTATTAAAACGTGGTACTTACGAGTTTTATTTAATATTTGGGAGTTTGAATTATTGTTATTATTTATTTTTATACTCAAAATTAACTGTCAATGTCATAAAAATAAGAAAACAAATCCCTTAATAACGACTATAAATACGGTGATATTTTTTTTGTTTTTTATCATCGCTGTGATAGACATGTAACCAGGGAGATTCTGAATGTTGATTGGCGGAAAACATGTCACGTAACTAATGAATTATATTCTCAAGAATATATGTATTAATCTAATATTACATTTCACATTCCTTTTGACCTCTTATCGACGTCCACCTTCCACACGCATACAGACTCGTCAGCGTCGGACTGGCCCTTTAGGACGCGTTCGCCTAAGTGATATAAAGTACACATTGTCATTCTAATCACTACAATTGTTACAGGCGTGCATTATCATTTAATACGATAGCAAAATGGTTATATAAGTTCACAAATTCAATTAATTCACAAATTTGTTAATATTTTGTTGAATTAATCGACTTGGTATGTGATGTAACGATAACTGTAATTAAAGACAATAATTAATCCTTAAGAATATGAAGCCTTCAGTATCCATTTAGTCACGGCGATGTACAGATCACTTTGTGAGTAAAAATTACTTTACTACTAGTGTAATCTAGGTAACTGACGTATCAATATCTATGTATTGCATAGCCTATTGCAATATTGTAACATTTTCAATTGTTAATACCATTTTTTTTTTAAATAATTGTGATACAATCCTGTACAATATTTATAACGTTAAAATCAGAAAAAAAAATTATAATGGTAGGTACTAATTAAAAAAAATTGTGTGGCCAGCACAATACATCTCGCCATTTTCATTTTATGTTGCATAGGGGGCGAGCAGTCCTGTGACTTTGTTGGCCCTGGCAAGCAGATATGGGAGCCGTGTCAGAATGACAGCTAGTAATAATGTACATAGGTGTCATCATAATTTTTCATTTAAAACATCATGATTTTTCAAATCCATGTGGATTATTTTCCTCGACAAATATATTCCTACTATTGATGACAAATAAACATTTTGAATGAAAAAATATGACAATTGTGACATCTATGTAAATAACTACTAGCCGTCATTCGGACACGGATCCTCATATCTGCTTGCTACGGCCAACAAAGTCACATGACTGCTCGCGCCCTAACGAACTTAACATTTCTTGTACACACAAATAATTCTTCTTTCGTTCTATGAGGAATTTTGTCCTACTCTTCATTGACAGTATTAGCGGTATTTCTTAAGGATATATGTAATATTAACATACCTATAATTTAAATACATATTTAATTAATAATACAATAATATAATATTAAATGTACTCGTATCTCCCAGAAAAATCTGATTTTTGACACTGACATTTTGCATTTATCTGTCAATTACAAACATTTAAAAATCTCAACTGTTTTTTAGGCAACGAGATTATTTTTTTACAACAGATTATTCTATATTATTATATACTATATCTCCAAACCTATACGAGATATAATAAAAAAATTAAATTAAACCAAGAAAATTTTTTCAAAAAATAGTATTTAGAAGATTTTTTTTCAAGAATCTGCTACTTCCGGTTGTTCAATTGTTACCATTAGCTTTTCAGATCTTCCAACGTGCTTATTCAATAAAATCTGGATAAATATGCGATTTTTAGCATGAATCCAATACCGTTGTAAACCACTTGTTGAATATTCGGTTTGTTATTACTGATAAATTAGCCGCTTATTCTGAACTCATTAATTTACCCAAAAAAGCGCTGGTTGTATTAAAGGAAACACCTTGTATACATACATATTTCGAAAATATTTGCTATCTATTACTAAGTATTCGTATTTTGGCTATCAAAAATCTATTGTTAGTATTACAAATTGCGTAAAACGAGTACATTGACTTCCAAATACAAAAGTATATCTATAGATTTAGTTAATACAATTTCCAGTTACATATTTAAATAAGCTATTGAACTATATGTATATCTGATTGCTTAAAATGAACCAGACAATAATATTAAAAAGAGAAATATACTTTCTTATCCCACAAAAGATATGAATCATATCTCACCGAAATTGTTTACATAATAAATGTTTCAATATCTCTCAAATTGATTGGCATTATTATTTTTTCTAAATCGCACATCGATAACAACTGATTCAATTTTTGAAGCAATATTTTCATTTAACAAATGAGTTGTTTACATTTTATCTTGGGTCAACAATAAACGTCACGTATTTTTTAATACAAAATAAATAAATATTCTTAAATAATAAACAGATATTGAAACGTAATTTATAGATGATTATGCAAAATATTCCTAATGTTTAATGCAAAATTGATGTATTTATCAAATTATATACCGGATGATGCTTTATATATACAGTATTGGACATAAATAGAGGGACTCCGTAGGAACTAATAAAAAAATCTGATGTGACCTCCCGCCATTTACCTATGGGGTCTCATTGCCGCGTGCCTGATGTCTGGTCGCGAATCTGGGGAATCCGATTCGATCCCGATCAACGCCAAATAATTCGAATTTTAAATGGCATAAAATTAACCCTTGTGGTAAACGCCCGCACAATACAAATATGTCATCATCATTACCGAAATGTGTGTACAAATCAGATTAGAACACCCAGCAATGGATAATATGTCGTGATAATATATTTATTTATTTCTTTATTTAAATACATACCTGCATATTTACTAATGCTAGAAATTATGTATATTATGTTCCTTTTCATAAAACTAGTGTTCTATTTACAATATTCCTTTTATTACGTTACTATTATTATTTTGAAATGATTGTTTTTTTGATAGTGATATTTATCTGTCAGTTACATACATTTGAGCTGAACTATGTAAACATGGAGATGTGTTTAAAGCATAAGCTCTCAGATATAATTTTTATAATCTTTAATTTTTATAATAACAAATTGCGAAAATTTATATTTAAAGGTATTTTTTGAAGAATAACTATCTTGAGCTCAAGTAAACTGCCATCTCCGGTTATCCGATTGCCACCAAAATCTAATGGTTTCTTTTCGTATTATAATAAGGTAGAAATACATGGTTTCAAAACTTTCTGAATAATACTATTTGAGTTAGAGCGTAAAGAGGATCCACACATACACACACACATATATATACATACATACATACATACATACATACATACATACATACATACATACATACATACATACATATATTCATACATACAGTAAAATTTTTGAAAGATGTCCGATCAAGGTTGTCTACGAATTGTATGAATTCAGATTTTTGCTCCGCCCATCATGACAAATTCAGTAGTGTCGTTTGCTTAGTTTTTATGAGGGTACGTAAGATACTACTGTTATTTTAATATTATAAAAATATATATTACAGGAAAAGCATTCAAAATTCAAAAATAAGTGAACTAGTAAGTTTATAAGCAAATGTAAAACCAAATATGTGAAAAATACGATACTGACACAATGTCAGTGTCAGTGACTCCCTTTGCAAAAGAAAGAGATAAATGTATGCCTATTTGTTAATTCGTTCGTGATACATGTGCCCTTGATCGGACATCTTTCAAAAATTTTACTGTACACACAGACATCATCGTGAAAATGTTAAAATTGGATTGTAGGGACCTTAAAACATGGTCATTTACCAAAATCTCGATATGCGATTTTTAGCACAATCCCTATACCTCCCTTACAATGGGTAGCGGGAGGTAAAAATTAACAGAATAACAATTTATGAAAGAAACTTATATTAGGTTATATAATTTGTTGAAAATGTAAGCTGGGTGAACTATGATGAGTCTGGGCTTGTATATGTAATTAAATAAAAATTTGTGTATATACTTACTCATTTCCATAAAAATAAACACAATTATACATCACTCAACACACGTCACTCAATTATTAATAGCTTAATCAATTTTTCCTGATTTTCGATGCGTCACATATGGTGAAAATATAGGAAGTGTATTGACAAAAAATAATAATAACTTTTATGCCATTCATTCACATATTACCCGCTTATATCAATCTAGATTAGATAACACGAACTTTCAGTGGTTAAAAAAATAAATCTCTATAAATACATATGCTTGATAAGCACCTGTAAACAAAGCAAGTTTTGCTCTGTGGGAGGATAATTAAAAATTTATTGAATAAGGAAAATTCTGACGCATGAATTGCGTCCCACATAAATTGGCTTGTTTATTAAAAATTGTTTATCGTGACTTAAATAATAGAATTTGTAATAAATGAAAAAGTATTTAGATTTTATTTAAATTACGTTCTAATATCAAGTTACGTATTGACAAGCCTGTAATTATTTTTTTGCACGATCAGGTTTTTTCAAAACTTTACCGATATAGGGTTTCCAAGGCAGTAAGTTTTGTTTACAAATTACTGATCAGTAAGTGATGTGACTACCTACCGATCTGGAGGCGGTGAAAATTACATAAATAAATAAAAATCTGTTGTGGCCAGCACAATACCTTCCGTCATTCTCGTGTATAATGTATAAATTCCATAATTTTTCTTACAAAAGATTCTAAATTTCCAGTAAAATTATTTCATAAACAAACTATTCAAATTGCACTTGACACTGGCATCTTCTTCTTCTTTAGCTTTTCCCATTCGGTAGGGGTCGCTATTTTTGCATGTCGTTCTCATTCAGTTCCTTTTCTCTCAAATCTTCCGCAATACAGTCCTTCCATCTTATCTTTGGTCTTCCTCTGTTTCTTTAACGTCCTATTACTAAACTATTCATTCTTGTTCCAATATAATTCTTCATTTCTCCTCATGACATGTTCAAACTAATGTAATCGTCTTTCTTGTATCTTTCTAAAAACTTGTAACACTAGAGTTATTTTCTTACCGTATCTTTCCGTGTATTCCCCAATATCTACTTCAACATCCTCATATCTGCCACATTAATTTACTTTTTATTGATACTGACATCTGTCAATTTGAATTATATGAATATATTACTAGTTCCCAAATTTGGCATAGCTGGCTGAATTATAAAATTTAATTTCTTTAAAATTCTTTAACTCTGTATCTATTGAATATGAAGTATAAATTGTAATCAAATCGTATAGAAAATAATATATTCTTTAAGTTATAATAACGTTAAATGTCAATAAATCAAATTTAACTGTTAAATCTTCAAATGAGACTACTTCCGGTTGACCAATTATAACCAAAATCTAATCAGTTGTTCTTCTGGATGTAAACTTGAGGAATACGAAAAAATTATAATTTTTGGAATCGTGGTATTGAAGTTATGGAATCCGGAAGTTTTGTCACACACACACAGACACACGGACACACAGACACACATACACACACAGACACACATACATACAGACATCATCGTAAAAACTCATCATTGAATTTTTTGACCAAAGACAATACCTTCCTTACCTAAAGGTGACGGAAGGTAATAAATGTACAATTTTTAAAGCTTTAACGATAACTAAACAACGATCATAGCTTACTTAAAAATGACAATTATTATTTTTTAAAAGCCAAAATAATTCTAAACTTTAATTTGTTATTATTAAGACGATCGTGCAAAAAATATAATAAGCATTCCGGGCATTAAGTGCTTCCAATATATTCTTTTCTTATGACATATTCAACCCTATCTTTCCGTGTCATCCCCAACATCTATCTAGCATAGCTGGCTGATTTATGAAATATCTTTATAATTCTTTAACTCTATACCTATTGAATATGAAGTATAAAATGCAATCACATCGTATAGAGAATAACATATTCTTTAAAATATAATAACATTAAATGTTAATAAATGACATTTAATATGGATTTAAACTCAAGGAATACGAAAAAAAATTATTATTGTTAGTTATGCGATCCGAAACGATCGCCACATACACACACACAGGACGCACACACACATACATACAGACATCATCGTAAAAAATAGTAAATTCGTATTTTTAAACCACATGGTATTGGAAAATCATTAAATTTAGAATGAAAAATTATGATATTTGACATCTATTTAAATAATTACTAGCTATCATTCTGACACGGCCTCCATATCTGCTTGTCAAGGCCAACAAAGTCACATGACTTCTCTCGCCCTATTGTATTCATTTCTTGTATTCTTTATATTTAGATTTTTAAATTTTAAATTCATTCCATGAAGAAATTTTGTTTTCTTTTAATTTTTCGAAATGTTTCCAATTCATTGTCGGGATTGACAGTATTTTTGAAGGGTATGTGTAATATACCTATAATTTTAAATATTTAACTATTAATACAAGAAATTATATAATGTATGTACTTCTCAGAAAAAATCTTCAGTAATGTTTTTGAGAAATCGCCTTCCAACATCCTGACACACACACACATACAACATTGAAATTGTGTCATTGGAAACGAATGTTATGACAAATAAGATGTTCTATTCATTCCATAACAAATAGATCGTTTCTGTAAATATTACCAATAAAAAAGAATGAAAATAATTACAAATGTGTTTGATTTATTTTGAAAATAACATACATGAACTTGCGAACATAAATATATAACAGGTATTTAACATTGGAACACAATAACAACGGAATATTGTTGGTAATACTAGTTTATGGTCTAAAATACCTACAATAAACAAATTAATTTACAATCATTGTCTGTGTCTATAAGAAATATTTTTGTTTATGACTGAATCTTTTATCTTACATACAATATGAATTCAAACCATTTATTTATGTCTATACGAGGAATTTTTGTCTTGAAAATATTAGCATGTATAATGTTTTATCATTTAAAGTCTAAATTATATCACCTTCTCGAAATATCAAAACCAAAACTGATTCGGTTCCTAAGGGTACCAAAACAGTAGCTAGAGGCGCTGACGCCAATGTAAATCGTAGACTAAAACATCTAGAATAACGTGCACATAACATTGTCTCACATAAACAACATATTGTTTCTTTATTTTCAACTGATGGCAACCCCAAGCATATCAGCCTCGCGTCTCACCCACGTTGTATAACTCCCCACTCTAGTGTAGACCCCCGGTCTGTTAGGTTGCGCGCATCCATCCCCCCAAGACACGAGCCCCGCCAGGGCGTAGCGCTGGGGCTGCGGACATGCGAGGGGGCCTCCTGAGTCTCCGGCGCAGGCGTCTACACCACCAGCTAGACGACCTGCGCAGACCATGCTGTCCAAGATGGGTTGGGATCGTTGACCGTATACTTCTGCTCGGCGACAAACGTTGGAGGATAGGATAGGCACTAGGGCGCTGAGAAGAGTTGGAGAAATGGTGTCCGCGTCGCTACCTGGAACGTAAGATTTTTTTATTATTATAACATTAAACCAACAGAATAAATTTAGAAATATAAAATTATCAGAAAAATCTACTTCGAACAAATAAACATTTACTGCATCGATGGCTTTTTCGTTGGATCGTAATCTCTTGAAGATGGAAATCGAAGAGAGCCTATTTCGTCGAGTACTGTGGATAGGGGACGATTTCAAACCTCAGTTCGTTCAATTTTTGTTGAGCAATTCGACTTGAATGAGCTTATTAACAATTAGCAAAATTCCTTTGTCGTCCCAATAAACTGACGCCATCACCTTTCCTGCCAACTGAATTAACTTCGCTTTCTTCGGGGCCGTTTCACCATGTCCAGTCCACGCTTTCGACTGAATTTTCGTCTCTGGAGTGTAATGGTGTAACCAAGTTTCATCCATGTTTATGAAACGTCTTTTGAAATTGACCGAATTTTTCTTAAACAACTCCAAATTTTCGGCTGACGTTCGGGCTTGAATGCGCTTTTGCTCCGAACTGAGCAACTGTGGCACCAACCTGGGGCACATTTATTTCATACCCATCTCATTGTGTAAAATATGAACTACTCTTTCATAAGAGATCCCTGTGGCTTACTTAATCTGACGCATTTTTGTTTGGCGTTCTTCCAGAAACATATCGTGGACTTATTACTAGTAGGCTCTTAAATTCTGAAATCCTGAAACTCACAATAGGAAAGGAAGGTGAAGCATTCATTAGGACAGCATCTAACCTGGTTTTGATTTCCGTTGCCATCTTTCCTTCCAAATAAAAAAAATACTCGATCACCGCACGAACTTCGTTTTTATCCATTATCGATTTAACGCTAGGTACAGTAAAATTTTTGAAAGATGTCCGATCAAGGGCACCTGTATCACGAACGAATTAACAAATAGGCATACATTTATCTCTTTCTTTTGCAAAGGCTGTAAGAGTGTGTGATAAGGATGGATATAACACGCTTGTCTTTCAAAAATTTATATTGTTTCGACTAAGTTAGGACATTCCATTTATAAACGATGCTCGTTGTTGATAATACTTTCG
Organism: Harpalus rufipes; assembly: GCA_951394225.1. Taxonomy (NCBI): domain Eukaryota; kingdom Metazoa; phylum Arthropoda; class Insecta; order Coleoptera; family Carabidae; genus Harpalus; species Harpalus rufipes. The sequence goes on along the minus strand of OX596285.1, from coordinate 1,998,223 downwards.
CTATAACGTAAGTTTATTTATTAATTCAGATACATTACCTGGATTCATAGCCGTACGTATAACGTTATATTCTGTCAGAGTCACTGATACTGACATTGTGTCAGTATCTTATTTTTAACATATTTGGTTTTACATTTGCTTATAAACTTACTAGTTGACTTATTTTTGAATTTTGAATGCTTTTCCTGTAATATATATTTTTATAATAATGAAATAACAGTAGTATCTTACGTACCCTCATAAAAACTAAGCAAACGACACTACTGAATTTGTCATGATGGGCGGAGCAAAAATCTGAATTCATACAATTCGTAGACAACCTTGATCGGACATCTTTCAAAATTTTTACTGTAAATCGACACAAACGCTTTTCACGATTAGACCGATGGACAGATTGTATCGAAATTTCTTGACAGTTCATATGAAGAGTTAAATAAAAGAAAAAGATAAGATTGCTTTCCAAAATCCAAGGCCTTCTTCGTAATTCCGGAAACTTTTCCGTACCTTTTGGAAAGTTAATAAATAAAATTAAAATTTAAAATATTTTTATTTTAAGAACATAGCATTCAAAATTATGCGGAGGCAATGATTTTTGCAAGTCTGTCTAAATGAGATCTCCTGTTAATTTCATAGAATTCATCTTCCACGTATCTGCTTCTCTTGCAATATTAAGGACTTTTAATATCTCTCGACTGGTCGAACGAAACGAAATGTTGAGATTCTCCACGCATTATAATAATTCGGGCTTGGTTCATTTATGTGGTTTTTTGAAAGCGCGAAATTCGAAACGTTTTGGCGTATCGACAAATAAATATAGTCGATTCCGAAACATCGGATATAGGACAATATCGCCGATATATCGGTATCCTTAGTTTTAGATTCACAATGGCCAGTGAAAATGTAGGATATGGAGATTCGGTTTCTAAGGGTTCCAAGACTGACAAAAAATTAAACATTGTTGGAGTTACTTACTGTTACTGGCGCCCCATCCAGAAACCGTGCACCAAGTACCTGGTGGAGGACTTTCTTCAGCTTCTGGTAGACATATTGGACTCACAAATTTACTAAATTTAATTCCAGATCCTACTAATTTTAATATTGCTATATCGTGACTATATGGTCCAACTGTAATCAAAGAAAATAACAATTTATTTTTAATATCTTCCAAAATAGGATTTTTTACCTTCCGTCACCTATAGGTAAGGAAGGTATTGTTTTTGGTGTATGTGTGTTTGTTTCTCTGTGTGTGTGTGTGTGTGTGTGTGTGTGTGTGTGTGTGTGTATGTGACGATCGTTCCGGATAATTCTTTCATATTCCTCTTTCGTACGTCCATATGAAGAGTTGATTAGATTTTGGTTACTACTGGTTAACCGGAAGTACCCTAATTTAAAGATTTTAATAGTTTCATTTATTGACATTTAATATTACTGTAAATTTTAAAGAATATGTTATTCTCTATACGATGTGATTGTATGTTATACTTTATATTCAACAGATATAGATATAAGGATTATAAAGATATTAAATTTCATAAATCAGCCAGCTATGCTAACCATTGAAATTGCTAATATATTCAGATAATTCAAATTGACAGATGTCAGTATCAATAAAAAGAAAATGAATGAGGCATGGATTAGGATGTTGAGATAGATGTTGGGGAAGACACGGAAAGATACGGTAAGGGATTAAAGGAAATGGAAAATGTCATGAGGTGAGATGAAGAATATATTGGAAGAAGAATCAATATCTTAGTAATAGAAGATAGAAAGACCAAAGATAAGATGGAAGGAGAGAAAAGGAACTGAATGAGGACGACACAGTTTGTTTATGAATAATTTTACTGAAAATGTAGATCTTTTGCAAGAAAATTTATGTATGGAATTTGTACATAATACACAGGATTGACGGAAGGTAATGTGCTAGCTACATCAGATTTTTTTTTTTACCTTTTCTGAAGTCCGGGTGAGGTATCACTTTTTCCACTTTGTAGTATGCCTCATGCTCATCAATTTCTTTAAGTCTATATTCTCCGACCACCGCTCGGAGATGTTCGGGTAGAATCGGAGCTTGGACACAATGCGCTGCTGTCAACACCAATCTTGGGCCAATGATAGCACCACCACAATGATGCTCAAACTTTTGTTTTTCTGGGCGAAATACTTTTATATCCACCTGGAAATTCTGTCAATTTTTGCTGCTTTTCGAATCAGTTTTCGTATACTTACGAGCCAAGGATAGGCCCCATAGGGGGGCTGAACACCTCCTACAATTTTTGGGGCCCTTTCTGGGATGAAATCTATACTTCTGATTCCACAAGTAACTGATTGTGTGGACGGAAACTTTGGGTAACCGCTCCTGTTATATCTGATGAATGGTTCTCCGTACATGGAAAATATTTTTTCGATTAACGATGCGTAAGATGAGTAGAAATGAATTATTATTATGGTTGCTATTATCAGTCTCATTGTTTTGTATTTTGTGCAGTGTCTGCTTCAATTTTGATAGCTACAAATCTAAAACAAATATTAATTCATTAACAATAGCTATTTGTGTATTAAGATCGCAAAATAGGACATTGTCGATTGAGAGGCTTTCGCGCGGCATTCTCTCGAAATCGACAATGTCCATTTGCGCTTGAAACACACACAAGACTTTTTCTACAGTCGCCACAGTGGGGTCCTCCACCATAACAAAAATAAAATGTACACTTTGTACTTACACTACTACTCAATTAATAAGGATTAATATAAAGAAAAAACGTCTTTTATATTTAATTTTAATTTATTGTTATTTCCCACACGTGTTTGTGTGTGTGTGTGTGTGTGTGTGTGTGTGTGTGTGTGTGTGTGTGTGTATGTGTTAGTATGTTGTAGGTACGATTTCTCAAATTCTATAAGATTAAAAACCTGTGTAACAACGGATTCCTCAATCTGACAAGAGTTGAATAGGTTCTGGTAACAATTGGACAACCGGAAATTTTCTAAATATTATTTTTGAAAATTTATGTTACTACAAATAATAAAGATAATTAAATTTTCAATCTAATACATTTAATTTTTTTATTATATCGCATATAGGTTTAAAGATATAGTGTATAATAATCTGTTGTAATAAATCTCGTGCAAAAAACAGTTGAGATATTTAAATGTTTGTAATTGAGTGTCAAAAATCAGCAGTTTTATTAACATTACTGGAAGATTTTTCTGGGAGGTACGAGTACATTTAATATATCTTATTGTATTATTAATTAAATATATAGGTATTTAAATTTATAGGTATATTAATATTACATATATCCTTAAGAAATACTGCTAATACCGTCAATGAATTTGATATTTTTTGTACATATTAGAAGAGTAGGACAACATTCCTCATAGAACGAAAGAAGAGATACAATTTGGCATGCAGATATCAGTATCCGTGTCAGAATAACGGCTAGTAGTTATTTACACAGATGTTACAATTGTCATAATTTCAAAATAATCTCATGGATAGAAACTTCTCGCGCCCTATACAACATACAATGAAAATGGCGAGAGGTATTGTGCCGGCCACAACAGATTTTTTCTTCCGTGAAATCTACCTTTCATTTTGTTGAATGCATATTTTTTGGCCGATTGTTTAGAATTTATATTAATTTTAAGATTATTAACCCTTGGGAAAATCTGACCACGGATTTCAATTATTCAGATTTAAGCAAGTTGTCCGGCCCTTCTAGCCCTTTTGATTCCGGAGCTAGCACAGGCCTTTCGCCATGAACTTGAAGGGTAATAAAAATCATCATTGGACGTTCTGTTATACAGGGCCGGCTCTAAAATACGTGGACATAGCACGCTTTTATATACGTTTAGTTAAATCGTCCTGTTTTATGCCCAAGAAACTGTGGTGAAGTTATGTCCATGCATTTTGGAGACGATATAATTGACTTTATTTTTGGCAAATCTTGATAAGCAGGAAATAAGGCCGATTCCTATCAAAATATTGTTAATATTAATTAACATTGTTCATTTTTATCTTTGTAATTGATAATACATGATCACGGAAATAAAAGCACTTTAAAATTGATTAATCGAAATGAATTGAATGTTATTCCAACTGCAAAAGGTAAGCAGATGTTATCGGATAGAACATGATTTTAAAATGTGACATTATGACGTTTAATAAAGAGTAAATAAATGATTTTTATCATTTTGCCTGATGGTATATTAAAGTAAATGGACCTTAATTGATTAATATTATAAATTTTAATCTAATTTTTGGTCATTTTGAATGATTTATTACAACATAAATAACTGTTAAGTATATGTTTATCTCTTGCAAATATGTATTACCGTATTCATTTATAGGGTGTCTGTCTATACAGGTGTTATATTTTAGCGGACCCAGCAAATATCTCGCTTATTTATTAAGTTAGTAATTTTTTTCATATAACATGCTTTATACAGCAACATGTAGGCTACTTGATGACTGATGTACATTCATGATACCACTTCCGGTTTATTAATAATTAATATCAACTTTGAAATTTCAAATGGAACATACTATATTTTTTTACAAATTTGAAAAGTACATCAAATTTGCTTTACAATCATGTAAAATAATCCATATGTTACATTATTAAAAAGTAAAATGGCGGGCACTTTTTTATGCACCTAGTCGAAAAGAGAATAGTGGGCCATGACTGTGGCTTGAAATAAAACAATGAACTAAAACAATTGTAACTATTATTATTATTTACAGGTTGACATTTACCGTGTTACAATTGTTTTTGTTAATTGTTTTATTTCAAGCCATAGTCATGGCTCACTATTCTCTTTTCGACTAGGTGTATTTGGTGTTTTTGGTACTTCCTAACTGCAGAAATAAAATTTGAAAATTCACGGAATTACAATTTAATAGTATTAGCCATGGAATTAGAAACAACAAAATCGTAACGTTTTATTTCGTCAATTTATTAGTATTTATTTTGACAATCATTCTGCACTGACATAATAAAACGTTTCGCTTTTGTTCGTCTCTTGTTTCTAATTCCATGGCTAATACTATTAAATGGGGTCTCGTGGCCGTGTTTACTTCGAATTTTTAATTGACCCTTGTGGTTCACTCTCCACGCCAGTATTGAGTACCCGTGAGGTGACGCCTGGTATAAGCGCCCGCACGGTACAAATATTTCATCATTACCGATATCTGTGTAAAAAGCAGATTGGCATACCCAGCAATGGGTAATATGCCGTGATGATATATTTATTTTATTTTATTTTTAATTCTCGTAATCCTCGAATAAATTTAAAGATTATTATCGATGCTACATAAACTTGAAGTTATTAAACGGTACCTCTGTTGAATCTTTTGTTTCTTTTTCGGCGCCTCGAAAACCAGTACAGTATAAACTTTTACTCCACACATAGCAAGTAGCTCATAATTTTGAAAGTCCTCTGCCTCTTTCGCAACCGCATTGACATTTTTTATTTTTATTTTGCCTGTACCCGTAATTTCCGTATCATACAGCCATCCCATAAATAAGAATTAACTTTCGTTTACTGGTGAAATTTTTACGTCGCACGAACTTACGTTTTACCACCTTGGGATATTATCTGATGAAATTGTAATACTACTTGGAATTTGATTGTTTACTTTTGACTTATTTTTTATGCTAATTGAACTTTGTTTCTTGTTTGTCAGATTGCAAAAATACCTACTGTTTTTTCACAGAATGCAATAATAAATAGTATTTGTTAATTGCAATATTGTTTATTTAATTAAAATTGCATTTTTATGCATTTTTACCTCTCGCTAAGAGAGGTATTGGATTCATGCTAAAAATCGCATATCCAGATTTTAAATGATTAAGCATGTTTTAAGGTTCCTAGAATCCGATAATAACATTCTTACGATGATGTCTGTGTGTGTGTGAGGTTGTAGGTACAATTTCTCAAATTCTATAAGACTAAAGACCTGTGTAACTACAGATTCATCAATCTAACAGTAATGGGAAGAATTGAATAGATTCTGGTAACAATTGGACAACCGGAAGTAGTAGTATTTTAACAAAAATCTTTTAAATACATAAAACATTTATTTTATTACAAATATTAAAAACCAAAATTCTCTATCCGACACATTTAAAAAATTGATTATACCTTCTATAGATTTAAAGATATAGATATATAATCTATACAATAATCTGTTGTAGTAAATCTCACAGCCTGCTCACAGCCCAAACATATCCATGGTAACTACTTGAGAAATTAAAATGTTTGTAACTGACAGATAAATTTCACTAATGTCAGTGTCAAAAATTCAGAGATAGTACTGAAGGCTTTTTCTGGGAACGATATTTAATATTTCCCCTTCAGAAACAACGCCAATTCCGTTAATGAATTGGAAAGACCTCGAACATTTAGAAGAAATGGAGAAAACTTGCTCATAGAATGAATGTAAAATTATAGAAAATACGTAAATATAAAGATTACGTATAATAAGATTTTTTTGTTTGTACAAGAAATGTTAAATATAATACTTATGTATACCACAATGGAAATGGCGAGAGGTATTGTGATGGCCACAACAGATTTTTTATTACATTTAATTCCGTCACCTTTAGGTATGAAAGGTATTGTCTTTGGTAAAAAAAAACGATGGTGACTTTTTAGGGAATAAGCACGTTTTAGGGACCCTAGAATACTATTTTACCATTTTACGATGATGTCTGTATGTATGTGTGTGCGTGTTTCCTATTCCTTTTCCTTACATCCATATGAAGAGCTGATTAGATTTTGGTTATAATTGGTCAACCGGAAGTACCCCCATTTGAATATTTTAACAGTTTTTCTTGAAAAAACGCTGTTAAATATAATTTTATAATATTTAATGTTTTTATAAATATTAAAGAATATTCTATTATCTATATGATTTGATTGCATTTTATACTTCATATTCAATGTATGTAAAGGTAAAAAATTATAAAAAAATTTTGGGACTTGTCTTTTGTCATATATTTGCCCGTAGATTATTGTTTAAATGAGAAATTTAGTTAATAACAATGTATTTAAATCCAGTACACTTTATTAATACATAAAATAAAATCTGATGTGACCAACACAATACCTCCCGCCATGTACCTATGTATAATTTTTATATTACTTTATAAATTTATCCATAGAATATACAGAAAAAGTATTAAAGCAAACCTGTAGAAAATGGAATAATCTTTAATTTTTATAATAACAAATTGCGAAAAAATAACATTGAAAGGTGTTTTTTGAAGAAAAACTATCTTGAGCTTCAAGTAAACTGCCATTTTCGGTTATCCGATTGCCACCAAAATCGAATGGCTTCTTTCCATATTAGAATAAGGTAGAAATACATGGTTTCAAAACTTTCTGAGTGATAGTATTTGAGTTAGAGCGTAAACAGGATCCACACATACATACATACACACAGACATCATCGTGAAAATGTTAAAAATGGATTGTAGGGACCTTAAAACGTGGTCATTTACCAAAATCTCGATATGCGATTTTTAGCACGATCCCTATACCTCCCTTACCAGGGGAAGCGGGAGGTAAAAATCCCAAATATAGTCTTAACTATTGTAACCTAAAAAAATATTTTTTATTGCTGTTAATATATTTATATCAGAGGGTACGAATACATTTGGGGTTGGGCTCGTTTTAACATATTAATGTAATATTATGTAGGTACTAATTTTTTTTGAATATTTGTAGTCCCTGAAGAAAGTATAAGTGTACATGGAAACACCGATTTGATGTATGATAGATTTTGAGTTAAAATTTATGAACATCTCATTATTTTTACATTTAAATTTTTATTTCTTATAATTTTTGAGATGTCAAAAATAATAATTTGTTTCATTAATTATTAAGAAAGTAATTAATTCACAAATAACATTGGTATGTCACTTTTAATACGTAAATGTCACTTCTAATACTGGTCCCATTATATCTCTATTGTTTTTCCCACAGAAAAACAAAATAATTTTTTGTAAAAAATATTATGTACTTACTGATGTTTATTTTCTGTTTTCTTTATAAATGTTTATTTCTTTGAGTTGTTTACTTTTCGTGATCGAAAGTGTCGGATGGAAGAGACACTGCACATGACCCACAACAAACAAGTGACAGTTTTTGTGGTTGAAATACTTTTATATAAGCTGATGAATTTCTGTTCTTCCCACCCATACCATACCATGTATCATACGTTACATTCATTCTTCCTTTCGGTACTCTAGATTCTACTCTAGATTACATAATCTACAACTAGTTACATTAACTAGCAAAGCATTCAATTGTTTGCCATTGTTATTATAGATAGACAATTGTTTTAATTTTTATAAATAAATTTATTATTAATATATTATTGGTATATATGTATTCATTCATAGATAAATGGCACAAAATTGATCCCTGTGGTGCACTCTCCACGCCAGAAATGAGTGCATGTGAGGTGACGCCTGGTAAGCGCCGCACAGCACAAATATTTAATTACCGATATCTGTGTACAAAGGAGATTGATACACCCAGTAATGGGTAATATGCCGTGATGATATATTTTATTTATAATTATCAAGTCTCCTATAGTCTCCATTATTTTATTTCGTTATTTTTGCTTCAGGGCATTAAAAACTCGAAAATTTTCTTCCTCTTCTTTAGGTTTTCCCATTCGTTAGGGGTCGCTATTTTTTATTTCTTCTTCCACTCATTTCTGTTTTGCGTGTCGTCTCCATTCAATTCCTCTCAAGTTATTCATTCTTCTTCCAATATATTCTTCATCTTTCCTTATGACAAGTTCAAACCAATGTAATCGTCTCTCTTGTATCTTTCTAGAAACTTTTAATTAGTTAATTCCATTATTCTCATCTCTGCCACATTCATTTACTGTTCATTAATATAGACATCTGTCAATTTGAATTATTTAAATATATTAGCAGTTTCCATGGTTAGCCTAGCTGACTGATGTATAATGAATATCTTCATAATTCTGTAACTCTATATCTATTGAATATGAAGTATAAAATGCAATCACATCGTATAGAGTATAACATATTATTTAAAATATATAGACATTATATGTCAATAAATGATATTTAACTGCGTTTTTTGAAGAAAAACTGTGCATTGAGACTGACCTTGAATGCGCAGAACCTAAAATTCGTACTTGGTCAAATCGAAATGTAATAGTAATTAAATATTATTATAATCTCAACGCGTGCCAGCTATACTATGGTAGAGGACCCCATTGATATGTTGATAAAATTAAAAAAATACATCTTTCGAGGCGGAAGTATAAATGTGCCATCCGCCATCTTGCCTCAGCTGTCAAATGCGTCAACTGTTCAACTGCATTCCAATGATAAACGTAGGCCGATCTGCGAATTCAATTCAGAAATGTATGTCACCTGGCCAGAATATAATTTATTAACTGTCGAAATAATCCAAATAATCTTCTGTGAGTCATATCACTTTCTCCGACACACTTCAACAATCGAAAGTGCTGTCACAGAATCATTGTTGGACGGATTATTGACACATTATAAGCCTAGCCGATAGACTATTAGATAAGATGCCTGAGCCTAATATTCAATAAGAAGTTTCCGATTTGTAGAGGGTTTATTCTACGCAGTAAATGGTAAATGTTTTGTAATAAAATTTAGGTTAGAATACATGGTCAATATTATGCGGGTGATAACAATAAATCATACAAATGGACTAATAGTTCAATGTTAGTAACGTTTTGTGTAAATTAACAATCATGATTGTTGTTGGTACTGAGATTTTTCGATTTTTTCAAATTTGAAAATTCATATCTTCAAAATTAAGAGTGTTAACTACTTGCGGTAAAAAAAATCTTCATTTGAAGATTTTAACAGTTCTTAAAAAATCGCTGTTAAATATTATTTTTTGACATTTAATGTTATTATAAATATTAAAGAATATTCTTGCAGTTTATATTTTATATTCAATGGATATAGAATTAAAGAATTATAAAGAAATTAAAATTTATAAATTAGCCAGCTATTCTATAACCATGGAAACAGCTACTATATTAAGAAAATTCTAACTGACAGATGTCAGTGTCAATGAAAAGAATGTGGCAGAGATGAGGATGTTATTGGGGAAGACGCGGAAAGATAGGATAAGGAATGAAAGAATAAGGGAAACGAAATACACAAGAAACTTAATATATTTGTATTATTGGTAAATATGTATTTACTAAAATAAAGTAAAAATTGCGTGGCAGGAGATAATGTGCTGGCCACATCAGATTTTTTTTTCTACTTCACTAAAATCAAAGATGGGGCTGAGCCCCATCTTGCCCCCTCTATGGGCGCCCATGGTTGCAATTTTATTTCGCGCTCGAATAAACGAACATTTGACAAAAAATGGTGCACTTGCACAACCTCCTGCAATAAATTTATTGAAAATAATATTAAATATAAATAAAACTCTCCACGGCAGCAACGAGTGCCCGTGAGGTGCAAATATATCATAACGAAATCTGTGTACAAAGCGCACACCCAGCAATGGGTAATATGCCGTAATAATATTTCTTTATCATAAATAAATTCAAAATGAGTTAATAATCTGCAAATGTATGAAGCAAAATAAATTGTATATTTCTTTACAAATGCCAAAATACGTAAATTTAAATTTGACATCAAAATCATTGAACTGTTTAAGCCGGGTTCACATTGAAACTAACATTATTCAGCAACATAGTTTGTGAACAATTATTGGTAAGAATGTTTGTTAAAATATGATGTTCACCCTACCATAACAAAACATTCGCTACAGTTTTTAGTACCTACAAACATATTAACATTTTATAACAAATGTTAGCTAATAATTTTCGTTTCAATGTGGATCCGTCTTTACAAATACATAGCGGTTACTTGTGTGCGCGCGCATGTCATTCGATATGTCAAATGTCATCTCGCCGCGCCGAGCACATGGTGGCTTGGTGTGATAAAATGTTCATTTTCCACAGTAAAAATAGGGAAAACTATCAAAATTCATAAAGAAAAGTGAGATAAAGTGTTAGTTCAACGTTTGATATAATAATTGTTACGGTGATCGAAGTTTAATTATTAAATTCTTGAGTCGTTGCTGCCAAGTGTCAACTATTAATGGCTCATATTGTAAGTTTAATATCCAAATCGTTCGAAATATACATCAAAGTATTTTAATTTACATTTTTTTTTATGTATTTTGTAATCTCTTCATATATGTATATATTTTTTTCTATATATTTTAAAAGGCATGATAGTATAGTGAATTAAAACAAATATTTGTAGGTTATTATTGTTAAAATTTAATAATAGAAAGTTTAAACATTATTCCAAATATATTTAGACGTATTTAAATTGCTAATGTAAATTGGTAAAATATTTCATATATTCAAACTTTAAGTAGAGATATAATGCAGATACAAATTACAACGAATTATTTTATTTTCAGAGTTCAAACTGGAAGAAGAAAATGAAAAGGACATCCAGAATTCCTACAACCCTCATAGCAGAAATCTTCAAATGTAAGTCGTAATATTCATCTTCTGACAAAGTTACACGATTTTCTCCGTTGAGTGGTTCACAAGTTAGGTACATATATTTCTCCGAGATTTAGTTTTTTATTTAGATAGCTCATTTTACATATTTTTATGATTTATTCTAACATGATAAAAGATACAATAACGGACGTAAAAATTTGATTTCAGCATTTATGTGATACAATGATTTCAAGTTGTTTGTTAATAATACTGCTTTTCAATTTAATTATATTCATTTGATAAACAAATCATCTTAACTAATAGTTTGTGGTGTTTTTTACAGTTGTAGATATATTTGACAAGCAAGATTCATTCAAACAATGAAAAACTGAATTTTGTTTGTTTATAATGATACGTAAAACATATACTTAAGTTACAGTAAATTTTTTTAAAGATGTCTGATCAAGGTTATCTGTATCATGAACGAATTAACAATTGGCATACATTTATCTCTTTCCTTTGCAAAGCGTATACGATAAGGATGGATATAATACGCTTGTCTTTCAAAAATTCATACAGTTTAGACTAATTTAAGACATTCCTCTTTAAAACGATGCTCGTTATTAATAATACTTTCGCTGTAACGTAAGTTTATTTATTAATTCAGATACATTACCTTGATTCATAGCCGTACGAATAACGTCATTTTCTGTCAGAGTCACTGACATTGACATTGTGTCATCTTATTTTTAACATATTTGGTTTTACATTTGCTAATAAACTTACCAGTTGATTTATTTTTGAATTTTGAATGGTTTTATTGTAACATATATTTTTATAATAATAAAATAACAGTAGTATCTTATGTACCCTCATAAAAACTAAGCAAACAACACTACTAAATTTGTCATAATGGGCGGAGCAAAAATCCGAATTCATACAATTCGTAAATAACCTTGATCGGACATCTTTCAAAAATTTTACTGTACCTGTATCTACTTATAAAATGTGATATACTTTTATACTCAATCCTGTATCATAATGTACTTGCTACATAATTTTTAATCGAAATGATTTTTTTTTAAAGATTTATAGACAAATTGTAGTTATTTGTATTATATAATTGAATACACATATATTTGACAAATTTAAATGTGTTAAAATGCTGATCTATTTGTAATTATGTCTCGCAATATAGATATAATATCCAAAATATCTCCATCTCGATAAGTCTTCGGCCGCGTACACATTGGCGAGCAGTAAGTGGTGAGCGTTGAGTGGCAAGCGATTAGCGCTGAGTAATTATCTCGATGTTGACATCAATTCGAATGATTTTGTTAATGAGGTCCTAGATTATCGAGATTAATTTTGGTAAACAAAGGATAGAAAATGCTATAGGAGTTCAAAAATTAAATCAAATTCGTCTCATATATGCAGAACATTATTATTTGGATGTAACTTCTGCTTTTTATATTTCGAATCTTGGTCGTTCCTTAATTGCAGGTCTTATCTGTCAGAATACAATTAGGGCATCTTAATGATTTTTATAACCATTCAAGACAGCGGGTACCGCTCACAGCCCACCGCTCGCCAATGTATACGCGACCTTAGAAAAAATGTTGAAAAACTGTTACGTGGTTTGTGCGTGTATACAATAGAAATAATCTAGAATATAAATAGGCGTTTAGTACGATGAATAAGATTCCAGAAAACCGATGGCCGGTATATAAACGGCGGAATAATGTATTAAGTTAGAATCTGTGACAGTTAAATAGCGAAAATATTCAGTTAAAATTGGTAATAATCATACGGTGCCAACATTGCGAATAAACTGTTACATTTGTTATTATAAATGTGTTTAGTGTTTTAATGTTTGTAGTGTAAATATAAGTGTGTTAATATACATTTGATGATACATATTTCATTTTATTTATTTCTAAATATAAGTGATATTATTATATTATGTTAGTAAAGTCAAAACTGTATTATATGAATGACCAATAAACACAGCAAAATGAATACAATCTTTTAATTGAAATATCCAATTTTTCCATCCCCAAAATATTTAGCTAATCTACAATTCACCAAAGCACGAACTACAACATCTCCGATCGGTATCACCGTAACGATGTACATCCAGCAAGCTTGCCAACTGAAGATCCAAATTCGATTCCCGGTACCAGCTGAGAGCAAACGACAAGCGATCCACGACAGCTGAATTGCCGATATACATATAATCCAAATAAAAAATGTATTATATAAATGATCAATAAACAGCAAAATGAATACAATCTATTAATTTAAAATCCTAATTTTTCCATCCCCAAAATTAAAAGTAGTTAGATAATCTGCAAAATACGAACTAGAACAACTAGAGCACCGATTTGTGATCGGCAGCATCTGAACGAGCAATCCTGCAAACTAAAGATCCAGGTTCGATTCTCGCTACCTGCCGAGAGCAACGACAAGCGATTCACAGTAGCGTGATTACATAATCGATATACAGCCTACAGCAAGGCTTCTGGCCGACAAAATCCAGAAATCCTTTAAAATCGACGATTTTAGCGTGTAGCGGCAGAAAAGTAGCATTCTACGGCCGCTACGAGCATTTTAGATCTCTCAGACGGATTTTCAGCCGATCCCAAGGCATATGCCCAATAAAAATCAAATTTGCTGACTCTAGCAAGACCAAATCTTAAAATTCGCAGAATCGAAAGGCTATAGCACGACTTGCGCCCACAAAATTCAAATCTACTGGCTATAGCAAGATGTCTGATCATCAAACTTTCAAATTCGTAGAATCCAAAGGCTATAGTAAGACATTCTCCCACAAAATTCAAAATTCAATCGCCTGGTGGTGGATTCATGAATCCTAGCCTTCCCACCACAGAGTTCAGCCTTATATACAGCTGTTTGTTGAATTTACAGCCATTCAGCGTGAGCGATGGAATCGTACCGGACACTCTGCTCCGTGAAATTACGTAATCGAGCTATATACTTGCTTTTGCTGGATTTCTAGCTAGCTGGCTGGATTTCTAGCTAGCTGGCCGGCTGGCCAGCTGGACCCCAGAATCCGTGCGCTAGACCGCAGGCTAGGCACGGGCTGGTGGTTGCTAGCTAGGAAGGGGTGAATATGCTGGGCTGGTTGCTGGGTGCTGGATGCTGGTAGCTAGTAGGCGGGAATCGAATTTGGATCTTTGGTTTGCAGGATTTTGTAGGTCGCCGTTCTACTTGCAGATTGGCGGCCTACAAAATGCTTGCAAACAAGCGGGATATGAACCTAGATCTTTGAAATGCGATTTTTGATCGGTGTATTGGAATGAAATAGTTTGTTATTTATAACAAGGATTTATTTGTCAGAGATGTGTTACATAATAATATTACAATATATAATACATGAAATACATACATTATTTTAACAATGAATAAATAATTTTTGATTTGTGTATTTGTGATACATTACTCATATAAGTCGTTCGCAGTGTCACAAATACAGAAATAATGATATGTGCTCTAATTACGTCCAATTTGACTTTGAAAATGTTACTATACATGAATTCTTTATCTCATAGATATATGATAAGGAATGATATATTTTTTAACAAGAATATGTAGTCCAATTTTTATTAGGAATAAGTTTTATTGCGTCGTTTAGTAACATATTAAGATATACATTTTAGTGATACAGTTTTGCGATATATTTATATATGAATCTTAGTAGATAAGTGTATTCAATATAAGGGATGTATATACAATCAGAATAATATAGAAATGTCACATATATGTATTTTTATAAAAGATTTTGCTATCTTATTGTAATTAAAAGTATATCGTTTTCTCGCAAGATGAAAGATAGTTTTTCTTTTAAATATGACAATATATTAGTGTTTTCCTACAGCGTAAAGTCTGTAGAATAATTAACAATAATATGAACTATATTATACATTTATTTATTATGTGTTTGTATTCAATATAATCAGTGGTGAGTTATAATTTTTTTAACGAAGCATAGTTAGTGACGATTAATTGACAGGGTACCGTTCTACTTTGTCGCTCAACTTATGCAAAGAAAATATGCCCTCACGTGCCCCCTATAGCTATAGCGCACCACTGAATATAATGATCGTATATATAGTAGAATAGTATGAAGAACACTTTTGCTTTGTTCTGTATGATTTTATTAAGATAAATTATTCTATATAAGAAAATACTAATTTTTGACAAATGAAAATATGTATATGAATAATTTCCTAAGTGTATAAGGTACGAGTATACTATACTTGTCGTCAAATAAGTATGGACTAGACATTTTACACTGTTGCCAATTCAGTGGTCATATTGAAAATGCTAAGTTATGAAGAAGCGGCAACGCTGAAGGGTGCAGACAAGGGAAAAAGTTGAGCATCAGTCCATACTTATTTGACGGCGATTATAATGATAAATAGTGTGACAGTGTACGTACCTATTGTTTCTTAACGATGACATGATTTTCTTTCTAAGTGAAACAATATAATTTTTTCTACATCCATTTTGAAAGTAGACTTCTCAAGCTGTCAGTTTAGAGCAGAAAATTGATAATTGAAATTGACAGAACAACTTGCAGTTTTTCTGGTTAAAATAGGAATGTAATTTTTTATCTATAGGATAAATGAAAAAAGAAATTATTCACAGTAAGATTTGAAACCAAAGTGTTTTTATTATCTTTTTCAATGGACGTAGAAAAAAGTATATATATCATGCGTCATGAGCGTAACATAACATTTATATGTAGAATAACATTTAAAAATGAATATTTTACATACTTTTTATATATTTATAGGCCTAAAGGACCATAATTTTATTTATAATTAAATTCAAATTTAAGCAGCCATGTTGTCAATGTTGCCACCAGTTGAGTACAAAAATTCTGGCGTGTCGGTAATATAGAACATAGTAGTTCGAGCATTTTGGCGCTGATGTTATACCCAATGTTACGCAGGTTGGATAATACATTTTATCCTTAATTTTAGCCGTCAAACTTATATTTTCATTAAAAAATAAACACGAGACTGATTTTAAGTATAAATAAATGATGTTTAGTAAATTTTATGTTTCCTGTAAATTTCAGCCAGATTCATGACCAAAAAAAAGTTTTAATGTTTTGACAGAATCGCTGGAGAAACGGGATGAATCGCATATATTTAATTTGAACTTATTCCAGACTATTTTAAGCGGAGAAAATTTTGTGAATTATATTTTAAATTCCGTACAATTCAAATTTTCATACCACAAATCTATTGCGAATTGCTGAAAAAATATCAGTTGTTTGTTTCATGTAGCTATTGCTATTGTATATATACAATGATTAAAATTAAATGACTGAAAAACTAAGTGAAATGGCGACTTGTGGTTTTCAAATTTGGATTCAGGAGATTGTATTATATATACGCAATATATTTCAGGAATTCGAATTACTGAAAAAATGTCAGTCATATTTGTTTCAAAAGTAGCTACATTGCTATTGTATATATACTATGATTAAAATTAAATGACTGAATAACTAAGTGAAATAGCGACTTGTGGTTTTCAAATTTGGATTCAGGAGATTGTGTTCTATATATGTGATATATTTCAGGAATTCGAATTGCTGAAAAAATGTCAGTCATATTTGTTTCAAAAGTAGCTAAATTTTTATTGTGTATATACTATGATTAAAATTAAATAACTGAAAAACTAATGAAATAGCGACTTGTGGTTTTCAAATTTGGATTCAGGAGATTGTATTCTATATATGTGATATATTTCAGGAATTCGAATTGCTGAAAAAATGTCAGTCATGTTTGTTTCAAAAGTAGCTAAATTTCTATTGCGTATATACCATGATTAAAATTAAATAACTCAAAAACTAAGTGAAATATCGACATGCGGTTTTCAAATTCGGATTCAGGGGGTTCTTTTGTACATATATACATAGTTTCAGAAATTCGAATCACCGGATATGGTTTTAAATTTCTGTATGCATTGTTTGAATAGTACGTATGTATGTTTGTATATAGTGTATGTGAATTTCTTATATAACGTAAGAATGCATATTCTTTAAATACTGTAGAAACTGTGAAATATATGAAAATATGTGTATGTGTTGCAATATGACATGAATTGTTTATGTAGCGATTTGTTTTTGCTATATATTAATTTTATATGAGAGTACTTATTGTTTAGAAGGATAAGTTTTATTTAATTATTAATTTACAATAATCTTATAAATAAGTCTTGAAGGGATGTGTGATGCTCTGCTACAATATGATCATCTCCAACGTTGAAATCAGGATATAGGTATGTCCTTCTGCAACTCACTCACATCCTTCTAAGGCTCGTCCAGGTCTGTAGTTTATTTCTCTGTTACATGTTTCTGTAACAATAAAAATATAATTGAAATAATATTTGAATTAGCGGTTATAAAGAAAGTGCGAGTAATTCAATATTGAAAAGAATATAAAATATATGTAGTAAAATATTTAGTACGTACAATAATATATGAAATTTGTGTATGGTAGTAACACTAAATCTAAATTAATTCAAATTATTTTTCACACAACATCAACATTTATACAATTATGAAGTATATCTACAGCCGAAATAGTCTTTAGAAATAATGGCTGATATACCCAATAATGGGTACTATAAAGTAGTTCAATAATAATAAAAAAAAAACTTACTGCGAATAAATTATTTCCCTAAGTATAACTCCAATATATAGCCATTAGTCCTCTCCGAGGATCAGGAAGTCGTCCTGGAAGGCACAGTACACGAGCACACCACACACATCTATTCACTGGGACTGTAACAATAAAAATGACAATGACAAAATTAATCTACGTAACAGTTAGGCATTAGATAAGAATAAAAAAATAGTAGTCAACAATCAGAATAATGAGTAATTATAAATTATAATTTATGTCTATGTATTACATAATTGTTTACTCGCCCGTACGATTTTTTAAAATTTGTATCTGTAAGGAAGGCCCATGGACCACCCGCGGAAATATAATGTATGAATTTTAGGGTTGATAGAAAAAGTGGTATATTGTTGAAAGAAAAATCACTTTTTGCAAGGTCAAATAATTTTTTATAGTAAATTTTAAGTTTATGAATCGATATCTCTTAAACTAAGCAAGATAATAACTTGTATGTTTCAAAAATGGATTCAGCATCATGCGTTTCTTTACAAATATGTTAATTTTCAAAGTTGGTGAAGTGATGAAAAATTTGCATTTATACTTCTTCAAAGACATGTGAAATAACGTGAAAATCAGGAGATTGTTTTCTATATATATACGATATATTTCAGGAATTCGAATTGCTGAAAAAAATGTCCATCATGTTTGTTTAAAATATAGCTAAATTTCTATTGTGTATATACCATGATTAAAATTAAATAATCCAAAAACTAAGTGAAATAACGCCTTACGGTTTTCAAATTTGAATTCAGGGGGTTCTTTTATATAATATACATAGTTTCAGAAAATTGATAATTGAAGTTGACAGAACAACTTGTAGTTTTTCTGGTTAAAATAGGAATGTAATTTTTTATCTATAGGATAAATGAAAAAAGAAATTATTCGCAGTAAGATTTAAAACCAAAGTGTTTTTATTATCTTTTTCAATGGACGTAGAAAAAAAGTATATATATCATACGTCATGAGCGTAACATAACATTTATATGTAGAATAACATTAATATATCACGGTCGTATTTTAAAAATGAATATTTTATATACTTTTTATATATTTATAGGCCTAAAGGACCATAATTTTATTTATAATTTAATTCAAATTTAAGCAGCCATGTTGTCAATGTTGCCACCAGTTGAGTACAAAAATTCGGGCGTGTCGGTAATATAGAACATAGTAGTTCAAGCATTTTGGCGCTGATGTTATACCCAATGTTACGCAGGTTGGATAATACATTTTATCCTTAATTTTAGCCGTCAAACTTATATTTTCATTGAAAAATAAACACTTCAGACTGATTTTAAGTATAAATAAATGATTTGTAGTAAATTTTATATGTTTCCTGTAAATTTCAGCCAGATTCATGACCAAATAAAAGTTTTAATGTTTTGACAGAATCGCTGGAGAAACGGAATGAATCCCATCTTTAAAAATATTTAAACTGAACTTATTCCAGACTATTTTAAGCGGAGAAAATGTTGTGAATTATATTTTAAACTCCGTAGAATTCAAATTTTCATACCAAAAATCTATTGCGAATTGCTGAAAAATTGTCAGTCATGTTTGTTTAAAATGTAGCTAAATTTCTATTGCGTATATAACATGATTAAAATTAACTAACTCAAAAACTAATTGAAATAGCGACTTGTAGTTTTCAAATTTGGATCCAGGGGATTGTTGTTCATATATAAGATATATTTCAGGAATTCGAATTGCTGAAAAAATGTCAGTCATGTTTGTTTCAAATATAGCTATATTGCTATTGTCTATATACCATGATTAAAATTAAATAATTGAAAAATTAAGTCAAATAGCGCCTTGCGGTTTTCAAATTTGGATTCATAAATTTCTATTGTGTGCATACTATGATAAATTTAAATAACTCAAAAACTAAGTGAAATATCGACTTGTGGTTTTCAAATTTGGATTTAGGGGGTTGTTTTATACATATATACATAGTTTCAGAAATTCGAATCACCGGATACGGTTTTAAATTTCTGTAGACATTGTTTAAATAGTATGTATGTTTGTATATATTGTATGTGAATTTCTTATATAAGAATGCATATTCCTTAAATACTGTAGAAACTGTGAAATATATGAAAATGAAAATATATGTATGTGTTGCAATATGACATGAATTGTTTATGTAGCGATTTGTTTTTTCTATATATTAATTTTATATAAGAGTACTTATTGTTTAGGAGAATAAGTTTTATTTATTTATTTACATAAATGTTATAAATAAGTCTTGAAGGACATCAATACACATGTTGGGATGTCTTCTGTGTGATGCTCTGCTACAATATGATCATCTCCAACGTTGAAATCAGGATATAGGTATGTCCTTCTGCAACTCACTCACATCCTTCTAAATCTCGTCCAGGTCTGTAGTTTATTTCTCTGTTACATGTTTCTGTAACAATAATAATAATATTTGAATTAGCGGTTATAAATAATAGTATGGACTTACAAATGTTTCAATCGTTTGTAATTATTGAAAAATAATAATATAAAAGAAATTGCGAGTAAATATTGAAAAGAATATAAAATATATGTAGTAAAATATTTAGTACGTACAATAATATATGAAATTTGTGTATGGTAGTAACACTAAATAATTCTAAATTAGTTCAAATTATTTTCCACACAACATCAGCAATTATTATACAATTATAAAGTATATCTACAGCCGAAATAGTCTTTAGAAATAATGGCCAATAATAGGTACTATTAAGTAGTTCAATAATAAAAAAAAAGTTACTGTGAATAAATTATTTCCCTAAGTATAACACCAATAGGTATCCATTAGTCCTCTCCAAGAATCAGGAAGTCGTCCTGGAAGGCACAGTACACGAGCACACCACACACATCTGTTCACTAGCACTGTAACAATAAAACTGACAATGACAGAATTAATCTATGTCACAGTTAGGCATTAGATAATAATAAAAAAATGGTAGTCAACATCAAAATTAAGAGTAATTATACATTATAATTTATGTCTATGTATTACATAATTCTTTACTCGCCCGTACGATTTTATTAAATTTATATTTATAAAAAAGGCCCATGGACTACCCGCGAAATATAATTTATGAACTTTAGGGTTGATATAAAGAATGCTAGATAAGAAGTTGTACGTTTCAAATATGAATTCAGCATGCATTTCTCTACAAACATGCCAATTTTCAAAGTAGGCGAAATGATGAAAAATTTTCATTTATGCTTATTCAAAGACAAATGTTTTTCTATAAGAAATTTCCAATTTAGGGCTCAATATTTCTGAAACTAAGCAAGATAGGGACTTGTACGTTTCAAATATGAATTCTGCATGCATTTCTCTACTAATATGCCAATTTTCAAAGTTGGTGAAATGATGAAAAAAATTTCATTTATGCTTGTTCAAAGACAAATGTTTTTCTATAAGAAATTTCCAATTTAGGGCTCAATATTTCTGAAACTAAGCAAGATAGGGACTTGTACGTTTCAGATATGAATTCAGCATGCATTTCTCTACAAACATGCCAATTTTCCAAGTTGGAGAAAAAATGATGAAAATTTTTCATTTATGCTTGTCAGACAAATATTTTTCTATAAGAAATTACAAATTTAGGGCTTAATATTTCTTAAACTAAGCAAGATAGGATCTTGTACGTTTCAAATATAAATTCAGCATGTATTTCTCTACAAACATGCCAATTTTCAAAGTTGGTGATATGAAAATATTTTATTTATGCTTGTTCAAACACAAATGTTTTTCTATAAGATATTTCAACTTCAGGGTTCGATATCTCTGAAACTAAGAAAGATACGAACTTGTACGTTTCAAATTTGAATTGAGCATGCATCTCTATATAAAAAATCTGATGTGGCCAGCACATAACCTCTCGCCGTATATTTTACCTGGCTGTATGCATAAAGCAAAGAATATTTTTATAAATACAAATAATATATTCATATAAATCTATGACGTATAAACTTCTTTATTATTCAATAATAGCATGTCTCAACATGAAGATATTTTACCATAAATTATGTTACAATAAATTACAAAGTAGAGTTTACCATATATAAATATTAGGCTGGTAACAGCAATTTTCAATTCGAACAACGTTGTTTACTTTCTCTTCATATTCTTCTAGTAAAAACATTAATTTTGGGCGGTCTAAAATGTATATATGGATTGTGCATCTATTCTTACATATCTTCTTTTACATTTTATTTTTTCATACATGTTATATCTAAATAACACTAATTCCCTTTAATAAAGTGACGGACAGATTGCACTCCGATTATTCTTATATCGATGTGTAATTTTGTCAATATTTACAACTTACTTGAGAAGAATTTGATAGCTTTTTCGCAATTCAAAGTTACTCTAGTCTATAGTACTGGTGTACATTGTCCCATAATGTTTGAAACAAATTTAAGTCTTTCAACCTAGACTTGTCATCTCCATAATAGTCACAGATCAAGAACTAAGGGATTCTCCAAGTACATTTTTCTTTCATTATTCATTATTTGACACTGACATTTATCTGTCAGTTACAAATAATTTAAATTATCAACTATTTTTCATGGCATTCTTTCGGCTGTCAAATTTATTACAACAGATTATTTTATATATTATACTTCTTTTATCTCTAAATCTATGGAATATATAATAAAATATTTAAATGTATCAGATAGAGAATTTATTTTTCTTTAATATTACCACGAAAAATTTTCAAAAAATAATATTTAGAAGATTTTTTTTCAAGAATCTTCTACTTCCGGTTGTCCAATTGTTACCAAAACCTTTTCAGATCTTCCCATGAATGTCCGATTGGGAAATACGTTGTTAAACAAATTTTAAGTCTTATAGTTTTTGAGTAACCGTCCTTCCAACATCCCACACACACACATCCACACACACACACACACACACACACACACACACACACACACACACACACAGACATCATCGTAAAAATGTTAAAATCGGATTGTAGGGACCTTAAAACGTGCTTATTCAATAAAATCTGGATATGCGATTTTTAGCATGAATCCAATACCTCTCTTAGCGAGAGGTAATAAACATAGTCTTAAAATAGATGAAATGTTGACATACTTTTTTATAGGATATTTCAACTTTAGATATTAAATATAGACAAGCGGTTTTATTAATACAGATAAACACAAATAGCAGATACAATAAATAAGTTATTACATTTATAATTTTATTAATAAATCTTATTTTTTGTTACAGATGATCCCGTTTTCGAAGTTCCAGTGGTCAGAGATGCAGACATCGCAACTTGGAGGACCCGTTCGTGTGTCTGGAGTATCCTGGGGCTTCTCTCCGTACCTGGTGGATTTCATCCCATTGCCAGCATCAGGAAACCATCCCCTTCTTATCGTGAAGACTTGAACCGGTTCGCCTGATCTCTGTAAAATATAAATGTGAGTTAATCGCCTCTGGAGAATTTCAGATTTTTTAATTCATATCTCGGAAATGGTTCGAGATAGAGAAAAAATGTATAGGACCTTTTTTGTAGTAAATCGAATTCTAGGAAGGATATATATTTAAATTTTTAATATACAATGTCACAGTTCCAAGTTACGACGAATATAATAATATCGAAAAACGTTTAATATACAATCTACATAACTTAAAATTCTCTACAACTTTTGTCATATAAAATTTTCTTCTAGAATTGATGGTTTAGCCGGAAATGACATTACACCTTAAATAGGGTAGAGATACAAAGTTGTATTTTTTTTTTTTGATTCTACGTAATTTTTTACATACGTGTCTAAAATTTAGTAATTTAATATTTATAAACATAGGTCCTATGATTTTTTAAAGTTTCGAATTATTTCAATTTTAGTACTTACCTTCTTGTAATGGCAATGATCGGCGAATTTTCTCAACATATCGCCCGCTAGTACTTCATCGCTGAACTGTATTGTCTTTGGCGGTTTACACTGATTTGAATACACTTTCAAGTAATCATTACACAACACTCGCACTATTTAAATTAACAATTGCAGCACTTAATAAAACAAATTTAAAAATATCCAGTAATAATGAACTAATAAATATAGTTTTAGCGTAAATTTTAATACCCTTATTTATATCGCGAACTATAAATTGAATAAGAGAGTGATTGTAATAAAAACTACTAATTTTTTCGGTTCCTCTCAACACTACATAATCGCAATACACGATTATTCACAAGCACCCCATGTTCACTTCACCAAAGCCAGAAAGGAACTGAGGTCTCCCTTATAAAAATATAATATTAATATTATAACGTAACAACTAACACTAATTAAGTGTTAATTGATGACGTTTTTTATACTTTGGCGCTCAAAGTAAACAATGTTTATGTTTGTTTTCAGATCCCCCTAACCCCCCTCCCCCCCGCGTACTACACCCAGCGATAGGATACGGCAACTACAACACTGGATGAAGATAATAGATGATTTTTATGAGAATAAATAAACAAAATAGCTTTTTATTTACCTTTTCTATGTAATAACAAAAGAGACAGGGAAATATCCTAATATTTAATGATTTTTTCGAATTTTCCTATCCTATCCTTTAGTATTAAGCTCTGTAGGTACGAAAATAACCATCCGATAGGAGTCCGCTCTTTTATAAAGAGCTAAGGGCTTATTTGAGCCCTTAGGGAAAATCCAACCACGGATTTCAATTTTGCAGATCCAAGTAAGTTTAACAACACTTGTCCGGTCTTTCTAGCCCTTTTAGATCAGGAATTAGCCTAGGCCCTTCGCCACGCTTGAAGCGCAAATATATTGTGAACCAAAGGGTTTTCATCAATTCTGTGCAAGCCAATGGAAAGCGCGGGTTCAAATCCTTCCGCTACGCTATTTTCCGGCCTTTTAGCCCTTTATTTAATGAATTTAAGCGTTAAACCCTTCGTAAAACTTTAACGGTCCGTATCTCGGAAACTATTAGGGCTAGAAGGGCGAAACAAATTCTATTGTACTAATTTCGACCCGCAGATTACGAATCTGAAGTCAGATTTTACCCTAAGGGCTTATTTAAAGGGCAAAGGGCTTAAAACAGCCCTTAGGGAAAAACTGACCTTGGAATCGTGTACTGCGGGTCGAAATTAGCCTAATAAAATTTGTCCCGCCCTTCTAGCCCTTTTAATAACGGAGTTAGCGCACGCCCTTCGCCATAAACTTTAGGGCTAAGAATGTTGTAAACTGAAGGGTTTTCAACAATTCTGCGCAGGCCAATCGAAAGGGCATGTTCAAATACCCCAGATACGCTATTTTTTATCCCTTTAGCTCTTCAAATAGACAAATTACAGCTAGGATCCTTTGGAAAACTTTAAGGGCTCGTATCTCGGAAACGGCTGGGTTTTCAGCGATTTCCTTGAAATTTCGCGTTCCCTTCGAATCCTTTGAAATGTCGGGGTCGTAGAATAACATATTTAAGTTTCAAGGGCGTAGGGCCAAGGGTTTCAAAATCGCCTAATTGAAATTTGACAGCTTTTAATTGAAACATTTCGATTCAAAACGCAACATCACACTAAATAAGAAAAATGGACTGTAACTCTGAAACTATTAGGGTTAGAAATGCGAAGCAAATTCTATTATACTAATTTCGACCCTTACATTACGAATCCGTAGTCATATTTTGCCTATGAGCTAATTTAAAGGGCGAATTCAAAACGCAACATTTTTAATTAAGAAAAATGTGTTATAACTCTGAAACTATGAATGGTAGAAGGGCTTAAAAGTGCCCTTGGGAAAAAAATAAGTTCATATTCGTAATCTACAGGTCCAAATTAGTGTAATAAAATTTATTCGACCCTTCTGGCCCTATTAATAACAAAATTAGCTAATCCATACACCCCTACAAATTTAAAGGGTAAATATATCAAAAACTAAAAAGATATAAACAATTCTGCGCAGGCCAATCGAAAGAGCGGCTCAAGATACACCCGATACGCTATTTTTCAGCCCTTAATTCCTTTAAACAGGCAAATTAGGGTAAAATACCCCCCAAAATCTTTAGGGGCTCGTATCTCGGAAACGGCTGGGATTTGAGCGATTTCCTTGAAATTTCGCGTTCCCTTCGAATCCTTTGAAATGTCGGGGTCGTAGAACAACATATTTAAGTTTCAAGGGCCTAGGGCCAAGGGTTTCAAAATCGCCTAATTGAAATTTGACAGCTTTTAATTGAAACATTTCGATTCAAAACGCAACATTATATTAAATAAGAAAAATAGACTGTAGCACTGAAACTATTAGGGTTAGAAATGCGAAACAAATTCTATTATACTAATTTCGACCCGTAGATTACGAAACCGAAGTCAGATTTTCCCTAAGGGCCAATTTAAAGGGCGAATTCAAAACGCAACATTTATTAATATGTTTAATACAGTTCTCATACTTCCCTATTGTCCCAATGAAGCCGAATCAACTGTACATAATTCCCTCTCTTTGTTGTGCTATTTTCAATGAATTAGGGGTTGTTAAATAAAAACTTGTATTAGTTTAAGATATTTTTATTGTTTATTTGTAATACATTGTTGTCTTTATTATGTTCATAGCTTAAATTGTATTTTTTATTCTTATTCTTTGTATTTTATATATAAATATACTTACCCTTATCCTGAAAAATTAGAAATAGGGATGTTTAAATAATAATTTGTGTAAATTTTATATGTATTTATTGTTTTTTGTATCTTACATTGTTGTATATCATGTAAACTACCCTAATCTACAATATTTTATGCAATAAAATATAAATTAAAGTTTAATTTGTCTATTTTTTAAATTCTTTCTACTTAGGGGATAATTTTTTTAAAAATTTCAGGGTCTATACGTATATAGTTCTTAAGACGGCCGCCAGGGGGCAGCACCTGTTGAAAAGCACTACCCTAGGTAATTAAAAATAAAGCTGTCTGTATACATACGTACATACAGGATTCGAAATAGTTCGGAAAATGGCCGCCAGGTGGCAGCACTTGTTGAAAAGCACTACCCTAGGTAATTAAAAATAAAGCTGTCTGTATACATACGTACATACCGGATTCGAAATAGTTCGGAAAATGGCCGCCAAGTGGCAGCACCTGTCGGAAAGCACTACGCTTAAAAATATAGGTAATTAAAAATAAAGCTCTTTTTTACATACGTACATACAGGATTCGAAATAGTTCGGAAAATGGCCGCCAGGGGGCAGCACCTGTTGAAAAGTCCTACCCTAGGTAATTAAAAATAAAGCTGTCTGTATACATACGTACATACAGGATTCGAAATAGTTCGGAAAAAGGCCGCCAGGTGGCAGCACCTGTCGGAAAAACACTACTCTTAAAAATGTAGGTAATTAGAAATAATGCTGTCTTTATACATACGTACATACAGGATTCGAAATAGTACGGTAAATGGCCGCTAGGGGGCAGCACAGATCATGAAAACGAAGAAAAAATACTTGCAAAAAATCTAAGGGACAATTTTCAGTTGCAACATTTATCGACAGGGACTTAGAAAAAAATCATTTTACAGGTAGCAGAAGCAGATACATGGATGCTAACTCTAAGTCCGTATTCAAAATAGACATAAAATCCCATATTTAACTCTAAAGGCTATTGAAAATTGTGTATGTACGTCGTTATGTACACAAAAAAATATTTTTTTAGTCGGATTTACTCTTTTTTGCTATCTTTTTCAACAGGTGCTGCCAACTGGTGGCCGTTTTAAAAACTACATACGTGTAGGGACTTAAGAATAAAAATCAATTTTTCAATAATATAAAAATATATTTGTATTTTAAGAAATTACAACACTTTATCTCATAAAAATCAAAGTTTATTGGCATTATTATTACAAAGGACTGTTTGACAATCATAAATAGTTAATAGATTTGTTAACAAATTTAGTAACAATTATAAACAGAAATAGAACAAATGAATAGTAAAAGATTTAAAGTTTAAAAATTCTGTTCATAATTATTTCAAACTAAATTTATTAACAAATCTATTAACCATTTATAAAAGTGTCACACAGGGTTTAGTTATAAAACTAAAACATTTGTTACCCCTTTAAATTGTCATTATTATGGGGTTATATTATTTGTTGTTAATTATTTTGCATCTTTATTCTGCAAATAAAAGTTTAACCGGAAGATTTAACTTTTATTTACAGAATAAAGATGCAAAATAATAAAACAACAAATAATATAACCCCATAATAACTTTATTTGGTAACAAACATTTTAGTTTTATAACTGATACGAAACTCTAAGTTAATATTATATATTTTTTGGACAAAAACCGCCCAAATATATAATATAATATAGAGTTCCGTTTACAATACTTATGAACTAATTTAACAAATTAAAACTTTGAATCCCCAAATAAGATAACTTGTTCCCATTGTTAAAGGTACAAGATTTTTTTATTTGGTTTAAGATCGTTTGCGAACCTTTATATTAATTATATATTATTTTGGTGTTACCGCCTCAACCACCCACTCACCAAAAATATATATAATATTTATTAATATAGAGCTTCGTTTACAATAAATACTTAAAATCTAAACATTGCCCTGATCGCGTCAAAATACTTAATAATAATTACAAGTTTTACTAAAACTACCTAACATTAAAACTAATGTGACGGGTTTAAATTAAAATTAACAGAATTAAAAGATTGTTTTATTAGTACATACATTTTAAATAAGTCATTATGCAGAGGAATCCATGGAGACGCACCCCAATCAGCACTGCAATCTCGGCGACAGCGGCGGCGGCGGGGGAATTGTTTTAATTTATAACTATCTTAAAACTATAACTGAAATGTTTTATTTAATAAATGGTATATAATATATAGGGAGACACCACCCTCATGCCAAACCCACGCTCCCCATATATATATCATTTATTAAATAAATACAATTCCGTACACAATAATACCTTATAATCTAAATTAAACTATTGTAGTTCCCCCCAAATTCAGTTTATGAAGTGCGCAAAAAAATCCTATCTTACGTTAATATCTTTTTCAAACACAAACAAATCTAAAAATGGTAAGTTACGTTAATTTGTTCTCTCTCTCAAAAAGCAAAAACAACCCCTGCCTATCTTATAATCTAAGCTATCTTATATGTCTACGCAAGCTATCTTATATCTCTAGACTATGGTTAAGCTACGGTGAAGTGAGAGAGAGATATACGAGAGCTAAGACAAAAAGTGAGAATGCCGATGGGTGATTCTCACAGTAGTTTACGTGAGGGTTAAGCCGACCCCAGTCGCGACCACTAAAGGTTTGCGGCCTACACACGCGAGCCAATTAAGGACAAGGGAAGCAATTAAGTGATATTCCACGGCTTGGATGCAATAAAGAGCTACTCCCGATGGCATCGCCCGGCCATTCCCGAAACACCTGACACCGAACGCGGTTAACCCGTGTGCTCAAACAAAAGTTAAATCAATGAAAAACTTTATTTTGTCTTTAATTCGTTGCCATTAAAATTTAAACGATGATTACGTTGCCTCCGGATGAGGAGAGCACATAACGCCATAATAAGAGTTTCCTGTGTAAGCATTCAGGTTTGTTTAAAACTTTTCTCAGTTGAGTCTAGCGGTTTTATAGCGTCCAAACTAGAGCAGAGGCCAATACGAACGATGGTCAGCACTGGTACAAAAGAATTAAACTGTCCCTAGAAACATTCACACAAGTGTGAAGCGATCCACCAGAATATAGGTTTCACATGGCGTTGTGAATAACTATACATATCAGTCCACTCAATTATGGAAATCGCGCACGAATCCTACCTAACCATCCCAACTAACCGTCAATGTTAATAATAATAAAAAAGAAATAAGGAAACCCGAACCCACCAAACAAGTTTCGAATCTCACACCCCCTACTTCCTGATTCTCTCACCATTTGACAGCAAGCATGCCCCGACACACCAATACATACAATTTTTTTTTTCACATCCACTCTCCCTAGATGCCGTCTGGGCAATCAAAACGCACGATTTTATGATGAATCTTCGTAAGGGAATAATGCACTTCAAGTTAAATAAATTTATTTTTAAATTTTTAAAGAAAACGCGTGTTTGCTCAACGGCGCGATGAGCCAAAGTTTAATTAAGAGCTGAAAATACATTTCAAAAAACTTAAAACTAACTTATATTCTATATTATTCTTCACGTAAGAATGGCATTATTCAATAATGTTTCGTTCAATTCGCTCTATAATCTGTACTGACATCGACTAGAAAACTAACTTTTTCTACAGTGCACAATGTTATTCTTACGCAAAGAATCCTTCCTATACTATATTAATTTAGTCTTCTTGATGTCCGATTCCTGAAAGATATATACTAATCATATGTTCCCAGATATTGATTTTATATTGATAAACAGTCTATATTTAAATTATAAATTGTTTGAATATTATACAGACATTCATGAAAGTTATATTTATTTCAATGTAGTTCTCAAAATCGAATTTGAGTACAAGATAATATTTAGACATTTATAATAGTCATATTTCACTGACAAGTTAATAGTTAGATATTTTGTTCAACAGTTTTTAAATGGTCTCAAAAGTATTTGAAATTTGCTTTAATTTGCACCATCCTGTCCGTCAGGTGGTTATACAAGTGGAAAGTGCACCACTTTTCCAATGCTTAGTTACTCTAGTGCAAATATTTTACGCACAATACAGATAAAACTGTTTCAGGTAGTCTTTATTGACTAGTAACTAGATTTGAACTAGTTCATTTTAATTCCAAGTTTCGACTCTTGGATTATAAAGTATTGTTGCATTACCAACAATATTAGCCAACCAAATAAATACATTTAATAATGATTAAAAAGAATAAAAGTTAAATGGCTTTTGCCATAAAGCCACAGAATTGTAAATAGTATGAAATCTAGTAAGATTCTTACCTTATACATGTCTCCTGTTCTCCTAAAGGTGTTCTGCCCTCTTCTGCTCCCACTTCCATGTTTCCGAAGCCCTCATGGTCATCCATGGAATCTGAATTAGAAAGAGAAATGAGTTACTTTATTTAGTTACAAAACACACAGATTTGACGGGAGGTATTGTGCTGGCCACATTAGATTTCTTAATATGTGTACAACACATAATTAGTTAGCGGGAGGTGTTGTTGCTTTAGTGTTTGTATGTATATATACAAAATACACAGATTTGACGGGAGGTATTGTGCTGGCCATATCAGATTTCTTTATATGTGTACATCACACAAATAGTTAGCGGGAGGGACTGTTGCTTTAGTGTTTGTATGTATGTATACAAAATACACAGATTTGACGGGAGGTATTGTGCTGGCCATATCAGATTTCTATATATGTGTACATCACACAAATAGTTAGCGGGAGGGACTGTTGCTTTAGTGTTTGTATGTATACAAAACACACAGATTTGACGGGAGGTATTGTGCTGGCCACATATTTCTTAATATGTTGCTTTAGTGTTTGTATATATATTTATGTATGTGTGTGTATTATCACTATTTGTGATCAGCGGGAGGTATTGTTGATGAAAAAAATAATGTCACTTTTAAACTGTATTAGTTGGCGGGAGGTACTGTTGCTTTAGTTAGTGTATGTATATATGTATGTGTTTTATCGCCATTTGTAATTAGCGAGAGGTATTGTTGATAAATATATCTACTGTCACCTTTACACTTTAATTAGTTGGCGGGGGGTTTTGTAAAAAAAAATCAAGTGCACCTTAGCACACTTGAGATTGGTTGTTTTATTTTATTTAAAAGTATACCCCTTTCCTACGTTATATATATACGTTTTAAGGGAGGCATTGATTCATAACAAAAAATAAATAAAATTTAAATTCTCAATTTTTACCCCAAAGTGTTCCCCCCTCTTGAATTACTAAAAGGTGGGTGCATGATCCAGATATTGATTTTTGTGTGACAAAGATAAATATATTGTAAGACAGAGACAACGCGACATAGAATAACAAGTAAGGGATGGAACACTCCCTTGCAAATATTTTTTTTTGTAAGACAGAGAGCAAAATATATAACGATTTCATTCTAATGGAATCTTCTTTTTACTGTAATTTTTGTTGGGGAACGAAGTGTTAAGTCCGTACGTTTACATATCTATGGGACCATAGAATAATACAATATAGGGTGGAACACTCCCTCGAAAATATTTATTTTTCTAAGACAGAGAGCCAAATATATAACTATTTCATTCTAATGAACTCTTCTTTTTGCTATAATTTTTTTTGGGGAACATGGTGTTAAGTCTGCAGCATATCTCGGTGAACACTTGTAGTCAAAAATATAGGGTAAGATCCAAAAAAAATACATGAAAATATAATTCAAAAATTTCCAATTTTAGTATTAAAGACTTATGGACCAAAGGTAACAACATATTAAATTCTGATTAAAATTGATAAACCGGAAGTGGTACTTTACTTGAAGCCCATAACAGTTTTTAATGAAGAACTGTATTAAAATATAATCCAAAAATTTTCAAATTTAGTATTTAAGACTTTTGGACCAAGGGTAACAACATATTATATTTTGACTACAATTGATAAACCGGAAGTGGTACTTTACATGAAGCCCATAACAGTTTTTAATGAAGAACTGTATTAAAATATAATCCAAAAAATTTCAAATTTAGTATTTAGGACTTTTATGTCAAGGGGAACAACATATTATATTTTGAATAAAATTTATAAACCGGAAGTGGTACTTTACTTGAAGCCCATAACAGTTTTTAATGAAGAATTGTAATAAAATATAATCCAAAAATTTTCAAATTTAGTATTTAAGACTTTTGGACCAAGGGTAACAACATATTATATTTTGACTACAATTGATAAACCGGAAGTGGTACTTTACATGAAGCCCATAACAGTTTTTAATGAAGAACTGTATTAAAATATAATCCAAAAAATTTCAAATTTAGTATTTAGGACTTTTATGTCAAGGGGAACAACATATTATATTTTGAATAAAATTTATAAACCGGAAGTGGTACTTTACTTGAAGCCCATAACAGTTTTTAATGAAGAATTGTAATAAAATATAATCCAAAAATTTTCAAATTTAGTATTTAGGACTTTTATATCAAGGGGAACAACATATTATATTTTGAATAAAATTTATAAACCGGAAGTGGTACTTTACTTGAAGCCCTTAACAGTTTTTAATGAAGAATTGTAATAAAATATAATCCAAAAAATTTCAAATTTAGTATTTAGGACTTTTATGTCAAGGGGAACAACATATTATATTTTGAATAAAATTTATACACCGGAAGTGGTACTTTACTTGAAGCCCATAACAGTTTTTAATGCAGAATTGTAATAAAATATAATCCAAAAATTTTCAAATTTAGTATTTAGGACTTTTATATCAAGGGGAACAACATATTATATTTTGACTTATATTTATAAATCGGAAGTGGTACTTTACTTGAAGCCCATAACAGTTTTTAATGAAGAACTGTATTAAAATATGATCCAAAAATTTTCAAATTTAGTATTTAAGACTTTTGGACCAAGGGTGACAACATATTATATTTTGACTAAAATTGATAAACCGGAAGTGGTATTTTACTTGAAGCCCATAACAGTTTTTAATGAAGAACTGTATTAAAATATAATCCAAAAAATTTCAAATTTAGTATTTAGGACTTTTATGTCAAGGGGAACAACATATTATATTTTGAATAAAATTTATAAACCGGAAGTGGTACTTTACTTGAAGCCCATAACAGTTTTTAATGAAGAATTGTAATAAAATATAATCCAAAAATTTTCAAATTTAGTATTTAGGACTTTTATATCAAGGGGAACAACATATTATATTTTGAATAAAATTTATAAACCGGAAGTGGTACTTTACTTGAAGCCCTTAACAGTTTTTAATGAAGAATTGTAATAAAATATAATCCAAAAAATTTCAAATTTAGTATTTAGGACTTTTATGTCAAGGGGAACAACATATTATATTTTGAATAAAATTTATACACCGGAAGTGGTACTTTACTTGAAGCCCATAACAGTTTTTAATGCAGAATTGTAATAAAATATAATCCAAAAATTTTCAAATTTAGTATTTAGGACTTTTATATCAAGGGGAACAACATATTATATTTTGACTTATATTTATAAATCGGAAGTGGTACTTTACTTGAAGCCCATAACAGTTTTTAATGAAGAACTGTATTAAAATATGATCCAAAAATTTTCAAATTTAGTATTTAAGACTTTTGGACCAAGGGTGACAACATATTATATTTTGACTAAAATTGATAAACCGGAAGTGGTATTTTACTTGAAGCCCATAACAGTTTTTAATGAAGAACTGTATTAAAATATAATCCAAAAAATTTCAAATTTAGTATTTAAGACTTTTGGACCAAGGGTAACAACATATTATATTTGAACTAAACTAGATAAACCGGAAGTGATACTTTACTTGAAGCCTGTAACAGTTTTTAATGAAGAACTGTAATAAAATATAATCCAAAAATTTTCAAATTTAGTATCTGACAAACGTGTTATATCCATCCTTATCGCAAACGCTTGTAGTCTTTGCAAATGACAGAGATAAATATATGACAATTTATTAATTCATTCATGATACAGATGACCTTGATCAGAAATCTTTAACAAATTTTACTGTACTTGGTTGAAAATTACTCGAATTTATGTAGAATGTATTTAAATATATTTTAGCTGTACTGAAATTCTGAAACTAACTTTTTCTCATGAAAACAACTCCCCTAAATTCAAATATGATAATTACAAGTCCTTATCTGTTTTAGTTTTCGAAATATTATTTTTTTTATTAGAAAGGAAATATAAGATCTAATTTTGACGTCCAGAAATTCTGTAACTAATTTTTGCTTATTGAAACGTCTTTAATAATTGTCTCTAACTATTTATGAAAATGTAGAAATCCTGAGAGAAATATACATTATTTATATTTTCGACGCAGTTTAAGTTATATTTTACCGCAACTAGATCATTTATTATTATTGTTTTTAGACATCCTATCTAACATTTTGGCTAAGAAATACACAAAATACAGACTAAGCCCTGAAATTATACAATATACATAACATAAATATATAAAAAATCAACAATATATACGGACGAAATCGCGGCGACGAACGGATAAAATTATTCAAAGGAAAGGTGAATAAAAAAAACACATTTTTCTTTTATTTATTTTTACAATAACAATATTTTTACTAACATATATCTATTAACTTGAATAGATATATGATTTCGTGGGCGTGAGTGTGTGTTTGCAAAATTATTGCAAAAGCAAGTGTGTGTAACTATAATTTCAGAAGTTAAAACTGCAAACTAATACTTTAAAATGCAAGTAAACTATAATTTAATAAGTTAAAAGCACAAAAAATTTAAATGCAAGTAAACTAATTAAACTAATTGAAAAACGTTACCAAAAACTTAAAACACAAATATAATGAAATATAACTATAATTTAGTGTTTAGTGTATCTGTTTCAATGACACAAGAGTGCCTCCTGGGGTGCACACGATGATACCTTCATCTGAAATCGCGAAAAATATGTTTCATATCTACAGCTGGTCCTATAGATCATTGATAAATGTAGTTTCGTTTCTAAATGAAATGTCTGTTTTTTATTTTTTTTTACTACAAAATTAAATAAATTTAAATATTACAATATGTGTTCTTTTTTAAATATTTGCATAATGAAAACTTTTCAATCAAAACTTAAAAAAAAATACGACAAATTTTTGATATAGTTTTGAACCCGAATATTTTACATTTTTAGATATTTATTTCACAACTAATCATGTGTAGTATTAAATTAAATAATGGGGTAGACACTCCAAATAAAAACTACGCTACCCTGTCCTTAAATAACGCGGAAACCGACCCGAACCCGAAAAAGTATCGGCAAAACTTTAATTATATTTTACCCTAACTTTAAAATGCAAATGAATTTAATTTTAATGTAATATTAGCAAAAAAATTAATCGCGACTTTAACTAAACTATTGTTGACTTCTTGTGGTTGTAGATTGGCCTTTAAAGTACTTAAAGCCTTAAACAAAGCTTTAGATAAGCCCTGCTGTTGATCAAAGGCTTAAACCAGCCTTTACACAGAAATCAATGAAATTATTGAATTAAAATTAAATAAATTTAAATATTACAATAAGTGCACGTTTTTAAATAATTATACAATGTAAGTCTATTGAACACTTTTGAATCTAAACTTAAAAAAATATCTTTATTTAAAAAAAATACAACAAATTTTAGATTTAGTTTTGAACCCGAGTATTTTACATATCTAGCCATTTATTTCACAACTAATCATGTGTAGTATTAAATTAAATAATGGGGTAGACACTCCAAATAAAAATTACGCTACCCTGTCCTTAAATAACGCGGAAACCGACCCGAACCCGAAAAAGTATCGGCAAAACTTTATATTTAACCCTAACTTTAAAATGCAAATGAATTTAATTTTAATGTAATATTAGCAAAAAAAATTAATCGCGACTTTAACTAAAATAATTCGAACTATTGTTGCCTTCTTGTGGTTTTAGATTGCCCTTAAAGTACTTAAAGCCTTAAACAAAGCTTTAGACAAGACCTGCTGTAGATCAAAGACTTAAACCAACCTTTACACTCCTTGGATACTTCGCTGGAACCCTGTATTGTAAACCGTACTTGTTTAAAAATATTTTCAAACAAATACAATTTTTTTGGGAAAAAAAATCTATTTCTAAACGAATGGATATTTATTTAAACTCTAAAAAAAACTAAGTTTCGCCGATTTATTTACGATATTGTAACGAGTTACGACGCCCGGTTTGTTAACATAGACATTCACAATGTGCCTCGGAAAAGAAATACAGAATACGATTATTTGAATTAAATTCAACAATATAAATCATATTTTCAGGAGAAAAATGAATTTATTTTTGTATTCTGTTGAATAAAAATAGCAAAAAAATGGTGTAGAAAGGCGCATAATATAACGACTTACATTGATGAACACAGCTCAGCTATCAGCAAGAAGAATCAGCTAGGCCCCAAGACGTCTCAGCGACCCCAGGACGGCAAACTCCAAGAAATATTTTTTTATTCAGTGGAACTCTGGAACACAAAAATAATTTATTTTAAATACAAGTATTTCAATAATAAAACATGTTATCAGCATAAATAACTATTAAAACAGTTAAACTATGTTTAAACTTATCATTGTTGCTAATTTGCAACAATATACAATATTTCATTATTAAAATAATTAAAATATGCACGATACTTCAATAACATAATAAAGATAAATATTCTATTTTCTATTAGATTTAATTATATTTTTTTCTTCATATTCAATGAATTTAGAGATAAAGAATTATAAAGAAATAATTTGTAACCTAATGCTATTCAAATATTACTAATTGACAGATGTCAGTGTCAAATAAAATTTACATATCTTTGCGAAATGATTTTACTAGAAATATAAAATAATTTAATTGTTTTAAATGGTTTTATTTTCTCCTTATTTAAAAAAAATATACTGTTCTTTTTAGTAGTTCAGTTCAGTATGAAGTCAGATCAGTTCATTTCTCCCATAAAAAGAAAGCGCCTATACAATCGTTTGCAAAAAAAATTCTTTATGGACTTTATACAAAATATGAATGGACGAAAGGTAATGTTCTAGACACATCAGATTTTTTTATATACAGTAAAAAAAATCTGATGTGACCAACACAGTACCTCCCGCCATTTACCTATGTATATAATTTTTATATTACTTTATAAATTTATCCATACAATATATAGAAAAAGTATTAAAGCAAACTTGTAGTAAATGGAATAATCTTTAATTTTTATAATAACAAATTGAGAAAAAATTACATTTAAAGGTATTTTTTGAAGAAAAACTATCTTGAGCTTCAAGTAAACTGCCATTTCCGGTTATCCGATTGCCACCAAAATCTAATCAGATATTTCCATATTAGAATAACGTAGAAATACATGGTTTCAAAACTTTCTGAATGATAGTATTTGAGTTAGAGCGTATACAGGATCCACACACACACACACATACGAACATACATACATACATACATACATACATACATACACACAGACATCATCGTGAAAATTTTAAAAATGGATTCTAGGGACCTTAAAACGTAGTCATTTACCAAAATCTCGATATGCGATTTTTAGCACGATCCCTATACCTCCCTTACCAAGGGTAGCGGGAGGTAAAAAATTAAAGATGTCCAATCAAGGTCATCTATATCATGAATGAATTAACAAAATTGACAATACTTTCGCTGTAGAGTAAGTTTATTTATTAATTAAGATATATTACCTCGATTTATAGATGTACGATCGTACGAATAATTATATTTTTTAGAAGAATACGGTATTTATTTTCCATAAATATGAAAATAAATTAATGATCCCGACGGTTTCTAAATTATGCCGAATTTTAAATGGAATAAAAGTATCCCTGTGGTGACTCTCCACGTCAGCAATGAGTGCCTGTGGTGAGGTAAATGCCCGCATCGTACGATATCGTCATTATTATCAGTATGTGTACAAAGCAGATTGGCACATCCAGCAATACCATTAATATATTTATTTATTTAGAAACAAGAAATGCTTTGGCTATTGCTACTAATTAAAAACAAATTTTATTTTTAAAATTATTAATAAACCAAAAACAATAAAAAATCAAAAGCAATTTTAATTCTGAATAGTTTTCTATATAGTTTTTCCCGTAAAATGAACAGGAGATCAGGAAATTACATAAATATATATATATCTTAAATATTTGATAACGATCAAAATTAAATCGATTGAAATTTGACCCAATTCATAAAAAATAAACACAATTTCACATTAATACAAAACTTGATATTATAAATATAAAACCAGAGCACATAAACATTCATAGAAATTATTTCCATTAACACAAATTATACCGTTTGAATATTGGTAGACATAAATATAAAAGAAAATTTTACTATTAATCATTTGATTTTAGACTCACCGTTCAAAACAAAATTCTGCAAACACAAAACAGTTCAACCAAAACCACGTGTTACATAAAAAATTCTGCATGAAATATGTTGAAATTAGGTTCGGCAGAACTTCAAAAACTATATCACGATAATTATAAAGACATAATAACAATTATTATCATATTTCTGGCATTATTTCATCAGTTTTTCCTTTCTTATCAGTTTTTCTATATCGGAGCACGTGTATGCGTCGTTATTCATTGCCATTACGTAGCGTCTTTTACCAGAATGCAATGCTTTGAGGAAGAAGGCTAGGATTGGTCGAAATAAATCACGTGGGGTCACGTGGTTCAACAGCAAATTCATTTGAAATATTTAAAAATATATTTCAGACGAAGGAAAAATGAATTTATTTTTATGTTTTTATAATGTGCGATACAAATTATGAATTTGTTGTATATTAATATGTTATAATAAGCTATTTTACAATATTTATCATTTTTAGGGCAGGCAAGAAATTGAATAAAATACCGGTTAATAATTTTTGTTTGAAAATCGGTTTTCAAGGATGGTTTAATAGTTGCAAAACCGGTTACTCAAACCGGGTTTTAAGCCTGTTAACCTAACCGGTTTATCACAATTTTTTAAGACGCGTTTACCCTCAAATTCTTAGTTCATCCTTCCGCAAAAATGTTTTAAAAAATGGTATAGGACCTCTATTATAAATTTTATTAAAGGTATTATCTTTGGACAAAAAATTCAATGAGTTTTTAGTGAATAAGTACGTTTTAGGGTCCATATAATACGATTTTACCATTTTTACGATGATGTATGTATGTGTGTCTGTGTGTGTGTGACGAAAATTTCGGATCATATAAATTCAACACCACGATTCCAAAAATTATATTTTTTTCATATATCCAGAAGAAAAGGTGATTAGATTTTGGTTATAATTGATCATCCGGAAGTACCCTCATTTGAAGATTTTAACAGTTTTTCTTGAAATAACTCAGTTAAATATTATTATAACTTAAAGAATATTATAATAGATATAGAGTTAAAGAATTATAAAGACATTAAATTTCATAAATCAGCCAGCTACGCTAACCATGAAAACTGCTAATGTATTCAGATAATTCAAATTGATAGATGTCAGAATCAATGAAAAGTAAATGAATGTGGCAGAGATGAAGATGTTGAGGAAGGCACAGAAAGATACTGTAAGGAATGAAAGAATAAGGGAAATAACTCTAGTGAAATTAAATAATTTCTAAAATAACTATTTTACAATATTTATTGTATTTATTTTAAAAGTGAAACTGGAGCAGGTAAATCAGTTTGTAGAATGATGTCGAGGGATGGTCGAATTGATCGAGAGATAGAAAGGAGAGTGAGTGCGGGATGTAAGGTAATGGGTGCTCTGGGTACGTTTGCACGAAACGTTAACGTATCAAGGGTTGCTCGGTTAAGTATATATAATGGCGTGCTAGTGCCTGCTTTGATGTATGGAAGCGAATGCTGGGCATGGACGGGGAAGCATAAAAAGAGAGTGACTGCCGTGAAAATGATGTATTTACAATAAAAAATTGAAATATATCCGATCAAGGTCATTTGTATCATGAACGAATTAATAAATTGGCATACATTTATCCCCCTCCTTTACAAAGGCTTTAAGCGCGTGCGATAAGGATGGATATAACACGCTTGTCTTTCAAAAATATTGTTTCGACTAAGTTAAGACATTCCATTTTAAAACGATGCTAGTTATTGATAATGCTTTCGCTGTAACGCAAGTTTATTTATTAATTCAGATACATTACCTTGATTCATAGCCGTACGAATAACGTTATTTTCTGTCAGTGTCACTGACATTGTGTCAGTATCTTAATTTTCACATATTTGGTTTTACATTTGCTAATAAACTTACCAGTTGAATTATTTTTAAATTTTGAATGCTGTTATTGTAACAAATATTTTTATAATAATTAAATAACAGTAGTATCTTATATACCCTCATAAAAACTAAGCAAACGACAGTACTAAATTTGTCAGAATGGGCGGAGCAAAAATCTGAATTCACACAATTCGTAGATGACCTTGATCGAACATCTTTCAAAATTTTGGGATCACGTAAGGAATAATTTGATATATGGTTGGGAACAATGTTATTAGGAGAGTTGGTGTGAATCAGTTGAGATGGTTTAGTCAAGTGGAGAGAATGGCGAATGAACGGCTTGTTAAGCGTATATATCTTGGTGAAGTTGAAGGTGTTTGATTGCGTGGCCGACCAGTGTGTAAGTGGATGGTGAAAAAGTTTCCAAGTAGGAAGAGATGAATGTATGAATGCGATTATGAGTGTGGCCGAGGCGAAAGAAGTCTGCTTAGATGGGAATGTGTGGTGAAGGATGATTGTTTCCTAACTATTATTGTGATCCGGATGCGGTATTTCGCTACCGAAAATCGGTCACTTTAATATGTTTAAGAGTAAGGATTTGTTGTATGATGTTGATGTTCTTATTATTTTCGGGTTTGTGTTAACCCACTAAGTGGGACATGCGTGATTTTATTTATTTATATTTGGCTTCTTAACAGGACGAATCCCAATAATAAAGAAGCTCTAGCACTGTATACAAAAAGAAAATAACAGAAAAATTCAATTGGGGTCATTTAAAAAAAACGTTTTTTTATAAAATCGTAAAATCCGTCTCATTTAATAAATATAGTAATATAAAATAACATGAAATATGCGACTTTTCATTTATAAATTTGCTATAAACTTTCGCGGCTGTAAAATTCGTGACGTCACGGCTTGTTACTCACGTCCACGTGATATCCGTTTGCTGCTGTAAACAAGCTAACCAAAAATTGTGACTGGTGACAGCAGAGTTAAGAGTAAAGGTATGTAAATAAAACATTTATTAAAATAAATACCAAAAGTAAATATGTTTTTCGTTAACAATATGTTGCTGTCACAAAATCAAACTGACAAGTGATAAGTCAAACAATCATAGTTCCAAACACAACCGATAGAGAGCTACTGCTGCATCCGACAAGCCGTGACGTCAGAAGACTTTTAAAAAATCATATCTCT
This sequence comes from Harpalus rufipes, assembly GCA_951394225.1. Lineage (NCBI taxonomy): Eukaryota > Metazoa > Arthropoda > Insecta > Coleoptera > Carabidae > Harpalus > Harpalus rufipes. Next base: position 1,955,884 of record OX596285.1, on the reverse strand, counting down.
GATTCTAAAGACTTGTAAATTGTAACACATACACTTACATATTTAATTTGATCTTTCAAGAAAAAAATAAATTAGAATATGTGAAATGACCCCATTATGTGAAATAAACAAAAACAGTAACGTGTTTATAATATTTTTGAATAAGATAATTTTATATAGTAATGGCAGCAAATACTAATATAAATAATTATACATGTATGTATTCAGAATTTCAGTACCATATATTTTGTGTCCTATAGGGCGTGAATACACAAAACAGCTGATTCCAAGCAGTTCAAGGTCACTAAAATCACATGTCTAGTCTCGCCCTATAATGACTTACCTTCTATTTTTGTTGGTACGGCAACTTTATATTATTAAAGTATAGGGCATGTTAGTAAAATAAATGTTATTATTAAAACTATATATTTTTATTTATATATTTAAAATTAAAATAACATTAAACTACAAAAACATTACATAGAAAATGATATTCTACAATACTTATATGTATCACTTAAAATATTTAATGTCATGAAATCTATGTGATTTAAAGAGTATTAAAACTTATATTGAATTGGAATACTTTCTATGATGAAAAATAAATATTGCACTTTTAGAAAAATATTAATATCGTTGTGATAGTCAGTCATATATCGTATACACATATAAAATAAATAACGAGGAATGTGTAATAAATATTTTTACAAAATCCACAAAACAGCCACGTGGGAAAAAATTGCGCCCAATTGTAAAATAAATAGTGCAGTCTCCATATTTTATATAAATATTACAAAAATATATTATCCAGTCGAGAGATCTGTCTATGAACACACATATCATCACGAAAATAATTTGCGCCGTAGAAGATATCACAGGCACTTACAAATCTTGGAGAGAGCACCACATAAGTTATTTTTAATATTGAAATAAAATAAATAATCGATGATGTATTTAATTTTGGTTTTGATAAATTTTGTTGCCATACCAAATAAAAATAGAAGTACAAATAAAAAAATGTCGAATATACCAGCATAATAAAATTTTATACATTTCCAGCGTTTATCCAGCGTCACCTCACGAGCATTAAAACCCCCAACAAAATGGAGGATGTAATTAAAACATAAGATTTTTGTTTTGTGGTCATGAAATCAATTGTTATAATTAGTGCAGTGCCTCACCGGAAAAGAAATAAAGCAGTATGTAAATTAAATTTTAACTTATTCCGTTAATGCTTGTCTTTATAAATATCAAAAATTTAAGCCACCACTATAACTAATATGTAATGCAGTTCACCTAATTTACACCCTATAAAGTGCTTCTCGAAATGAATAGTATAAATGCCTAATGTTTTTGATAAAGCATTCAAATGCTAAATGCAATGAGTGCGTAAAGGAAAAAAGATAATCGCTTTATCTTCCACGCGGCCCAATAGAGGCCGTTACCATAAATTTTGTAAGTAGGTTCACAACATTACTGCATATTTTTGCAAGATTAAATAATATTAGCTGTAAATTGCATTCGACAATAAACATAACATAACCTGTCTTGTCTGGCATTTTTATTATAATAGGTTCTGGTTTGCGACTGATACGTATTGCAGTAAATATTTAAATAGTGTTTTTGTAATTTGAATTTTAGTTCAAAACAAAAAACAAATAATGGCTTCGACTTCAACTTTAAAAGAATTGAGTTGAGAATTAATCAACTGTTTTATGAAGATAAACTATTTGTCAAAGAATTTCCTAAAATGTTCTGTGATTTGCACATCCCTTGAAATAATGTAACTTTCAATTGTAAGGCATTTGACCTTGAATGTTAAAAAATTTCGCCAGCGGCGCATTTTTTTTCTGGATACCTTGCCTCGGCAAAGTTTTACTGCACGAGCCGCCACTGAATAGATTTTATATCTATCAAAACCAACTTTACACAATCTTAATTTCCATGTTTCTACCTTGTATTTTGTATTGTAGAACAAAGATTTGGACCCTTTTTAAACGTTATTTGTGCCACTTTTCAATATTATGTACACTGGAATATTCAAAACCGTAACATTTTAGGGAACCCAAACCCAGTCCCGAACCTCAAATATATTTTTCATTGAACTCGTCGAACCGAAGCGGGTATTAAAATTCGGCTTCAGGGTTTAGCTCCGGTTCAGGTTCATTTTGAGTTTGAAACGTAAGCACAAGCGTAATGATAATTGACGCCTGTGTTGTCTGTTTATGAAAATTGTTCCGAATTGTGCCCTGATTTAAACATACAAAATACATATTTTATAGCATTACGCTTTTAAAAACGTTTTAAACATTCAATTTTCAACAAAAACTCTTACACGTGACAATTTTTACCTTCCGTCACCTTTAGGTAAGGAAGGTATTGTCTTTGGTCAAAAAAATCAATGAGTTTTTAGTGAATAAGCATGTTTTAGGGTCCATATAATACGATTTTACCATTTTTACGATGATGTCTGTATGTATGTGTGTCTGTGTGTGACAAAAGTTCCGGATTCCATAACTTCAATAACACGATTCCAAAAATTATAATTTTTTCGTATTCCTCAAGTTTACATCCAGAAGAACAACTGATTAGATTTTGGTTATACTTGGTGAACCGGAAGTAGCCTCATTTGAAGAATTAACAGTTAAATTTGATTTATTGACATTTAACGTTATTATAACTTAAAGAATATATTATTCTCTATACGATTTGATTACAATTTATACTTCATATTCAATAGATACAGAGGTAAAGAATTTTAAAGAAATTAAATTTTATAATTCAGCCAGCTATGCTAAACATGGAAACTACTAATATATTCATATAATTCAAATTGACAGATGTCAGTATCAATAAAAAGTAAATTAATGTGGCAGAGATGAGGATGTTGAAGTAGATGTTGGGGAAGACACAGAAAAATAGGTAAGGAAATAACTCTAGTGGTACAAGTTTTTAGAAAGATACAAGCGAGATGATTGCATTGGTTTGAACATGTCATGAGGAGAAATGAAGAATTATATTGGAACAAGAATGAATAGTTTACTAAAAGGACGTTAAAGAAACAGAGGAAGACCAAAGATAAGATGGAAGGACTGTATTGCGGAAGATTTGAGAGAAAAGGAACTGAATGAAAACGACATGCAAAAATAGCGACCCCTACCGAATGGGAAAAGCTAAAGAAGAAGAAGATGCCAGTGTCAAGTGCAATTTGAATAGTTTGTTTATGAAATAATTGTACTGGAAATTTAGAATCTTTTGTAAGAAAAATTATGGAATTTATACATTATACACGAGAATGACGGAAGGTATTGTGCTGGCCACAACAGATTTTTTGTCTACAATTTGTTAATTTGTTCATGATACAGATAACCTTGATCAAACATCTTTAAAAAAAATACTGAACTTTTCTAAATACTTCTAAACCGTCAAAAAGCTTATTTTATCGATTTGATATGCTGGTATATGCGACATATTTGCAAAAAACAGGCTGTTTTGTATATTAAATTTTCCTAAAATTCACATTAAATGTGTTTGTACATACCTTCAATCTACAACAAAGACCCCTCTTCACGGCACGGCCTTTTCGTCTTTGTTAAGCGGCGTGATTTCATGTTCTTTCGCCGAATCCCAAACCTCATCCCTCTGCACAGAATTCCATTTCTGCATCTCGCCAGTTCCCAACAACAAGAAATGATAACCTCCAAATAAATATATGAAACAAAGAATCCAAAACACTAGCTTCCAAGTTTGGTAGCTGCTTTCTTCGTTGGTGAGACTAGCAACCATAAACGTAGACATAAAACCACCGAATGAACTTAGGGTGTTCGCCATCCCGAATATTGTACCGGAAAAATTTGGAGCGATGTCTAAAGCGTTCGCGAGATAGCCAGCTGTTACCGCGCCATTTATTGTTAAGGTTAGAGTGAATAATGTAACGGATATTGTTGCACTAACACCGTATGTTGCTTGGAGGATCATCAAAAGACCGGGAACCATCACAGCTATGAAGAAAAACACTTATTAACACATACACACGCACAGCAATCACAAAAATGAACGATTTTGAACACAGTGACGACATCTGATTATTTTTTGAATGCATTAATTCTGTAACTTACCGAATGTTGTGAATATTTTTCGGGTAGCAGTTGTTGATAATCTTCCACTTCTTCTCAAATAATCGGCCAGCCAAGAAGCAATTACAGCCATTATATATTTGCCGAAATATGGAAAACTCGACAGAATTCCATTCTGCAAAGAAATGCATCGTTTTTATGGTTGATAGTATAAGAAAATAATTTTTAAACATTGACTTTTTCATTTTGTTTAAATATATAACACTGAAAAACGGGCCACTCAATAGTTATTTGTCAACCTAAAGAGAAAAGCGATATCTTCTCGTGTTAAATACATTATTTTCACGACACGTTTTTAAAAACGATTTGTTCGAACCTTACATACACTTTAAGAAAAGATTAGTATGATACGGGTAATATTTTGTTTATTTGAATCAATATACAGGGTGAGTCACCGAAATCGCCGTCTTCGATATCTCCCTTGTCGTTAGAAATACAACATAAGTTTATTAACAGAATTTATTCGACTACTCAAGGAGCATAACGTAAAATTATTTTCACATATACAGGGTGTTGCATTACGGCTCGGCGAGAATTGTTTGTCTTTTTTTAAATGGAACACCCTATATATTTTTATATATTTTGAATTGTATTTTATTCACCTATACGAACATATGAATTTTGTTTTAGTTTTCCACGGCGTTGCCAAGTTATTCCGTTTTTTCTCTAAAAAAGACCGAATACACGCATTGCTTTATAAAGGCTTACTGAAGTTATTTTAATAGTAAGAATTAAGAATTTTCTTTTCAGTATAACTGTAATTATACTCTATGTTCTGACATATTTTTTTTTAAATGTAATTATACAGGCTGTTCAATAAAGCGAATCAAATGTGCTCAATTTCAAATGACCATAACTCGTCATTTTCAAATGGAACACCCTATATTTTATTATTCAGTTGTATGTATTTTTGTATTATCTTCATATATTATTAAGGGTATCCTATGCCTAAAACCAATAATTTCGGAGATTTTCACCATTTTTCTCTAAATTTATATAGTCACTTAAAAATTAAATCTAGTATGCCATTGATATTGTTTTTTGAATAAGAAACAATTGCAGTAATGACTGTAGTTTCATTAGCCAGGTTATTATTAATAACAGTGGGATTAAGTAAATTAATTTATTAATATGAGTCTCTCGCAAGAAGAACTTACGAATATGGTGTACACACTTGGAAAAGCGGAAAGAAACCCTCTGAACATGACCAGTTCTTTCAAACCTTTCCCTTAGTTTTTCAAAAGAACGCGGATTTGGATGTCGTCTTCCCTGAAACCGTTGTGCATAAATTCTTGATGCCAAAAGAGCGTTTGTTGCCGCTTCTCCAAGTGCGTACACCATATTCGTAAGCTCTTCTTGCGCACTCTCCACGCCAGCATTGAGTGCCCGTGAGGTGACGCCTGGCCTGACCAGCATACACCATATTCGTAAGTTCTTCTTGCGAGAGACTCATATTAATAAACAAATTTACTTAATCCCTCTGTTATTAATAATAACCTGGCTAATGAAACTACAGTCATTACTGCAATTGTTTCTTATTCAAAAAACAATATCAATGGCATACTAGATTTAATTTTTAAGTGACTATATAAATTTAGAGAAAAATGGTGAAAATCTCCGAAATTATTGGTTTTAGGCATAGGATACCCTTAATAATATATGAAGATAATACAAAAATACATACAACTGAATAATAAAATATAGGGTGTTCCATTTGAAAATGACGAGTTATGGTCATTTGAAATTGAGCACATTTGATTCGCTTTATTGAACAGCCTGTATAATTACATTTAAAAAAAAATATGTCAGAACATAGAGTATAATTACAGTTATACTGAAAAGAAAATTCTTAATTCTTACTATTAAAATAACTTCAGTAAGCCTTTATAAAGCAATGCGTGTATTCGGTCTTTTTTAGAGAAAAAACGGAATAACTTGGCAACGCCGTGGAAAACTAAAACAAAATTCATATGTTCGTATAGGTGAATAAAATACAATTCAAAATATATAAAAATATATAGGGTGTTCCATTTAAAAAAAGACAAACAATTCTCGCCGAGCCGTAATGCAACACCCTGTATATGTGAAAATAATTTTACGTTATGCTCCTTGAGTAGTCGAATAAATTCTGTTAATAAACTTATGTTGTATTTCTAACGACAAGGGAGATATCGAAGACGGCGATTTCGGTGACTCACCCTGTATATTATTTATAATTTATATTTACACTTTGACAACACAACACACAACTGACACGTCAAAAGTTAGGTTATCAGACGCAAGGCGGTGTAACAATGTTACCAATTAACCAAGCTTAAATCTAAATTAAAATTGTCAAATTGTGATTTAATATAGAAAAAGATAAATATGACATAATTGGAAGATAATTTAAAGTACGTATATCACTAAAAGGAATTTATTTATAATTTTTACAATATATTTTTTGTAAATAACAGTCATGTTGGTAACACTTCTATATTTTCCTCACTATTTCGGGGGAAGAAAGTTGAGCTTTCTATGCATGTCGTGAAAAAAATAACTTTTATGTACTCATGCATTGAAATGTGTTGTTTCGCGTCCGAAATTTCAATTTCCCAAGTCTCCACCAGATGTGTCCGGGAAATTTTGGAAAAAATACTCCTATTTCTAAAGCATTTCTTAAAGAACTATATTTGTAATAAAAAAATATAGTTTCTCAAACACTCGTTCGCTTAATAATAATAAATTTAATTTTAATTTTATTATTGACAAAGTTTGGTTTACCTAACGAATTTAAATTATTTATTTTATATAAAAATGGTTGGCTTTCAAGCGCCATCTACTATTTTCTTGAAATGAAATATAGGCTTAGGGACTAACAAATCTTGATATTTGGCTGGAATGGTAGCGTTTCCGGTTTAACCGAAAGTAACAATAACTTTCATATTTTAAGTGGAACACCCAATATATACATAATTTTCTGTTACATTTTTGTAATATATTGTTTATAGGTGTCCCATCATGCCAAATACCTCGATTTGTCAGTCTAATTTACAAAAATTGTAAATAAAAAAGTTATTTTGAGTGGCCCGTTTTTCAGTTTTTGACTTATGGCCTTTTGACTTCGGCAGTAGCGAAATATATTACAAATTTCCGTGAAAAAGTAAAGTTTTATTGATAATTTATACAGAAAACAACTTAATTCCTTCTATGAACTATAATAAATGTATGTTTTATATTCTGTTGTTTATAAAAAACAATTTCCTTGAATTTTAGTGAAATCATTCTTATTATTCCGTGACCAGTTTTACCTAAACGTTTTTTATAAGATTTGCTCACCTTTTCAGATAATAATTGTAATTAATGTTGGGAAATACCGTTAAAATTTACATTTAATTGTTTACTATCCGCTTTTTTTTTAGATTAATTGTAACGTAGTATGAATGATGTATTTTTCATTGACAATTTCATAAGAAATAATTGCGCTTTAAATTTTTTTGGGCCTATAATTATGATAACAATTGTAACACGGTAAATGTCAATGTTTCAAATAGTTACAATTGTTTTAGTTCATTGTTTTATTTCAAGCCACAGTCATGGCTCACTATTCTCTTTTCGACTAGGTGTATAAAAAAGTGCCCGCCATTTTACTTTTTAATAATGTAACATATGGATTATTTTACATGATTGTAAAGCAAATTTGTTGTACTTTGTAAAAAAATATAGTATGTTCCATTTCAAATATCAAAGTTAATATTAATTACTAATAAACCGGAAGTGGTATCATGAATGTACATCCGTCATCAAGTAGCTTACATTTAGTTATATGCAAATTAAGTAGAAACTTTTGAATTCTTTCCTAATTGTAGTTATTTCATGCGAATTATTTAGGTTAAAACAATTTTCTGCAACCGGTCTCGGCGACATTGCATCATTTACCAGTTATGCAGATAGACACAGATTAAAATAAATGTCTAATGTATGTTAATCTACTCATTTGTTACATTTAACGTCATTTTAATTCTTTCTACGGTGTTAAACCAAAGTCCGTCGCCTTTGCAAAAATTTTCGGTTCATTTAATTTAATAAACAGATTGCAAGTGGGAGAGAGTTCACAAGTACTTGATTATTAATTTACTGATAATATATTTGAATAGGGAAAATGATTACGAAATTGATACAAAATAATGTTTTTAAAATTTCACTTACTGCTTTAATGTTGAAAAGAAAAACATCCTTCATATATGTCGGCAACTGATTCACCACTGTAAAATAACCAAAAACTGAACATCCATGGGTCACCACGATGGCCCAAACTGGTCCCGACGTCAAAATCTGCCCCCAAGGTACTCGAGAAGGCTTCTTGTTTCTTCCATCAGTCTTCGAAATCTCTGATTCGATGTATTCTCGCTCTTCGATTGAAATTCGGGGATGTTGGGCTGGGGAGTCGAAGACCACGAGGAACCAAGCGATAGACCAAATCAGACCAACAATACCTACAGAGAGTGATTTGTTTTTAACAAAAATAAAACAGATTCTGATTTGTCGAAAGCCGACATAATTTTTACTTGTGTAATCTGTAGTTTACAAAGTATATGTTCAAATGGAAGTCTCTATAAGTGGTTTTTAAAATAAGGAGAACATGCATCAATTGATGGGGAGATGTTTAAAGATGATAATTGAGGCAAAAAAATTGCTCCAAAAGCAATGGATGTCTACAGAAATTGATACATGAATTAATTTCCTATACTCAAGATTAACATCTTTAAATATTGTCTTGCAATGAGCTGAAGAAAACGCAAATGAAATAATTTCTAAAATTCTAATTCTCCAAAACATCTTGTTAAAAAAATACAGAATGTTAAAAACTAATAAACTTATGCAAAAAGTACTAACAATTATTTTATTTAACACGTTCACTGAGGGGATTTTTTTAAGTTTTACTAAATTTTTATTTTAATATTTCCCTCTATAACTAAAACTGAATGTAAAATGTCTGGAGAAATAATATGAAAGTTATAAACTCTATTATAGTCGTTCTAGTTCGATCTTACTTACTTTAGCGTACCCGAAAATCTTTAGATATGTTTTAATATTTAACGTTTATTCTGCTAAAAGCATTAAATACATCTTGTACAAAGGCAGGTTTGAACATAGTTGAAATATTGTTTAAACTTAAAGTTTTTATTAGTTTGCAACAATATAAAACACCAAATTCATTTAACATTATGTGTTTTCTAAATCCGGCATTTTTTAAACAAGTGCATATACAATATATTGTAAACACCTCGAAATACATATAAAATCATGGAAAATGTAAACGAAAATAACATTATGCCGTAAATTTCGAATGATTTCCATGCCATAAATAAAATTCTACTCACGATTCAAGCATTTTAGTTCGGCAGTATATTTACGTAATATTATTGTACTAATACATCGACCCCCGTAACAATTATTATCTCAAACGTTGAACTAACACTTTAAATCACTTTTCTATATGTTTTTTCTTATGTATCTCAAGTTTTAACGAGGAAAATGAACATTTTACGACGCCAAAATGCGAAATCACATGTTATCGCCATTTTATGATGTGCTTGCATGAACCACGCCATCACACAACTGACGTAATAACTGGTAATAACAAAATATACAGTATTCCCAAAAAAAATTATACATTTTACTTTTATAGGTAAAATGTAAAATAAAAAGGGTTTCCAAAAATGAAATTCATTAAAAAAATTAATTATATTCTTCTTTTGATATTACAGAATCAATTGGTAGTCATCAAATTTAAAAAAAATGTTTATGTTTATCCGCAGAAGATTGTAAATTTTCTTTTAAAATTAATAAGTAATTACATCGTACCACACAAATCCACAAATTTTAAGTATAAATAAATGATTTACAGTAAATTTTATATGTTTCCTGTAAATTTGAGCCGAATTCATAACCAAATAAAAGTTTTGTTTTGGAAAAATTCGGGCGTCATTGTAGACATATTAAAATAAAACTTTGACCAGACGGTTTAAAGATTTGAAAATGAGTTAATTTATACTTTAAACCCCGTAGAACACGAATTTCGTGGTAATTTGAAGATAATTTAAACCGTGGAGTAGTTATGAGCAAAATAAAATGCATATTATTATGGCAACTTTTTCCCAATTTTTCACCAAAATATCGACTCTATTTTCCGGAATCGTTAAAGCCTTTTTGACACTTTTAAAATATTAATATACCAAATCGACCCTCCAGAGATCGTTTTAGCGAGAATTAACACTCTATCTTCAAAATAATTCGAGATATTAGCCGATTTTTAACCTCACATTTTTGGCCAAAAATGTACAATTTTTGAACCCGGGTTTGAGGAGTTTTTAACCGGAAATTTAACCACTTTTATACCGGAAATATACAATTTAATCCTGTAAAGTTCATTTTTGCAAAAATAAACCCTCTATCTTTAACCAAAATCGTGATATTGATCCTTTTTAACCTCACATTTTTGGCCGAAACTAAACATGAAAACATGCATTTTTGGAGGCTCATAACTCCTAAACTGTTTGAAATATCTTCAAATTAATACTAAAATTTTGTTATAAAGGATTAAAATATCAGCTATTAATTTATAAAAAAATATAATTATCTTTTTGTCACATAATAAAACGGATCACAAGTACCGCAAAATAAATAAAATTTTCATCATACTCATAAATAATACGTCACTAATATTAGATAATAAACTTATAAATCATTAACAAATAATCTCATATATTGCAAGATAAAAATGCAGAAAATATTCCATTCAAGTGTACATTTCACAATCATAAACATTTGACACAAATTTTGCAATGAAATAAAATAATAAACAAGATTTGTTAAACAAAATTGCAACCATTTGTTGCTAACAACAAAAATCATCAATCATTTAATTATCTCGGGTCGTTTTTGGATAATAGGGGTCAGACAAAAAGTAATAAAAAAGTTTCTGATCCCGTACAATTTATAAAAGTAAGAATACCTTCAAAAATTTCCATTGACAAGGTGGGAGAAATGGTTTTTTAATATCTTTTGTACGATTCTAAAAATATACGAGATTTTAGGATAGTCCAAGATTGGGAAAGGAGTACACGTGTTTTAAATTTTGGAATTTGATCTTTGAAATGAATTTATTTTTGTAATAAGTGTTGTGATGTCATGAAATATTTTATACTTGCAAATAAGTTGTTAATATGTACATATACTTAAAATTAAATAAATACAAATGTGTTAATAAATTGTACTAAATTATAATTCGCACATTTTTGTCTGGTTTTGAAGTAAATACTCTCTCAGTAAATATTTTAAAACTAAATAAACAATATTTATTAATATGTTAATGCATTATTATGTTTAGTAAATAAATAAATTAAAATTGACAGTTCTTTACCGCACATTTGTTACACTCAATTTAATTTGTATGTAATTATTGGTACAGGACAGTACTCAAAATATTTCTACTGTCCATGCGATGTAACTTGGCGAGTTGGGGAAATTATTTATACAAAAAAAAATATTACAAACATTGGAATGAATTATTTATTATATAAATCATATAATTAATTATTTTTTAAATTAATTAAGTTAAGAAAATAAAATTTCTATTGAGAAAAAAATGCACCAACGCTTATGTATGAATATAACTTCTCGGGTTGAAAAGTACCTGACACCCCGAGTTTGATTGTATTAGGGTGAAATTTGCTTTGTATAAGGCAATAAAACATTGTAAAATCACTATTTCACTTCTGCTGTGCGGCATCGAAGTAAAAGTAAATATTTGACAAAACGCAACTTAGGAATAGTGAACTGAATTACATTCTTTTGGCTCGCCAAGTTACATCGTATGGACTGTAACTGACAGATATATGCCACTGTCAACGAACTAATCATTTCAAATAATAATTTTAACGTTTTATAAAGAAAATAATAAATGGAACAATGGAAAGGAACTTAATACATTTTCCAGCAAGTAAATATGTAAAAATATATTGATGGGTGAGCCAATCTGCTTTGTACGCATATGTCGGTAATAATGATGGCATATTTGTTCCGTGCGGGCGTTCACCAGGTGTCACCTCATATATGTATTACTGATTTATATATTTTGTAAAGACTCAAACATGGTTGTAAAAAATAGTTTTGTGCTAGTAGAATAATAGTAAAAAAAATAGTTTTAGTAGTGGCTCAAAATGAATAAAGAAGAATGAAATGGTTAGTTGATGAAATTTCTGGCCTAAAATCCACGCCATTTCTTAAACATATTAAAAAATGAAAAAACTTGGGAACTTATGTAAAATGACAAATAAGTCACTATAAACAAATATGATTCTTACCTGTGCAGTAGAACACGCTAGGCCACCCAAAACTCGCAATCAAAAACCCACAAACTGGCATAGTAATGGCCGCTCCCAAACTGCTAGCCATCATATTAGCAATGAACTTGGATCGTTCCATCGGCGGAATCCATCTGGCGGCCATTGGAGGCATTGCTGGCCAAGTTGCTCCAAGGAACAGCCCCAAAAGTACTCGGAGAAGAACGACTGCATAAATTGAAATGTTACACGCCAATGGTGTGAGGAGGGTTATCAAACTGGCTGCCAACATACTGTAGCCAAAAACTCTACGAAGAGAAAATATATTGTAATGAACGTGGCTACGGTCCCCAATGCGGAATCGTTTCGAACTAATATTATAGAGTTAAAGAATTATAAAGATATTAAATAAATCAGCCAGCTATGCTAACCATGGAAACTGCTAATATATTCAAATAATTCAAATTGACAGATGTCAGTATCAATGAAAAATAAATGAATGTGACAGAGATTAGTATATTGAGATAGATGTTGGAGAAGACCCGGAAAGATGCGGTTAGGTTAGGTCAGAAGTTTTTAGAAAGATACAAGAGAGACGATTACGAGGTCTGGCTATTAAATAACGAGACTGCGCGCGCAGAAGGCGTCCTAGAGGGGCAGGGGGGAATCGAATGCAGCGTTGGATAGCTGGAAGTGTCTACTATTCCGGTACGAAAACACGTTTTTGTCGCTGTAGTAGTATTTTTTCTATAGAGGTTAGAAACGAACGTGTTTATTTCTCGTGCCGATAACAATGTGTGACGAAAAACACGAGCAACGGAGCAATGTGAAATTTCTCGTTAAATTAAAAAAAACTGAGTGCTATAAGTTGTTGAAAGAGGCCTATGGTGAGAATTCTGTATCTCGTGCTCGTGTTTTCCGATAGTATAAACAGTTTTTTGAAGGCCGAGAGAGCACCGAAGATTTAAAGCCATGCTAATCGTTTTTTTCGACATCAACGGCATCATGATGACTGAATAGGTTCCCGAGGGTCAAACTGTAAACCAAACTTACTATTTGAAAGTTTTGGCAACACTGCGAGAACGAGTTCGTAAGAAACGGCCGGAGTTGTGGAAAAACGCACCTGCCCATAACGCGCTGTCTGTGAAGCGTTATTTAGCCGCTAGAGGCACTCCAGTGCTCGAATTTAGCACCCTGTGACTTTTTTTGTTTCCGAAGATCAAGTCTGCCTTAAAAGGAACCCGGTTCGAATCGATGGAAGAGGTGCTAAACGCTCCTAAACGCTCTTACAAAACATACAACATTGCTTTGACCAATTGAAAAAACAAATGGAACGGTATGTGGCGAAGGAGGGGGGGTACATTGAAGGGGAGCATTCGATTATAAAATATTTTTTAAAATAAAACTCTTTTTCATAAGCAGTCTCGTTATTTCATAGCCAGACCTCGTACATTGGTTTGAACATGTCATGAGGAGAGATGAAGAATATATTGGAAGAAGAATGAATAACTTAATAATATAAGGTTGAAGAGAGGAAGACCAAAGATAAAATGGAAGGACTGTATTGCGAAACACTTGACAGAAAAGGAACTGAATGAGGACGACACGCAAAACAAAAATGAATGGAAGAAGAAAATAAAAAATACCGACCCCTAACGAATGGGAAAATCTAAAGAAGATGTCAGTGTCAAGTGTTATTTGCATAGTTTATGAAATAATTTTATTGGAAATTTAGAATCTTTTGCAATTTATACATAATACTCAGGATTGACGAAAAGTATTGTGCTGGCCACTTCAGATTTTTTTATAGACAGATGTTATATTTAATCTTTTTAACAGTTACTGACGAAATCGCATAAAAAAACTAATCGAATTCTTATTAGAATGCATTCAAAATCTATTTATAAATTGGTCCACACCTTTTTACAAATAAAAAAAAACTCTATTCACAATAATTTGATACATAGAAGAATCTTTCATCGTTATTTTAGATCTACTATAAAACCATTAGCAATTTTTTATTTCTTAAAACCAGTTTAGGATATAAAAACTTAACAACTTTACAGAAGACACGAGGAATTTTATTCCAAAAATGAATCATCTTGTTTTTCTAAAGAAATCCACCTTGACGGTCAATGAAAAATGCATTTATACCTTGTTTGTCGAAGAAAATCGAAAGACAACAACTTTAACAATAAATGAATGATATTACCTTCACTGAATTTTTGGAAGTATTAAAATGAAATTTAATATCATTTAAAACGGTCAAGGATTGTTGAAATTTAAGATGGATTTAAATTAATCCATGGACGAAACAATTAAAACAAAAATTATTCTTCATTGCATACAATTATACGAATTCAACAATTTAATTCATCTGGTAATTTGTCATTCCTATATTAGATGATGTTTTGGTGTCTTTCGTTGTGGTTGTGACGAGTGTTATGCGAAGATAAGATAGAATAGAATACCTCGACTAAGATAACATAAAAATCATGCGTCAAATTTTTGTTACAACAGGTTGGATAATCAAAAACTAGTACGATATTTATAGGATGAAATCGACTACAATTGACGGAACAAGAAAACGCAAAAGTGAAGCAGGCATAAATGAAATCACAATAAATGTTCAAAATGGCCACCATCATTGTCAATGAAGGCAAATGCTAAAAAAAAACTGAGATTTCGAAAAAAGTGTTTTATTTAGTTCTATTAATAGGTAGATTCAGCTTCAAGCGGTCAGTCACCGTCATTTTTAGGGCATTCACTTTAGAAAACTGGTATTAGTTTTTTTCGACATCAACGGCATCGTGATGACTGAATGGGTTCCCGAGGGTCAAACTGTAAACCAAACTTACTATTTGAAAGTTTTGGCAACACTGCGAGAATGAGTTCGTAAGAAACGGTCGGAGTTGTGGATTTTGCACCAGCTCATAACGCGCTGTCTGTGAAGCGTTATTTAGCCGCTAGAGGCACTCCAGTGGTCGAACACGCGCCGTACTCGCCTGATTTAGCACCCTGTGACTTTTTTCTGTTTCCGAAGATCAAGTCTGCCTTAAAAGGGGTTCGAATCGATGGAAGAGGTGAAGCGAAAATCGGCGCTCTTACAAAAGAAGACTTCCAACATTGCTTTGACCAATGGAAAAAACAAATGGAACGGTTTGCGGCGAGGGGAGGGGAGTACATTGAAGGGGAGCATTCGATTATAAATTAATTTTTAAAATAAAACTCTTTTTCATAAGCAGTCTCGTTATTTAATAGCCAGACCTCGTATATTGTAAACAAATAAGAATTTCATTAAATTTAACCCCTTTGCCGGTATAGGGCCCCATAATTATTTTAAATTTAGAAAAAATATTTTTCTTACCTTCTCGCGCCGATGACCTCCGCCAAGCGTCCACCAGGAAGTTCTGTCAAGACATAACCCCAAAAGAAGCACCCTAAAACAAGATTTTGTCCATATTTATCCCAGTGATATTTGTCGCCAGTTGCTCCTACGGTGTCCACCTCCTCCAAGGTTGTGCTGTTCTCCAAAAGATCCATAGATGTAGAATTCACCAGGTTGGTAGGTTCACTAAGTGGAGCCACCATTTCCACAATGGCGATGGTGAGGTTGACGCGTAACATATAGTTGAACATGAAGCCAAGAATCACCATCAAGTTTAACACTTGACGGCAAGAAATTTTGTCTAGAATAAAAAAAAAATAGAATATTTAAAATATTAATATTGATTAATGCTTGTGCGTTTAATTTTTCTATTTTTAAATATTGCGCGCAAAATGACGTCACAAATCTGTTTTGCTTTTGGCTCAATTAACCTAGTTTGACGTCATAGCAAAACAGCACAAAAATAAAATAATTGATGTTTATGTGATATGTGGTGCCGACATTTGAAAACAGAACAATTTGAAATATCTATTTCGTTTTACATGTAAATGTAACCTTCTGTATAAATAGAGAATAAATTTGAATTTGTAATTCCCGCCCACGATGTGTTGTTCCGGTTAGGAACATTTCCTGTTATAATTAAAATGATATATTGATTAATTGATTTATTACCAATAAACTAAGTACACTTAAAATTTAATTATGAACCTAATCAAATATTGAGCCAATTTTTTACCTCTCGCTAAGAGAGGTATTGGATTCATGCTAAAAATCGCATATCCAGATTTTAAATGATTAAGCATGTTTTAAGGTCCCTACAAAGCGATTTTAATATTTTTACAATAATGTCTGTGTGTGTGTGTGTGTATGTGTGTTGGAAAGTTGGAAGGACGATTTATCAAAAACTATAATACTTAATTCTGTTTAACTACGTATTTCTCAATCGGACATTATTAGAAAGATCTGAAAAGGTTTTGGTAATAATTGGACAACCGATAGTAGCAGATTCTTTTAAAAAATCTTCTAAATATTATTTTTTGAAAAAATTTATTCTTGCTAGTATTAAAGAAGAGTAAATTCTCTGTCTGATATATTTTATAGATTTAGTGATAAATAAATATGTAATAAATCTCACAGCCTGAATAATTTACTGGGAAGTACATACATTATATTATTTCTTATTGTATTAATAGTTAAATATTTAAAATTGTAGGTATATGACATATATCCCGACAATGAATTGGAAACATCTCCAGAGTGTAGGTATACAAGAAATGTTAAATACAAAAGGGCGCGAGCAGTCATGTGACTTTGTTGGCCTTGACAAGCAGATATGGGGGCCCGTGGCAGAAAGATAGCTAATAATTATGTACATAGATGTCAAAAATCATAATTTTTCATTTTAAATTTAGTGATTTTCCAATTCCATATGGTTTATTTTCCTCGACAAGTAAATTCCACACTCCTGGTGACAAATTAACTACGTGAATTTAACATCCATATACATAATTACTAATTATCATTACGGTACGGGCCCCCATATTTGCTTGTCAAGGCCAACAATGTCACGTGACTGTTCGCGCCAATAATTATATAAGCAATAAAAGAAGATCGAAAATTCCTGTGGCGACAATTAAACTTTTCTCGAAAAGTTGATTCTGAAATGTGCAAACGATTTTTTGGACTATTATTAATATTTTATCTGTACAATAATTTAATAGTTTTTAAATAAATTTTACAAGTACGTCTCTGCAATATTATAAGTCATATTAATACTATCTTTTAGGTTTAGGTTAAAGTTTCAATTTTGACGTTGCAACAATTTTTTAACAAATGTTGAACTTTAAATCTTTCGCATTAATTATTTAAAATTGATTAACTTTTTTATGCTAATATAAATTCTTTGAATTTTAATAACTTTCTATTGTTCTTATTGTCGCAAAGAGACCATGGATTAAAATACAATTACATTTTTGATTTAAAATTAAAATTACCGTACACGATTGTTTATATCGTACACTAAAAATTGCTTCGCAAAAATTGGTTAATATTTTTTACTGCAAATAAATGTAAAATGCAGAAAAATAAATCCACCAATAGAGAGACAGTTCATTGACCCATAGTTTAGTTCATGGGCTTTCGTTGATGTTTGCATGTATGCATTCGTGGTGATTACCTGGTCAGGACTGGACTTAACGACAATTTTATTATTTAATTATAGGTCGTTTCGAAGATATTTCGTAAGACAAAATAAAAGATAGCGGTCAGAAAACGATTTCTGGCAGCGTAAGATTAAAAATTAATCGTAAAATATCAACTATGGTTTTACCTCCAGATTTTAGCGAATAAGCACGTTTTAAGGTCCCCTAGAAATCGATAATAACATTTTTACGACGATACCTGTGTGTATGTGTAATTGGACAACCGGAAGTAGTAGTATTTTAACAAAAATCATCTGAAACGAATGCAGCGTTGGCTAGCTGGAAGTGTCTATTATTCCGGTACGAAAACACGTTTTTGTCGCTATAGTAGTATTTTTTCTATAGAGGTTAGAAACGAACGTGTTTTTTTCTCGTGCCGATAACAATATGTGACGAAAAACACGAGCAAAGGATCAATGTGAAATTTCTCGTTAAATTAAAAAAAACTCCGACTGAGTGCTATAAGTTGTTCAAAGAGGCATATGGTGAGAATTTTTATCTCGTGCGCGTGTTTTCCAATGGTATAAACAATTTTCTGAAGGTCGAGAGAGCACCGAAGATTTAAAGCCATGCTAATTGTTTTTTTCATCAACGGCATCGTGATGACTGAATGGGTTCCCGAGGGTCAAACTGTAAACGAAACTTACTATTTGAAAGTTTTGGCAACACTGCGAGAACGAGTTCGTAAGAAACGGCCGGAGTTGTGGATAAACAAGTGGATTTTGCACCCCTGCCCATAACGCGCTGTCTGTGAAGCGTTATTTAGCCGTTAGAGGCACTCCAGTGCTCGAACACGCGCCGTACTCGCCTGATTTAGCACCCTGTGACTTTTTTTCTGTTTCCAAAGATTAAGTCTGCCTTAAAAGGAACCCGGTTCGAGTCGCGAAAATCGGCGGAGCTCCTAAACGCTCTTACAAAAGAAGACTTCCAACATTGCTTTGACCAATGGAAAAAACGAATGGAACGGTGTGTGGCAAGGGGAGGGGAGTACATTGAAGGGGAGCATTCGATTATAAAATAATTTTTAAAATAAAACTCTTTTTCATAAGCAGTCTCGTTATTTAATAGCCAGACCTCGTATACCAATTTGTTAATTTGCTCACGGTATAAATGACCTTGATCAGACATCTTTAAAAAAATAAACTATAAGAATCGTACAAAATAATTTATCTTCATTTTACATGCAGTAGATTTCCATATACACATGCCACATATTTAATTATAATACATAATTCAACGCACCATCTTTTTATTTATTAAGGTGTCATACATTTCAAGATCTCTTATTCGCAAATAAAATTTGCATTTATATTGATCAAGGCTGCAATCTGCAACCTTGTCTTGTTGAGCCTTTTTTGTTCCATTTAAATTACCTAGATACACACGAAGCAATGGTAAACAAATTAGTACAAATTTGACTTTGAAAAAATAACGATAATAAGAAGTATAGTATAATGATACTAATGAGCTTTTACTTAGAAACAATTCATAACTGACGGATGGATGACTTTATAATTATGTATTGGACACAAGGAAGCTCATTGTTGGCATTACAATGAATTTTATTTGTAACAATAAGCGTGTGAATAAAATGTTAAATTTAATTTTGTAATAGCCAGAACAGGATTAAATATTTTTGACAATGTTCAAATAAAAAATCTGATGTGGCCGTCAATCCTGTGTATTATGTACAAATTCAATTGCAAAAGATTCGAAATTTCCAGTAAAATTTTGCACTTGACACTGACATCTTCTTTAGATTTTCCCGTTCGTTAGGGGTCGCTATTTTTTATTTTCTTCTTCCACTCATTTCTGTTTTGCGTGTCGTTCTCATTCATTTCCTTTTCTCTCAAGTCTTCCGCAATACAGTCCTTCCATCTTATCATTGGTCTTCCAATATATTCTTTATCTCTCCTCATGACATGTTTACAATATAATCATCTCTCTTGTATCTTTCTAGAAGCTTTTAATACTAGAGGTATTTTCCTTATTCTTTCATTCCTTATAATAACTTTCCGTGTCTTCCCCAACATCCTCATCTTTGCCACATTCATTCAATCTGTCAGTTAGAATGTTCTTAATACTGTTTCCTTTATAATTCTTTAATTCTATATCCATTGAATATGAAATATGTAATGCAATCAATTCGTATAGATAATAGAATATTCTTTAAAATTTATAATCATTAAATGGCAATAAATAATATTTTACTGCTTTTTTTTTAAGAAAAACTGTTGAAAGTCCAATCTGAAACGATCGTCTCATATACACACACACACACACAAATCAACGCGCGCGCACACACACACGCACACTTACAGACATCATCGTGAAAATAGTAAAATCGTATTATAGGGACCCTAAAACATGCTTATTCACTAAAAACTCATCATTGAATTTTTTGACCAAAGACAATACCTTCCTTACCTAAAGGTGACGGAAGGTAAGAACACGAAATTTGATACTTTTGATAAATGTAATATTATATTTTGAAAACCTTGATTTCATATTGTAATATAAGATGTTTTTTTTTATTTTAACACGTGTCTATAATTTTTTATTGTAACGATAAAAAATTATTACCAATTTTTTTAGACAAAAAAATATAATATTTAAATGGATTCTAGAATATTTGAATACAAATGTATACAAATATATAAAATACATTTAGTATACATTATATAATAAATTTTTGATAAATAAGTAATATTTTTTTTTATTAACTATTAAAATACGAACATAAACATATATTTTTACTTTTTGACTTTTTATGAGACGATTACATTGGTTTGAACATGTCATGAGGAGAGATGAAGAATATATTGGAAGAATAAATATCTTAGTAATAGAAGGTAGAAGAAACTGAGGAAGACCAAAGATAAGATAGAAGGACTGTATTGCGGAAGACTTGAGAGAAAAAGAACTGAATAAGGACGACACGCAAAACAGAAATGAGTGGAAGAAGAAAATAAAAAATAGCGACCCCTAACGAATAAAAAAAGCTAAAGAAGAAGTCAGTGTCAAGTGCAAGTACAAATATTTCATTATTACCGATATCTTACCACATGGGCACTCAAAACTGTTGCAGAAAATGCACCACAAACCAATAAACAATAATAATAATTTGTTATACCAATATACTTTGCAAAAAAATTGTTTTTCCTGGTTAAAATAAACAATTTCCCCATGGGCACTCAAGACTGGTTGGTAGAGTGCACAACACAATAAACAATATTTTCCATAATGTAATACTAATTGTTACTAGGGAACATAAATAAAAATTTTTTGGAACATTTTTTTCCTTTTTTGTTATTAAAAAATTATTTCCTCATAGGCACACAATGCTGGTGTGGAAAATACACCACCCACAACATAATAAACAATATTATCTATAATAAAAAATCTAGTAATTGTTTCTATAGAAAATAAATAAAATTTGTTTGCAAAACAATTTTTTGCTTTTTTTTTATTAAAATAAACAATTTCCTGTCGTATTTTTTGCTTATCGCAAATAGTAGGCGTGTTCGTGACGTCACAAGACAAATGAAAGAGTATGCGACAATTTTATCTAACCTTAGTGAACTGGATATTTTCCAGGCACGTAATTAGGCTAATTGTTTGGAGATATCGTATTTCCAGTCGTTATTAATTTAATACATTTATGGAAAAATTTACAGAATATTATTATTGATAAAAGCATTTATAACATATTTGTTTATCTATATAATTATTATTAAGCGTAATATAATTATCCAGAATATAGAAAAATATTTAGAAATATTCATATATTTAATGAATTCTACAATATTTAAATTTTAAATTGTTCTAAGTGCCATTTTTATATGTTAAAATGAACAAAAAATAATTTGAATGAAACAATAATGATAAATGCAATTTTTTTTATTAATATTATTGTTCCTTCAATATTTTAAAAGTTCCCAACCATTCCTTGCTTTCAAAATAAATTTTAAATGTCCAAAAATTAGCCAAAAGTCGCGCATTATCAAATCAGGTGAATGTGACGGATTTTATATTACTTTTACAATTTATTTTTTTGCCAGAATCTGAAGAAAATGTTTTATGGTTAATTGCATATTTTCTAGCGTGACCCTTGTACATTTACGACTTTGAGGACCACAATATGTCCTATGTTTTATGAAGTCATCAAAAATATTTTTAAATTTCAAATTCAATTTTTGAAATTTCATAAACAGATTATAAACCACGTGTTCAAAATCCAGTACCGTAATGAAAAAATCTTACCCATAAGCCAAGCCATGTTGCACCGTTTGAAATTCAAAAATTCTCCAACCCCTTAGTTCGTGTTTTATATTACAGAGCACTCTTTATAATAACAAGACCCGACCGGTGAAACAAGCAAGCATCAACGGCTCACTCAAAAATAGATTCTATTTTCTTGCGCGCTGTGCTTTCGTTTCCAAGGCGTACGCGATACTGGCGGGAACAAACAGAACAGAATAAATGACGATCATCCTTGCGAAAGTCTGGTTTTATTGCCCTCACCTAAAAGTTGGCTGCGGCGCCGATAGTCAACTATTACGGAGAACTACGTTGCGTATTTGTTTTTTGCAAGGCGTTGCATGGAAACGGGTTTCGATGCATAATTAGGGGAGGGTCGACGAGATTCTTTTGTTTTTGAATGTTTTCTTGGCATTTTTTATAGGACATGGACGCAAGTATTGAGAATATGTTTAAGAGATGTTCTTATGGTATAAAACAATTTGTATATTTTTGAATGGATACTAAAATACGTTTTTAAGAATATTTATATAGTACATAGTTCATCTATATTATTAAATAAATCATTAAGATTAGATGGAAGAACTTTTTTATCTGTTTAGCATAAAATTTATCTATTCTGCAATTTACTTTTAAAATTATAACAAATATATGACTATTTATTATGATGCAACATGTATATATCAATATAATAATATTTATAAACAATATCTTTTGCAATAATTCAAATTATAAACGTCATAAAAATATACTTCGTTTCACGTAAAAAAAAAGCAGATGGCACTTGAGAACTGATCGATTTTATATGCATTAATTAAATAATTTAAATTTGTGAAACCAAACTTTGTTAATAATAAATATTTTTATCTATAAAAATGTATAAAGCCTGAATATTAAAAATTACAACAAAACATGGTTAAACATTACTTAATTCTGTGTAGATTGAGGAAGCCATAGGCTGGGCATGAGAAAAATGTGCGCCAGGTGGGTGCCGCATTTGCATAGCATAGCAAAAGCGCATTCGGGCACGAACCTTACAGTTGTTTAAGAAAAATCCGGTCGATTTTAAAAGACGTTTCTTAACCATGGATGAAGATACACCACTACACGAGACGAAAATTCAGTCGAAAGCGTGGATTGGACATGGTGAGTCGGCCCCGAACAAAGCGAAGACAGTTCAATCGGCAGGAAAGGTGATGGACAATACTACGCCACACTTTTAGACAAGCTGAAAGCAGCAATTCAAGAATAACGCCCGGGAATGGCAAAGAAAATTGTTTGAAATCGTCCCCCATCCATCTTTTCCCGAAACTCAAGACGTTCCTCTCTGGAAAGAGAGTAAATGGTTATTTTGAGGACCTCAAAGAAAACTATTTTCGGGAGGGAATCGAAAAGTTAGAAAAACGTTGGACCAAGTGTGTTGACCTCAAAAGGGACTATGTAGAAATATAAAATGTTGTCCGTGTTATTTACAGATGTGAACAGAATCGACTCATAAGTTGCGAAAATAAGTTAGTTTGTATAAATTATGAAAAGTATGTGAATACTTTCAATAAAATAACTACAATAACAATTTCTTATATATTTTTCTTAGTATTTTATGAGTCACATTCATTTATTTATTAATTTCTCCCTTTTTTATCATTACATAACGCCACATTTTATATACCATACCGTAATTACCATAAAAATAATATAAATCCATCATAATCACCTTTTACAACCTTCCAATTTTAAGAATTTCAAAATTCCCAGCGACTACGACTTTGATTTATCTAAATCCCCCTTGTAGTTATGTTAAACGCAGAAAAACCACGCCTCCGGTTTCAGCCAATCAGAGCGCGCGTATTAATTACAAAACAACTGCATATCAATGGCTCGTGACGTCAGACATGGTGACTAGATATTTATATCAGAAAAAACGTGCGATGGTATTTGGAAATAGCGTTGATATTTTACATTTTCGATTGATTGATGATTGTACTTTGTTTTCCGGATGATGTCGTTTTGTTTTTATAATTTAGATGACAAGATTGAAATATAAACTTTGTACTTATTATTAAATAAATAAATATAATCGGTACTTCAAATAATTTATTTTTATGGAATTTTTTTATTTTGTTATTTTCCATATTTCAAATGTAAATATGTTTTCTTAAAATGTTTTCATTTAATTTTTTATATAGGGTGACACTGAAAAACGCGCCACTCAAAATAACTTTTTTATTTATAATTATGGTATTTGGTATGATAGCGATTCCGGTTGAACCGGAAATGACATTAACTTTTATATTTCAAATGAGAGATCCTATACATTGTTATATATATCGAATCTACGTAAAATTACGAATTTAACTAAATGCTTGAAGTTAATTTATTTATTGAATAAACATATTTATTACAACAAATTATTATAAATCTTATATTTCTTTATCTCTAAACTTATAAAAGATATAATAAAATATTTATATGTATCAGATAGAGAATTTACTCTTCTTTAATACAAGCAAGAACAAAAAATTTCAAAAAATAATATTTAGAAGAATTTTTTTAAGAATCTGCTACTTCCGGTTGTCCAATTATTACCAAAACCTTTTCAGCTCTTCCCAGTAATGTCCGATTGAGAAATACGTAGTTAAACAGATATTAAGTATTATAGTTTTTGAGAAATCGTCCTTCCAACATACTCTCACACACACACATAGATATCATCGTAAAAATATTAAAATCGGATTGTATGGACCTTAAAACATAAGACAATAGCGTTGGTTTAGATAGGGATATAAATTCTGCCCTTTGATTGGTCAGAATGCAATTCTATATTTGAACCTATATTATAAATATATTTGTAATACATACATATATTACAAAATTGTTATTATTACAATTGATAAATTATGAAATGTATGTCGTCTACATAAAAAAAGAATTATATATGATAACATTTTCATCTCTTGAGATGATAAATATTTTAACCTTGTATTTCAACAATTATTTTATAAATTAGTTTCTTCAGAATAATTTTCTTGATTGTGAAGCATGAAAGTAGTAAAAATAATTACGAAAAGGCAGTTAATTTACGTCATTTACATATTAGGAAGTTATAAGTTTGTTTTCAAAAGAAAAATAAACAAACTGATAGTATAATGAATTTTTTTAATCGTTGTTTTGTATTATACATAAAAAATAATATATAAGTAAGATAGGTACTCTGTTATTCGATTTATACGAAACAACAACACATTTTTTTCAAAATCATGTTTTTTAGTATTTCTTGTTCATTTATTTTATAACAATTTAAACAAAACATATTTTCGTATATACTTTGGTTCACGAAAGATGACTATTCAAGGTCACTTGTTCGAAGAAAGAATACACAGCACTTTATACAGTAGTAACTTAGCAACATTTCATGTTAGAAAGAGAAAGATTATTTGACGTATGTCTATACATGTTGTGTGACAGATATACGTAAATGGTGACATTACTTTCTAACACATTACAAATAATAATGACGTATTCGTAGAGTTATAGATATCTAATTACGTACTGCACTGCCCTCTGTCCTAATAGTTACCCAGTGACGTTGACATTTAAATCAAATTATTATTCCACGGTTTTTGTCAAGTCTATGTTTTTGTGTTTTGCAAATACATAGGTGAAGAGCATAAATCTTTGAGAAAGGTATTATTTAAAAAGAAACAATTTTCAAATAAATTACACTTATTTTTTTCAGTTAAAATGTATCCATCAATATTTCATGTTGCGCGTCTATGTATACGAAATGCAGTGAAGTTATCTGCTAGTAATATTATACCATACGGTTAATAAATGACCTTGAATAGTCATCTTTCGTGAACCAAACTATACTATGAATAGTTGTCAAAAAACGTGAAACCAGATATAAATAATTAAAAATTTAATTTGCTTCTATTCGCAATTTCAGTAATAACAACTGAGAGCATATAACAGGCGTCACCTCATGGACTTTTAATGTAATTGTGGAGAGAGCACAAAATTATTTCCTAAATTTATATAATCCGCAATACTTGTACGGCATACAAGTAACACAATGTATCTATTTAAATTTTACTTCATCTACCAAGTTTTTATTACTGAAATAATCTATTTCAAAGTTCATTTCATTTTAAATTGTATCATTTTTATCTATATCCTTTTATTTGAAAAAATAAAATATACTATATCTTATCAATTCCCAGAATAAAATAGTGGATATTTTCATTGATAATTTATCTTTACAACGACTTTTGTCGTCGCAGACTAAATAAATATGAATGAGTAAATAATATAAACGAAGCAGAAGGTATCTGTTGAAAATTTCTATTGTATCGTATACTTGCAAGATGAATGAGTTATTGATTTTTATTATTTATAATATGGGGATTGTAAATTAGCATATGACATCTGGTGCTATTTTGCATAAATTATGAAATGCCAATTATCAACGTTAGATTCTTTTAAAGCCGTTTTGGCGCTGCGATCTTATTTTCAATCCCCAGAGTTTCTGTATTCTGTACTCAATAGCAACAACGTCAAATTTATAACACACCCTAGGGTGCTTTCAGGGTTGTTATGATAACAATGACGTAATGGTCGGACATTAACGTTATTTTCTGTCATTGTGTCAGTATCTTTTTAACATATTTGGTTTTACATTTGCTAATAAACTTACCAGTTGATTTATTTTTGAATTTTGAATGCTGTTATTGTAACATATATTTTTATAATAATAAAATAACAGTTGTATCTTATGTACCTTCTTAAAAACTAAGCAAACGACACTACTGAATTTGTCATAATGGGCGGAGCAAATATCTGAATTCATACAATTCGTAATGACCTTGATCGGACACCTTTCAATTTTTTTTACTGTATATGGTTCACGAAAGATGACTATTCAAGGTTACTTGTTCGAAGAATACACAGCCAATAAAATTCAAATATTACGTGCCTGCGCAAAATCAAGACTTGGATAATAGATTGAGACAGACTTATGCAGCAATGATATTTCTAACTCTCAGTCTAGGCTTCAGCTAGTCTTTTCGTAAAGAATAGGAGCATTATCAATATATTAGTTAATAGCAGGGCTTCCAAACCGTAACATTTTAGCGAACCCAAACCCAGAAGCGAACCTCAAATATATTTTTCATTGAACGCGAGTCGGAACCGAACCGGATATTAAAATTCGGGTTCAGCTCCGGTTCATTTTGAGTTCGAAACATAAGCGTTATCGTAATGCAACCCATATCCGACGTCTGTTTTGTCTGTTTATGAAAATTGTATTCGTGTTCTTGTCTTGCGTAAATTCCGGCTCGCATTTTAAATTATTTCTATATTTAGGATTGTTAGTCAAAAAACATTAATTCAATTTTCACTATGTCGAACCGAACCCATCTCTCAAAAAACAAATTAACTTGAACCTGCACCGAACCCAGTTTTTGGCGGGTTCGTTGTCCTGGTTAATAGGTATATGATTTGACGTATGTCTATATAAATGTTGTATGGCAGATATACATAAATTGTGACATTTCTTACTAACACTCTACAAATAATAATGACTTATAGCGAAAACACCTCTAAATTCACATTACACGAGAATCATAAGATCTTTAAACTTAACCGTGTTTTGCGGCAGGTTATAATTAAATATATAACAAGAATCAATTAAAAACATACATAGAAATAAAAATGTACTTACCTTTTCGCAGTTTTCATTTTTCTAAATCACAAATTTTGACACAAATCTATCCTAACCTCTAATCTTCTACACTATATAGTTTTGTTGGGACTGGGGTTTCTAACCTATAAAAACAACAAAAAAAAACAAATAGAAACATCACATTTATATAAAAATTTATTAAAATTCTTACAAACTAACTAGCACTAATCGTGCCCACTTCTTCCATGTTCAAATGAGCAATGAATCTTAACCTCATCCTAAGCGCTGGTCTCAACCGTTTGATAATACTTTCCAAATCACTTTTCATCATATCACCAACAAACATATACTTTATATGATATAAAAGATCGCATATGGGATCCATATACTGCAGATGATCTTGTGTGCGATCAATTTGAGCTAATAATTCGTATAATGTTGCAGTTAACTCCATAATGGCCACGTTAAAACGCGGGAGAAATGGACCTACTAGATGACAGAGATATAAAAGTTGGCATTCTGATTTTATAACACCTACGAGCTTCTCTTTAATAAACCTGAAAGAAATATACAAAATTGTGTAGAATAGTTGGATTTTATACATGAAATGAGGGATGTTCTCTTAAAATATATTTATAATCATGTTTAATTCGTTCAAGAAACGAAATTGGTATTAAGTTTTAAAATAATTGACCACGCGGTACCTGAGATATTTGCAATTCAATTTGGCCTTTTTAACACGTGAATACAATATTTTAAATTATAACTTTTATATCCATACCGACATTTAATCGAAATACTAGTATGTTATAGAAAACTAATTAACGGATTTATGTAAAAATTTGAATTTGCCATCCAGATTTAATTTTATTGCCTCTAGAAAATTATAATCTGAAGATACGATAAATAGATAGAATTATACTTGACAACCATGTACAAGCGTTTCAGATGGATTATCAGTTAAGTTAACAACGCCCGCTTGGTATTAGCGAATAAGAAGGAATTTTAAATTGGTATTTTACGTGAAAAGCATGAAAACTTTAAACAGTATAATACGACTTTTGTAATTTTAAGAAAGAAATATATTAATTTGTATTGCAGTTTCCATTTGTAGTTTAGAATTAGTATTATATCTCAAAATATCTTATTACCAGGGCATCGAACCCGCCAAAAACTGGGTTCGGTTCAGGTTAATTTATTTTTTAAAAGACGGGTTCGGATGCGGTTTTGGTTCAAACATTAATAAAATTTGTGATTTGTTCCGGGTTTAGGTATTGGGTTCAGTTCGACCTATTAATGTTTTTTGAATAACAATCTTTATATAGGAATAATTTAAAATGCGAGCTGGAATTTACGCCAGACAAGAACACAATTTTCACAAAAAGACAACACAGGCGTCAATTATCGGCTATTATATTATGTTACGATTACGCGTATATTTCGAACTCAAAATGAACCTGAACCGAAATTTTTATACTGGGTTCAGTTCTGACTCGGGTTCAATTGAAAATATATTTAAGGTTCGGTTTTGGGTTTGCTAAATGTTGCGGTTTGGTTCTAGTTTTGGTTCGATGCCTTGCTTATTACTTTTATACCCGAATGTACCAAAGGTGCGACGTTGCCACAGTTATTCTTCAACATTCATACTGTAGTGTGAGTATATTGAAATGCGACACTTGTGTATGTGTTAGTGCGAGTGGTACAGTTAAAAAAAAACTTTTCTACGGAAAAATAAAGAAAATTCATCCGTTACAGTGTTTAATATTAGCTTTTAACTATTTTGATGCAATAATGTTAAAAAATATAAGTTATTGCAAATATAAACTGCATTAGTTTTTTTTTTAACATAGAACAAGTTTTTGAATAGGTACACTCGAGTGACAACTACCTTAAACAACCTGAAATGCAACCCCATGAGTACAAATGTTAAATAGTCAAATTCAAAGCAGAACATTCCGCTCAAAATTAAGAGAACAACCGTCGCAAACTTAAAAAAATATATATATTTACTCACTTTGGAACGCTTGCAATTTGTCCTAACCCAGCATGATGCCAAACAGAATGCGTAAGAGCCAACATATAACTAAATTTATTCTCCAGCAACCCATCATGCGTCCCTTGAAACTCGAACATTTCAAACGGAGTCACCTTATACTGCCAATCCACCAAACCCGGCATAGAAATAACCTCTACAATTTTATCGTGCAAGACGGACCAATAACTTTCAGGTAATGCGGCCATAATGAGCCCCACAGCATTGATCCACGCGTGAATCTGCTGGTGAGGTATCAGAGTGAATCCTTTGGATACAACATCCAAGAGATTGGAGGCTACAAGAGAGGGGCCCACCGGCAGAGCCATAAGTTCGACACAAGTGACGTAGAGTGCGTGCGAACCAGAGTTGGGGAATTCGTTGAATCGCCAATCCGTTGTAGGAAATTGAGAATTACCGGCCATTGCTAAATTAGGTTAAGGAATGAAATAAATTTTCGGAGTTCAACGAAAATTGAAAAGGATACTTTCTACAACGCGTTTAACAAGTCTCAAATAATAGTCCATATCTGGAACCCAAAATGATTCGTCATTTTGGCGACTCATATACATTTGATAAGCCTCAGATAGGGCCCAATTAGGCGCCCTAATTTCTTTAAGGCTCCCTAAAACTGCAGCCACTAGCCTCCTTTTTAAGGGAGGCCTATCTCTCAATTTATTTTCATAATAATGCAAAGTATTATATAAATAAGTAACCGGCCGATCTATACGTAACACAAATACATTAATATATATATCACACCTAAAAATGGGTGTAACATACCGTGAAATTTATAAAGACACCCCAAATGTTCCAGGAGTATTTCTAAACTTTTAGCAACTTGTTTAATTTCCAAAAATCTATGGATAACTATATCAAATACGGGAAGGAACCGCAGACAGACATTCCCGAAGTAGACAGGAAGTGGATGGTGTGTTCCGGTCCCAACAGAGCTCCCTTGTTCTTCCGGGGCGAACTTTTCCGGGTATTTCCTGTGAAAAGCTAAATGTTTTTCGTGCCTAGAAGACAAAAAATACCCATTTCTAGGTGTGCCCAATCTGATTTATTTATTTTCGGTTTCGATATGATTGTACCGTTGATGGCGCTTACCAGGCGTCACCTCGTGGGCCCTCAAAGCGGTCGGGGAACACCAAACAATAATGGGGTATTCCACTACTTTTTTTGTCAAACAAAATAGTGGAATAACTCATTGAGGCTATAGACAATTAATTTTTGGGCATTCAAAGCTGTAAAAGAAAGTGTAAAATACAGAACATTCGTTGAAGACTTACCAGTTTGATTGCTTCCAATGTTCAGGTGAATTTTCTTTCACAAATTCTTGTACTCTGTTACGAAATTCTGCCGCTTTTAATAATAAAAGTTGTATTATAAAGAAGCATACTTGTGCCTCATTACCTTCTTGTGTTCGCAAAGCCTACAAAACGACCACAACTTAATATTTTCATCCTTAAAAATATTTGCAACTACAAGGAAGGCGTAAGTCCAACCGAAATTTTGCAGAGGCTGAAGGCCCAGTGGGGGGACAACATGTTTTTAAAGGCATTCTATGAGTGCATTCGGTATTTAAATCTGTCGAACACTAAGCTATCTGATCACGTAACAGTTTCATCTGCGATTTCCGATCTGTAGTTTGAATAACCGAACGGATAGTGCGTTTAGCTTCCATTTTGACACTTATTAATTTACACCAGAATAAAAACGGAAAATAATAAAGAACTGTTAACATGTGTACTGTGTCAAAATGGCACTACAGATCGGAAATCGCAGATGAATCTGTCACGTGATCAGATTGCTCAGAGTGTTCGACAGATTTAAATACCGAACGCACCCTGTCACGGAATCCAGCATTGCTCAGTGAGCAGCAGATTACACGGCTTTGGATTTTGTTTAAATACGCCGGGTTAAAATTTGTTAATAACTTACCAAACATAGAACAAGACGGTCGATGGTAACAATATTGTATTTCCAAATCATTGCGTTTATTGTATCTACGCATTTATTGACATGTTGGCCACCGTTCGGATGTTGCATATTACAATTAGTAAATTCAAAAACAAGACAATCACAAAATTTGCGTAAATGAGCCGATAACGCTCGTGCACCTATACGCTCCAAAATTCTACAAATTAAATTAATAAATACATCATCTGGGCTCATTATATTCATTATTTTACTAACTTATATGCAATGGGACTGATCCTATCAGTCTCTAAAAGCATCTTCCACAAAAGACACAAAAATAATGGCGGAGTACCCGCTACGGAAAAATGCGCTATTATATCATTTTCATTATTCATTGAAGCCCAATTTCTATATTCTTCTTCTACTGCTTTTTTTAATTGTTGTTTACTTTCGCTGGGCACAGTATGCTGTTGGAAAAAGTCTTTCAAAACTTTAGGAAAACATTCCAGAGTGTGATTTGCCCAAGTGTATGGAGTGTTTTGCATTATTGTATTGAGAAGTTCTTGGCACCAACTTCCGGAAAGAGTGTCGGATCCTGGACAGATTATAAATTAATATATGGGAAGTCGGCTTCCCACGGCGCGTGGCTCGGCGAGCTTCCCAAAGAAAACGCACCGCTCGCTTGGCTCGTGCCACCTTTCCGATGTTCCAACATGTTCATGGTTCAAGGACGAAATTTTTAGATTGTTTTCAAATGGTATTTTCACTTTCGAATAAGTATTCGGTAAATAAATTTATTCTATATATTTATTCAACGAATAACTCCATGAGTCTTTTCACACATTTGACAAAAACAAATAGCTATCTGTCGAATAATTTTAATATTCGTCAATTGGTAACCTTGCAGAGTGAATTTGTGTCAGTGGAGAAGGATGGAGTTTTGCGTAGCCACGTTAAGCAGACAAGGATGAAATGTGTCAACTTCTTTTAAATCCGTACTTGTCAAAATTTTGTTTGACATCCTTAATGTCATCTATATCCTTCTGCATTTTTAGCCCCGGGAGAGTGTAGTTTAACAAGTAATATATTGCGGTAATCATACGCGGTAAACGAAATATATGTATATTGTAAAATTGTCTTTATAATTTTTGTATATTCCTTTCAGTTCGAGGTAAATGAATATTGTATAAAAGTATTCAAAATCCGAAAATATTTTACCAGCATCAAATGTCAGGATCTTTATAATGATTTACCCAAGGAGAGATTTACCTATGTATGCACTGTTTGAGATCAAATACGAAACCCAATTTGTAATAATAAAAAAAGAACTGTTTGTTTTCATAATCGGAATCTGTCAAAAAATTCCTTGATGTGTGTGGTTAGGTCGCTGTCTGATCGTGCGTTTCCGATTTCTCGCATTATTTATTCATTCATAGTTCAAACAATCATCAGAATCATTAAAAATATTTAATATATCCACTTTGTTAATAAATTTGCACTATGTAGAAATGTAATGTACATACGAATAAACCCTTTATTAGCTACCCAACTAGCGAATAACAGATGTTATTCTTTCGAATAAAGTTATTTGCAAGTGAAAAGACAACAAAAATATTTATCCGAAGGTTAAATTTATCTATAACTTTATTCGCAAGTGAAAATACCGGCCCTTAGTTTGAAAATAACCAAATATGTGTGACTCGCGAAGAAAACATTTGTTATTAAACTTGAATTCCAAATAGAATCAGATATTAATGCTGAAGACGAAGTTTTATTTTGTCTTGATGAATAAGAAATTTAACTCACCAAATATGTAGGTTAATATATTCTGTCGTAAAGGACAAGTTGTGGACAATTTAAAATTACAACTAAGCTCTTTTGCTCTCTCATCGCCTCTATCAACTTTTCTTGTGCCATAAGTATTAAAAAAGGACATTAAACAATAAAAAAATGGAAAAACTACATAACAAGGCAACCTGTTAACGCGTGAAACTGTGCCTCAACTACAATGCCACGCAACTGTGAATCGTGCCACATAGCGTCATGCTCCCAATTTGCGCCGTTATATTTAATTCTAATATTTAAATAACTTTTTATAATTCGGTTTTATACACAGTCAACAAAACACAGTGAACAA
The DNA here is from genome assembly GCA_951394225.1 of Harpalus rufipes. NCBI lineage: Eukaryota > Metazoa > Arthropoda > Insecta > Coleoptera > Carabidae > Harpalus > Harpalus rufipes. The sequence continues at coordinate 1,921,821 of OX596285.1, read as the reverse complement.
ATAACTACCATATGCCAAACCAATCATATGGCGGCCATTTTGTTTTGAAAATCAGCGCCACCAACGTTAATTTCGAGCGGCGCGAGACTCACCGATCTAGGCGCCGTGGGAAGTCGACTTAACGATAAAATCTTACCTGTTCCTGTAATGTGCATGCTACGCGCTAAAGTCAAAACTAAAGCCCTGTTAAGTTCTTCAGATTCAGCAGAAACTAAAGTTTTAGGTTCCGATAAAAAACGCGACAACTGAGGTTGTACTTCACCACTTCCTAGGCCGGTTATTAACCGAAGGGCTGTACTTTCCACACTAAAGAAATAAATAATACCAACTAATAGTAAAACACAATTAATTATTTCTTACCATAAATGTAGTTGCGTTTGGTTGGTCTGCGGAACAGCAGCCAAAGAATGCAAATGGCTCAACAATTGCACTCTATAATGCGGCTGAATATGATGCATTCTATATGAAAACATCTCCAACAAAGTATATAATGTCCCCCATGCGTGACTTTTAAATACAGTCGGCAATAACTGACTTATAAACCCCTTAATCCCCAAACTTTCAATTTCGGTATAAACCAATAACCTCGAATACGTTTCGACTAAGGCGGGGGTGAGCGCCATGTTGGATTTGCTTTGCGCAAGTTTGATCACGTGTGTAACAATCGAATGAATTAAAGACATCTTACTGTGGACTGTTAACGAGTCTAAAATCGCCATTGATAATGGAGTTGTTGGTCCTACGCCAACAGTTTGATTTGATTTTTGTATGGTGTCTACTAATGCGGCCATAGGGCGCGAAAAGTATTCCTGATTGGTGGAATAGGCGTTGCAGAGTAGGGCTATGCGATAGTCGGAGCCCATACATAGTTGGGTGTTACTGGGCATTACTAAATGTTGCAAAAATCTAAAAGGATAAATACTTTGATACAATTTTGCCTAAAGTTTCATTTCTTTGCTTAAATTGAGAATAAATCACATGGTGATCTAGACCGCTGACAGCTAGACTAAACAAAATTGGAATATTGTTATTGAAACTATAATTTAGAAGAGTTTATAAAAAGGATAATTGAAAATTAAGTTGTACTTACTCGTGATGAACTTTAAGTTTGTGAGGAACAGGCCAATTCAAATTAGCTTGTTCCGACTGCGCCTTTTTGAGTAAATGTATCCAAATACAAGTCATCGCCATTTGATGGGTGCAGTGAGCTTTGTTAAAATCTGGCACGGGTAATGGCGGCTCTTTTTCAGGATATAATAATTCATAAAGTTTTAAAACTGGCAAAAAATTAGACAACTACAAAAACAATAGATAACAATATTTCTATTATTAACATAGCATTTTTATTTACGGGATTTCGTTGGATGCTTCCAGAAATAAATTGCAATAAAACCCACATCAAATGGTCTCTTCCTTTTCGTAATTCTCTCCCAGATAATTTGGAATGTAACGCCATAACTAAATTTGGAAAACTGGCGAATTGAAACAGCACGAAATATATTAACTGTGACGATAAATGCAACCACAACCAATGTGTGGTGCTGTTTTCGTCTGGAACATCTGGACAAGTATTGTATTCAGCTTCAGATCTTTCCATTGCGATAACAACTAACTCTACTAGTTGTTCTTCCAGAGCTTGGCAATATTGTTTGTGCTGTTTTTGTAGGCCTAGCATTCCACAGACCTAAATTTTTTCCACAATAAAGTGCCATAATGTTTCATTTTTTATTATAAAGACTGACACTGAAAAACTAGCCACTTAAAATATTTTTTTACCTCTCGCTAAGCGAGGTATTGGATTCATGCTAAAAATCGCATATCCAGATTTTAATGATTAAGCACGTTTTAAGGTCCCTACAATCCGATTTTAACATTTTTACGATGATGTATGTGTGTGTATGTGTGTGTATGTATGTGGGATGATTACTCAAAAACTATAAGACTTTATATTTGTGTAACTAGTATTTCCCAATCGGACATTCATGGGAAGATCTGAAAAGGTTTTGATAACATTTGGACAACCGGAAGTAGAAAATTATTGAAAAAAAATCTTCTAAATATTTTTTGAAAAATTTTCTTGTAAAATTAAATTCTCTATCTGATACATTTAAATATTTTATTATATATTCTAGATTTAGAGATAAAAGAAATATATAAAATATCTGTTGTACCTAATAAATTTTACAGCCGAAAGAATGCCATGGAAAATAGTTGAAAATTTAAATTGTTTGTAACTGACAGATAAATGTCAGTGTCAGAAATCCATTACTGAAGACTTTTTCTGGGAAGTACATACATTATATTATTTATTATTGTATTAATATTTAAATATTTAATATTACATATACCCTTCAAAAATATTGTCAATCCCGACAATAAATTGGAAACATTTCGAAAAATTAGAAGAAGACAAAATTTCTTCATAGAATGAATTTAAAATTTAAAAAATCTAAATATAAGGAATAGATATAAGTAGAATTTTTGGTGTAGAGTGTAGGTATACAAGAAATATTAAATACATTAGGGCGCGAGCAGTCATGTGATTTTGTTGATCTTGACAAGCAGATATGGGGTCCCGTATCAGAATGATAGCTAGTAATTATGTACATAGATATCAAATATCATAATTTTTCATTGTAAATTTAGTGATTTTCCTGGTGACAAATTAACTACGTGAAATCTATGTACATAATTACTAATTGTCTTTATGACATGGGCCCCCATATCTGCTTGTCAAGGCCAACAATGTCACATGACTGTTCGCGCCCTATACTTATAACCAAAAACGGAAGTGGCGAGAGGTATTGTGCTGGCCACAACAGATTTTTTATTATTTACAATTATTTTGTAATTTTCTTAGTATGCCATGATTGTGACATTAATTTTTAAATTTCAAATAGGACATTATATATTTTTATATATTTGGAATCGATAAGCTTACAAATAAAATCAAATATTTTGAGTGGACCGTTTTTCAGTGTCTGGATAATTTTTTCTCACCATATCTCTCGAATAAGGCTGCTCCAATACATATCTAAGTAGTCCAGTCTGTTTTTCCAACAACTCTGAAGCATACGGTAACGTCCCTTTTAAAGAAAATTTCAAAGTTGTCGGATCTAATTTCCAAGGATTTACTAAATGATCTGGACATCCACTATGTTCAACTACCGGCCGCATTTTGGAATGGCCGACAATTGAAACCATTTGAGCACACGGTCGAAATGATTCGACGTAGTTTGAGAAGAGCTTTGCAAATTTCTACAAAGAACAAATAATAATTCAAGACTTGGGAAATTGAGTGAGATAGACTTATGCAGCAATGATATTCCCGTCCCTCAGTCAAGGGATCCGCAATATATTAGTTTTTACCTTCCGTCACCTTTAGGTAAGGAAGGTATTGTCTTTGGTCAAAAAAATTCAATGATTTTTTAGTGAATAAGCATGTTTTAGGGTCCCTATAATACGATTTTACCATTTTTACGATGATGTCTTTATGTATGTGTGTCTGTGTGTGTGTGACAAAATTTCAGATCGCATAACTTCAATACTACGATTCCAAAAATTATAATTTTTTCGTATTCCTCAAGTTTACATCCAGAAGAACAACTGATTAGATTTTGGTTATAATTGGTGAACCGGAAGTAGCCTCATTTGAAGATTTAACAGTTAAATTTGATTTATTGACATTTAACGTTATTATAACTTAAAGAATATATTATTCTCTGTACGATTTGATTACATTTTATACTTCATATTCAATAGATACAGAATTAAAGAGTTTTAAAGAAATTAAATTTTATAAATCAGCCAGCTATGCTAAACATGGAAACTACTAATATATTCATATAATTCAAATTGACAGATGTCAGTATCAATAAAAAGTAAATTAATGTGGCAGAGATGAGGATGTTGAAGTAGATGTTGCGGAAACACGGAAAGATACGGTAATAAAATAACTCTAGTGTTACAATTTTCTAGAAAGATACAAGAAAGACGATTACATTGGTTTGAACATGTCATGAGGAGAAATGAAGAATTATATTTGAACAAGAATGAGTAGTTTATTTATAGGAGGTTGAATAAACAGAGGAAGACCAAAGATAAGATGGAAGGACTGTATTGCGGAAGATTTGAGAGAAAAGAACGACACGTAAAAATAGGGACCCCTAACGAATGGGAAAAGCTAAAGAGGAAGATGTCAGTGTCAAGTGCAATTTAAATAGTTTGTTTATGAAATAATTTTACTGGAAATTTCGAATCTTTTGCAATTTATGTATGGAATTTATACATTATACACAGGATTGACGGAAGGTATTGTGCTGGCCACAACAGATTTTTAGGTATATGACTTACCCAATGTGGATAACTATGGTTGTCAGGATACGCCTTTTGTATTTCATTCACTAATAAATACCCGGGTAACAAACAAGCATTTCGGTCCATTATATGTTCAGCAACACTCAACAATGCTTGCATTTGTGGCTGAACACTCGCGTACAACTGCTGTGGCAAAGTTTTCGCTTTTTCAGATAAACCTTTCATTATTTCCCTAACCCCTTTATACTCAACACCGCCTATGATCTTATAAATCAAATTAAAACTTTCTACCCAAAATTGTTCATTTTTATAGGTTAGTTTTTCCGAGGACATTATGGCTTCGCATACAATTCTAGCCGATAAAACATTTTGTTCTACTAAATTATCTAGTAGACCTAGCAGTAATTTCAGCCTACTTTGATTGCTTTTAGTCGCAGCTATATGCAAATATGATTTCAAAGCTAATTCTTGTTGTTCCTGAGATGTCCCAGACAGGGCAGCAGTCAATTCTTTTTGGTAGTTGTTCATCTTTTCGGTTTCATTTTCAGATCTGTGAACTAAGAAGCAACTGAATGCTTCTTCTATTGGATCTACGCGCAGAATTTCATTTAATATGTTAATAACTTGGATTTCACACATTTTTATGTTTAAATACACTTTATTTTGTTTAGAATTTTACGACACATAACCACACATTCTTTTGGCTTAACATCGCAGAATGATCGCACAGACCGGCGGACGTAGACAGTGTTCTCAACACTAAAAACGAAATATTCGACGAGCAGTGTTCCCAGCAGTCTAACAGAAAAATTAAAAATATTTTCTAATTTGTTTTTAGTTCGCGAAAGATATGACATAAATATGTTTATTTTATGTATAAAGGTTATCTATATAACAGATTATATTATTTTAAGTTTCTATTTATAGCTTTAACTGCTGCAAAATCATATAATTGTAGAAAACTAAATAAATAAAAAAATACAACATTTTGTATAAATATATGAAACTTTTTTTTTTTATTTCCCCCTACTAAAAACTAAGATAATCTCATCAAAATAAATTTAGAGTTGCTAAGTAGATAACACTAACAAACAATTTTATTATCAGTACACTAACATAAATCATTAGTAACTGTTTTAAACTGTGATGCATCTTTTGAGACATTGTTCTTCTATCAAAAAGTTTGTAACTTTTTCAAATTTGTCTCGCACCATGGCAACTGGACCTTATTTAATTGAAGACCCCAAATATTCGTTTTTAAAAGATTTAGGATTGGTTCGAACCAATCCAGGGGTGTATCACGGAAAATGGGGCAGCCATGGAAGGGTATGTATTCAGAAAATTTATATTTTTGAATGTGGCAGCCCTATTCTTAAATAAATCTTTCTAAATGATGTATTCTAGTTTAGAAATTATAAAATAGAAAAATTTAATATATTAAATGTATAATTTGGAATCCAATAAATGGAAGAAAACGTCATAATATTATTTGTTGCACATAAAAAGTTTACGCACTATTTTGATATATTATCTCTTTATCAGAATTTGTAAATACAATGACGTATTTTGTGATTAAATATTAAATATATTTTAATGTTTCAATAATCCCAAACCATTTGTCAATAATAATCACATGTAAAATATGAAAAATCCAGTATGCAAAATATATTAATAAATGAATATTCTTACCTTAAATGTAGGTTGTCCAATCAGTTTGTCCATCCAACGGCCAAGTCATCGCCGAAGTCCAAGAAGGCACGGTCCAAGAATACGAAACATGCATATTGGCCGCCCAAGATGCCTGGCAGATTTGGGCCGATTTACCAGCCCCCAAAAGGGGCGAAATAGTCAGACAGATTGGGGACGCCCTACGACAGAAGTTGGTGCCTTTAGGAAAACTTGTTTCTCTTGAAATGGGTGAGAGATTAATAAAAAAAAACACACACACACACAATAAATATGACACTAGAATTATTGAAAATTAAGACCATGGTTCATGTTTTTGAATTAGATTTAAATATGTTCAAAGCTGTTAAATTAATTTCTGAGGACTTAAAAATTGACAAAGCTTTTGTTAATTATTTACAGATTTACAAATCTGAACAGAAACGGGCCGTAAATCTGTCAAATTATATATCATAATTCCAAAATCCCTTCCCACCAAAAATATTAGTTTGATCATAATCCATTTGTTAGTTTAAATTTTTGAATACAGTTGTCAGCACATGTTAAATCCCTCACACAATTTTGTGACAATCGTTATAAATTCCAGTGCAGACGCCTTCTTTAAGGGGCCTGATTTTGACATGCCCCTTTATTCCCATAAAGTTTATACATAACAAAAAATCTGTTCCGACGGGTATGGACTGCGAATTGTGACGTCACCCGATCGAAAAATCAATAAAAACGATGATGCGCAGTAGATGAAAATAATATTTGTGCGGAATTTGAACATGACAATATTTATACTGAAAACCGCTTTAATATCGATAATACAAAACGTGAAAAGATAATTATAATTTCTGTTTGTTATAGGTAAAATTCTTCCTGAAGGTATAGGAGAAGTCCAAGAATATATAGATATATGTGACTATGCTGTAGGATTATCTAGAACTTTATCGGGATCCTTGTTACCATCTGAACGACCAGGGCATGTTTTAATTGAAAAATGGAATCCTTTAGGAATTGTAGGAGTTATATCAGCTTTTAATTTTCCTATAGCTGTTTACGGATGGAACAGTGCTATTGCTATGGTAAGAATAAGAATACATTTTACCTCTCGGTAAGAGAGGTATTGGATTCATGGTAAAAATCGCATATTCAGATTTTAGTGATTAAACACGATTTAAGGTCCCTACAAACCGATTTTAATATTTTCACGATGATGTCTGTCTGTGTGTGTGAGTATGTGGATGTTGGAGATACACTACATCAAATTCTACAAGACTAATTCTATAAAATAAGCTATATACGTATTTCGAGAACTAACTTATCATCAGTAGTACAAATTTAAGCGGAGTAGCTAAGATTACTCAACATGTAAACCATGCCAGAGGTCCTAACCACTCTAAAAAATCTGATGTGGCCAGCACATTACCTTCCGTCAATTTTAAATATTTTGTACAAATTTCACACAGATTTTTTTAAACGATAGTATAGGCGCTTTCTTTTTAGGAGAAAAATGAACTGATTTTACCTAGTACTGAACTGAATTAAACTACTCCTACAAAGAACAATATGTTTTTAAAATAAAAACATATAAATTGTACATTATACAGTTTTCTATTATTATAAAAACATATATTGCATTATATTTACAACATAATAATCTGCTGAATTCGCTTGTGATTAAATTATTTTACACAAAGATATTATGAAAATTTTATTTGATACAGACATCTGTCAATTAGTAATATTTGAATATTTTGTGTCCATTGTGCAGCTTTCAGCAGCATAGGTTGCAAGATGTTTCTTTATAATTCTTTATCTCTAAATTCATTGAATGCAAAGAAAAAAAAATCTAATTAAATCGAATAGAGAATAAAATATTTTTTCATATTTATAACATACAATGTCAAAAACTGATATTTATACGCGTTTTTTCAAGAAAAACTGTTAAAATCTTCAAATCAGGGTTAACTGGTTAACCAATCATGACCAAAATCTAATCAACTCTTCATATGGATGTACGAAAGAGGAATATGAAAGAATTATAATTTTTAGAATTGTAGTATTGGAGTTATCGTTGGAGAAATTTTTGTCTCACACACATCATCGTAAAATAGTAAATTCGTATCCTAGGGACCCCCAAAACGTGCTTATTCATTAAAAACTCACCATCGAATTTTTTGATCCTTACCTAAAGGAAACGGAAGGTAAAAATCTTATATTATTCATAAACAATTGAAGAAATACAAAAATGTATGTACTCTACATAAACACTAAAAAGAACATTGCCTAAACTCTACACACTTGAATAAATGTGAAATTGAAATACATCCATTTTAAGTTGGCTGCGTTCCACCATACACATTAAATAAGTAGAGTTTTTATGTAAACTCTATCAGTCTATACAATCTTCAAGGTATATAGTGGAACGCAGCCATTTATTGGCTACGTTACACAATACATACTGAGTATATAGAGTTTGGCCTAAACTCTATACTCTACAAAGTGTATAGTGGTACGCAGCCATTTACAAATTGGCTGCGTTCCATTTTCGCAACCATATTAGATTGTAGTGTTTAGGCTGTGTTCCTATTTAGTGTTAATGTAGATTAAATCGTATTTTGTCAAATTTTTGGTTTTTAAGCGCTTTAAAATGTTTTTTGCGTATTTATTTAGTGGGTAAATAATAAAGGTACCCGACTTCTTGGCCAAGTATTTAGCCAAATTCTTCGGTGACACATTTTGCCACAGACATCGCTGATTTTTGAAAAATATTAATATACATTTTATTGTAAAATATTGTACATTGGGGTAGTTAAATACAATAATGTAAAATTTAAATAAACAATAAATACAAGTAAAATTATGTAAACTTAAAACATCCCTATACTAAATAATAATATTATTTAAATTTAAAACACTTGGCCCGTTTAACAAGATTTCAAAACAGGCCCTCTCCACCAGAACCACAGACGCGTTTCGCTCTTATTGGAGCTCAGTGGGGTGTACTGATGCTTTTTCTTCCACCTTCTATTAATATATTCATCTCTCCTCATGACATGTTCAAATCAATGTAATCGTCTCTATTATATCTAAAAACTTCTAACACTAGAGTTACGATATCCATTATGAACTGTCTGATACCGTTCTCCAGGTATGCGGCAATACTTTGCTCTGGAAGGGCTCTGTAACAACACCCTTAGTTTCTGTGGCGACCACGAGAATTGTGGCTGACGTCCTCGAGAAGAATGGACTTCCTGGTGGAGTAGCAACCCTCTGTTGTGGTGACGCAGACATTGGAAAAAAAATGGCAGCAGACGACAGAATAAAATTGCTGAGTTTTACAGGCAGTTGTCAAATTGGTCAACAAGTAATATTCAAAGATGACACTAAAATACAGCCTGAATAAAAATTGCTGATATATTTATTTTAGGTAGGAATAGAAGTCCAAAAACGCTTTGGGAAACATTTACTAGAATTAGGGGGTAACAATGCCCTCATAATAAACGACGATGCAAATTTGGAAATGGTGGTACAAGCGACTGTTTTTGCATGTATTGGGACTGCGGGTCAAAGATGTACCACAACAAGAAGATTAATTTTACATGAAAGAGTTTATGATGAAGTTCTCGACAAACTTAAAAAGGCATACAAACAAATATTTAACAGAATAGGAGACCCATTAGAAGAAAATACTTTATATGGACCATTACATTCAGAGACATCTGTTAATAATTATAAAAACACTGTTCAGCAAATCAGAAAACTGGGAGGCACTATTGAATTTGGAGGAAATGTAAATATTTTTATATTTTAAATCAGTAAAAATTGTTTTGCGCGAAAACAAATGATTATAGTAACAATTCTACAATAACTATTAAAATAAATTTATCTTTTTAGACTGTAGATCGACCAGGATTTTACGTAGAACCCACTATAGTTACAGGACTAGCTCACGATAGTCCTGTAGTCCATAGCGAATGTTTTGCCCCTATAGTTTACGTACTCAAAGCGCAAAATCTTAAAGAAGCTATTGCTTGGAATAATGAGGTTCCTCAAGGATTGAGTTCGAGTCTGTTCACACAAAATTTGAGCAACATTTTCGAGGTAAGATTTGAAACTTAGTTTAAGTATGACTCCAATACTTAAACTTATATTCTGTTCGCTAATTTAACGATGATTCATTTCTTTGTTGTAATCAGTAACATTTGTGATCGAAATAGTTCTCGTCGATATTATTAAATTAAATAGGTACGTCGATAAAAATCTGCGAACCTAACTCGTAATAATTGTAAGAAATTACAACGTTGGAGAAAACTCTATATATCTTATAATTTGATAGAAAAGTGGAATAGGTACTCAAAAAACTTATACTGATTAGTTTGTGAACAAGAAATATATAATTTACCTTTTGTCTCATTGTATTTCTGCACAAATTTTCACCAAACATTCACCAAAATCACATCATCAACTACATTGTTGTTTTAACAAATGAATTAATACTATCGCTTGACATTGGCTCGCGAGTACTACGCTAGTCAAACGCACATCAAATTAATGATTTAAATATATCATAAACATTAAATATATGCAATTATATATCATAATATTAAAAATAATTATAGAACGGAATAAAATTGGTCCATTTTTAAACGATTAAATTTTTTTTCCACGTTTATAATTATTTCAAAATGGATAGAAATATTTAACTATAAATATTTGTTGTAAGAATGGTTTTTGGGTTCGTACGAACCCAATATGTGCAGAATGGATTAAATATATGTATATTTAACTGCTGACTAGTTTGTCAATCATAAAAAAAATATAAATATGATTGTTGGATGAATTGTAGTACCCAAATTTGAATCTTTCATATTTGAGAGTTCATAGAACATTGTATTATATAAAATATTGTGACTTACCAATTTTGTCCTCATTTTAAAAAAGCTGGAGGGAAATTCTGGCCATTTAACGATTTAACCATCACAAATTTACTGTTCTAATCGCAATAACCAAATTTATGAAACTTTAAGTTATATCACTGAATAACACAGGATATTTATAAAACTATGAATGTAAAACACTATTACATATTTATTTTATTAAATAACACACTTAATATACTTTTAAATATCATATTTACGGAGACTTTACTGGACAACTCGCTCGAGCTGTTGCGCTGAAGTATTTGACAGATAACCTAAAATCGGAAAGTCGCAGCACTTTTAAGCATTAAAATCAATTCCTTAAAAGTGAAATTCATGCAATAAATTTATACTCAAATTGTAGAGGAGACTTCAAGGAATCCAATGGTGTATCGTTTCTCCCAAAAAAGTTAATAGGAAGCGAGAAAATCGCATTTTTCTGTCAAGACCAAAAAAAAAAATTGCGTGAAGGAACCTTAGGGTAAAAAAATTCCAAATTTTTTCTTCGCTTTTTTGACGATTTGAAAGGTTTAAACCGAAAATTTGAAGTGGAAATCAATTTTGAAAAGTTTAATGAATTTTTTTACGTCAAAAAAACGAAGAATATGGGCAAAGTACTTCATTTTTCTTACCAAATTTACCGTAACCATTTACCGATATTACTTCCTTGTTGCGCAGCGGCATTGGCACAGCTAAAACACTGGGATTTTTTTTCTTTTACAACAATAAATTACAATACATCTTAAAACTAAATATAAATAAATTACAATACATCTTATGAACTAAATATATCTGTAGTTGGTCTGGAAGAAGCGGCTGTAGCATTTTCTGGATTTCCAGGATTTTCCGATGACCACGACTAAAAATATTTCATACATTAATGTCTTATTACCGGATTGAATTTACAAATTTTACCTGATTTTCCATATCGTTCTGCTCTGGAAGAAGCGGAGAATTAATTTCATATCTGCAACAGACTTACACACTAGGAATTAGAACAAAATTTGGACTATTTATTAACCTAAAAACTATTAGGGCCTATCAAAGGGAAACCGCGATACATTCTACTATTCATTAGGGCGTCCCACACACACAAACAGTCACACAATACCTAATATTTTCTGGAATATTCTTCCGTTTGTCCATCACTAGAAATGTAGAATTGTCTGGCTGTTTCTTACAACACTGCAACCAAAATGGGTTTATATCTGTAACATACTCACGCGGAAAGAATTCGAATTGTTTTTTAATTATCTATTACGTTATAAACTAATATGGACCTAACAAAGGGAACCGCGATATATTCTCATTCTCAATATTCATTGGGCGTCCCACACATACACACAGGCAGACACACAGTACCTAATATCTCTTGGAATATTCTTCAAGACACTCAGTTGACTTCTTATCTTGTATCTTCGATTTTTCTACAGCAAACAACAAGACATTCCATATCTGTAACAGACTCAAAAAAAACAGAATTACAATTAAATATTGACTATTTATTAATTTATAAACTAAAGGGACCTAACAAAAGGGACCGCGACTCAAAATATTTTATAAATTTCAATCTTACCACAAGAATAAATTAACCAAATATATTTGCAGATTATTTTCATGTCTCCATGGTTCTGGAAGAATCAGCGAATGGTTTTGTATCTGCAACTCATATGCACGGAATTAGAATAATATTTAAACTTTTATTAAACTTACAAACTAAATAAACCTATCAAAGAGAAACCACGGTATATTCTATCATTCTTTGGGCGTCTCACACATACACACAGACAGACACACACTATACCTAATAATTTCTTGTAATGTTCAAATCTTGCATTAAAATCGGAAATGGTTTCAAATCTGTAACATAACTTATACAGACCAAATTAGAAGTATATTGTGACTATATATTACATTATAAACATATTATTTTTCATTTACACAACATTCATTTGGCGTCCCACACATACAAACATATATTTTACATCAAATCAAAACAAATTATGAAAAAAGGTTAGAAAACAATCTAATTCAACTATTTCATGCAATATTTGTTGTTAACAATGTAAAAGAATACAATAAAATACTTACATAAAGTTATTAGTGTTGTCACGAAATTTATTAACAAATATTGAAGTATTTTATTTAGTTTGACACACAAATTATACATCAAAACGACCGTTGTACATTTTTAAAACAGTTTTTACACAAATTTACAATGTACTTACTAAATTTACACATAAATTTTCACTAATTATTCACTACATCGCTAACACTAACTTTTCTCGTTATTGTTTGTTGAAACAATCGAATTCATACGGACGGCTGGGATTGGTCGCGCAGTACTACGCGAGTCAAAAGAGATCCAATTTGAAACGTAAATATATTTAATGCATCAAATATCACGATATATCTAAGTATTTCAACTCTTTTGGCTAGAATATCATGTGGGTATAGATCTAAAGAGATTGTTTAGTAATAAATTAATAGTTTAGAGTATTTTAAATAATTATCAACTGTCTAAATATATGTTAAGGGCAGGGCAAAACTCTCTATACATTGTAATACTTATTTTTAGAACTCATATCATCGTTTTATTTATTAATAAACATTGTTCCGGCACGTAATAATCTACGGTCCTACGGTATACTTACACATATTATTATTGTATATGTACGTCCAAAAAAAATTCAATCAATATATATTAAATGCTTAATTCCAGCTAGAATTTCATGTTCCATTGATTTATTTATTTATTTTCTTTGTCTAACCTTCGTTTAGTAATTATATTAATCATTTTTTCATTTTCTTATTATATTCGTAAGACACAAAAGATGAGTTTATTGTTTATTTATATGTTATTATCTACCTCTAAAATTGGTGAACACTATATTCAGAAGAATATAAATATATTTTATTTTTATAGTTATTTTTCAGTAAGCTATGTATGAGTTATATTTAGGATAGAAATAATATAGCTCACTATATATTTATAAAGTTATTAACACATTTATATTTTGTTTTAATTTAAGCTCAGTTCATACATAGCCTACTGAAAAATAACTATAAAAATAACATTTATTTGAAATCGTCACTAAAGTAATTCATTATAGGACGAGTTTATGAAATGTAGTGTTGCCAACCTTATGATAATTATTGTACATATAAGATAATTTGGGCAGACATACGTTGTACAATAGTACATTTATGTGTAAAATGACAAAAAATATCTTCAAGAAATACGAATTAAATAATTCCGATGAAGTTATTTGAGATAACACGCATAATTTTGAGTAGTCATTACAATAACTTCAATGTCCGGAGGTTTGCAACACTGAACATAAGTTCGTTTGTTGACAGCAATTGACAGATAACCTATAAAAATAAATATATTTCATTTTCACAAAATTTCGATTTCAAATAAAATTAATATGCACCTCAGCAGTACAGCAGTGAAGTTCCTTTTTATCACGTTTTGTATTGTATCTTTAATAATAATAAATTATTTGACGTAGCTCGCTTATTTGCTACACCTTGTATATAAAACTTTAAAAATGATGTCTACATTGATCGATGCTAAAACTATGTACTTTATTCGTGATTGTCCTAGTTAAATGTCAAAGACATTGAAATATTATGAAATAATAATAAAATTCTTGTCCTCAATATACAAAATACGAATACTGCAAACATGGAACGCGGAAAACAATGATAAATTAGTAAACGACACAAATTGACGGTTGAAACATCAGTAATCTTATTTTCAAAACACGCACTAAATAGCTACAAGATTAATTTGATAGATAAAGGTAATTATGTTTTTGTAGCAAAAAACAGCCTACTTTCAGAGAGCTTTAGTTAGTAGATTACTTGTTTTATGGCTGTCAAACATCATATACATTATATAGGACAATATTACAAGCGTACTTTTATAAAAAAATCTGTTGCGGCCAGCACAATACCTCTCGCCATTTTCATTTTATGTTACATAGGGCGAGAGCAGTCATGTGGTTGGCCTTGACAAGCAGATATAGAGGCCCGTGTTAGAATGATAGCTATTAATAATGTACATAGGTGTCAAGTATCATAATTTTTTATTCAAAACATTATTTTCCAAATCCATGTGGATTATTTTCCATACTATTGATGACAAATAAACATCAGAATATTTTGAAATTTTGAAAGAAAAATTACGACATATGACAATTGTGACATCTATGTAAATAACTACTAGCCGTCATTCTGACACGGATCCTCATCACATGACTGCTCGCGCCCTATAAGTAACGAATTTAACATTTCTCGTACATACAAATAATTGAAATTGTATCTCTTCTTTCGTTCTATGAGGAATTTTTTCCTACTATTCTAATATGTTCAAAATTCTTCAAATTCATTGACAGTATTAGCAGTATTTCATAAGGATATATGTAATATTAACATACCTATAATTTAAATACATATTTAATTAATAATACAATAATATATAGTAAATGTACTCGTACCTTTCAGAAAAATCTGATTTTTGACACTGACATTTTGCATTTATCTGTCAATTATAAACATTTAAATATCTCAACTGTTTTTTAGGCAACGAGATTATTTTTTGACAACAGATTATTCTATATTATTATATACTATATCCCCAAACCGATACGAGATATAATAAAAAAATAATTGTTTTTACACTGAGAATTAAATTTTCTTTAATATCAGCAAGAAAATTTTTGAGAAAATAATATTTAGAAGATTTTTTTTCAAGAATCCGCTACTTCCGGTTGTCTAATTGTTACCAAAACCTTTTCAGCTCTTCCCATTAATGTGCGATTGGGAAATACGTAGTTAAAACACACACACAGACATCATCGAAAAAATGTTAAAATCGGATTGTAGGGACCTTAAAACGTGCTTATTCAATACAATCTGGATAAGCGATTTTAGTAGATTTTTATAGTCATTTCCATTATTGTAATCAAATTTTCTTTTGTCATTTCAGTGGATAGGCCCAAAGGGCTCAGACTGTGGCATCGTGAACATCAACATCCCTACCTCAGGGGCTGAAATCGGGGGTGCATTTGGCGGTGAAAAGCACACAGGTGGCGGCAGAGAATCCGGGTCTGACTCTTGGAAACAATATATGAGAAGAGCTACAGTTACTGTTAATTATAGCAGTGAATTACCTCTTGCTCAAGGAATCAAATTCGAATAAAAATTAAGAATATTATAAGAAAAAAAAAATGTTTATTGTGTGTATTATATATTGTTGAGAATGCATAATAAATTTATCGTTTGTTATATATTGGTATATTATTTATTTAAAAGCATTTTAATTCGAACCTCCAACAATACATACATAAAATCACGTATGTCACACTAAGTGGGTTAGCACAAACCCGAAAACAATAATAATAACAACAACAATAATCACTCTTTCAACAACATTCTTACTAACCGTACATCATACAACAATTCGTCACTCTTACCATATTAAAGTGACTGATTTTCGGTAGCGAAATACCGCATCCGGATCACAATAATAGGAAACAATCATCCTTCGCCACACATTCCTATCTAAGCAGACTTCTTTCGCCTCGGCCACACTCATAATCGCATTCATACATTCTTCTCTTCCCACTTGGAAACTTTCTCTCTTTAAGCACCCTACCAACCACATCCATCCACTTACACACTGGTCAGCCACGCAATCAAAAACTCTCAACTTCACCAAGATATATACGCTTAACAAACCGTTCATTCGCCATTCTCTCCAAATGACCAAACCATCAATGCAGGTATGCAAAGAATAAGAAGAATGCTATTTTTTACCAATAACTATAGACCAATTTCTATAATATTTTTCGTGGCCGTTGACTCATAAACTCAAGTAACATATTTCGTTGAACTACATTGTATATAAACACATTAAAATTAGTATACAGTGTTCGAAAATTACAATATCTGGTTTATAATTAGTAACACAATGGAGCTAAAATAGTTCTAGTGAAATTATAATAGATTTTTATTCATATTTATAGAACAGTGAAATCGAAATTGATTTCAATACAAAGAAGTCTAGGAAATAATAAACTATCTACTAGAAATCAGTTTCAAATAGAAGATGACTTCAGAGTTTACATCATTACTTGGAAAATTGTTTCATAATAATTAGTCGAAAAGAGAATAGTGAGCCATGACTGTGGCTTGAAATAAAACAATTAACTAAAACAATTGTAACTATTATTATTAAACGAAATAAAAATTTTGTGTCATAATAATACAGAAAATAAGAATAAGGAACACTTAATAACAACAATGACTCCCAGCCTCTTCAATACATTTTTCACAACATTTTGAAACAGAACAAGTAGCTCGCCATTTTACTTTTTAATAATGCAACATATGTATTATTTATTTTACATGATTGTAAAGCAAATTTGATGTACTTTTCAAATTTGTAAAAAAAATATAGTATATTCCATTTGAAATTTCAAAGTTGATATTAATTACTGATAAACCGGAAGTGGTAACATGAATGTACATCCGTCATCAAGTAGCTTACATGTTTCTGTATAAATCATGTTATATGAAAGAAATTACTAACTTAATAAATAAGCGAGATATTTGCTGGGTCCATTAAATATATCTTACATATACCATGCGTATCAAATACACAAATAGTGTACAACAATATCAATCAAGCTTCAAGAATAAGGTGATCCACACCTGAACGCCATACAACCATAATTGCAAATCGTTGTCGACTGCAATCGTCAACATTTTTTTTTTTTCATGGAAAGCTTCAACAGTCTGCTTGAAGAGTTTTGAAGCCCGTTAAGCCCCCTTCTACTTTTTTGAAAACAATCGACATGCTACCAATAGAGTAATAATTTCTTATTCTCATTGCTGGAACAATTGAATATTTATGAAACGTTACATTTGTGAAATAATCAATATCTAGACGGTTCTGAACAACCTGCACGCAAACAAACACCTGGTGGTGAGTCAACTCAGTCGCGTTTCACTTGTCTAGGATATCAGACGGTGGATTCGATAGTCAAGTGTTTCGGCAGTGTGTTGTTTTGATTATAATTTGTTTATGTATGAAATTATTAACAGTGACTATGTGTATACGAAAGATATAGAACTGTATTTAGTTTTTAATGTAAGTATACTGAATTATTAAATATTTTTCATATCGATTTAAAACAGATATTTTTTAAAATTTCCACCATTGGAATCTCGAGAGATACGATGTTTTTGTGCACCTTTAAGGAGGCATATCAGATGTGCTTTTATTTGCCCAAAAAATTCATGGAGCACTAGATAATGAGGAAAAACTGAATTTTGTTAATTTTTACCTGTCGCTAAGAGGTTCCTACAATCCGATTTTAATATTTTTACGATGATGCCTGTATGTGTGTGTGTGTGTGTGTGTGTGTGTGAGAGAGAGAGAGAGAGAGAGGATGTGGGAAGGACGATTTCTCAAAAACTATAATACTTAATTCTTAAAATAATTCTTCTAAATATTTTTTTTTTAAATCTTGCTAGTATTAAATAATAGCAAATTTTCTATTTCAATATTTTATTATATCTTCTATAGATTTAGAGACAGATAAATGCCAGTGTCAAAGATACAGAGACATTGTATTAACAGTTAAATATTTAAAATTATAGGTATATTACACATACCCTTCAAAAATACTGTCAATCCCGACAATGAATTGAAAACATTTCGAAAAATTAGAAGAATAGGACAAAATTTCTGCATAGAATGAATTTAAAATTAAAAAATCTAAATAAAGAGTAGATATAAGTAGAATTTTTCGTGTAGAGTGTAGGTATACAAGAAATGTTAAATACAATAGGGCGCGAGCAGTCATGTGACTTTGTTGGCCTCGACAAGCAGATATGGGGGCTCGTGTCAAAATGATAGCTAGTAATTATGTACATAGATATCATTCATTCTAAATTTAGTGATTTTCCAATTCCATGTAGTTTATTTTCCTCGACAAGTTCCACACTCCTAGTGACAAATTAACTACGTGAATTTAGAAAATCTTGAAATTTTTAATGAAAAATGCTGACATTTGACATCTATGTACATTATTACTAATTGTCATTTTGTCAAGGTCAACAGTGCCACATGGCTGCTTTGCGCCCATACTGTAATCAAAAACGAAAGTGGCGAGAGGTATTGTGCTGGCCACAAAAGATTTTTTTATTTTGAAATAACTTCTAAACTATCAGTAATCGAGAAAAATGTTTCAAATATAAAAGTTAGATATGGTACGAATAAAATAAACATACATACCTACCTTGAAACATACTTATTTCGAATTTATGAATCTATAACAAAAATGAGTCTTTTGAACAGCAGTCACCAAAAAATATATGTATAAAATATGACAAGTTAATTATATTTTCAATATGTGTATTTGTACATAATTCAATACTAATGATACTTTGAATATTATTGTACTGTATTTCATAAAAAAACTAGTCTGTGTATGTATGTATATGTTTATTTTTTGTATGTTTCCATTATAGCTTAGCTTCTAAAATGAATATTTAAAGAGTAGAAGAGTACCTATGCATATAATTTTGATGGTATCTACAATCAGATACGTTTATACTGCATAGAAAATTTACATTTTAAAACAAATATGAATATAAAATATACCAGTGGTAGAAAAATGTGAAAACGAATTATATATATTAAATATACTCGTACAGTAAAATTATTTAAAGATGTCCAATGAACGAATTAACAAATTGGCATACATTTATTTCTTTCCATTGCAGTCTATAAAGCGTGTGCGATAAGGATGGATATAACACGTTTGTCTTTCAAAAATTCATATTGTTTCAACTAAGTTAGGATATTCCACTTTAAAACGATGCTTGTTGTTGATAATACTTTCGCTATAACGTAAGCTTATATATTAATTCAGATACATTACCTTGATTCATAGCCGTACGAATAACGTTATTTTCTGTCAGTATCTTATTTTTCACATATTTGGTTTTACATTTGCTTATAAACTTACCAGTTGATTTATTTTTGAAATGAATGCTTTTATTGTAACATATATTTTTATAATAATAAAATAACAGTAGTACTTTATATACCCTCATAAAAACTAAGCAAACGAAACTACTGAATTTGTCAGAATGCGCGGAGCAAAAATCTGAATTCATACAATTCGTAGATTACCTTAATCGGATATCTTTCAAAAATTTTACTATACCTCCTAGAAAAATCTTCCAGTAATGCTGATTTTTGACACTGACATTTTGAATTGACAGAGTCAATCTTAGATATATTTTTATGATATATTGGATTCCAGACTTGTAGACAATATTCTAGCTTAGAGCGGACAAATGCACAATACAAGCTTTTTGGTGTAGTTTTACAGAAAGACCGACAATTTTTAATTACAAATCCAAGATTTTTGTAGTCTAATATAATGCACAGATCTGCACAGATCTTTTGTAATACCGAACTGATTAACACTGGTTGTTCTGTTTGAAAGATATATGATCATAAAACATATATAATCAATCAAATTCCGTGCACCAAATTGCATAAAATTATATTTCCTTTGTGCCAGGCACAAGAAATCCAGGTCAGATTTTGGGTTGAAACAAAAGTTGTCAATTTATGAAATAAATGACAGATTTCATAGAAAAATGTATCAAAATGTCACAGAATCACCATTTGTCATTGGGCTACAAATTGGAAAAAGAAAGTATGCATATTTTATTGTGGTATGATGTAGAAATTAATCTTATATAATTGTGGTAAATTACATATTTTGTATGTAGAAATGATTGCCGGTCAAACGGTTTAAAATTGTGCATGTACACATATATTAAAAATGTCTAGTTCAATTGCAGGAATTAATAAGAGAATTATTGATTTTAATGATTGATCGGACCATCGCATTGAGAATCATAAATGTATGTATTGTAAAAGGACAGTAAAACTTGTGTATTACAAAACTGTTCCATTATAATTCATCGTACTTATCTATTAATAAATGATATTTGAAATATAATGGAAACTTATTATTTTGCTTTAGAAATTAAAACATATGAATATATTGACTGTACTTCATTTCACGTAAGAAAATAGAGTTAATTTACAGTAAAAAAAATAAAGATGTCCGATCAAGGTCATCTGTATCATGAACGAATTAACAAATTGACATACATTTATACCCCTCCTTTACAAAGGCTTTAAGCGTGTGCGATAAGGATGGATATAACACGCTTGTCTTTCAAAAATTCATATTGTTTCGACTAAGTTAGGACATTCCATTTTAAATGATGCTCGTTGTTGATAATACTTTGGCTGTAACGTATGTTTATTCATTAATTCAGATACATTACCTAGATTCATAGCCGTACGAATAACGTTATTTTCTGTCAGTATCTTATTTTTCACATATTTGGCTTTACATTTGCTAATAAACTTACCAGTTGACTTATTTTTGAATTTTGAATGCTTTTATTGTAACATATATTTTTAAATAATAAAATAACAGTAGTATCTTATGTACCCTCATAAAAACTAAGCAAAGGACACTACTTAATTTGTCAGAATGGGCGAAACAAAAATCTTAATTCATACAATTCGTAGATGACCTTGATCGGACATCAATTCAAAATAATAAGTTTTTAGCAGTTTCCAAGCACTTCAAGGTCGCTCGAGTCACGTGTCTGCTCGCGCCCTATATTGTTTTTATAAGGGGTTTATACATCAAAAATCAAGAAAGCGTTTGTCGACTTGCTTTACTAAAATCGCCACTTTTCGAATTATTAATATATATGTGATTAAGAGAGTTGGTGTAAGTCATTTGAGATGGTTTGGGCATGTGGAGAGAACGGCGAGTGAACGGTTTGTTAAGCGTATATATCTTGGTGAAGTTGAGGGTTTTCGATTGCGTGGCCGACCAGTGTATAAGTGGATGGATGTGATTGGTAGGGTGAAAAGAAGAATGTATGAATGCGATTATGAGTGTGGCCGAGGCGAAAGAAGTCTGCTTAGATAGGAATGTGTGGCGAAGGATGATTGTTTCCTAACTATTATTGTGATCCGGATGCGGTATTTCGCTACGGAAAATCGGTCACTTTAATATGTTTAAGAGTAAGGATTTGTTATATGATGTTGATGTTGTTCTCATTGTTATCGGGTTTGTGCGAACCCACTAAGTGGGACACGCGTGATTTTATGTATGTATGTATGTATGTGAAATTAATACTGCATCAAAATCCGTCAAATGGTTCTTGATATTAGCGCCAATAAACAAAAACACCGACATGCTATTCAAAACAGCCTATTATATTTATTTCACTGATGATGTATTTATTGTATTTTTTGTATTTGCAGTATTTAAATGGTGTGGCTCTATGAACCGTTACAAAACCCTCCACCAGCTAGGCGATGGCACGTACGGGTCAGTGGTACTGGGCCAGCGCAAAGATACTGGCGAAAAAGTCGCCATCAAACGGATGAAACGGAAGTACTACTCCTGGGAAGAAGCTATGAACCTTCGCGAAGTTAAAGTAAGTAAACAATATATCACACTATATCTATCCGCTGTCCTTCGGACGGTATTTATACAGCCCATTATCCTTCTGGAACTTTCTGACGCGACCATCATCGAACACAAAAGAATCACACCACCGGATGTAATTAACCAGTCTAAGCGCGTATGGGTTTTCCCCGAGGGGATTACGTCATCGCTCGGAATATTCTACCAGCAGTTGTAGCAAATTTCTGCCTTTCAATATTTGGAGGCAAATGGCGAACTGCTAGTGGGTCTCGTCACTTATAAAATGTATTTAAAAATGCCTTCTTGCTGCAAGAAAAAGTCTAAAAAGTGTTTTCGACTATTTAGAATACTATATGAAAGAAAAAGAAATTTAGTATAACTTTATAAGAAGAACTGATGTGTCGGTTGTGAGGTTAGTTTGTTTTTGTACATATTTATTGTTCGGTAAAGTCAATAATTTTGTATTTTGTAATTATAATAAATAATTAATAAATATAACGATAAATATATTTTTCATCGTATTGGCGCTTAAATTTTGACTTTAACATTGGATGGCATCTAGTGAGAAATGCTCGAATTAGACTAAATATATCTCTATGTCTAGTTGTCTCTTTCTGACCAGCCGAAATCAAAACATTCAGTGAAGAGGGATAAGGAATGTTTTGTCTAGTTATATTTCGTTGTATGTACAGTCCATACGATTTAACTTGGCGACCCGAAAGAATGTAATTCAGTTCACTATTCCTAAGTTGCGTTTTGTCAAATATTTACTTTTACTTCGATGCCGCACAGCTTCAGAAGTGAAATAGTGATTTTACAATGTTTTATTGCCTTACACAAAGCAAATTTCATCCTAATACACTCAAACTCGGGGTGTCAGGTACTTTTCAACCCAAGAAGTTATATTCATACATAAGCGTTGGTGCATTTTTTTCCCAATAGCAATAGAAATTTTATTTTCTTAACTTTATTAATTTAAAAAATAATTAATTATAATATGATTTATATAATAAATAATTCATTCCAATATTTGTAATATATTTTTTTGTATAATTTCTTTTTTTTTGTAATATTCGTAATTTTTATTTTTCTTCGGTACGCCTATGGATTTTATAACTTTCACATTACCGCAGTGACAATGTGAATTGCCCCAACTCGCCAAGTTACATCGTATGGACTGTATATTCTCCCTTATACGTAAGAAATAAGAAGGCAGACATATAGTCCTTGGGGAAAATCAATGAAAATCTACTCCATTACTTAATGTCCATAGGATTTATGAGCATTAGACACGAAGCACTTTCCTCTACCTTTACTTCCCATTAATTTACATTTCAAAATAAAATAATTACTGATTCATGCCATTTATGGTGGAGGTGCTCTATACAATCTTTCTTTATTTTCTAAACAACTTCAATATTTTTCTTACAATACACAATACGAATATCTTTATTATTATTAATATTTGCTCTTCTTTAATGTCTTTATACAACAAACAAGTTAAGAATTAATTTCCTTTCACGTGTATGTCCCTGACATTTAGATCCATTTTCTTTGAAAATTCAATTGAGTTGTAACGCGAAAGAGTTTATTAATTATAAATATAAATCACGTCAATAATTTTTATACTTTTTTAAATGAAACGCAATCACAACATATGTCAGACTATTGTCAGTACGAATGAATGAATTAAAAAATGGTCATATGACAAATGATATGTATTTTATTTTTATAAATATTTTTTTTTCACATCTAAAAAATCTGTTGTGGCCAGCACAATACCTTTCGCCACTTCTGTTTTTGGTTACATAAGTATAGGCAACAGGGCGCGAGCACTCATGTGACATTGTTGGCCTTGAAAAGCAAATATGGGAACCCGTGTCAGGATGACAATTAGTAATTATGTACATAGATGTCAAATATAACTTTTCATTAAAAATTTCAAGATTTTCTATAATTTGTCACCAGGAGTGTGGAATTTACTTGTCGAGGAAAATAAACCACATGGAATTGGAAATTCACTAAATTTATAATGAAAAATTATGATATTTGATGTCTATGTACATAATTACTAGCTATCATTCTAACATGGGCCCCCATATCTGCTTGTCAAGGTCAACAAAGTCACATGACTGCTCGCGCCCTATTGTATTTAACCATTCTTGTATACCTACACTCTACACCAAAAATTCTACTTATATCTATTCATTATATTTTTTAATTTTAAATTATGAAGAAATTTTGTCCTACTCTTCTAATTTTTCGAAATATTTTCAATTCATTGTTGGGATTGGCAGTATTTTTAAATATTTAACGATTAATAATATTTAGATTTTTTTAAGAATCTGCTACTCGCGGTTGTCCAATTATTACCAAAACTATACTACTATAACCCCCCCCCCCATCACACACACACACACACACACACACACACAGACATCATCGTAAAAATATTAAAATCGGATTGTAGGGACCTTAAAACGTGCTTAATCATTCAAATCTGAATATGCGATTTTTATTTTACTACATTAGAATACCCCATATGTTTAGTAAATTTATTTACCTATCCTAATTGTTTATATATACAAATTATATTTTCCTATAACAATTAAGTCGTTATTAGATCGTCGTCAGATCGTTTGGTTAGCAATTTGTTTGACCTAGACCTACCGAATAACAAATGGAATTAGAATTGATGGTAATGACCGAAAATAAATATCATTTACACGATAACATTGCATGTTCCGTCTAACTAAACACACAGTAACATAAATGATATTTCCAACAGACTGTTTATTTTTAAACATCAATTACAGAATTGTTTTTGTGCAAGTAAAATACTCTTTTGAAGAAAATTTAATGCTTGATTACAACAATCAATATTTTTATTTGTATTGATTACTATAATTTAGAAGGTTTTACGTACCAATACTAAAATATATCTCAATTGTTGCCATTTAATATAATGTATAATTTCAAGCTTTTAATTTAAATAACATTTCTAAAAATATCCTACGATATTTCCATGAAATATTACAACGTAGGTACACATTAATATACTACATATACTCATATACATATATTATTATTACAATATGTCATTATCATATTTATATATCTAAGTAATTAATTTTCTTTCCTTTGCAGTCCTTAAAAAAACTACACCATACGAACGTAGTAAAATTAAAAGAAGTTATTAGAGAAAACGACGTTTTATATTTTGTATTTGAGTACATGCAAGAAAATTTATATCAACTTATTAAAGACAGAAGAAATCCGTTTCCAGAAACAACTGTTAGAAATATTTTATACCAGGTATGTATGAAAAATAAACCTGATATTAATTTTAAAATACTAATGATGCAAACTATATTAAGATCGCAAAATGACCGTGCATCTTAATAACTTAAATCAAACCCGTTCACTGCTACCTCTGGGGTCCCACAAGGTTCAAACTTGGGCCACTATTATCCAACCTCTTCATTAATGACGTGGTGGACTGTGTTCAACATTCTCAAATACTTTTGTATGCCGAAGACATAATATAAAACCATCAACTCTATTACTGACTGTATTCTCTTACAGAATTTTAAAATGGTCCCACAACTCAAAATTGTTCTTTAATTACAGCAAATGTAAAATAATAAGTTACTTTGTTAAAAAATACGTTTACACTTATGCATATCACATGGAAACTAATTTGCTTGAGAAAGTAACTCAGTTTAAGGATCTGGGGATTTGTAATTCTTTTAAAAACTTAACTCTGGTATTTATTATCAAATTTTAACCAAATTTTGGGTACATGCGTAAAAAAATGTGTAGAATTCGAAAATCGTATTGCCGTGAGTGTAAAACCACTCAGTTTTGGGTATGGAACAATTATTTCGCACAGAGAAAATTATAGTGATATTTTTGTTTTTCCCAAAAAAAAATCACAGATTCACAACATTATATTTTATCTCCGATAATTATATCGTCTGTATATTGACGATAACATATAACTGTTTCAATACCAAGGTTAAAATTGCTTATTCAATTCTCAAAATTACTGACATAAATATGAAGTAATTTTTACATAATTTATCAAAATTGATTTTCTTTGCATAATATAATGTTTAGTGAATTTCTATTTTGATTTCTGATATTTATCGGTAATAAATTATACGGACAATCTACCCATGCATTATGATAAATTACATAACATTACGATGTAAATTTATATAAAGAATATTACGAAAAATTGTGTTAAATTAGCAACATGAAATGTGCTGATGGAATATATTAATAATTGATAGATCATTTTTCAGATTCTTCAGGGCCTGGCCTTCATGCACCGTCATGGTTTCTTCCACAGAGATCTCAAACCCGAAAATCTTTTATGTTCAGGGCCTGATTTAGTGAAAATTGCAGATTTTGGGCTAGTAAGGGAAATACGGTCCAGACCACCATATACCGACTATGTTTCGACGAGGTATGAATAAAATTTAAGCAAAAACAATTTCTACTTGTAATGGTGTTCTCCACCAGTAATACAAATAATACTTAAAGTATTAATAAATAACGATTAAGATGAAAAAAATAACAATTTGAAATTTGTTACCAACGTCACTGTAACGTCACACTATTGCTATCTTTCTTTCACTATGAATGTCTGAAATTATTTGTGACGTAGTTTACTTCTTGTTTCGCTCAATTTCCTAACGTTCAAATCTTAACCATGAAGTTGGCGCAGATGAACTCACAATTTAAAAAATTCACTCCGAAGTACAAAATGTACTGCGGAGTGTACTTTTTAAATTTTGAGCGCGCGAAGTTCATCTGCGCTAACTTCATGGTCAAGATTTGAACGTTAGGAAACTGAACGGAACAACAAATGAACAGGACGATGTATAAACCTTATAATTATTGAAGTTTACTATTTCTTTGCAATGGTAGAACACCCCATTACGATTGACGAAATACAATTTGAAAAGGTGCAAAAAAAATTTTTTTTAGATGGTACCGAGCTCCTGAAGTTCTTCTACATGCAACTTCATACAGTAGCCCTATTGACTTATGGGCAGTAGGCTGTATAGCGGCGGAAATATACACATTCAGGCCCTTATTTCCGGGGACAACAGAAACAGATGAATTGTTTAAAATTTGCGCTGTTATGGGCACGCCAGACAAGGTATGAAAATGAAGGTTTCAGGGCAACGAACCCGCCAAAAACTGGGTTCGGCTCAGGTTAATTTGTTTTTGGAGAGATGGGTTCGGATGCGGTTCTGGTTCAAACATTAACACAATTTGCGGTTTTGTTCCGGGTTCAGGTTCGGTTCGACATAATGAAAATTGAATTAATGTTTTATAAATAACAATCATAAATATAGAAATAATTAAAAATGCGAGCCGGAATTTACACAAGACAAGAAACCCGAACACAATTGTCATAAATATACAAAACAGACGTCGATTATGAACCCGAATTTTAATACCCGGTTCGGTTCCGACTCGGGTTCAATGAAAAATGGCTGATGACGTTAGTCTTCTGCCTAATCATTTTCACTATATATTGTCTATTTTGTTCGTAGAAAAATTGGCCAGAAGGATACCAACTTGCGGGAGCAGTGGGATTTAAATTTCCCCATTTTTCCAAAACGCCTTTAAGTAATGTAATACCGCAAGCCAGCGAAACCGCTATAGACCTATTAGATGCTCTTTTAGAATGGAACCCCATTAACAGACCCACTGCACAAATGGCCTTACGACATCAGTACTTTCAAGTAAGTAAATATACAGGTTGTAACACCAAAACCGACCACCGCCATTTTTATTATTATAGTTACAAAAAAATACTATAGATCAAAATTGTAGAAGACCAAGGGGGATATCCTATTTTAAAAGAAAATATTTTTTTAAACCAGTGGTTCTCAATTTGCAACACAAAGCTATTCCATAGCGTATTTTATTTTATTCTGAATTCAACAATGTATCAGTTTTATACCCTTACATAATAAAAATATTGAAAAAATTAAGAAAATTTGATTTTTCGAGTCATTTTTCAGTAGGCTATGTATGAAAAACAAAAACTACTATTTGTCAATTTGAATTATTTAGGATATAAATCAAATATAATAAACGATTTTCGTTATTACCATGACGAAATGACGTTTTAACGATTCGTTATGCCATAACGATGCTTATTCTATTAGTATCCTTTTTTATTTTAGGTGGGTCAAAAACTGAACATCCTCAACCAGTCGGGCACTCTGCGCTCCAGTGCAAAGTTCATAACCCCTGCTGATACTCAACATCAAGCAACGTTGCCAGTTTTACCAGTATTGTCAGCTAAACAGAATTTTAATCATTCTGCGAAGCCTCAACCACAACCAGTAGTATACAGTTTTGGACAAATGAATTATTTGAACAAACCAAATGAAAATAAAATTCCAAATTATCAAAGAAAAAGTTTGTGGACGATGAATGATGATTTTGAAAATGAGGATACTTTTGCCGATATACTAGGGTGAGAAATAATCTTTATTTACTTGTATATTGTACATAGTCCCCTCTGAGGGGTTTTTGAACGTGGCTCGTCACAGGTGAGTGTTCGGCCACGCTTAAATTCCGAAAACCAGAAACTCACCGTGTAAAACGAAGGTGCAGCATTCCAACCTTGATCTCCGTTGCCGTCTTTCCTTCCAAATAAAAAGGTCGACCCATACGTTTTTCACAATTAGATTGATATTAATATAAACAATGAGAATTTATATCGTTTTTTTAAATTTTTGTTCTGGAATGTTTAACATATATTTCTTTTAATTTCAGAAAAAAAGTATCAAACAATATGGAGAGAACATTGAAAGAATCTCGCGTAAATTGGAACAAATACGATTTTGGAAATATTCTTGCTCCTATACCCAGAAATGAATCTGGTACTGTACGAAACCAATACCTAAGTGTTTCTAGGTATGTTGCGGGTAACCCTGCCATACCTAGGAAGCCTGTCGTCGCCCAAGGAAACAGAATAAATAGCGGTCTTTTCTTCGCTGACCAATAAAATTTTGAGAATGAAAAATGATAGTTTATTGTATTTTTTGTCTGGAATCATTTTTCATTCTTGGAACCTGTGACACTTTTAGAACTGCATATTTTATTGAAAAATGTTAAGTAGGAATAAATTAGTACCTGAGATTAATGTATATGACACTTTCATTATTTTTAATTTTAGATGACACTATGTATGAAATAAATAATTTTTATAGAAAACTGTTTTTACCTTTCGTCACCTTTAAGTAAGGAAGGTATTGTCTTTTACCATTTTAACGATGATGTCTATATGTACTTCAATACCACGATTCCAAAAATTATATTTTTTTTGTATTCCTCAAGTTTACATCCAGAAGAACAACTGATTATATATATGCGAGCCAAAAATTCATTAGTTTTATACAAAATTTCTTTGTACATCTTATTTAGCTATAAATTAATAATTATACAATCACTCACCGTAAAACAATACCACTAGAGACACTATTATCACTTTAATAATCACTTTACACACTTAAAATAATCCATTTTTATAAGAAAATTCATCAGATGATGAATAAATCTCAAAACGATACTACTCCCGACATCACTCGGAAAAACGCTGAACTACACTGACATTTCAACATTTTATTAGGCAATATTAAGCCTTGACACTTAGTATATAACTTTATTATAACTAAATACATACTCCGTAAATTTCTCAGCCCTTAGCAACCCTTAAAACCAGAGAAAATTGTTAAAAAAAATGCAATTTTTTTAACGTGCCTTACCACTCTAGACAATGTCTTTGGTACATTGCTAAAATGTGATTGGCTGCTTTCAGGAGAATTCAAAATAATTCTATTTTTTGATTGGTCGATTCAAACGGCGGCACAAATACCAGTGATGTCTATGTGTATAGACGACACAGCTTATTTGTTTCAGTCAAAATTAAAAAGGAACAAGAACTTTTTCGTTTATTAAGCATCAAAAAGCAAGCAACAAAAATCTTTGAAAATAATTAATTTAATACATAATTAATTAATAAAATTATTTAGATTTGTATATAAATCATACAATTTAAAAATATAACTAAGACTAAAACAATTACCCCTTAACCTTAAAAGGGGTAATTTACCCTTAGACTCCTCCTATTATTATAATTAAAAAATATAATTTAAAAATGGTGAATATATGTATATACAAGTATTCGTACCCTATAATAAAGAGTGATTTCGGAGATTTTCACCATTTTTCTCTAAATTTATATATTCAATTAAAAATTAAATCTAGTATACCATGGATATTGTTTTTTTAATAAGAAACAATTACAGTAATGACAGTAGTTTCATTAGCCAGGTTATTATTAACAACAGTGGGATTAAGTAAATTAATTTATTAATATAAGTCTCTCGCAAGAAGAACTTACGAAAATGGTGTACGCACCTGGAGAAGCGGAAAGAAACCCTCTTTTTTCGTACTGAACATGACCAGTTCTTTCTAACCTTTCCCTTAGTTTTTCAAAAGAACGCGGATTTGGATGTCGTCTTCCCGGAAACCGTTGTGCATCAATTCTTGATGCCAAAAGAGGGTTTCTTTCCGCTTCTCCAAGTGCCGTATACCATATTCGTAAGTTCTTCTTGCGAGAGATTCATATTAATAAATTAATTTACTTAATCCCACTGTTATAATAATAACCTGGCTAATGAAACTACTACTAATTATGTATTAAATTCATTATTTTCAAAGATTTTTATGTAATATAATGCTTAATAAACGATAAAGTTCTTCTTCCTTTTTAATTTTGACTGAAACAAATAAGCTGTGTCGTCTATACACATAGACATCACTGGTATTTGTGCCGCCGTTTGAATTGACCAATCAAAAAATAGAATTATTTTGAAATCTCCTGAAAGCAGCCAATCACATTTTAGCAATGTACCAAAGACATTGTCTAGAGTAGTAAGGCACGTTAAAAAAATTGCAATTTTTTTAACAATTTTCTCTGGTTTTAAGGGTTGCTAAGGGCTGAAAAATTTACGGATTATGTATTTAGTTATAATAAAGTTATATACTAAGTGTCAAGGCTTGATATTGCCTAATAAAATGTTGTAATGTCAGTGTAGTTCAGCATGTTTCCGGGTGATGTCGGGAGTAGTCTCGTTTTGAGATTTGTTCATCATCTGATGAATTTTCTTGTAAAAATGGATTATTTTAAGTGTGTAAAGTGATTATTAAAGTGATAATAGATGTCTCTAGTGGTATTGTTTTAAGGTGAGTGATTGTATAATTATTAATTTATAGCTAAATAAGATGTACAAAGAAATTTTGTATAAAACTAATGAATTTTTGGCTCGTATATATATATATGTGACGGAAGGTAATGTTCTGACCACATGAATGAACATGATCAGTTCTTTCAAACCTTTCCCGTAGTTTTTCAAAAGAACGCGTAGTCAATTGAAATTGAACATCTGTATAATTACTTTTAAAAAACAATATGTCAGAACATAGAGTATAATTATTACAGTTATACAGAAAAGAAAATTCTTAATTTTTACTATTAAAATAACTTCAGTAAAGCAGTACGTGTATTCGGTCTTTTTTAGAGAAAAAACGGAATAACTTCGCAACGCCGTGGAAAACTAAAACAAAATTCATATGTTCGTATAAGGTGTTAATAAACTTATGCTGTATTTTTAACGACAAGGGATATATCGAAGACGGCGATTTCGATGACTCACGCTGTATAATCCAGCCGAAACTTTGTTAAACAATACATATTTATGTATCAACTGCTTATTACGAATGAAGCAAAGAAATCATATAAATTTTTTTTTACATTTGAAATAATAACAACAACCTTTTTCTATGAAAAACATCTTTATTGAAAAACTATAACAACCGCTCTCGACCTCAAAAGCTTAACACAGCCTAAACTATCAGTCTAATCTAATCTTAACGATAACAATGATCATATTTTGAATTGTACTATACTGTAAGTAGTTCAAATACATTATTCTAGTTGTATATAATCCTAGATATGTTCATTTATAATGATTTGGTAATGCTGTTAAAGATACGCTTGCCCCACCAAGATTCTAAGTCGAATGGTTTAAAATCTTGTAGAGATGGACTGCGTTCTCCATCGTTGTAATAGACTATAGATTGTACGTCTGAAATACAGGACAATTAAACAATGGTTGCATTTATGATCATATACGAGGGTCATTCAATAAGTAAAGAGACAAATGGCTATAGCTCAAAAACGGTTTATTTCAATCTTTCAAAATTAAGGCTATTTTTCAACATAATCACCCCCCCACAGTTATGCACTTGTCCCATCATTCTTGCAGCTTCCTAATTCCCTTGGCGAAGAATTCTTTCGTTTTAACCCGAAGCCACTTTTGCACCGCTTCCTTAACTTCCTCATCGTTAGCAAATCTTTTTCCACGTAGGGCGTCTTTGAGTGGTCCAAACAGGTAAAAATCAGATGGGGCGAGGTCGGGACTGTAGGCAGGATGAGGTCAGACCTCCCAACTCAATTCTTGAAGCTTATCACGGGTCAGCTGGGCTGTATGAGGGCGGGCGTTATCGTGCTGAAGAATGACTCCTTTTGACAAGAGTCCACGGCGTTTGCTCCTGATAGCTGGTCTAACTTTGTGTTCTAGCATCTCAGAGTAGTATTGGCTATTGATAGTTCGCTGATCTTCAAGGAAATCGCAATAGACATCGGGGTTCATCACCTACACTTGTTCGACCACTTTTAAACCGATCAACCCACTTGTAAAAATTCGCACGGTTCATACAACTTTTACCGTACTGTATTAACATTCTAGAAAAAAATTCACTTGGTTTTACACCTTCTGCGACTAAAAATCTAATGACTGAGCGCTGCTCTTCTAAGGTGCAATCTTCTAGTGGACTTGCCATGGTGAACTGAAAATTTTGAGGTTATGTTGTCATAAAATGATGAAACAGCTGATCAGAGCATATCCCAAGGTTGCCATCTAACACCCCTGAAAAGATTGTACACATTCATTGAATAGTTTTAAAATTATAGAATTTGTCTCTTTACTTATTGAATGACCCTTGTATCTATTAAATATATTGCTAATGCTCCTATCCCTTATGTAGAGACTAGCTGAAGCCTTGATTGAGAGAGAGAGGTATATCATTGCTGCATAAGTCTATCTCACTCAATTCCCCAAGTTTTGATTATGCGCATGCACGTAATATTTGAATTCTATTGGCTATTGGTTAAAAGCATGAAACAAAAACACAAACCAAAAAGCAACAATCTGTATTTAAAATATATATTTACTGTTATTAGTAGGTTCCTTTGGTACGGAATAGTGCCTATGATACTGATGACACACTGTGCTCCACGCTAAAACATAACAGGGTACAAATCTGAATAAATTCCACCAAAAAATTGTTAACTTTAAAACTTACAATCATGAATGTATTTAATTATTTCTTCATGTTGAGGGCTTATCAAGTTAGGTTCATGATTAATTGGTACAGATTTCTTCGATATATTGTGAAATATCGGCTTTGGAACACTAAAAAAAAAATAATAATAAAGATTTGGCAACCATGAGCAGTTGCGTAGGGCTTAGAGCTCTATACAGGTGACACTGAAAAACGGGCCACTCAAAATAACTTTTATTTATTATTTTCTAATTCTCCATAGGGTACCTATATACTCGTGGCTCGCGTTTCGTCCGTCATTAGCGGGCCACTGTCATATTCGTTGTTGTTGCGCAAATTATTATGTATTTTTGCTTTATTTTAATGCAAAACACATTTAAATATACTTCTAATATTTATTTAAAGTGTAAGTAGTACTTTTATTTTATTTATTTGTGTATTTTCTTGAGATACTGACTATACGATGACTGTCAATATTGAAAACACATAAAAATTACCAATATTAAGCATAAACATTTAAACTTTTAAAAGGAACGTTTAGAATATATACTTATTATGTAAATAATAACCACAGTTATTAAATTAGATGTTATAATAACAACCTATATCCTATGCTCTACATAACCTCTAAATGTATGTCAATAATAATTGTGTATCTCTTAAATAAATGAATTTTTATTACCTTTATAGATTCATAGTGTGATTACAAATAAATAGGGAAATGAATTATCAGTATTGGCCCGCAAATGGCGGCGATATTGGCCCATGGCCATACCTGTATTTTGCGCGCCAAAAAATGATTTAGCCGAAGTCTAGACCCTACCACTCAAGAATTTTATTTTCATGGTTATATAAAATTTCAAAATCATTAAAAACACTAAATTCCACTAAAATTAGAGTGCTGAAAACAATATTAGTAGTAATTTTTGAAAAAACTTGTGTTAAATTCTTATAAAATGAAAATAACCACACGAATTTCATCAAATGAAGTTCTGTGTGTTAGGTTACCGTTACATTAAAGTGTTTTTTGAAAATTTGCAAGCGAAAAAGTCACATTTTTTACAAGGCTAAAAAACTAATAATCATTTTGGCGCGAAATGCCTATAAGATGCAGACAACCACCCGAATTACGTCATTCGTTTTTTTGGAAATTTGCGTACGAAGTAATAATTTTCACAAAACTTGTTTTTATTTTTGCAAATTTTGTTTTTTTTCTTATATTTTCGCTAAAAGAATATATTGCAGCAAAAAAATTCACAAGGGTGGTACGTAGAATCCAACCCATATTTTTTTGTAATAAATCTAACATATCTCGTAGAAAATACTAAAAAAAGTTACATAAGAAATGCTAATATTGACACCTTATGTACAATAATTAACAATATAACAAATATTTACACAAAGGTTATAAAAATAGGTTTGACAAATATTTTTAGGGTTAGTGATTTTATCTTACCTTGTAATAGTATCATTATTATCTACATCAATTTTACCCTTCGCGTCTTTAAAGTTCTCCACCCTGTCAAAATTTTGAGATACACCTAAAAATACATCAAAATTTTCCTCGATTTCGAAATAATTACATCATTTTTGCACTAACCTCTTCGAGTTTTTGCCACTAGTTTGCTAGGCCCTTTGGAAACAGTGTACATCTTCTGGGAACGATTTTATTGTCTAGAGTTCAGTCAATCTTATTTCATTTCTCAACAAAACACTGTTATTCAGAACCGCATTTTCAACAATGAAAGATAATTTTTTTGAGTAACAACACTGAACATGTGATATCTAGGGTTTTATATGTTGTACTATTGGCTAGTACTTTGCAGTAATGTACCAAAAACGTCGTAAATTGTAGACGATAACAAGGGAAACGATGCGAAGATATAAATTGCTAAAACAATCAATATTTTTTCATGTACTGTTTACAAGATACGACTATCTTATTTCTTAAATAGCAACCTATAATTATTTTACTACAATATTAACCTCCATTTTTTTTTCGACGATGTATTTTCTTATTACGTATGACGTAATCGCCTGCGGGAAAAACACATACGCGTCTAGACTGGTTTAATTACATTTGGTGGGATAATCCATTAATCCTTTGTATTCGATGCCATTGTCGCGTCGGATAGTTCCAGAAGGACACTGGGCTGTATAAATACCGTCGAAAGGACAGTCTGATATATAGAAGCAACGAGCAACGAACAGTGGGTGATATAAATAAACAGTCTACGAATGGTGAACATAAATGTAGTGATATAAATATTGTTTAAATAAATAATATTCTTAGTCTTAAATTAGTGTTTATAAACGTTACAGGATATTAAAAAAATCGAGAATATCTACATTTGCCATCAATTCAAATAATAAAACTTATATGAGCCATTTTTTTCTATTATAATAAAAAGTTAAGCCTGCATATATTTTTTTAATTGAACCGGAACGAAAATCGAAACGAAAGAAAATTACGGTTCGAAGTCCTGGAATGTTGTAAGAAGTCTTGAGAAATCTTTCGGAAATATATTGCCTATAAAATTGCTACAAAGTATTGCCTACATTTTTACTTTTATTTATACATATTTATAACACATTTGGCTGTATTTATAACACATTAACAACATTAATATATATGTAAATAATAAAATATACATTGTTTCCAATCTATTTTTACATATCTTTGATTCATTTTACGTAATATTCCCCTAGAAAATCCCCGATTACATAACCAACAACGTGTTCGTCATTATATAACCACACTTTTGCATCAAAATATCACATTATCAAAATATTCAAAGCGTTCTATCATGGATTTTTTGGTAGGATGTACCGGACTTGCTATAAGTTTTCTAGGACTTGTATATCTGTTTGGGCGCATAATATTAATTCCTTTACTGCCTTTATCAGCCGATAGTGTCTTCCATTTACCCGAAAATAAACCAGTTGGGATTTTATTGACATTAGCGATCAGTGGATTAACATTTATTGGTAGTTTAGGATTTGTTACTCTTTATAAATTGAGACAGAAATAAGAAGTTTATGAATTTGAGGTTATGTACATAAGACTGATTTAATAATTGTTGCATTGTTATATTTATATGAAATAAATTGTTTTTAATGTTATAAGTTACATTTATTTACAAAATATGTTACAAATTATTATTTATTTCCGCAGTTTTTGATTGGCTGATTAAAGTATCAACCAAACTTTTAATTTTATCATTCGGTGATACATTTCTATCTTGCATTTCATGCCATAGATTTAAAACACTATCACAGTCGTTATTTGAACCTGTAATCACAAAATTATAACATTTTCCTTTCAAATATAATTAATAACTTACTATAAACTCTCATTAAGTGAAAATATACAACAGTTAGTTCAACAGAATTAATTCCCTTGGCAGCATTTATAATATTTTTCAATGCGTGAATTTTATTTTCTTTTACCCATCGCTCGCAATATTGCTCGAGCAATTTTTGAGAAAGAAATAAGTTTGTATCCTGCAAAATATATTTATTTTCATGTCTATATTTTTGAGGTTATCTGAAGAATACCAAAAATAATTTTCGTAATGTTTTTGTAAGGCCGGTTTCGGCCAAAGCTGCAGCTAAAGATGTCTGAGTTTGTGGTGCTCCGTGAATTAAAACTGTAGCTTCAACTACAGATTGTATAAGTTCGCTGGATGATTCGTTTTTAACTAAATAACATAATAATTCGTGAAGTAATGGCGTTTTGTTGTATTTTGTACAACAGTTAATATATTCTTCTGCTGCGCTTTTCTTGTCGTTACTACAATTTTTTTATATTTAATATGTAGAAGTCCAACATCTTTTGCTATAAATTATATTTTGGTAAGTTCAGTCTAGTGCAGTCCAGTCTAGTCAGTCGAGTATACACGCATGGTGAAATAAATAGCTATATATTTATTTCACGTAAGAAAAATTCTTATTATCTTAAATAGTTTCTTTTTGTACTTACTTGCAAATATGAACCCGAACTAAGGGCCCTAACATTACGTTACTGTCCGTACAATAATTATTATCAAATAATGTTTTAAATAATATTTTAGTTTCTGTAACTTTTTTCATTTTTGCGACAGTGTCCAACAATTTCCAACAATTGTGTTCCATAGAGATGCATCCATTTATTTTCCTATTAAAAAATTGATTATTTTTTAATATTAATTTTATTTATTATTACCTTAAAACACTTTCATTTTGTAGTAACATATCTGCCTCTTTCAATTTTCCATTCATACTTAATAATCTAGCGAGATCAACAATTTTATATTCATCTATAACAAAATTTGGATGATTTTGTTTTAAATCTTTGAATTCGTTCCAGGCTTTGTCAAACTTTTCTACTTTGATATACAAATCCAGTAAACTGGATTTCATTCCAGGGGATACAGTATAGCCCAGTTTGAGGAACTCTGAATATAATTCGTTTACTCTATCAATATTTCCATATTTACAATTCATTTGTATTAATTTTCTTAATACGCCTCTTGTATCCATGTTTTTGTCTCTAAGTTCTATTAGATGACATACTAATTCTTCTAAATTCATGTTACGCTGAAAATAATTCATTTTCATATTTAAAAAATTAATTAAAACATTAGTCACGTGACATGTTTTCCGCCAATCAACATTCAGAATCTCCCTAGTTACATGTCTATCACAGCGATGATAAAAAACAAAGGAATTATCACCGTATTTATAGTCGTTACTAAGGGATTTGTTTTTTTTTACGACATTTTGAGTAAAAAAATAATTCAAACTCCGAAATATTAAATAAAACTCGTAAGTACCATGTTTTAAAACAATATGAATATGTATATCAAAAGACAGGTTAGCAGCACACACAATGTGTTATACAAATTAATTATATTCTCTCATTAAATATAAACTCGTGATATATGATTAATAATCGAAGATATTGCTCGTGATATCATTTGTTTAAGTATGAATATATTACGCTTTACAAGATATGAACAAAACTGTCATGTGTCACAATTTTAGGTTAGAATGCTGTATTATGTTTATATCGGCTAAAACGGAAATCACATGGGGCGTAAATGTGTGTATGTTGAGAGAAATGTCTTTGTGTGAAGCTGTGACGTCACAAATATGTGTTTACAGTCGCGAAAGTTTATTAGCAAATTTATGAATGAAAAATCGCATATTTCAAATTATTTTATTAAATTTTATAAGTAATACTTACTGGGTGTGGTATATGATTATTACGATCTACACTATTTACGACATCTAAAGAATGTAAAACTCTTTGTATTTTTATTTTTGTCTCCTCTTCCTCAATTTTTTTACACAGATAATCAATTTTATCTATGAATGGTACAGATATTTTTATATTATTGTTTTTGTATGCCTGTAAACACAATATTATTCAAAAATATATTTTACATGTTTGAACTGTTCCCGCCAAAATTTAAAATATTCCGGCTCGAAAGACCATACTGCGAACACATATTTAACTTACTTTTAACAAATAATATACTAAATTATAATCGATATTTGTGCCTGATCTAGTAAAATTGAAAGATATAAGTTGTCCTGCCCAATCTTCGGAAATATTTTTAGAATATATATTTTTCAAAATTCTAATTGTATTTTGGACATCTTTTGTATTATTATACGTAGCAGATAATTGTTTAATTAATTTAATGCCGTCTAATTTTACTTTATATTTTGTGGCTGCAATATACAATTTTTAAATAAATATATCATCAGTATTTATACTTTTAAAAACTTACTGATATGTGCTACTTCTTTCATTTTTCCTTCGCGTAATAATACAACAGAAATTGGAGTCAGCGTGTCAGTTACAGATAAATTAAACTGTTTTAATTTGTTTATAATAACATCAGGATCTAAATTTTTAATATATTGTAAACTATAAACTTCTAACGTTTCTGTTTCGATCGGTAAATTGTATTGTTGCATTTGATCAAATATTTTAAAAATTCCTACAAAATATATATTAAAATATATATTTATATATTTGAAATAATGTATTGTAGACCTTTTTCTCCATGTAATTTGGCTTCATGAATTAATATAGGCCAAAAATAATGATTTTTCAAAATATATTTCCTATCATATAACGCCTGTAATAATATTAAAGATAGCTGTATGTTTGGTATTCTTAAAGCTATTTCTGTAGCTTTAAAAAGAGCGTATACATTTTTATTTGATTTAATTAGATCATCTGCAATATTTATTATAATTTCGGATGGCTAAAAATTATTAATACATTACAATTATAAATTTTATTCATTATCACATAAGATATTGAGAATAAGAAAGTAGGCCGTGAAAAACAAAATTTGCATCATTATAAACAGTTGCTTAGTTAATCAATTGTCTCTTTAAAAACATTGGTATTGGTTTCGAGAGCGGCCTTACCGACAGGGTCAAAATGTGACATATGGTTGCCAATCAAATATTTTCATTAAGAAATCAACATTTTCGACAAATTTTAAGTATAAATAAATTATTTTCAGCTAATTTTATGTGTTTCCTGCAAATTTCAGCCGAATTCATAACCAAATAAATAAAAGTTTTGATGTTTTGGAAGCGAAAAACTCGCAAGGGCGCCATCTTAGAAATATTTAAATAAAACTTCGTCCAGATGGTTTAAAAATTTGGGAATGAGTTAATTTATATTTTAAACCCCGTAGAACACGAATTTCGTGTTTATTTGAAGATAATTTATACCGTTGAGGAGTTGTGAGCAAAATAAAATGCATGTTTTTGTGGCATTTTTTTCCCAAAATTTCGACCCTGTTTTCCGGAATGCCTACGGCCTTTTTGACACTTATTAAATATTAATATATTAAATTGACCCTCCAGACTTCATTTTTGCTAAAAATAACACTGTATCTTTAACCGAAATCGAGATATTGAACCATTTCTAACCTCACATTTTTAGCCAAAATTGTACAATTTTTGAACCCGAGTTTGAGAAGTTTTTGACCAGAAATTTAAATATTTTTATACTGGAAATATACAAATCAACCCTCTACAATTCATTTTTGCAAGAATAAACACTCTATGTTTAACCGAACTAGAGATATTAAATCATTTTTAACCTCACATTTTTGGCCGAAAATAAACATGAAAATATGGAGGCTCAAGTGGATCATAACCCCCAAACTGTTTGAAATATCTTTAAATTAACACTAAAATCGTGTTATACGGGGTTAAAATATAAATCGTATTTCTTATTCTCAATATTTTTAGGGTGAGTTTTGTAAACATACCGTATTATTTTTAATCATTTCGTATATAAAAAACGAACCATATGTATCGCTTTCAGTCAAAAACCCAAATTCAGGTTCCGTTAAAGTTTTAAATAATTCATACCCAATTTTGGGTGTACCTAAATATATCAAATGAATACATAAATTTTGCAGTTTTCTTTCAAATAACCTCGTATCGATTTTATTCGCCCAAATTTTTTTAACCTAAAAAGAATTACATAAAAAACTAAATTATTGTCATTTTATTTTAAAAACATACCATAGGTAGCAAACTCATTTTTTCTGAGACACAAACTGAATATAATATTGAAATAAGTTGCTTCATATTAAATTCTCGATTTTGAGAACTATTTAATATATTTTCAAATAGTTTTAATTCGTTTAATTCCGCGTATCCTCTCAACAAAGCTGTATATGTTTTTGACGACAAAGTTATTTGAGCTATACGCATAGTTGATAAAATATTATGTGCACTTTTAATATCCCTAAACGCCGGTATATACATATATAGAAACCATATTTGAATCCTGTACAATCAAAACCCCTAAAATATATTTTAGTAAAATTTTCAGAATGGGGTTTACCATTTGTTTTCTTTATTTACAATATTAACAGTTAATTTTGAGTATAAAAATAAGTAATAACAATAATTCAAACTCCGAAATATTAAATAAAACTCGTAAGTACCATGTTTTAATACAATATGACTAAGTATATCAAAAGTTTGGTTAGCAGCACACACAATGTGTTACAAAAATTCATTTTATTCTCCCATTAAATATAAGCTCGTGATATGATTAATAATCGAAGATACATTCCACTCGGCGTCCCACATCCGAGGAACATCCTGTATAAAACGGTATAAAAACATTTTAACTCATTTTTAACCGAAAATGTATTTAAGAGGTTTTGATTTGAAGTATTTATAAATTCATAAAAACATTTACCCATTTCTCAAGTGGCATAAAATCAAATTACTAAACACCGGTTCAGTGGCAGAAATCCCACTTTCTTTCATCAAATTTACTATCTCCACTGCTTGATTCAAATCACCACATTCACAAACACATTCCAAGAGCAATTCATACGTTTGAACATTAGGTTCGCTTTTCATATTTTGCAAAAACTCTGTATGTGAAATCGGCATTTTGTTTTCTACATAGCACTGCAACAAAGCGTTATAGTTTTCCGTCGTGAGGTTTATATTTTTGTTTATGAGTTTCTCCCAAGCTTTTTGCGCAAGAGATATTCGCGAGGCGGGCAATTCATCTGGAATCAAGTGCCCGCATGATTGAAGAAGAAGGAGATAGTTGTCTTCGTTTATATCTGCAATTATTTTGGGTTATTTCTTGAACTTTTAGTTCAAAAATCTTGAAATACCTTCATTTTCAATACTGGATATTAATTGTTCTATGTCTTTTTTATATATTCGTTGTTGTTGTTTGTAACTATTGTCCAAATTTGAGAATGCTTCGGATATTTTTATTATATTTGTACAAAATAATTTATTGTGGGTACATAACCTAGTAAATACATGTGGATTTTTTAGGTTATTCTCATATATTTGAGAAATTACACTATGTTTTGTATGTAATGAACTAAATTTACGAATATTTCGTACAACAAACATAATGCACGCACTATACTAATACAAATAAATAATATTAATAAATATTTCACTATTAAAATCAAGTATTTTTTAAGTATTTGACATTTAAGTTTACTATGTT
This sequence comes from Harpalus rufipes, assembly GCA_951394225.1. Lineage (NCBI taxonomy): Eukaryota > Metazoa > Arthropoda > Insecta > Coleoptera > Carabidae > Harpalus > Harpalus rufipes. The sequence goes on along the minus strand of OX596285.1, from coordinate 1,878,895 downwards.
TACATAATACTTTCCGTGTAATTTATGAATAAAAGTATATTTCAAATTATTTTATATTACTATATTTATTAAATGAAATGGATTTGACGATTTTATAAAAATCGGCCCCATTCATACAAAAAATATAAAAATGATATATACAAAAAATATTTATTACAAAAATATAAAAATACAAATCATTATTCTGCAGGCGAAATATCTCTTGCTCCCTGAAAAGCAGATACAAGTGCAGTCAATTGAATATCTTCATTAGTTCCAATCATTAATCTATGTTCTATTTCGGCCATTTTATCAATTAAAGATGTCATTATTTCAAACGGCAATTCAACTAAAAAAAAAAATATTATTAGTAGTTTAGTTATTTATGTATCAAGGCACTGAAGTTTTATTTTTTATCTCGAATGTGGATTTTAGTTGCCGAGGCCGTACGGCCGAGGAAAATAAACCATATGAGTGATAAAAAGGAACTTCAGTGCCGATCTGCATATTCAATTTTATTTGAAATCGAAATTTTGTGAAAATGAAAGATAGATTTATAGGTTATGATGACAAATCTGTCAATTGCTGTCAGAAATTTCTTCATCGGATTTAATTTTCTTCTTGCACATATTTTTTGTTATTTTACATACAAATTTGCTATTGTAAAACATATATCTGCCCAAATTATATGTACAATAATTATCATAAGGTTGGCAACACTACATTTGATGATATCGTCATATAATGATTTTTTTCTAGTCTACATAGGAAGTAGCCATTTGCGCTCTCTTTTGTCAACGCAAAATGTCACTTTGCCGCTCTAGCGCGACAAAGTTGAAAAAATGCTCGCTGTCCAAATTTCTAACTATACAATGTTGAGAAATGTCACTTGTCTACATTCGTAATGGAAACGTTTAGTCGGGACTGTAGTGATACATTTACCACCTTTACAAATCAATCTGACATATAACTGCTCTGTCGGTATGTTACATAACCAAAAAAAATGCCGCACTATTGTGAAAATGAAATAAGGCATACATTTACAAAAACCAAAGTATAAAATGTTTAGATTAGATTGAAGCAATAGGTCAAGAAGAATGGGAAATAACGATAAATTAAAATTAAATATAAAAGACATTTTTTCTTTATATTAATCCTTATTACTTGAGTAGAATGTAAGTACAAAGTGTACATTTTATTATTTTTACCTCTCGCTAAGAGAGGTATTGCATTCATGCTAAAAATCGCATATCCAGATTTTATTGAATAAGCACGTTTTAAGGTCCTTACAATCCGATTTTAACATTTTTACGATGATGTCTGTGTGTGTGTGTGTGTGTGTGTGTGTGTGGATGTGTGTGTGTGTGTGTGTGTGGGATGTTGGAAGGACGGTTACTCAAAAACTATAAGACTTAAAATTTGTTTAACAACGTATTTCCCAATCGGACATTCCCGGGAAGATCTGAAAAGGTTTTGGTAACAATTGGACAACCGGAAGTAGAAGATTCTTGAAAAAAAATCTTCTAAATATTATTTTTTGAAAATTTTTCTTGATAATATTAAAGAAAAATAAATTCTCTTTCTGATACATTTAAATATTTTTATACATATTTTATAGATTTAGAGATAAAAGGAATATAATATATAAAATAATGTTGTAATTAATTTGACAGCCGAAAGAATGCCATGAAAAATAGTTGATAATTTAAATTATTTGTAACTGACAGATAAATGTCAGTGTCAGAAATAATGAGTAATGAATTAAAAATGTACTTGGAGAATCCCTTAGTTCTTGATCTGTGACTATTATGGAGATGACAAGTCTAGGTTGAAGGACTTAAATTTGTTTCAAACATTATGGGACAATGTACACCAGTACTGTAGACTAGAGTAACTTTGAATTGCGAAAAAGCTATCAAATTCTTCTCAAGTAAGTTGTAAATATTGACAAAATCGGAGTGCAATCTATCCGTCACTTTATTAAAGGGAATTAAGGTTATTTAGATATAACAAGTATGAAAAAATAAAATGTAAAAGAAGATATATAAGAATAGATGCACAATCCAGATATATACATTTTAGACCGCCCAAAATTAATGTTTTTACTAGAAGAATATGAAGAGAAAGTAAACAAAGTTGTTCGAATTGAAAATTGCTGTTACCAGCCTAATATTTATATATGGTAAACTCTACTTTGTAATTTATTGTAACATAATTTATAGTAAAATATCTTCATGTTGAGACATGCTATTATTGAATAATAAAGAAGTTTATACGTCATAGATTTATATGAATATATTATTTGTATTTATAAAAATAATCTTTGCTTTATGCATACAGCCAGGTAAAATATACGGCGAGAGGTTATGTGCTGGCCACATCAGATTTTTTGTTATGGTAGGGACTGTAGAAAAAATCTTGTATGTGTTTCAAGAGCAAATGGACATTGTTGATTTCGAGAGAATGCCGCGCGACAATGTCCTATTTTGCGCTCTTTTTACACAAATAGCTATAGTGCCGATTTCTGAACTTTTAATGACGATTTTTATGCACTTTAGTAACGATTTCAAATAAAATATTTTATTAGTGTTTTGTACTTACTTCTCAGTACAAATTTGTGTACTTCTGTTAAGATGTCTTGGAGCGCTAAACCTTTCAGAATTTTTAGCTGTTTGATATCTATTGCAATATGAGATCAAGAAAAGTTATTTTTTTATCCTCAATATAATAGAGTAAACTTGCCCAAGTGCAAGTTCACTTAATAAAAAAAATAGCGCGTAAAAATCAGTAGTAAAAAAGGATACTTTTATAGACGGTCGAAAATTTTTCATTCAATAACCATTTGATTATATTAGTAATATCACTTTTTAACGGATGTCCAACACATGTATAAACAGTTTCTTCGTTAACTTTTTTATAAGCCATCCAAGTACTTTGCAAAACATTTAAAACTTTACGCATATCTCCATTAGCTAAAGTCAGTAATGCTTGTTTCCCATCTTCATCTACGGTTATACTAAACATCAATTATTATTTATACTATTTACCATTTTTATTTCTCACTTTTCTTTTTCGATAACATATTCCAATCTGGGTACTATCAAATCGCTGCTCAGAGGCCCAAATCTAAATTTGGTACATCTGGATTGCAAAGCTGGTATTACTTTACTCAAATAATTGCAGATTATACAGAAACGAACGTTTTCCGTATATTTTTCAATGACTAAAACACAAATATTCAAAGAAGCTTATATATTTTTCCATATGAATATCTAATCTTTTGAGTGCTCTTTGATATTCTTGGCGAAAAGATTTGAAATAGTATAAAAGCAGAAATATTATTTTGAGAAATCACTTCGAAGCGAAGAGTCACACTGTAAACATGGTGAATTTTATAACCGGGGTTGCAATTTTTATAACTATCTTCTGCTTTTGCGAAAGCTGTTTGATTACAAATTGTCCTAGAGGCGGCAAAAGAAGTCATTTCCATCGCGAAGGTGGCGTCAAACCGGTAAGATATTTTATAATTAATTATTGAAATGTGTCTAAAATTATTTGCCATTCAGTAAAACGATACTTTGCGCATTAGATCCGTAATAAATTATTATTTTACAGTGTATAACGTGCGGCCCGGGTCATTCCGGCCAATGTTTCGGGTCAAACATCTGCTGCGGCCCTTTTGGCTGTTTGGTAGGAACTTCCGAGACAATTAAATGCCAACGAGAAGGATTTTTCAACGAACCAGAACCATGCATAGCTGGAAACGGCTATTGTAGGAAAAATACCGGACGATGTGCCAGCGACGGCATTTGTTGTACACAAGGTAAAAAAAATTACATTAATGCGAATTGTTTAAAAAATATTTGTTTTTGTTTAGAATCATGCCACGCAGACAAATCATGTAGTTTGGACGAAAAACAAGCCCGAATGGAAATTGAACAAATATACAACATTCTACCAGTACCATTTGGCAACCAAATCGATTATGCGAACGATATAAACACTGTTTAAATGTATTACATATAAAAATAAATGTTAATCACTGAATTTTATCTCACTTACTTCTCCTTAAAGCGTTTTGTGCATCCATAGTCATAGCATCAGCTTCATCAAGGATAATCAACTTAAATCCAGACTTAAAAATTGTTCTAGTACTCGCAAAAGTTAATATTTGCCCTCTTACAATACCAATACCTCTGTCATCAGACGCATTTAGTTCTAAAACCTGTTTAAATATTTATAATTTTGTTTAAAAGTTGAGAAAATGAACAAACCATTGTTGAAAATTGAGCTTGAGAGTATAATTCTCGAGCACAAGCTAAGATTGTTGTTGTTTTGCCGGTTCCCGGCGGCCCGTAAAACAACAAATGCGGTAATTGACCTTCCTTAATAAATTTACGAACTAAAATATTAATAATTGTTAATAAAAATGTATAAATAATGTGTTAATTGTTGTAATACTTGTTCGAATAATGTCATCGTGAGATACCAGTTCTTCTAGTTTACTTGGCCGGTATTTTTCCACCCTATAAAGGGCAAATTATACGAAATATTGTTTATTATATAATAATTTATTATCTTACCAAGGTAAATTCATCTTTTTACTGTCAGTCACAGTCATTTTTACCAGTTAACAACAAAATCGTAGGAAAACTGACAGAAAATATACCGCGAAAGATTCTTGAAGTAAGGTTAAAATATTGCGCATGCTTGTTACGAATATTTGAATGTAAAAGTAAATGAAATATTCACAAATATATTCAAAGTATTTCAAACTTATCAAAACCTATAATATATTTCGTAAAAAATTACATAAGTTATACGGTAAATTATTATTTATTGGGTCATGTTTTAGGGAAAAAATCTGTTGTGATCAGCACATTATCTATTTAAATAAGCTTCACAAAATATTACTCCCCAGCAAATAACGAATGCTATTAATTGTTTTTATAATCGTTTAGGATATTGTTTGAAAGTTAGTGGTGCCAATTTTGAATATTTGATAAGTTAAAATAAAAATTCCTGTTTAGTTTAATATAGTTCTTAAGTATATAAACATAAATAAGTTCTCGTTTCTTAAATTCGTAATTTAATATTTATTTTAGTCTATCTTAATTATTCCTAAGTTTACTTAATATATTTAACTACAAAAAGAATAATTGAAATTATCTTACCTTAATCGCCGAAACTTTTTTTAGCACTACATGAATTATATGTCAAAATGACCGCGCAAGTATAATGAATCGTCTAATATATAAATTATTATTAATATCAATGTTTTAACTACAAAAAACTTTAAATAATTACGCGAGAACACCGGTCATCTTAACGTACGCGAGACGACTAGAGAAAAACCGTTAAAACTGGCTAACTTCGATCAAAATTTCGCGAAATTTGGATCAGAGTAGTCCATGACCAACCGTTTCTTTGTCTCGAGTGCGCGCGTAATCAGACGACCATTGTTCGTCGCGTAATTATTTAAAGATTTTTGTAGTTAAAAGATTGGTATAAATAATAATTTATATATTAGTTGATTCATTATACTTTCGTGGACATTTTGACATATAATTCATGTAGTGAATAAAAATATTTCGGCTGTTTTCAAGAGAGGAAAAGTTTGCAGCAAACAAGGTAAGAAAATTATTAATTATTGTTTATGTCGTTATAAATAAATATATTATTAAGAATGGTGTACAATATGAATAAAATAATGAATATTAAACAATATACTACAATTTTGAAAGCTTTTAAAAGAGAAATAAATGGCATATATCCATCCATATATGTGTGTTTAGACACCAACGAATATCTATACTACTACTGACATCTGTGACGTTTTGATAGAACTGGATAGTATGTTTACATTTGGAGCGATTTGAAATTGATAAAATTTTGTATCGATCATTCTTTTTAATAATAAGATAAAAATTTTCACAAACAATCTTTGGAAGTAATGATTTATCATGATATCGCACTATATTTATTATCTTGATAGCAATTATTGCAAAAAAAAAACAATAATGTGGAAATAGAGTTTCTATGAGTGTGTGACGATTTTTTTCTTTTATATCAATCTTCCAAAAATTTCTATTTTCCGTATTTAAGCTTTCTGCATTCATATAAAGAGATGATTAGATTTTGGGTAATATTGGACAACTGGAAGTGATACTTTACTTGAAGCCCATAACAGTTTTTAATCAAGAACTATATTAAAATATAATCCAAAACTTTTAAATTTTAGTATTTAAGACTTTTATATTAAGGGGAACAACATATCAGATTTTTTAAACATAAAATTGGCAGGAGCTCATGTGCTGGCCACATGAGATTTATTTCTTGTTATTACATTATTTACTACTTGAATATTGATAAAAAAATCATTTTCTTGTTTTGTAATTTATTTATAATACAATTCGTTTAATATTTTGTGTATGTATGTATATTTTATAACAACACTGCAAAAAATTAAGTAGAACAGATGTAATTATATACAAAAGAGTGAAAATTATACTCCAAAGTCGATATTCTCATATTACAGCGCTTATTATAAGTTCCCCACCACCTTTTACCGAGCGTAACACTTATAAGGTTGAACAATCAAATAAAATTAACATTCCGTGCGAAGTACTAAACGTATTTGTTTACAAAGTAATAAAATGTGGTTTACCAACGCAAAATGTACTAGTAATGCCCTTTTAACGGGCAAAACAGCTATAATAACTGGGGGCAATACAGGGATAGGAAAAGAAACTGCGAAAGATTTTTACAAAAGAGGTGAATAAAACTAGCATTTATTTTATATTTTAATAGAGTTTCACACATTAAAAATATTAATTGTTGTTTAATTTTTGTGTTTTGCAAGAATTTTATGAAAGTAGGACGTGAACTGTAAATATAACTGTAAACCAAAGATATTTGTCTTAAATTGACTTTAATTATCTATAATTAGTTAATTGTTCAATCTTGAAGTATGCTGAACATATAAAAGCAATTTAAATGAGCAATAATACTATAATAGATATAATTATTGTACTTACAATTTGTAAAACTTTTAAAAGTCATATGTAAACGTAGTACCATGCGCCATGATGATGTGCTGTCAAGGCTGTTGCGATTTCAACAAAAGGAATATTTTTCAATTTTTTAAACAAAAAAAACAATATTTTCAGTCAAATATCATTTTAATAAGCAATTCGTTAAAATAGTGCATATTTTATTATAAATATCGACCGTGCTATCGAGTGATTTGTAGGTTATCTGTGCTGTGTGTTTACAAGTGTTTCATAATTTATTTTCCGTGTAGAAACATTCAAAATGACTATAATAGTGTTTTTAATTGATACATCAGCCTCGATGTACCAACGTGCGTATTTAGGAGGTCGTCCCACTCTCTTAGATGTGGCAAAAAGTGCTGTGGAGACTTTTGTAAAAGTGCGGCAGAAAAGTCCCGAAAGTAGGGGCGATAGATATATGTTATTAACGTTTGAAGACCCCCCGAATAACATAAAAGCAGGTTGGAAGGAAAATTTAGCTACTTTCATGAATGAATTGAAGAATTTACAATGTTTTACGATGACAACAATGGGTGTTGCGCTCAAACACGCGTTTGATATGTTGAATTTGAATCGTATGCAGACAGGCATTGATACTTATGGGCAAGGAAGATGCCCATTTTACCTCGAACCATCAGTAATTGTTGTGATAACAGATGGCGGTAAATTATCTTCAGCGAATGGCGTCCAAAATGAATTTAATCTTCCGATGCACTCACCTATTCCCGGGTCTGAATTAACCCGAGAACCATTTCGTTGGGATCAACGTCTTTTCGCCTTAGTTTTACGTCTAGCCGGTACCCCAGCCGTTGAAAGAGACACCGGTTTAGTCCCAAACGACGCCTCCCCAATCGACGTAATGTGTGAAGTTACTGGGGGACGATCTTATAGTATTACATCGCATCGAATGTTAATGCAGTGTATAGACAGTTTAGTGCAAAAAGTACAATCAGGTGTTGTGATTAATTTCGAAAAAATTGGACCGGATCCGCCGGATCGAAACGAAGAAGGTGAAGAAGAGAAACATATGTTAAACGCCCCTCCACCCGCGTGGTATAGCTGCCGGAAGTTAATCTACGTACCCAGATCCGCTCAAAAAGGTATAGCTGTTGGTTTTTGGCCCATTCCGGAATCTTTTTGGCCCGAATTAGACGCCGCAGCTCTTCCACCGCGTACAGCACACCCTATAGTTAAATTCACTTGCACTAGCCATGAACCTATGGTCATAGAAAATCTCCCTTTCGATAAATACGAATTAGAACCAAGTCCGTTAACACAATTTATTTTGGCGCGAAAACAACCAACAACTTGCTGGCAAGTATTCATCGCGAATAGTTACAAAAGCTCAGATGTTGTCCACCCTTTCGGATATTTAAAAGCAAGTACGAATTTAACTTGTGTGAATTTATTTGTAATGCCATATAATTATCCGGTATTGTTGCCATTATTGGAAGAGTTAATACAAGTACATTATATGAAACCGACAAATGAATGGAGGACTCAATTTCAAAATTATATGAGAACTATGCCGGCGTATTACGCGGGACCTTTACGCAGGGCGCTACAAAGAATGGGTATACAAGGTCCTTTAGCCCAAAGTTTAATATCTGAAAGTGCCGAAAATAGTTTGAGTTATCCTGTTTTTAATTATTTAAAACGTATAAAGAGTCAGGCCAAAACAGAATTTGATAAATTGTGTAATGATGTATTGAACAAACAAAACTTAAAACAAAATAATGAAAACATAGCCATAAAAGTAACTTCTGTTGTTAAAAAGGATATTTTAACCCATCCATTATTAAAAGAAAAGTTTTCTAATCAACGAGAACAATTCACAGATTATTTAAATTTTGTTGTGGGTGTAGAATCAACCCAAATACCATCATTTCAAACCTACAGGAATCCATTTGATATTCCACGTGACAGGTTACTAGATCAAGTGATACGCATGCGCGCAAATTATTTACAGACTGCGCATACAAAATATATGGATGAGGATTTAAAACACAGTATCCCTATCAACCAAATGGGTAATTATCAAGAATATCTAAAACGCCAAACACCAAAACTTCGCGAAATCGAATCAACACCCGTCAGGCAACATATGTTCGGCAATCCTTTCAAAATAGACAAACGTATGATGGTTGACGAAGCCGATATAGATTTAGTGGCTGGTAATAGCAGCATAGGATCTGCTAAAGGCACCAAAAGGGCCGTACAAAATGATTTATCTGGGGCTAGATTGCCGGCACGACGAAAACCAGGACCTCTTTCGAGGAATCTAACAGTTAGGAAACCTTCTGCAGAGACTATAAGTCCTCCGCCTAGTCCATTACCTAGTCCTATACCTGAAGATTGGACTATAACCCCCCCTGAAAGTCCAGTCAGTTATTCAGAGTCTTCCAGTTTACTCAACGGTGAAGATAACGTCGAATCGATGGAGTCTACACCTATTTTCCAAATCGACGCACCAACTCCCATTTTAACCGCGTATGTCCCCACAGAAACCCTTCCCAACAATCCGGTATCGACTTTAGACGTTAAAGAAGAAGAGAAAACCCCTGTAGATACACTAACCGAATTAATAGTGTCCCTAAAAACTAAAGTGACTTATCATAAACACAATCAGTCTGTCAAATCCCAAATGTTTAGAGAAATCCGCATACCCGGAAAAGGGTGTAGGGATTTTCCGACGCATATTAGCTCGATCAAAGGAGGCTTGGATGTGCAGATAGCAATTGTTAAACAAGTTATAATCGAATCTCAAAGGTTTAAGTTGTCTTCAGTGACTAAAGAGTTGGAAAATTTGTTGGAGGGTTTAATTGAAGAGAAAAATAAGAAGGATGATTTGAAGTGTTGGTTAAAAGGTTCAGTGTCATAATTAATAACAGTTAAAGACTGTAAATACTGATGCCTTATTGTATAAAGTGATAATTTTGTATGATGTACATTTTTCAAAATTTAATAAATAAATTATTAATTTTATATTTGTTTTTCCATTCATTTTTTTTCAGATTTGCCCGAAAAATAATAAATTCATTTTAAAAGTAAGTAATATTTATAATTCTTATATTTAATAGTATAGGGCGCGAGCAAATACGTGACTCAAAGTGGGACATTGTTGTTGTTAAAGTGACAAGCGCACACAAATCAGCCGATTCCAACCTCTTCAAGGTCGTTCGAGCCACGTGTCTGCACAAGCTATAACCTCTAAATTATAATGACTAACGTTTCGTTTATTTTCTAGGTGCTCGCGTAATTATAGCTTGCAGAAGCTTAGACCGAGCCAGCCAAGCTGTAGAAGACATTAAACGCGAATGCCAAAATTCCCCAAATTTAGGGACCCTAGAAATTCAACAGTTGGACCTTAACAATTTGTCTCTTGTTAGAGAGTCTGCAAAAAGATTGTTAGAAAGAGAAAATAAAATCGATTTGCTCATCAACAATGCTGGTATTATGATAACTCCCAATAAAACCACAGCAGACGGATTTGAGTCTCATTTTGGCGTCAATCATTTGGGGCATTTCTTGTTTACTTTGTTGTTGTTGCCGAAAATAAGAAACGCAGAACATGCAAGAATTGTTAATGTATCATCGATCGCTCATGAAAGTAAGAGAATAATTAATCGTACACTCTATATCTTTGTCGTACAATCGTCGGTGTTTCGAAGGGGTATACGCTATCTCCAACCGACGGCAAAAAATGAAAAAGAAACTGTATGGAAACCGCGGTAACAAATGTCATTTAAAAATATATGAATATTCAAGTCATTCTGTCAATTGTATTTTAAAGTATTGTTGTGAATGGATCAAAATTCTTTTACATATAAAATTAATTGAAAATACTTGTATGTTTTTCGATTATAATTACATGTGTATTTTAAATACATAAATACATCATTATATGTAATTAAATGTAATTATTTATTTGTATACCGACGCACAATAATACAAACTATTATTGTAAACAATCTAATATTTTTAGCAATTAAAACAAATAAATAATAAATGTGGCCAGCACAATACCTTCCGTCAATCCTGTGTATTATGTACAAATTCCGTACATAAATTTTCTTGCAAAAGATTTTAAATTTCCAGTAAAATTATTTTATAAACAAATTATGCAAATTGCACTTGACACTGACATCTTCTTCTTTAGCTTTTCCCATTCGTTAGGGGTCGCTATTTTTTATTTTCTTCTTCCATTCATTTCTGTTTTGCGGGTCGTTCTCATTCACTTTCTTTTCTCTCAAGTCTTCCACAATACAGCCCGTCCATCTTTGGTCTTCCTCTGTTTCTTCAACCTTTTATTAAGCTATTCATTCTTCTTCCAATATATTCTTTATCTGTCCTCATGACATATTTAAATTTTTATAATAACATTAAATGTGTAAATAATATTTAACAGTGTTTCTTCAAGAATAACCAAAATCTAATAAAGTCTGCATATGGATGTAAGGAAGAGGAATACGTAAGAATTGTAATTTTTGTAATTCTAGTATTGGATATATCGCGGGCACACACACACGCGCACACATACAGACATCATCGTAAAAATAGTAAAATCGTATTGTAGAGACCCTAAAACGTGCTTATTCACACAAAACTCGCCACCTAATTGATCAAAATAACAACACCAAATAATAATTAAATTTTGTAGGAGGTACTATTGATTTTGATGATCTGAATTGGGAAAAAAAGCCACACCATCAAATAAATTCTTATGCCCAAAGCAAACTGGCAAATATATTATTTACTAGTGAATTGGCTCGCCGGTTGAAAGAAAATGGTAGGTTTATTTTTTAATTATTCATTTAATATTGTATTTTTTATATCTATTTACTGGCTTAAACAAAGTTTAAGTTTTGAATAGTTTATGGAGCGAATACTCCATGCGCGGTAAGTGCCCTAGCGCGGTAAATCACCTGTCTTGTTCATATTCATATTCAGTTCGATATTATATTAGACGCTAAATGGTGTTTATATTATTCAAGTTGTTTTCTTGATATAATTTTTAAATCATGATTCAAAAGGATTCACAAAATCACAGTCCGAAGGAACACGGCTTTAAGGGAAAAGTTGGAACTAGATTTTAAAGAAAGCTACAATTTATAAATGATTATAATTTATTTACAATTACCATTTTAGGGATTGATAACATAAATATATACAGTCTGCATCCCGGAGTAATTCGCACAGAATTAGGCCGAAACATAGACATTCTATTTCCAGGATTGACATTTTTATGGAGAGTATTAGGCAGATGGATGATCAAAACACCTGAACAAGGAGCTCAGACTACAATTTATTGCGCTGTCGACGAACAGGCAGGAAAAGAAACAGGACTTTATTACAAGTAAATAAATATCTATATTCATTTTATTTAAAACGTGTACATACTTATTTTTTTAGGGAATGCAAAATTACTAAGCCGCATGATAATGCCTTAAATGAAGAAGTCGCAAAAAAATTATGGGACGAAAGTGTTAAGTTGACAGGGTTAGAAAACTATAATCCATTTTAGAAACGTCACCTTAAAAATTGTTGAACACATTTTATTTTAGGTTAAAAAAATGTTGTAGCTTTTTTACGTAAAATAATTTATAGCGCCCTTTTGCCTAGTTTATGACGTATGAACGTCGAATGGACACTTTGGTATTAAGATATATTTTGCACTAATATTTACAGAGTATTATTCTATTTAAATATTGTTTGTAAGTTATTTATAATAACATATATGTTTCAATGTATCAAATATTTATTTTTATTAAAATACAAATTATACAAACACAAATAAGTTATTTGTAATTAAGCGATACAAAATAAAAGCAACGTCACAATAATTTATTTATTTCAAATCGAATAAAATCAACCTGAATGTCTACAGAAGTCTTTTTGTGAAATTTATATGTGTTGGGTAAATCGTACCTTAATTCAGCTAATACTTTTCCTGAAGCGCCGTTTTCAGCAGCCGTTTTTAACACGTGATTCCTGAAAATAAAATTATATTAGTATAGAAATATTTGGACCACATTTAACTAATTTAGTTTTTAGAGTATAGTTTGGTTCACGAAGATGACAATTCAAGGTCATTTATTAACCGTATGGTATAATATTACTAGCAGATAACTTCACTGCATTTCTTATACATAGATGTGCAAAATGAAATATTTATGGGTACATTTTAACTGAAAAAAATAAGTGTAATTTATTTGAAAATTGTTTCTTTTTAAATAACGCCTTTCTCAAAGATTTATGCTCTTCACCTATGTATTTGCAAAACCCAAAAACATAGACTTGACAAAAAACATGGAATAATAATTTGATTTAAATGTCAACGTCACTGGGTTACTATTAGGACAGAGGGCAGTGCAGTACATAATTAGATATCTGTAACTCTACGACATACGTCATTATTATTTGTTATGTGTTGGAAAGTAATGTCACCATTTACGTATATCTGTCACACAACATAAACTGTATAGACATATGTCAAATAATCTTTCTCTTTCTAACATGAAATGTTGCTAAGTTACTACCGTATAAAGTGCTGTGTATTCTTTCTTCGAACAAGTGACCTTGAATAGTCATCTTTTGTGAACCAAAGTATAAATATTTTTCATGTACATTTTGTACTCCGGAGTGTACTTTTTAAATTGTGAGCGCGCCAAGTTCATCTGCGCCAACTTCATGGCCAAGATTTGAACGTTAGGAAACTGAACGAAACAAAGGAATGACGATGTGTGTGTTCTCAACGAAAACGCGTACTGAGATGCGGTTTCAAAATGTACGCGTCGAGAAAAATATATTGTTATCATCCTCCATTTTTTACAAAACAATAATTATATTAATTTATTAATCTATTTATTATACAAGAAATAATAAATAAAACATATTATTACAGTTTAGGCACAAAAATTAATATTATAAACAATGTTAGTAAAGAAATAAAGCAATTCAAGCAGCCCACCTTAAAATTAAAAGAAGAAGCAAAAAATATAAATATTTTTATTTATACCTCGTCGAAGTTTTATGTAACGAATAAACAACATTACTAGACATCTCTAAAGCCCTTTTTAGAAATTTCATATCAACGCCTGCATTATTTTTCGTCCCAAACGGTGGATTCATAATTACAGTATCAAAAAAATTGTTCCACCTGTAACACATTCAGTCATCGTTTTCTTCTTTTTAAAAACATTTTATCCACGACTGTCAAATGATATACCTATAATTCAACCATTTTTTATCAATTAATGACCTTAGTTACTGTTGCTAACTGAATAATATTAACAGTTTGATGGAATAATATTATTCAATCGTTATGTTAAATTCAAATCTTACCTTTCAAAGAGTACAAACAAATTACATTTAATAAGTATTTTTTTCTATTTTGCATCTGTAACAAAGCTATTACAGCACCCAAAGGAGTTCGTTAATAGCTCGTTTGAGTGTTGTAACAGCCTAGTACAATTTATTTTTATAAAGTTGGTAGCATAGCTGAAATGTTATGTCAAAAAATATCAAATGTCAAACCTCACTGAATAAACGATACTAACGATTGTTAAGATTTTTATTTTTGTTTGTATATATTTAGGGCATAAATAGTTCAAAACACTATTAATTGTTGATATTTAAAATATGTAAATTATTTTTATTTATTTATGAACTCAGTCGGTAAATTAGTTCAAGCTTTTTGGCGCTGATGTCATAGCTAAAGTTACGCAGGTTGTGTAGTAGTTCAGACAAAAGCAAAATGGCGGCGGAGGAGAAATGTCAACAAGAATTAAGCGTTTATTTATAAGAAAATAGTGTTTTAAATATAAGATGTGTATAATTATAGTTTTACACTTTCCACATCATTTTTAGTTAATTTTATACAATAAAATGTAAGTACCTTGTAAAAATTTTATATTTGGTTACCCAAACTTCCTTCTCACAAAATAAAATGACAATTATGACATTCGTTCTTTAATATACTATTTTCCACACAAAAATTATACTAGTTTTCTCATTTTTTATAGTTTTATTTTCTTCTTAAGCTTAAAATGTAGCTGAATTGTCGGTTTCAAATTTTCTGCTAAATGTCAAATCACTTCATAATTTTGTTATAACAAATACCTAGCGATCAAGGCTAACTATGTTTATGTTTGTAAACAAACAATTTTCTAAAGTTTGTTAGGTTATTTCTGATTTTATAATAGTACAATATGTTATTATTTGACAGTTGTGGATGCAAACTTTATTCTTATGAGTAATAGCATGCATTACATGCTCATTGAATAATATATTATTATACCTCGGTGACATAGAAAGAACATCACATTGAATTATTTGGATATTATTCACTTCTTGACTGTCTATATTACTCTGTAATGTTTCTAAAGCATCAGAATCAATTTCAAAACCAAATACTAGGTCTGCGTTTAAAATAGCAGCTCCTAAGGAAAGAGAACCACAACCACAACCTAAATCAGCGACAATTTTGGACTCGATATCGCCGTAACCTGCCTGTAAGATAATAAACCTCAAAATTATATTCGTTCAATAAACATTTTTAAAGTAAAATAACAAAAAACTAACTTGAATCGTGTGCAGCATATGTTTCGCCAAATGAGGCGGTGTCACATACTGTTCTAACCCAACTTTGGGTTTGTCAAAACCCTCAATATCCTGCAAAAACTCCTCAATGTGTCTGAGTTTCATACACGGAAACATTATTTATCAAACCGCGGAATTACTGGAAGAATTAAATTTCCAAAGGACGAATCCTGAGTTACAAAAAAGCCAAACGATTGACTATGAGCAGAATGTAACGCAGCTCTCTGAGCAGTCGTCGTGTGAGCCTCTCCAAGTAGGCTCGCGGTAGGTGTACCAGAAAATGGAATATTTGTTGTATTAGGTACAATTGGTAAAATCGGAGCTGGTGTGTTGTTGAGATTAGTTACCGCTCCTTGTTTGAGAAGTAGTTGTTTTTTTAGTTGAAGTTCTTCGAGAATTTTGCGGTTATTAATTTCTAAAAGGTAGGTTATGTTATGTATTGATAAAAATTGTTTTATTGTAAAAATATGTGTGAAATACCTCTCTGAGCATTAGTTTGTGTAAAAGCCATTGATATTTTTATAAAATTGCTGAAGAATCACTGACAATTCATGACAATCAGTGCCAACTTCAAATAACTATTTGAACAATTCGTGCTTTTGTTAACAACAAAATACATAAAATCACTCATAAATTTACGTGAACACTCAAAAATTACGCAATTATTAAAAAAAATGTAAGTTTTATTTCACAAATATTCAAGTACGCATGTACTTTCGTCAGACGTCATTATCAAGGTCGTACAAGTCTTCCGCCTTTTCATTTTAAAAGACATTCTCCAGAATGCAGAACACAAAATTATTAAGGAATCTTTATTCCAAGAATGTCTTAACGACAGCAAGAAATATAAGTGTAAATTGTGCAAGATTAGGATCATTTAAAGTGCAAGATGATAAAGAATTCATGGAAAAAGTACAAAAGAGTAAAGAACCAGTCATTGTTGATTTTTTCGCTACGTAAGATATTTCATCATCTGATTTTATTGTTATATAAAATGTATTAATGGTTTTAGGTGGTGTGGACCTTGTAGGGCCTTAACACCACGTTTGGAAAATGTTATAGCTAAGAGAAATGGTAAAGTTAACCTCGCTAAAGTTGATATAGATGATTTGGGGGAACTGGCAGCTAAATTCCAGGTATTTACCCATTTATTTTAAACGAAATCTTAACAATTTAATATATATAATATTGGTGTTTAAAATTTTTAATCAAACAATTATTTAACCTAAAAAAATTGATGTGTATGTGAGTGGATTCGGATAATAACCTTGTGATATTTAACTTTAATATGTTTGAGTTTTATTTTGCAAACGAAATGTGGTTCAAATTCTACTCTCAAGAACTACAAAGTGTTAAAAAAACCTGACTCGGAGTAGGCTGTGAACAAAGAAACGTATCAATCAATATCTAAATAAATCAAAGCTTTTCTTGATTCTTATTTTGGAAATGGACATAAATTAGAAAAAGGCGAGTGTTAATATACTGTATCTTTATTATCTTTTGTCAAAATTACATTTCAAGGAGTGGGTTTTGCTAGATGTTCAAAAAATAACCTAACTCGGAGTAGGTTATGAACAGAGAAACGTATGTCTGATCATTATTCAATTAAAAAATCAAGTCAAAATTGATCCTAAAATGTAATTTTAAGGAGAAAAGATTTATCTCGTGTCAAAATGACATTTAATTATACTTTTATTTGAAATCGACACTAAAGTGTTGCCAACCGTATGATATTTATTGCACACATAAGATAATGTGAGCAGGTGTATGATGTACATTAGTATATTTGTACGTAAAATGACAAATAATATGTGAAAGAAGAATAAACAAAATAATTCCGATGAAGAAATTTGAGATAAAACATAATTTTGAGTGTTCTTTACGATAACCTCAATATCTGGAGGTTAGCAACATTGATTGTCAGACTGACAGATGTAGTGTAACCATAACCTATAAATATTTCTTTTTTTACTCATATGGTTTATTTTTTTCGATCTTACGATCTCGGCAAATAAATTCCACATTCGTGATAAAAAATATAAACTTCAGTGCCTTGATACATAACTATTAAATTGAGATACGTTTCTTAGTTCATGGATTACTCCGAGTTAGGTTTTTTTTAACACACTGTATTTAAATAAAGAACGGTGCAGAAGAATTTTTGTAATGCATTTTTGACCGAAAACGGATAAGGGGTTTTGGTTCTACAAGATTTAGTTCACAGTTGTAACAAAGATGGCTCTGCTTGTACTAAATTCAATAAATGAACAAAACATTCGAATTATCCATTATGACATTTGTAAAGAAAAAGAGGTTATCACAAAACCTTTGGGTTTTGGTGTCGATTACAATAATTCTTGTTTATAGAAATTGGTGTATTTAGTTTGGTTAGAATTTTTAATTATCTTAATTATAAGCACATGTAGTTTAGTTTATTTCTCCATTTCTCTGAGTCCGGGAACGGCAGGACTCCTCCAGAAAAAAAAACAAATTGTGTGATAACTATCACCAATAATTAACATAATTAACAAACAAAACAATAGCTATAACACTGACAGTTATTAATTAAATATTAGCCAATAAATAAAAATGAGCAAATTAGAAAATAATTACTATTGTTCTTCAACTGTAGGTGAGCACTATACCAGCATTAGTATGTTTCCGAAATGGAAAAGTGACTGAACGATTGGTAGGACTCCAAGACGAAGATAAACTGGATAATTGGATAGAAAAAGTCACCAATGAGAAGAAATAAGACTCGTAACAAAAGTTCACTGAAAATGGAATATATAGTTTGTTATAATAACTTAAAATATGCACTGTAGTACTACCTTGTACAATATTATTTATATATAAATAAAAATAATAAATGAAGATGATAAATTAGCACATAAAATATTGAATATTTAAAATTATGATTTAAACATTCGCGGGTTTGATAACTTCCCTGTAAAAGGAAAAATAATAACAAATCTTTTCCTATAATTGATTTATTTATTAGGTCAGCTTTTTATAAAATAACTATTACAAATTTATTGCCCAAATCGAGGCACATAGACTCTACTTATATTTAGAAAATTACAAAGTATTTTCCGCTCTTAAAATGTATAGAAAAGTAGCCAGGATTGAAGCAAGCAATATTCAATCAATTAATCTATAACATTTAAGTTAAGTATGTTCAATTCGATTCCAGATAAAATCTTGGCATTCGAACATCCTCTAACAGCATTTGTAACTTAAGCTAAGTGACTAGTTTAAATTACTACTTTCAAAATACGACATCTGATCAAAAAGGTTATTTTTTACAAGATTTTTCGTTAGCAATAAAATTTAAGGTTAAATATGTGTTTAATAATGAATATTAATAAAGAAATAAAATGGTATAATGCAGCAACGAATTATTTGTATTTATATTATTGTATGAGAAGGTTTACAGGCGTCATCTCACAGGCACTCACAGCTATATTGGCGAAAACACCGCAAGAATTACTTTAAAAACATATATAACACCATTTATACAAAATTGTATATTTTGAACATTCTATGCGCCTAGTAGTATAAATTTTTGTTGCTTGGTGGCAGCACCAACCTGTTCAAATTCACAAACTACAGGTAGTGCCATGGCTCTTTGGCTCTATATAACGAGCCACCTCTAGTTCAAGTACAGCGCACAATAATCGAACAACCCGAAGTTTAATCCGTAATGAACAAATTTTATTTATCGTGTGTGGCGCGGAGCGGACTCTTTCATCTGTTTCGGCTTGCCGTTGAAGAAATATAACAAGTGCACGTTAGACTAAACGAGCCAGCAGGTGTTGGGCTCCAAATGCATCGCGCGTCACCAGGCGGCGGCTCACATTTATGCGAATGACGAGCCAGAAGTAAGTTGGCACCGTTAACGGCGTTGCGATTTTTCTCTACTTATTAAATTACGCAGGCATCGTTTAACATTTAAAATGACGAAAAAGTGTTTTTAGAATTCATTAAAAATTCTTGCTGAGGTTGACAATACAGTTAGTGCCATGGCTCTATATAACGAGCCGCCCCTGGTTTAAGTACAGTACAAAATAACCGAACTACCCGAAGTTTAATCCGTAATGGCACGGAGCCTTTAATTCGCTTTAGTTTGGGCTAGATGAGCCAGTAGGTGTTGGGCTCCAAATATGCATAAAGCGACCTTCCAATTACTCCCCAGTCCCCCAACTACCCGCGCATCATTCCGCAGCGGCCCACATTTAAGCAAAAGCCGAGCCAGAAGTAAGTTGGCACCATTAATGGCGTTGCGATTTTCTCTACTTATTAATTATTCTTGTTGAGGTTTAAACTACAGGTGGTGCCATGCCTCTTTTGGCTCTATATAACAAACTACATCTGGGTGAAATTATAAAAAAAAATAGAGTTATAAATTTTATTGCTAAAGAATATATTACAATAATGTAAGTTTTCGATCAGACGTCGTCAGCTCTAATTTAATTTTTAGAAAGGTTACAAATGTATAAAACAACACATAAACCTGAATTTCTAAAATTGGACGGAATTTTTACCTCTAACGTCCATTACTCTAAAATCTCTAAATTTGCTAAGAGATTCTTCTCAAAATTTACAGAGCAACAACAAAAATTGTTCTAATTTAATCATTTATTTATTTTTCACTTTTAGAAGATTTCTTAATTCAGTAGACCAAATTTTATTGTTCATGAAATCTCCCATTTTGTACAAAGCTACAGCTAAACCAAGCAAAACTAAAAAGAAACAAATCCTGAGCGGGAGATTTAAAACAGCCATCACTGGATAAACCCACACATCTGTTTTATAATAAACAACATGCATCCATACTAAATATGAAAGCATAAAGACGATTAAGACCCCCAAACCTTTCTTTTGTTTCGGGTAGAGTCTAAATGACGTCATCATTTCGATGACGATGAAAATCATTATGTTGGTATGCATGACGTGGTTTAACCAAACAGGGAAATATGGATCTAACGCTCTGGGGAACACTAGTTCTCTGTCGACTGCATATAACCCCCAAAATGTTAGACCAACAAACATTGCAATTGGAAATGCTAGACATGAAAAAAGAATGTCTTTTATTTTACGTATTATTGGTACTTTTTGTTTTATGTCATTGCTTCCTATTAAATCGTTAAGTATACAAATACTGTAAAATACTGACTGCAGCACCTGCAATTAAATAAATCATTAGAAAACTATTTTATTTTAAGAAGTATGAAGCATCATAATATTTATACATCGCTTTGTTCATTTCTTGTTTCGTTTAGTTTCATAACCTTCAAATCTTGACCGTGAAGTTGGCGCAGATGAACTTCGCGCGCTCACAATTTAAAAAGTACACTCCGCAGAACAAATTTAAAAAAATACTAAGAATAACTCTACCTACTACAATTCAATAAAATTTCATGTACATTTTGTACTCCGGAGTGTAATTTTTAAATTGTGAGCGCGCCAAGTTCATCTGCGCCAACTTCATGGTCAAGATTTGAATGTTAGGACGATGTGTGTGTTCCCTTTACTTATGTTCATCATGATTAAGCAGAGGACTCATGTCATCGCCCTGAAAAAAACCTTATAAAATGAAATATAACTTGTGGAAATTATTGGGTGTTATTTATTTTTAAAAGAAGAAAAAAAAGTACTGGTATTAAGTAATGTATATATTAATGATATTTACAATTATTTCCATGTCAATCGGTATTCCTTTTATGGAATATAAAATTATTTGAAATAATTGTAGTTTATTTTCGTACCATACGTTGGCACTACTGAGAATGACCCTGGTGTGTCAAATAATTTTATATTCCGTAAAAGGCATAAGGATTGACTTAGAAATAATTGTAAATTAATTAATATATACGTTTCTTTAATACTAGTATGTTTTTTCTTTTTTAAAAAATAAATAACAACTAATAATTACTACAAGTTATATTTCTTTTTATAAGGTTTTTTCAATCCAATGTTACCAACTATAGTGTGTTCAAAGAAAAATCTAACTCAGTTTCCTAACGTTCAAATCTTAACAATGAAGTTGGCGCAGATGAACTTCGCGCGCTCACAATTTAAAAACGGGAACACACACATGTTCATATATCGCCCCATTCATTTCTTGTTTCGTTCAGTTTCCTAAAACGTTCAAATCTTGACCATGAAGTTGGCGCAGATGAACTTGGCGCGCTCACAATTTAAAAAATACACTCCGGAGTACAAAATATACATGAAAATTATTTATTGAATAGATAGTTACTGTTAGTATTTTTTTTTATACTTTTTAAATAGTGAGCACGCGAAGTTCATCTGCGCTATTTTCATAGTCAAGATTTAAACGAACGAAATTAGAAATGAACAGGGCGATGTATAAACAATATGACGCATCATACTATATTTTGACGCGTGTGAAAAAACATGTCTTATAAAGCTTGTGTAATAAGTATACTAATATTTGACGCAAACGAGTGAAAAAATGAAACGCTATGGCACTTTTTTCACGTTTTTATTGTAGATATAAAAAATAGTTATTTAGGCAACATGAATAAAAGAGTATAGCGTATAGCCTCATTTTACGGCTCGTGCATCAAATCTTACGATTTGGTATTACAAATATTACATATATCATCAGTATTACTAAAAAATTATAGAAACATTTAGGGAATTTCATATTTGAATTCCAATGGTCAACACAACAATGGAACACTCTTTAGAAAAAAACCTATACTGCAGATTTATAGACATTTTAATATAAACTTGAAAAATATATCCATATTTAAAATAATCGAGCAATTAAAAAAGAATTCATGTATATTAATGTTTAAACTCTTTAAAAATAAAAGTAATGTAAGGGATCAAAGTCCACAGTACAAACGTGTTTACGTCATCAAAAATACTTAGAGAAATTTGCTTAAAAGTAGTTGAAACACTGTTTTTCTACTGTTTCAATGCATGTATTCAAAGAATGCACTATAATTTAAAAACTATTATCTATTTTACATATAGTATATATTTATCCATACCGCATCCCAATATGTAAGGAATTTAAACTTTCCAGCAAACTCCAATCCCATTATACTTTCTTCATCGGGCACTTTTACATAATTCCAATCGTAGTAACAACCATAACTGAAATGTATCGCAGCAAAAATATGGAAACATAGCTTAAGTACATCTGTTTCTTGCATTTTAGGAACTATATACTGATCTTATAACACCATGCAATGTTGTTTATTGTACAAAGGTTAAAATACTTGAACTCAAATTTTGGCATTCCCTTTGACGAGAAATGTCAACTGATACCAACCACAACCACCAACAAATCAACATAACCAACAAAAGATATTAGAAAATGTTGATAAGAGTATTTAAAACCACTAAAACGATTGTAAAATAGATATATGTAATAAAAATGATTTATGGAGTTATAAATATTTTGTACTTTTGAAGATGTGTTAATTTATTTGTTTTCATAATTTGGCAACCCTTAGAATTGTAGGGAGGGAAATATTTAATTTAAAATATGGGCAATAATGATAAACCTTTATTAAAAATTCAAATCATTGTATAATATTTGTTATAATTTATATATTAATATGCAAACTATATTAAACGACCGTGAAATAACAAAATTCTACATATATCTAATTTATAATTATACTTTATAATTAACGTGATATAGTTAAAATAATGTATAAATTATCCCTTCTTAAAAAATTGTAAAATATAAATACATGGTAGAGATTTTTCCAGTTTTCGTTCAGATCTTATTAAATTAAAAATGAATTTTAAATTAAAAAATTGTTTTGTGGTGGTGTGTGGTGTGGTGCATTTTACACAAAATTATAATGCCTAGAAAGGTTTTATTAAAAAAATAAAATATATATCTTAACAATATATTTTTTTAAATTATTAATATTGTAATACCTGTGTAATATCATTTTTTTCCGAAATAATACCACTATTTTCTTTGTAATACTTGGTAATACCTTATTATAATATGACACATCTTTTTATATAATACCTATTTTTTAAAATAGTATTTTTTCTCAAGTAATACCCCTTTTACTCTATGCCATATGGTAATACCTAGATATTATATTTATATCATTAAAAGGTAATACCATTTTTTTTAAATAATACCATTTCGTATATGACGCATATTTTTATGTAATACCTTTTTCCTTAAATATTTGTAATGTAATACCAATTTTTTACTAAGTAACACCCGTATTGTAACACTAAATTTTACCATATAATACCCTTATATCTCTAATATGTCTTATGGTATATCATATTTTTTTGTAATACTTTTTTTCAAACAATAATTCCTTTGTAATCCCTGTATTTTTGCCAATATTTTATTTGATACCTACATAAAAAAAAAATAATACCACAATATGTGCAGTATTTTTCCTGTAACTCCTAAATTTTTTGACATTGGTAATATCTTATATTATTATATTTATTATAATATACCAAAATTTTTGTTAGTAATACCATGTTTTCTTAAAATATTAATGCTTGGAATTATATTGTAACATTTTTCTTTCAATGTATCATTTGTAACACCAAATATTTTCCGAGTAAT
The DNA here is from genome assembly GCA_951394225.1 of Harpalus rufipes. NCBI lineage: Eukaryota > Metazoa > Arthropoda > Insecta > Coleoptera > Carabidae > Harpalus > Harpalus rufipes. The sequence goes on along the minus strand of OX596285.1, from coordinate 1,854,670 downwards.
ACCCATATTTTCTTAAAATTACTGATAATACTTTAGTAATACCAATTTTTAAATCAATAATACCAGCATATTTACAATAATACTTGGTATTATATATTTTATATTGTATTATAATACTTTTCTTTCAACATACCATGTGTAACACCAAATATTTTTCAAGTAATACCCCAATTTTCTCAAAATATCTTCGTAATACTTTAGTAATTTCAATATATACGCAATAAATTTAAAAATAAATGAATTCTTACCATATTCCATAATGTTAAATAAATCAAGCGTCCTTTGAAAAACAAAATCCTTTTTTCTGGTTTTATTTTATTTGGAATATCCACAAATGCTTGGTCATACCACAATGACCCCACAAAATGTACAACTGCTAAAGTATGAAATATAATTTTCATCATTTTAACAATTTATTTCTAATTATAATTCTAACGGGAATCTAGTCTTCTCTGATTGAAAGAAGACTGTGAAATGAACAAATGAAGTGTGCTACTACTAGAGAGTGACCTTGATATTTCTACAGTACGTGAAAAAACAGAAGAAAAATTGCACAGTCATTTATCGACAACTTGTTAAAGGTATGATAGAGTGAATATTTTTTTGAACATAGTATAGTGCATTTTAAATTGTTTTATGGTTGTTTAAAGGGGTTATGAAATTGTTTTGAGAGTATATGTGGTATTTTTGAACAGACTATACTAATTATATTTATCGCGTATGTAATTATGTTAATAAGTATGTGTGATGGTTGCATGTATGTGAATATGAATTTTATATGATATATAATAATATATAAGCAGGACCTTATCACTAACATAATAACTGTTTTATATACATATATGCATTTATCAATTATGGTGAAACAAGTAATAATTTTTATTTCAAATAAAACTGTTAGCTGAATTTTTACAAATTCATGACATATGAGATATTATTCTTTATTACAATTAAAAATTGACCTCTGTACCGGATTATATCTATGTATTTTATCATATACAATACGTAACAGGATGTGAAAAATAATATACCGGGTGGTGAATCGAAAGACGTATATACAAAAGCGATATTTAATTTTTAAATGTTCAATAAATGTCTCTTCTAATTATTTTTCAACAACAATAATATCCGTCAAGATTGAAATTTTCAACGTTTTATTGTTTTATTGTTACTACACGTACCCTGTTCCCCTGAATTATTTAACCAAATAATATTTTTTGAATTGTTTATTAATGTAACAATCACTTTGCATATGATTCATTTTGTCCGTATCCTTTTTAGGATAACTATGAGCCAATAATATCCGTCAAGATATGAGGGCCCATGTCAGAAAGACAGCTACATAGATGTATAATGTCAAAATTTTCATATAATTACTACACGGGCCCCCGTGTCTGCTTGCCAAGGCCAACAAAGTCACATGACTGCTCGCGCCTTATTGTATTTAACATTGTATACCTACACTTATATCTAATCTTTATATTTAGATTTTTTAAATTTTAAATTCATACTATGTACAAATTTTGTCCTACTCTTTTAATTTTTCGAAATGTTTCCAATTCATTGTCGGGATTGACAGTATTTTTGAAGTGTATATGTAATATACCTATAATTTTAAATATTTAACTATTAATACAATAATATAATGTATGTACTTCCCAGACAAAATCTCTGGATTTTTGACACTGATATTTATCTGTTAGTTACATTTTAATTTTTCAATTGGTTTCCATTACATTATTTGGACTGTGCAATTTATTACAACAGATTATTATATACCTTATATTTCTTTATCTCTAAATCTATAAAAGATATTATAAAATATTTATTTGTATCAGATAGAGAATTTACTCTTCTTTAATACTAGGAAGAAAAAAAATTTTCAAAAAATAATATTTAGAATTTTTAAGAATCTGCTACTTTCGGTTGTCCAATTATTACCAAAACCTTTTCAGCTCTTCCCAGTAATGTCCGATTGAGAAATACGTAGTTAAACAGATATTAAGTATTATAGTTTTTGAGAAATCGTCTATCTGCATATGCGTTTTTTAGAATGAATCCAATACCTCTCTTAGCGAGAGGTAAATTACTCTTAATTTTTTATAATTACTGTGCCCCTCCGGTTGAAAAGGCACGAGCCGCCACTGTGTTACAGAATAATAATAATCATTCTTCATTAATTTTCTTATAAATATGATTTCTAAAATTGTGTATTACGCCATTTCATTATTAGATATGTAATAAGACTTATCAATAATGCTGTAAATAGTCTACAAAAAACACGTATTGATATTACAGTTCATTATCAGTAGACTGCTACTGATAAATTTTCAATCAATTATATAAATTAATTACCAGAAACTATTAAAAACTTTATAAATAATCATAGTATTATTAGAAAATAATTAAATATATAATCCATGTTTTACCTTTTGTCGTTACTATATATTAAATAAAGAAATTTGTATATAAAAATGTGCCAATGTACGTATAAGGGTTATTTTCCGAGAATAGAATATAGGCTAACTGCTCTGTAGTCGAGTTATGTGTGCTGCAAGATTTATGCTACTTGAAAAAGTTACGACTTCTAGGTAAACATTGCAAAGAAGGTAAATAGACGAAAGATGGAAAGATATTTGCTGAAGAATTACTGACAACTAAACTACGTAAGAAGCTAACGAGAGAAGTTCTTAAATATTACAACTCGTGAACGAATGATATTTTATCTATACGCCGTATTTGGATTTACTAGCTATTTAATTTGGAGTAACGATCAACGTTTTAAGAGTTTTAAGTGTATTTATTACTAAAACTAATACAATTGCCCCTTAAAATTATAAAATAAGCTATATACGATTTCGACAACTAAGTTCTCATCATCAGTAGTACAAATTTAAGCGGAGTAGCCAAAATTACTCAACATGTAAACCATGCCAGAGGTCCTAACAACTCTGAAAACACAAGGGAGAGAACTGGGATTATACGTGGTCTGGTTATTAAATAACGAGACTGCTTATGAAAAAAAGTTTTATTTTAAAAATTATTTTATAATCGAATGCTCCCCTTCCCTCGCCACACACGGTTCCATACGTTTTTTCCATTGGTCAAAACAATGTTGGAAGTCTTCTTTGTAAGAGCGTTTAGGAGCTCCGCCGATTTTCGCTTCACCTCTTCTATCGACTCGAACCGGGTTTTTTTAAGGCAGACTTGATCTTCGGAAACAGAAAAAAGTTACAGGGTGCTAAATCAGGCGAGTACGGCGCGTGTTCGAGCACTGGAGTGCCTCTAGCGGCTAAATAACGCTTCACAGACAGCCCGTTGTCCTGGTGCAAAATCCACAACTCCGATCGTTTCTTACGAACTCGTTCTCGCAGTGTTGCCAAAACTTTCAAATAGTAAGTTTGGTTTACAGTTTGACCCTCGAGAACCCATTCAGTCATCACTATGCCGTTGATGTCGAAAAAAAACGATCAGCATGGCTTTAAATCTTCGGTGCTTTCTTGGCCTTCAGAAAACCGTTTATACCATTGGAAAACACGCGCAAGAGATAGAGAATTCTCGCCATAGGCCTCTTTCAACAACTTATAGTACTCAGTCGGAGTTTTTTTTAATTTAACGAGAAATTTCACATTGATCCGTTGCTCGTGTTTTTCGTCACACATTGTTATCGGCACGAGAAAAAAACACGTTCGTTTCTAACCTCTATAGAAAAAATACTACTACAGCGACAAAAATGTGTTTTCGTACCGGAATAGTAGACACTTCCAGCTATCCAACGCTGCATTCGTTTCCCCCCCTGCCCCTCTAGGACGCCTTCTGCGCGTTATTTAATGGCAAGACCTCGTACACGTGGTGACTGGCACAGCGGAACATAATCTCAGACTTACCTAATTTCTTGCCTATAAGCTTCAGGCCACCAAATACGTCGATCCGTCACTGATATACTCCATAATTTTAGAAAATAATAACTTTGGAATAGGTTTTATTTCCAGCTTTAAATAAACTCAGTCTTTTCCTCGACATATTCCAAGACCTTTTCCTTGTATTTTTATAAATTTCTTCCGCAGTCTTTCTTGATTTTCTCGTTCATTAATTGAAGGGAGAAACCCGATCCAAGTCTTACAGTTTCCTATCCTTAATTGTCGATAATTGAAACATAATTTACCCGCCCCACACCTAGGGTTGGGTTACATTACGGACTACAAGTTTACCAAGTAAATATATGTTAGTAGCTAGTGGCCTTCGTAGAAGTGACCAGCAATCGTAATCTACATAATGCTGATTCATAATGGGATATTCTCAACATATTTTTTGTATATTTTTACCTCTCGCTAAGAGAGGTATTGGATTCATGCTAAAAATCGCATATCCAGATTTTAATGATTAAGCACGTTTTAAGGTCCCTACAATCCGATTTTAATATATTTATGATGGTGTGGGAGTGTGTGTGTGTGTGTGTGTGTGTGTGTGTGTGTGTGTGTGCGTGTATGTGTGTGGGATGTTGGAAGGACGATTACTCAAAAACTATAAGACTTAATATATGTTTAACTACGTATTTCCCAATCGGACATTCATGGGAAGATCTGAAAAGGTTTTGGTAACAATTGGACAACCGAAAGTAGCAGATTCTTGAAAAAAAATCTTCTAAATACTATTTTTTGAAAATTTTTCTTGGTTTAATTTAATTTTTTTATTATATCTCGTATAGGTTTGGAGATATAGTATATAATAATATAGAATAATCTGTTGTAATAAATCTCGTTGCCCAAAAAACAGTTGAGATATTTAAATGTTTGTAATTGACAGATAAATGCAAAATGTCAGTGTCAAAAATCAGATTTTTCTGGGAGGTACGAGTACATTTAATATATATTTTTGTATTATTAATTAAATATGTATTTAAATTATAGGTATGTTAATATTACATATATCCTTAAGAAATATCGATAATACTGTCAAAGAGTTTGAAGAATTTTGAACATAGTAGGACAAAATTTCTCATAGAACGAAAGAAGAAATACAATTTCAATTATTTTTGTGTAATGTTAAATTCGTTACTTATAGGGCGCGAGCAGTCATGTGACTTTGTTGGCCTTGTCACAATTGTCATATGTCATAATTTTTCATTCAAAATTTCATAATATTCTGATGTTTATTTGTCATCAATAGAATGGAATATACTTGCTGAGGAAAATAATCCACATGGATTTAAAATCATAATGTTTTGAATGAAAACTTATGATACTTGACACCTATGTACATTATTACTAGCTGATATTTTGACACGGGCCCCCATATCTGCTTGCCAAGGCCAACAATGTCACATAACTGCTCGCGCCCTATGCAACAAAAATTAAAATGTCAAGAGGTATTGTGCTGTTATTTTTGGAACCACCTTCGCAGTTAATTCGATTAGGATTTGCACCCATAACTTCTGTCTTAATAAACTATTGATAATCATGATCAACCACTTGTTGTAGGATGTCTGTCTCTAACAATCATTTAATTATTACCGTCCCACATTGTCTCAAATGTACTCATTATGACGTAACTTCCTAATTGTTCGAAAAGTTGGAAATTCCCTTTAAAGCCCAATTAGAATTTGCTAACTAATTCAATACCTTTCAATTAAAAGTAAAACAATTGATTTATCAAGCGGTAATTCATAGGTCACTAGATTTGGTAATATAATTATTGGTAATTGACACACGCCGTTTCGCAGTGCTCAAATTGATGGTCAAACTCTGTAGATACTATAATGATTAAATTTGTGAATATATCATTGTGATTCGAAGCAGATGTTATGTTGAATGCGAAAGTATTTTTTCGGAATTGTGGATAAAGTCCATGATATGGTTTTGGAAGATCTAATGAAAGTGCATGAGATTGGGATCTTTTATGCACGTGTACAGTATTTTTTTTTAAAGATGTCCGATCAAGGTCATCTGTATCATGAACGAATTAACAAATTGGCATACATTTATCTCTTTCCTTTGCAAAGGCTATAAGCGTGTGCGATAAGGATAGATATAACCCGCTTGTCTATCAAAAATTCATATTGTTTCGACTAAGTGTTAGGACATTCCACTTTAAAACGATGCTCGTTGTTGATAATACTTTCGCTGTAACCTAATGGCTCAATTCTGTAAGCCGCTGTAGCGTATGTAGCACTATAACCTTGAAAAAATACAGCGGTGTACACAAAAAGCGATTCTATAAGATTTTTTATAGAGTGTAAATGCTACATCCCTGCTGTAACTTTACAGTGAAAGAAAGTTCGGTGTAGTGTTGTCAGGTGTTTTACATTTAGAGGTTACTAAATAATATTTGAGATGAACAATCCAAATATATTGTATTTTGTTTTTGCTTTATACGAAGAGGATTATAATAAGTACGTGCATTTGAAAAATTAAAATTATATAAAGTTTATTAAGTAAATTTCATTATTCTAGGCGTTAAATGCGTATCAAAAGAAGAAATTTACGAGATATGGATAATCCGTTTGGAATACCAAATGTGGAATTTATTAATACGTTTCGCTTGAGGAAACCTTTAGTTCATGAATTAATTGACACGTTAAGAATTCACGGGGGGCAGGCAAGACGTAGATCAAAAGTTTCTTTTTAATTGCGGGTATTTTATTATTGTTTGTTGCAGTACTTTCTAGAAATAAAATATTCAAAATAAGGTCAAGAACTATTCTATTCTATCCTCGAGAGCATTTAACGAAATTGATAATTACTCCCGTTTCTTCGCTATGCCATTCTCTTCTACGTTAGAATTTATTATTCCGCTTCTGAATATATAATCGTTTTCTAACATATTTACATACAATTCATACTGCATTTTTGTGGTACTAAATAATCTTTTGCGTTTCTTTTCTCTGCAAGACATACTGAACAATGAATTATAATACTGAATCAAAAAATTAATATATAAAATATTAACCTATTTAGTGTTTGTCATTTTGACAGTTATTTATAAATGGAATAAATAATAAATATGAAGATAGGTGCGCTGTAAGCGTACGTTACATCGATCAAGGTTATATATGACGGTACAGAATCTGTTATTTTACAGAAATGTAAACGCTGAACTTACACTGCGCTATAAGCTACACCGCTTACACTTTTACAGCGCTACATCCAAATTATACAGAATCGAGCTATAAGTTTATTTATTAATTCAGATACATTACCTAGATTCATTGTGTCATCTTATTTTTCACATATTTTGTTTTATATTTGCTAATAAACTTACCAGTTGACTTATTTTTGAATATTGAATGCTTTTATTAAAACATATATTTTTACAATAATAATGAAATAACAGTAGTATCTTATGTACCCTCATAAAAACTAAGCAAACGACTCTACTGAATTTGTCAGAATGGGCGGAGCAAAAATCTGAATTCATACAATTCGTAGATGACCTTGATCAGACATCAAAATTTTTACTGTCCACACTGTATGTAAACTTGACGTAATGAGAGTTGTTTTACTGTAATAACGGGTAGCGCGAAATTAGCCGAAAGTTGTGAATTAAGTATCCTTTAACCGTCTGATTTACATGCAAAGCAAAACCACTGTCATTATACTGCCAGATCGGTAATGGCGAACGCGAATTAATTGCCTGCCATCGGACTTTTGCTTTGACGATAGGCAACCCAAAACAACGCCCTGCACCCCTGCACTACAATATACAACCCATTGACAGTGTAATTTAGTAGAGAAACAATGAAAACGTGTATTGAAACGGTTATAAAATGTACTAACAATAAAGATATGAAGCAGTATGCGTTTCTAATAAAATTGTGTACGTGTTCCTGATCTGAATGCATTTCTGTCTGATTATATGCGATAATTGAAGAAAAAGAAGAAGAAGATAATGAAAGAACGAAATGAGAAGCTACGGGAGATGCTAACAATGTCATGAACTCATTCCATTTTTACTATTTCGTTTGAGAATTCTAGATATAAGAAGAGGCATTCATTAAATATTTACTATTGATCAAATATTTTGTAAAGAATGCAAGTAGTTTTCTACAGGGTGTTGCTTGTGACAGTACAAGACTTCGAAGGATGAATTTTAGATATCAACACACGAGAAAAAATTCAATCGCTTTTAGAGATATCGAGAATTTAAGTACATAATAGCAAAAAATAGTTTGCTTATATCCTAGCATCCCCGTTATATCTCTCGCCAAGAGAGGTATTGGATTCATGCTAAAAATCGCATATCCAGATTTTAATGATTTAGCACGTTTTAAGGTCCCTACAATCCGATTTTAATATTTTTACGATGATGTCTGTGTGTGTGTGTGTGTGTGTGTGTGAGAGAATGTTGGAAGAACGATTTCTCAAAAACTATAATACTTAATATTTGTTTAACTACGTATTTCTCAATCGGACATTACTCGTTTTATAAATAATACTAACATAAATATTGTATTATTTACTGTTGGAACTAAAAAAATTAGCACGTGTCTGTTGTCATATATTTGCCCGTAGATTATTGTTAAAACGATAAATTTAGGTAATAACATTATATTTAAATCTAGTACACTGTATTAATACATAAAATTTAAAAAATGCCCAAATATAGTCTTGTAATCTAAAAATTTATTTCTTCTTGGTGTTAATATACTTTTTTCAGAGGGTACGAATACGTTTAGGGTTGGGCTCGTATTTCCGGAATGCAACGCTTATGTGTTGCAGCAAGTGTCATGTAAAATAATTATCTTAAATTCTAGTCTAAACAGTCTGAGAAGTGACATCGGGCGTCACATCTGTCTCATCTTGTGAATTATTCAAATTTCATTTTATAAACGTAGTCGTTAATTCTGTTTTACATTGGATTATTATTTCACATGAATATGCATGCCAGACGGGTCTGGGTTCGCCCAGGGACGTACTCAGCCCATAAAGTGGATAAGGATAATGTTAAATATGTTAATACAGGCCTGTCGATTATTTATTAATATGAAAATCTGATTTTCTCAGATTCGGAATTAGAATGTCATATTCTAGCACGCATATTGATGTTAGAAGAAGTTTCATTCTTAAATGATTTTTGGTGACTTATTATTTTGGATTGGTATGATTAAATAACAAAAAATATGATATGGCCAGCACAATACCTTCCGTCAATTCTCTGTGTATTATGTATAAATTCCATACATAAATTGCAAAAGATTCTAAATTTCCAGTAAAATTATTTCATAAATAAGCTATACAAATTGTACTTGACACTAACATTTTCTTCTTCTTTAGCTTTTCCCATTCGTTAGGAGTCGCTATTTTTTATTTTCTTCTTCTACTCTTTCGCAATACAGTCCTTCCATCTTATCTTATGAAGTATAAAATGCAATCAAATCGTATAGAGAATAATATATTCTTTATGTTATAATAATGTCACCTTTAGGTACGGAAGGTATTGTCTTGAAAGAATAGGTCAAATTAAATAAGTAGGTGTATGTTTTACACTTTACAAGTCTTTAGAATCAGAGATATGATGTTTTAAAAGTTGTCTTTAATTTCAAATATTTGGACGCTGACGTCACGGCTTGTCGGATGCAGCAGTAGCTCTCTACCGGTTGTATTTGGAACTATGATTGTTTGAGTTATCACTTGTCAGTTTGATTTTGTGAATATTGTTAACGAAAAACATATTTCATACAACTTTTGGTATTTATTTTAATAAATATGTTATTTACATACCTTTACTCTTAATTCTGTTGTCACCTGTCACAATTTTAGGTTAGTTTGTTTACAGCAGCAAACGGATACCACGTGGACCGTTGTGTGTGTGAGAGAGGAATGTCTTTGCCGTGACGTCACGAATTTTACAGCTGCAAAAGTTTATTAGCAAATTTATAAATGAAAAGTCGCATATTTCATGTTATTTTATATTACTATATTTATTAAATGAGACGGATTTCACGATTTTATAAAAAAACAACGAATTTTTTAAAAAATAGCGACTCCTAACGAATGGGAAAAGCTAAAGACGAAGAGCTTATTTATGAAATAATTTTACTGGAAATTTAGAATCTTTTGCAAGAAAATTTGTATATGGAATTTGTACATAATACCTTTGAATATATAATACATATAAGAATGGCAACGCATATGGCCTAGCAACATATTATATATGTCTCTTTTTATTCACAAAATTATTATAGATAGCTAGTGACTCCTACCACAAAACTATGAACTACGGTAAATCGTGCTGACAGCATTGCCAGATACTATTTGTTAAAGGTATTCAATAATCAATAATTCAAAAATATTGTTTCATAATAACCAGATAATATATTTTGAATCTTCAATGTACATGTACTTGTTTTACAGTAGCAAACTTAAAAACCTTTTTAAAATCTTAACTTGCTGTTCTAGCTACGTGGCAACACTGTGCAACATCCACCTATTATGTATTTTTTGAACTAACTCAGAAATAATTCGTATATGGAGGGATAGATGGCACCTTCTCTCGAAATATTTAATCTAAATACATTACGTTGCCATAGGGTAATATGTTGGTCACATCAGATTTTTCAAATAATACTCATTCATTTTCTTCCTTATTTAAGATAGTTTATATAAATAACTATTTATACTTCGAATTTTGATGAGTAATAATAACATTGACATAAAATAAATTATATTATAATAGTCAGTCCATCACCAATCACCCCCCTGGCGATTTAAACCACTTATCATTTTCCCGTGATATTTTGAATGTTTTTTTCATTAATTTCCTCGCATCACACGTATTGGTGATTCGCAGAATATATCTGTGTAATCATGAGCTTCATTCGGCCGCAATTTGACATGTAGATATGGAATAGTGATAAATTACACACCGGTTCAATTGTTGCCGTGATTGATTACGTCACGTGTGCTGAGGAACATGTGTTAGTGTCATATGTATGTGTAGGAGGTAATCATTAACATATGTAAGCGAAAGTAAATCAATTTAAAATTTAAGGGAAGGAAAATTTTCTTATTACTTATACAAAATATTCCCGGAATTGATGTATCACGGAAAGTGAAATATAGGCGAGAAATAAGTTTTCTCGCGCGCATTGCTCCTCTTATTATTTTAGACAAATAGTTTCAAATGGATGTTGTTACGAGTTATTTGTATTTAAACATAGTTAAATATAAATATATTATGATATACATACATACTCACAGCTATAGAGGAGAAAACACCACAAAATTATTTTAAAAACGTATATAAAACATTATTTGTATGTTATATTATTATTTAAACATTCTATAAGTCTAGTAGTATAAATTTTTGTTCCTTGGTGGCAGCACCAACCTGTTCAAATTCACAATTTTTATAAATTCAATAATATAAATAAAATCGTGAAATTATGTTTCTCAGCGCGCGTTAACATTTGGGTGTAGCAGACTTGCATAAACCAAAGTTCTATTTTTAGATTGTTACTTGTTAACGTGTGTTTGAAATTGAAATATATAGAATTACTTTTTATAGCTTAGAAAATATGTTTAATTAATATGTACAAAAATTACTACGCGAAGCAGGAAGATTTTGCACTATTTTCTACCAATTTTTATGAATGAAATATATATAAATTAATTCAGAAATGAACACAAGATGTACTAGAAGTTTCGATTTTATTTTACATAGAAACAAAATTAAATTATTAATTTATAAATTACATAATTTGCGACATTGGTTGTTTTTACATTAAACCGCATTAATTTCAAAAGTATTTTGTGACAATATATATTAATTTCTTTCGTACGAGAAAAAATATGAAAAGTTTTCCAAGTAGCGGAGTTTAAAAAAGAGGGCGAGAGGTATTGTGATGGCCACAACAGATTTTTACCTTCCGTCACCTCTAGGTAAGGAAAGTATTGTCTTTGGTCAAAAAATTCGGTGGTGAGTTTTCATTGAATAAGCACGTTTTAGGGTCTTTACAATACGATTTTACAATTTTTACGATGATGAAATTAAATTTTATAATTCAGCCAGCTATATGCTCAACATGGAAACTACTAATATATTCATATAATTCAAATTGACAGATGTCAGTATCAATAAAAAGTAAATTAATGTGGCAAAGATGAGGATGTTGAAGAGACGGAAATATACGGTAAGAAAATAACTCTAGTGCTACAAGTTTCTAGAAAGATACAAGAAAGACGATTACATTGGTTTGAACATGTTATGAGGAGAAATGAAGTAGTTTAGTAATAGGAGATTGAAGAAACAGAGGAAGATCAAAGATAAGATGGAAGGACTGTACTGCGGAAGACTTGAGAGAAAAAGAACTGAATGAGAACGACACGCAAAAATAGCGACTCGTAAGGAATGGGAAAAGCTAAAGAGGAAGAAGATGTCAGTGTCAAATGCAATTTGAATAGTTTGTTTATGAAATAATTTTACTGGAAATTTAGAATCTTTTGCAAGAAAATTTATGTATGGAATTTGTACATAATACACAGGATTGATGGAAGGTATTATGCTGGCCACATCAGATTTTTTGTATGTAGAAGGAGTGTTAAATACAATACTTATATAACCTAAATGGAAATGGTGAGAGTTATTGTGCTGGCCACAACACATTTTTTAATAGCCATCCATTATTTAGTTGTTGTTTCGTCAATATTTTGTTTCAATTCAAATCTTGTTTGATACGAGATAAGTTACTTGCTTGCTCAAAATAAAGTGTATGTGCGAATGATATTAATTTCCAATTAAAAATTAGGTTTCTTTGATGCTAAGAGATTTACGTAAGCGCTTAATTTATACAATGGAGTCTTCCTAGTCGTTAAACATTCAGTTTTACATTTTTTTACATCACAAAGGTACCTTTCAAATTTAAATTTTAAACCTTTTTTGAAAGGAGGGAACACTAGCAGCTAAAGAGGCAACAAATTTAAAATAGCTTACAAAGGAGATTAGCGATAATGAAAATTTTAATACCTAATAAAATCTAAATCAAATATTATACAATTAAGATAATATTAATAAAGTTCAGCATTAAATAATTAAACTACGAAACAGCGATTTACAATTTAATAGATTTAAGATAAAGTTTATTCATGAAAAGAAAGTTTAGTAATAATTATACATATATACATACATAAAATCACGCGTGTCCCACTTAGTGGGTTCGCACAAACCCGATAACAATAATAACAACATCAACATCATACTCTTAGACATATTAAAGTGACCGATTTTTGGTAACGAAATACCGCATCCGGATCACAATAATAGGAAACAATCATCCTTCGCCACACATTCCTATCTAAGCAGACTTCTTTCGCCTCGGCCACACTCATAATCGCATTCATACATTCTTCTCTTCATACTTGGAAACTCTCTCTCTTTAAGCACCCTACCAACCACATCCATCCACTTACACACTGGTCGGCCACGCAATCTCACCCTCAACTTCACCAAGATATATACGCTTAACAAGCCGTTCATTCGCCATTCTTTCCACATGCCCAAACCATCTCAACTGACTCACACCAACTCTCTTAACAACATTGTTCCCTACCATATACCAAATTATTTCAGAGGGTACGAATACATTTGGGGTAGGGCTCGTAGCCATAAGCCAATTCAGCAGATTATTATGTAATATAATGCTATATATGTTTTTATTTTCTACTTCTTACTCTAAGAAACATATTGTTCTTTTTAGGAGTAGTTCAGTTCAGTTCAGTACGAGGTAAGATTAGTTTTTGTAATAATAATTTTTTAAAAAATTCGTAGGATTTTATCATAAAATACCTACACAATGTAGATATTTTCCTTTAGGCTAGAAAAATACATTTACTAAGCTTTGTCCAATAAACAAAGATACATATCGTAATACAAAAATACGATCAGATATTTTTATTTATTAGACAAATAAATTCCTATCGGTATTTTTGTTCAATAAATTAATAATATCCGTCATGAATCGAGTATTTTTAGTGTTATTTGATCATACATCGTCAAACCTTTCCAAACAAACAAAAAAAAAACGAAAACAATTTACAGTTATTCACTCTCATAACAGAAGAGCAAATAACGCAGGAAACAATAAAATAAAACAAATGTCTATAGCTTTTATTTGGAGGGTTGATTCGTTCGGTAGTCATAGAGACACGTACAAATTTCACCCTTTGTAAATATAGGTAATATTCGTATGTACGTCATAAGCGAGAGATTTTACAAAAATATGTATTTAATATTTCTTATATAATTATAATAATCTGATACCTTCCGTCAATCCTGTGTATTATGTACAAATTCCATACATAAATTTTCTTGCAAAAGATTCTAAATTTTTGGTATTTTATGATTCCATTTCTCGGCAACTGAATTCCATACTTTTGATAACAAACAAACCACATGAAATAAGAAAATCATGAAATTTTGAATGAAAAATTATGACACTTGTCTGTTATGGACATAATTAATTGCTGTCTTTTTGACACGGGTCCCTATATCTGCTTGCCAAAGTCAGCAAAGTCATGTCACTGCACGCGCCCTATACATAAATTTTCTTATATTTCCAGTAAAGTTATTTCATAAACAAACTATGCAAATTGCACTTGACACTGACATCTTCTTTTCTTTTAGTTTTTCCCATTCGTTAGGGGATCGCTATTTTTTATTTTCTTCTTCCACTCATTTTTGTTTTGCGTGTCGTCCTCATTCAGTTCCTTTTCTCTCAAGTCTTCTGCAATACAGTCCTTTCATCTTATATTTTGTCCTATGTTCCTTCCACCTTCTATTAATATATTCATCTCTCCTCATGACATGTTCAAACCAATGTAATCGTCTCTCATATATCTAGAAACTTCTAACACTAGAGTTACTTCCCTTATTCTTTCATTGATTTACTTTTTATTGGTACTGACATCTGTCTATTTTAATTACCTGAATATATTAGCAGTTTTCATGGTTAAATTAGCATAGCTGGCTGTATTATGAAATTTATTATATTTATAATTCTTTAACTCTATATCAGTTGAATATGAAATATAAAATGCAATCAAATCGTATAGAGAATAATATATTCTTTAAGTTATAATAATATTTAACTGAGTTTTTCAAGAAAAACTGTTAAACACTTCAAATGAGGATACTTCCGGTTGACCAATTATAACCAAAATCTAATCAAGTCTGCATATGGTTGTAAGGAAAAGGAATACGCAAGAATTTTAATTTTTGGAATTCTAGTATTGGAGATATCGCGGCCGAAACCGCGGTCACATACACACACACACACATACACACGCACACACACACACACATACAGAAATAGTAAAATCGTATTGTAAAAACCCTAAAACGTGCTTATTCAATGAAAACTCACCACCGAATTTTTTGACCAATACCTTCCTTACCTAGAGGTGAAGGAAAGTAAAAACAATGGAACAATTATGACGTCTTTACCGAAGCAGATTGGCACACCCAGAATGGGTAATAAGGCGTGATTATATAATTTTGAAACATGTTTCTAAAAAATATCTATCTTTATTTGCGTTTGTTTGGTTTAAATATTTTGTTATCCTCTAAACAAAAGTTACAAAGTGTTAAAATGAATTTTATTACTAAAAGGGTGAATCTAATTTTAAATTCAGGGGAGTTAGAAACTTTTAAGTTACCTTCATATTAAGTTTTCAGCACCATTTAAAATTTCAATTTCAAAACACTCAGTAGCCGACAAAAATTTACATCAACTGTCTGAAAATTCTGAAAATTAGTATACTGAAGGGTGTGTCCACGTCAAAAATCCAGAGACATTACTGAAGATTTTATCTGGGAAGTATATACATTATATTATTTCTTATTGTATTAATAGTTAAATATCTAAAATTATACCTTTTAAAAATACTGTCAATCCCGACAATGAATTGGAAACATTTCGAAAAATTAAAAGAGTAGGACAACATTTCTTCATAGAAATAAAATAAATAAATAAATATTTCGTCACGGCATATTACCCATTGCTGGGTGTGCCAATCTGCTTCATACACAGATATCGGTAATGATGGAATATTTGTACCGTAGAATGAATTTAAAATTAAAAATCTAAATATAAAGAATAGATATAAGTAGAACTTTTGGTGTAGAGTGTAGGTATACAAGAAATATTAAATACTATAAGACGCGAGCAGTCATGTGACTTTGTTGGCCTTGACAAGCAGATATGGGGGCCCATATCAGAATGATAGCTAGTAATTATGTACATAGATGTCAAATACCATAATTTTTCATTCTAAATTTGGTGATTTTCCAATTCCATGTGGATTAATTGCCTCGACAAGTAAATTCCACACTCCTGGTGATAAATTAACTACGTGAATTTAGAAAATCTTGAATTTTTTATTGACATTTGACATCTATGTACATAATTACTAATTGTCATTCTGATACGGGCCCCATATCTGCTTGCTAAGGTCAACAATGTCACATGACTGCTCGCGCCCTATACTTATGAAACCAAAAACGGAAGTGGCCACAACAGATTTTTTGTTTTGTGATATTAATTATAAGAAAACAGAACGTTTAATTATGTATACGTAAACACAGAGATGTTCTCATGTATGGAATGGTTTTTATGGTATATTAAAAATGTTTAAAATATTATTTATGCATTATTAAAACATTCCTTCTTTATATTATAGTATATTTATATCCTTTGAAATATGAAAAAACTTTATATAAAACTTTTAAGATCAAAGACATCAGTTCTTCAATTTTAACCTTCGAAACTCTTTGAAAAACTAATTCTCACTTTACAACTTAATAAAGAGTTATTGAACATCTTTTCTATATTAAGAATGTCTAGATTAAATATTTTTAAATGCAAATATTAAAATACAACTTTGTATAAGTGATTCAGAAGAAACAAGACAAATATTACAGTAACTAGAGAACTAGACACCAAAAAAATCTGTTGTTGCCAGCACAATACCTCTCGCCGTTTTTGGTTACGTATACGACGCGAGCAGTCATGTGACATTGTTGGCCTTGACAATCAGATATGGGGGCCCATATCAGAATTATAATTAGTAATTATGTACATAGATTTCAAATGTCAGAATTTTTCATTAAAAATTTCAAGATTTTCTAAATTCACGTATAGTTAATTAGTCACCAGGAGTATGGAATTTACTTGTGGAGGAAAATAAACCACATGGAATTGGAAAATCACTAAATTTAGAATGAAAAATTACTAGCTATCATTCTGAAACGGGCCACCATATCTGCTTGTCAAGGCCAACAAAGTCACATGACTGCTCGCGCCCTATTGTATTTAACATTTCTTGTATACCTACACTCTACACCAAAAATTCTTTATATTTAGATTTTTTAATTTTAAATTCATTCTTTGAAGAAATTTTGTTCTACTTTTATAATTTTTCGAAATGTTTCCAATTCATTGTCGGGATTTATACAGCCCGGGATAATTTTAAATATTTAACTATTAATACAATACGAAATAATATAATTTATGTACTTCCCAGAAAAAATCTACAATAATGTCTCTAGATTTTTGACACTGACATTTATCTGTCAGTTACAATCAATTTAATTTTGAATTGGTTTCCATGACATTATTTGGGCTGTGAGATTTATTACAACAGATTATTATATACCTTATATTTCTTTATCTCTAAATCTATAAAATATTTATATGTTTCAGATAGACAATTAACTCTTCTTTAATACAAGCAAGAACAAAAATTTTCAAAAAATAATATTTAGAATTTTTAAGAATCTGTTACTTCTACTTCCGGTTGTCCAATTATTACCAAAACCTTTTCAGCTCTTCCCAGTAATGTCCGATTGAGAAATACGTAGTTAAACAGATATTGAGTCTTATAGGTTTTGAGAAATCGTCCTTCCAACATCGCTCCACATACACACACATACATCTACACACATAGACATCATCGCAAAAATATTAAAATCGGATTGTAGGGACCTTAAAACGTGCTTAATCATTGAATTCTGGATATGCGATTTTTAGCATGAATCCAATACCTCTCTTAGCGAGAAGTAAAAATTATTAGAATCGCTGGTTTTTTGTTTCTTGGCTATAGTCAGATAATCTATATCACTCTCTTAATTTATTGTAGTAGAAAATTAAGTAGTAGGCGATGTTTACTAACTGTTATAAGAATCCGGAAGAAATTTATCATAGTTAGCTGGTGCTGTAAAATAAAACAAAAAAAAAATATGTGATCAATCAAAATGTGACACAGTCGTTACACATTCAATTATGAAACTAGGAGTACATTTTGTTTACTTTATATTTTGATTGATTTTGAAAGTTTTGGACTTTGTTTTATCTTTTAAAATATTAAGATTTCTCAACATATTTTACACAATAAAAGCAGAACATATATTAATATCAGCAAAGGTATAACTTTTATAAATGTCTCTTTAATATATTAACGTCAAGATTAAAACTGTAATCAATCATTTTTTTGATATTTGACAACCTATGAATATTATAAGATTTTAAGGGTACATTTTCCCATTTTATATTTCCGTGGTGTAGTTTGGTTCACGAAAGATGACAATTCAAGGTAATTTTCAAACCATCTGGTATAATATTACTTGCAAATAACTTCACTACATTCCATACACATAGGCGTGCACCAGGTATAATATTTGTGGATACATTTTAATCATTCAAAATCCCGTTGAAAATATTCGTGTTCATTATGCACAAATTGAATAGCTTGCCTTCGCAAAGTTTTCCTTTCTCTCCCATGATTATGTTCAATAAAATCGCAGAACAAAATTAGAAACTTATTCGTTGATTTTGATTAAACGTCAAATTGTGCGTCAAATTCAAAAAACAAACTCCGCCACTGGATTTGCTTTAACGTAGAGGGCAGGTCAATAGATAATTGCATACCAGCAACTTATCGACATACGTTCCTATTATTTTTAGTGTGTTAGAGAGCAATGTGAATATGGAATGTATATCTGTCATATAGCATAAATCACGTAGACATACGTCAAATAATCTATCTTTTTCTAATACATAGTGTTGCTATACTACCGCTATATAAAATATTGTTTATTCTTTCTTCGAACAAATGGCCTTGAATTGTCATCTTTCGTGAACCAAACTATACAGTAATTTTTACCTCTCGCTAAGAGATTTTAACATTTTTACGACGTACAGAGGTATTCATTCGTCATAAAGATCCCTTATCTTGGGGTTCATTTTGTTCGGGTCTGTTTTGTCCATCGAAGCAGAAATAATTCGACCAGATTTCCGGAATGACCGGTTCGTTTAACTTGACGAGAACAATGTTCGACGCTCCGATGCTTAGAGTTAAGTTGTAATTGAGCTATACCCAACACCTACGCCAAAAGCTGATGGTCAGTAAATGCACGGACACAGAATGCATTAATTCAAACCGCAAATGTACTGTGCGCTTGCAGTGGCGTACGTGCCATATGGCAGTTTGAGGCAAAGTCCGGGGGCTGCAATTTTAGGGGCCCCATCGTAACATCTTTATTCCGAAAAAAAACTGTTTCTCACGTCTCCAAACGCTTAAAAATGCTATTTCTAAGCGTGTGTTTTGAGTGTTTTACAGTAACTTCCACGGCACTTTAGCTGCACCGGCGAGGGCACCACGGAGGGCCCCCAAAACCTTGTATTCAGTTTCAATTTACTAAATTTATAGAAAAAAATCTATTGTGGCCAACACAATTTCGAAGATTGAAAATTCACATTTATACAAGGGCTTTTGCTTGTAACGCAAAGAACAAGATATATACAGTAAAATTTTTGAAAGATGTCCGATCAAGGGCACATGTATCACGAACGAATTAACAAATAGGCATACATTTATCTCTTTCTTTTGCAAAGGCTGTAAGAGTGTGTGATAAGGATGGAATAACACGCTTGTCTTTAAAAAATTCATATTGTTTCGACTAAGTTAGGACATTCCATTTATAAACGATGCTCGTTGTTGATAATACTTTCGCTGTAACGTAAGTTTATTTATTAATACAGATACATTACCTGGATTCATAGCCGTACGTATAACGTTATATTCTGTCAGAGTCACTGACACTGACATTGCGTCAGTATCTTATTTTTAACATATTTGGTTTTACATTTGCTTATAAACTTACTAGTTGACTTATTTTTGAATTTTGAATGTTTTTCCTGTAATATATATTTTTATAATAATAAAATAACAGTAGTATCTTACGTACTCTCATAAAAACTAAGCAAACGACACTACTGAATTTGTCATGATGGACGGAGCAAAAATCTGAATTCATACAATTCGTAGACAACCTTGATCGGACATCTTTCAAAAATTTAACTGTACCTGAATTTCTTTAAATTAAAAACTATTTATCACAACAGCAAGTTTGTTTGCGTTCACATTTGTTTCGTCGATTGAAATTCTAGACACGTAAGGCAGTTCACTTCCCTCTCAAGAGGGTGAGCAACCCCTAGCCGGGTAATGAGACGAGGAAATCTCCAACTAAATGCACTTAGATTCCACTTAGAGTGTACAAACTTTACTTGCTGATGTATTAGGTATCTGTTTTCAGTCTTAAGACTCTGTTGCACCGTATTCTTTACTGCAATATGTGATTGTTGTTGAAATATGGTCTGGTATTACTCTAAGATTAATTCGTTAATGATGTAGTTACTACATATTGTGTCGGTGCTATTTATATAAGAATAGGTTCGTTTCATAATTTTTAATAAAAAACTATTTTTGTCTCTCGCTATTGGAATCATGCTAAAAATCGCATATCCAGGTTTTGATGAATAAGCACTATTCATATGAACGTACATACACACACACTGACAGACACACATACACACACAAATACACACACACACAGACATCATCGTAAAAACAGTAAATATGTATTGTAGGGACTCTAACACCATTAGGACCCCAACCCCACCAGGGACCCAATATTTTTATTTCCTTGTACGTATTGTAATCGCGAAAAATTTCGGTTTTCAGATTTCAGCGGAAATATCCTTTTTGAACATCCCTGAACCCATTTTGACTAATTTCGTCGTGACGTCTGTACGTACGTACGTATCTCGCATAACTCAAAAACGGTAAGCCGTAGAAAATTGAAATTTTGTATTTAGGACTGCTATAACATCTAGTTGTGCACCTCCCTTTCTGGTTATTACACAATTTCCAGAAGTGGCACTTTACATGAAGCCTATAATAGATTTTAATGAAAAACTGTTTTAAAATATAATCCAAAACTTTTCAAATTTGGTATACAAGACTTTTATGTCAATCGAAATAACATATTTTGGTTAAAATAGGCTAACCGGAAGTGGTACATTACTTGAAGTTGTTAACAGTCTTTCTTGAAAAAAATGATTTTATTTTGATTTTAGAAATAAATGCTTCAAATTAAAGTTTTAGAGAATTAATTTCTGCGTCTAGCACAAGTATTCTTAAATTAGCCCTTTGTATAAGCGAGATATGTAAATTTAAAAATTATATACTTTTTTGTTTTTGTAATAAAGCTTGCTATGGATTAGGACAAAAAATAAAAAAAATGTTCATGTCAAATTACGTTAAATACGTGCAATTTTATGATTCGTACAATAACAAATATTATATTTTTATTGTGAAATTAGTCATATTCATTGTTGTAATCATATATTTCTTTGTTGTAATCAAAACTCTCTTTAAAAAGAACCGGGTTAGATTATGGTCGCTATATATCTTACTGTTTTGAAATTAAAATTAAAATTTTGTAATTTATTTATTAAAAAAATATGTATAGTTTAATAATCGTACAAGGAAGTCGTGTGGTGTCCACATCAGATATTTTTAAGACAGCCCTCGTAGGTACCTAATCTTATTTTATTCTCCCAATTATCTGAATATTCCTGGAAAGTAAAATAATCACTGGAGTGTAAACTTTTGGTACCGGTTCGATTACCGATCAGCCGATGCCGTGATGCCGATTACCGTTTACAGAGGGGAAGTAATTTTCTTTTGTGTAGACCTGCTGTCTGAATTTCCAGTTTATCTGTTAGCGAACAAATTCACTGATAAGCCAAGCTAGCAACTTCGTCCAAGAGTTTTTACGAAACCAGGACGATGTACGGCCATTGTTGTCTGTAACTTTTAATAGTCTACTTAGATTTATTTTTATAATTAACAAGATAAGTGGGCTGTGAAGAATAAATGAACAACGGGGGCTGAAATACAGCAACATTTTTCGGAAATAAAATACAATAGTGGTTCTTTTAGTATCTGGATCTTAAGGGGTGATTCTTAAATTATTAAGGGTTAGAAACATTGGTTTTTATTTGACATTTAGTAACACAATAATGTTTAATTATTTATTTAATTTACACACACCCAACAGCGTAAAGCCCTAATTATTGAGTGGTAAATACAGAAAGAAAATCAATTACAAATGCGACTGCCGAATGCTTGCGCCGCTACTGATAGCATGTTCGCGAACGATGACTTATCCCTTCACCGGAATTTCCCCGATGACGTAACCCCCCCGGGGAAAACCCATGCGCGTTCTGACTGGTCAATTACATCCAGTTGAGTGAATCTTTTGTGTTCGATGATGGTCGCGTCAGAGAGTTCTAGAATGGGCTGTATAAATACCGGCCGAAAGAAAGCGGAGGGATAGTCTGTGATATAGAAGCAACGAGCAATGAAGTCGGTGATATAAATAGTCTACGAGTTGTGAACATAAATAAATGTAGTTATATAAATAAATGTAGTGATATAAATATTGGTTAAATAAATGATCTTAGTGTTTAAACAGTTGCGAATGTAACAACATTATTTTGTTATAAAATTAATGATGCCGAAGTGTAACAAATTATTGTGGCCAGCACAATACCTTCCGTCAATCCTGTGTATTAGTATAAATTTCATACATAAATTTTCTTGCGAAAGATTCTAAATTTCCAGTTGCAAATTGCACTTGACACTAACATCTTCTTCTTTAGCTTTCCCCATTCGTTAGGGGTTGCTATTTTTTATTTTCTTCTTCCACTCATTTCTGTTTTACGTGTCGTTCTCATTCAGTTCCTTTTCTCTCAAGTCTTCCGCAATACAGTCCTTCCATTTTATATTTGGTCTTCCAATGTTTCTTCCACCGTCTATTACTAAACTATTCATTTTTCTTCCAATATATTCATCCTCATGACATGTTCATACCAATGTAATCGTCTCTCTTATATCTTTCTAGAAACATTAGAGTTGTTTCCTTTATTCTTTCATTCATTTACTTTTTATTGATACTGACATCTGTCAATACCTGAATATATTAGCAGTTTCCATTGTTAAATTAGCATAGCTGGCTAATTTATGAAATTTATTTTCTTTATAATTCTTTAACTATATATCTGTTGAATATGAAATATAAAATGCAATCAAATCGTATAGAGATTAATATATTCTTTCAGTTATAATAATATTTAACTGAGTTTTTCAAGAAAAACTGTTAAAATCTTCAAATGAGGATACTTCCAGTTGACCAATTATAACCAAAATCTAATCAAGTCTGCATATGGTTGTAAGGAAGAGGAATACGCAAGAATTGTAATTTTTGGAATTCTAGTATTGGAGATATCGCGGCCGAAACCGCGGTCACACACACACACGCACACACGTCCACACACACATAAAGACATCATCGTAAAAATAGTAAAATCGTATTGTAAAGACCCTAAAACGTGCTTATTCTTTGAAAACTCACCATCGATTTTTTTAACCAAAGACAATACCTTCCTTACCTAGAGGTGACGGAAGGTAAAAATAATATTATTTTATTGTATGTGCAAAGGAAAACACCAAGTTCTAAGCACTTTTATAAAGCCCCCCCCCCCCCGCATCCCCCGTTACTACATCTATGATTTTCAATGATTTCTTGCGATAATTTTTTTTGCCAAGAAAACATTTTTTATTTATTTGATATCGATGCGTGAAAAATAGTGAAAGTTCTAAATAAGATATAAAGGGCAAAATTCTTTCAACACGACGGAATATGATGGATCGGTTTTCTTATGTTTTAAGTGAAAGGTGACATCCTAAAGACGATATATTCGTTCCTAACTAGTCTTTATACCTTTTACATTTTTATTATGTTGGCAATGCAGATTTCGTATATCTCTAAATCTATATAAGATATAATAAAGAATAACAATTTATATATAATAGATGGAGAATTTAATATTGTAATAACATAAATGGGGTCCTATACTATTTTTTTAATTTTTACCTCTCGCTAAGAGAGGTATTGGATTCATGCTAAAAATCGCATATCCAGATTTTAATGATTAAGCACGTTTTAAGGTCCCTACAATCTATTTTTAACATTTTCACGAGCTTTTTGAGCTTCAAGTAAACTGCCATTTCTGGTTATCCGATTGCCACCACACACATACATACATACACACAGACATCATCGTGAAAATGTTAAAAATGGATTCTAGGGACCTTAAAACGTGGTCATTTACCAAAATCTCGATATGCGATTTTCATCACGATCCCTCCCTTACCAGGGTAGCGGGAGGTAAAAAATAGTAGAAAACCCCATTAGGAATTCAATTTATTTTCTCGCTTGTTTTTCCGTGGAATAAAGTGCATATTATTCTCTGTATAATTAGTAATTCTTGTAACAGATCTGCGCCATCTCCTTTAATGATTAGCTATAAATTTTTCCCGGCTAATGTGGTCGCACAAAGCATCGATACTGTTTTCCCGTTAATAACACTTTTGCAAACACTTGTGCGGTGGAGATGTAGGTCACATCACAAAATGGCGTCGATATGACACTTACTTAACCGTGGATTCTTCGCAAAAACACTTGACTGTGTGTAAGCCCGGCGTAGCCTACCATAAAGCCAAGTTATTACACATACAGATCTACTACCACTCATTGTCAACAGAACAATATATGCCCGGGATGAGAATGTTATTTTCTACTATATTCAATGTGTTTACAATGTTACTGAGATGTAAAGATGTTCAATTATGGACGAGACAATAGTTAAAAGTCCTTATTTGAAAATGGAATATTTTGGATTATTAGTAATCTTTATTGAAAAATATTTGTTCATGTTAAACTTTGTTTCATTATAAATCTAAAAAATCTGTTGTGGCCACCACAATACCTTCCGTCAATCCTGTGTATTATGTACAAATTCCATACATAAATTTTCTTGCAAAAGATTCTAAATTTTTGGTATTATGTGATTCCCTTTCTCGGCAACGAAATTCCATACTCCTGATAACAAACAAACCACATGACATAAGAAAATCATGAAGTTTTGAATGAAAAATTATGACACTTGTCAGTTATGGACATAATTAATTGCTGTCATTTTGACACGGGTCAAAGTCATGTTACTGCACACGCCCCATACATAAATTTTCTTGCAAAAGATCCTATATTTCCAGTAAAGTTATTTCATTAACAAACTATGCAAATTGCACTTGACACTGACATCTTCTTCTTCTTTAGTTTTTCCCATTCGTTAGGGGGTCGCTATTTTTTATTTTCTTCTTCCACGAATTTTTGTTTTGCGTCGTCCTCATTCAGTTCCTTTTCTCTCAAGTCTTCTGCAATCCAGTCCTTTCATCTTATATTTGGTCTTCCTATGTTTCTTCCACCTTCTATTAATATATTCATCTCTCCTCATGACATGTTCAAACCAATATGTAATCGTCTCTCTTATATCTAGAAACTTCTAACACTAGAGTTACTTCCCTTATTCTTTCATTGATTTCATTTTATTGATACTGACATCTGTCAATTTGAATTACCTGAATATATTAGCAGTTTCCATGGTTAAGTTAGCATAGCTGGCTGAATTATGAAATTTATATAAAATTTATTATCGTTATTCTTCTTTAAGTCTATATCTGTTGAATATGAAATATAAAATGCAATCAAATCGTATAGAGAATAATATATTCTTTAAGTTATAATAACATTTAACTGAGTTTTTCAAGAAAAACTGTTAAAATCTTCAAATGAGGGTACTTCCGGTTGACCAATTATAACCAAAATCTAAACAAGTCTGCATATGGTTGTAAGGAAGAGGAATACGCAAGAATTGTAATTTTTGGAATTCTAGTATTGGAGATATCGTGCATGAAAGGCGGTCAGATACACACACACACACACACACACATACACACACACGCACATACGAACACACACACACACATACAGACATCATCGTAAAAATAGTAAAATCGTATTGTAAGGACCCTAAAACGTGCTTATTCAATGAAAACTCACCACCGAATTTTTTGACCAAAGATAATACCTTCCTTACCTATAGGTGACGGAAGGTAAAAATCTGTTGTGGCCAGCATAATACCTTCCGTCAATCCTGTGTAATATGTATAAATTCCATACATAAATTTTGTTACAAAAGATTTTAAATTTCCAGTAAAATTATTTCATAAACAAACTATTTCGCTTGACACTGACATCTTCTTCCTCTTTAGCTTTTCCCATTCGTTAGGGGTCCCTATTTTTGCGTGTCGTTTTCATTCATTTAATTTTCTCTCAAGTCTTCCGCAATACAGTCATTCCATCTTATCTTTGGTCTTCCTCTGTTTCTTCAACCTCCTATTACTAAACTACTCATTCTTGTTCAAATATAATTCTTCATTTCTCCTAATGTTATGTTCAAACCAATGTAATCGTCTTTCTTGTATCTTTCTAGAAAATTGTAACACTAGAGTTATTTTATTACCGTATCTTTCCGTGTGTTCACCAACATCTATTTCAACATCCTCATCTCTGCCACATTAATTTACTTTTTACTCATACTGACATCTGTCAATTTGAATTATATGAATATAGTAGTAGTTTCCATGTTTAGCATAGCTGGCTAGAGGTGACGGAAGGTAAAAATATAATATTTGGAATCGTGGTATTGAAGTCACACACACACACATACACGCACACACACACACACACACAAATGCACACACCGTGACTCCTCAATTAAACTCTCACGGAGTGAGTAATATTGTACATTAGTTATTTCAAATAACCATAGTAACAAGTATATTATAAGACGGTGTTCCTAGGAGTATAAAATAAAATACATTATTCCAACAAATCTTTAACCGTGTACAAATAGTAAATAAACTCATGAAACAAGAGCGCATGATAAAAGAAAATCTCTTCTCATCTTTCGCAAAGAGATTTTAACAATGTTGAAGATTAATAATTTCATTACGGAGATAATGTGACTCATTTGCGGAGACACACATCTTGTTTCCTTGTTTGGTAATGTACTCCACCGCGTAAATTAATTTCGTTTCTACGTGGGGCTTCAACATAAATACAAACCGTAAATCTGATAATTTGTAGTCTGAGTAAAGCCAAGCTAAAAGATAAACTAACACCGTACCGTAGAGGAATGTTTTTGTATATGATTACAACAAGCGTTATAGAGGTTTTTGGCTATGCGAGTACAAAGTGAAATAGTTTTTCTACACTCTATACATAAATTGCAAAAGATCCTATATTTCCAGTAAAATTATTTCATTGCACTTGACACTGACATGTTTTATTTTCTTCTTCCACTCATTTATTTAAAATATAATAACATTAAATGTCAATAAATGATAATTAACTGCTTTTTTTCAAGAAAAACTGTTAAAAGTTGCAAATGAGTGTACTTCCGGTGGACTAATTATAACCAAAATCTAATCATGTCTGCATATGGATCTAAATTCGAGGAATACGAAAAAAATATAAATTTTGGAATCGTGATACTGGAGTTATGCGATCCGAAACGATCGTTACATACACACACCCACACACAGACATCATCGTAAAAATAGTAAATTCGTATTCTAGGGACTCCAAAAAGTAGACAATACCTTCCTTACCTAAACGTGACGGAAGGTAAAAATATAAAATAAAAAATGTATCATACTGTAATTTATTCTTTTGCATTGTTCTTTAGAAAATAGAAAGAAAATAGCATCTAATAATTCTATAATTTGTTGCAGATCGGTACTAAATAGCTGTTACCTTAGACTTCTGGGAGGATTTCTGAACACAGCAACCTATTCAATTCTTCTGCAGTGTTGTGGTCTTAATATTATGTAAGTTAATATGAAATATTTAAAAAAATCTCAATTTTTTTCATGTTATCATTTTGCTAATTTTTCTGTGAATGCATTGTTGGTTAACTAACTAAAATACAAAATTTCAAATTTTTGTCACTTACAGTACAGGAAATATTTAAATATTTCTGATTTTTTTTCATGTAAACAGCCCTTACCGTTACCCCAGAATTTTGGTATTTTTTTATGAATACATTGTTAGTTGACTAACTCATATACAAAGTATCAAATTTTTATCTCCTATGGTATACGAAATATTTAAATATATCTGAAATTTTTTCATGTAAACATCCCTTACCCGTTATCCCAGAATTTTGGTAATTTTTTAATGAATACATTGTTAGTTGACTAACTCATATACAAAGTTTCAAATTTTTATCTCCTATAGTATACGAAATATTTAAATATATCTGAAATTTTTTCATGTAAACATCCCTTACCGGTTACCCCAGAATTTTGGTAATTTTTTAATGAATGTATTGTTAGTTACCTAACTCAGATACAAAGTTTCAAATTGTTATCTCCCATAGTATACGAAATATTTAAATATATTTGAATTTTTTTCCTGTAAACATCCCTTACCGGTTACCCCAGAATTTTGGTAATTTTTTAATGAATGTATTGTTAGTTACCTAACTCAGATACAAAGTTTCAAATTTTTATCTCCTATAGTATACGAAATATTTAAATATATTTGAATTTTTTTCATGTAAACATCCCTTACCGGTTACCCCAGAATTTTGGTAATTTTTTATTGAATGTATTGTTAGTTACCTAACTCAGATACAAAGTTTCAAATTTTTATCTCCTATAGTATACGAAATATTTAAATATATCTGAAATTTTTTCATGTAAACATCCCTTACCGGTTACCCCAGAATTTTGGTAATTTTTTAATGAATGTATTGTTAGTTACTTAACTCAGATACAAAGTTTCAAATTTTTATTACTTACAGTACAGGAAATATTTAAATATATCTGAAATTTTTTCATGTAAACATCCCTTACCGGTTACCCCAGAATTTTGGTAATTTTTTTATGAATACATTGTTAGTTACCTAACTCAGATACAAAGTTTCAAATTTTTATCTCTTATAGTATAGGAAATATTTAAATATATCTGATTTTTTTTCATGTAAACATCCCTTACTGGTTACCCTAGAATTTTGGTAATTTTTTAATGAATGTAATGTTAGTTAACTAACTCAGATACAAAGTTTTAAATTTTTATCTTCTATAGTATACGAAATATTTAAATATATCTGAATTTTTTTCCTGTAAACATCCTTTACCGGTTACCCCAGAATTTTGGTAATTTTTTAATGAATGTATTGTTAGTTAACTAACTCAGATACAAAGTTTCAAATTTTTATCTCCTATATTATAGGTAATATTTAAATATATTTGAATTATTTTCATGTAAACATCCCTTACCGGTTACTCCAGAATTTTGGTAATTTTTTTATGAATACATTGTTAGTTAACGAAATCAGATACAAAGTTTCAAATTTTTATCTCCTATATTATAGGAAATATTTTAATATATTTGAATTTTTTTCATGTAAACATCCCTTACCGGTTACCCCAGAATTTTGGTAATTTTTTAATGAATATATTGTTAGTCAACTAACTCAAATACAAAATTTCAAACTTTTATCATTTACAGTACAGGAAATATTTAAATATATCTGAAATTTATATCAACCCTTTTTATTTACCCTCTTATTTTGTATTTGTATATGTTTAATAATCTAATTTTTATATTTTTTTGTGCAGATTGTCAATATGTGAACTTCAAGGACCACAAAGGCAGAAGAGAAATATGAAATATTATAGAATTGTAATAAAATGTTAATATATATATTTTAAACATATTTGTAATTATATAATGTTAATAAACTTTAAAAATTATTTTAAAATGACTTATTTATTTTCTACCCTTGTTGAGATATGAATAACCTTTAATTTTAATTTTTAAAATACATCCCTTAAACACACGTATATAGTTTCTAAAATGGCCGCTTAAGGGGCAGCACCTGTCATTTACTTCTTTTTCAAAATTTTTCAAAAGTGTTGTGTATCACATTCACACAGACCGACACGTGCAAACATACGTACATACATAATTTCCTACACACAAATTTTTCATAAAAGTACTCTTTTCATTCATGTTACCCGGATACCATAAAAAAATTTCAACAAAATTCGTCAGTTTTGCAAAGTGTACAGATAAGCAACAACATCCAAGTGTCAATAAGAAATTGGTTGAACTTTTTTTGAATTTCGAGTGCTCTTCTTATTCATGTTACCCGGATACCATCAAAAAATTTCAACAAAATATTACACTGTTTCATTAAGAAAAATGTGTTATATATAATTCCAAAACTATGAGTTTTAATAGATTTACGACGTAGATTGCGAATCCGGGGTCAGATTTTCTATAAAAGTACTTTTCTCATTCAAGTTACCCGGATACCATAAAAAAAAATTGATTCAAAACGTAATATTTTAATTAAGAAATTTATGTATGTACGTATGTTTGCACATGTCGGTCTGTGTGAATGTGATACACTGCACTTTAGAAAAAAAGGTAAGCTAACAGGTGCTGCCCCCTTAAGCGGCCGTTTTAGGAACTATATACGTACAAAGACGAAAAAATCAACCCTTAAGTATTTGTTAACATTTTTAAAGGAAATAAAAGACAATATTATTTTAAACATATTTTATTGAAAAATATTGCACGGTACATGGAAAATAACAATGTAATATATAAATAAACAATAAATACAAGTAAAATTTATTTAAACTATTATTTAAACAACCCTATTTTTAATTTTTCAGGACAAAGGTAGGTATGTTTATATTTATTTATAAAATACAAAGAATAAATATAATGTATGCCCCTTAAGCGACTGTTTTAGGAACTGTATATGTACAGAGACAAAAAAATCAACCCTTAAGTATATGTTAATATTTTTAAAGGAAATAAAAGACAATATTATTTTAAATATATATATTTTATTGAAAAATATTGCACGGTACATGGAAAATAACAATGTAATCTACAAATAAACAATAAATACAAGTAAAATTTATTTAAACTATTATTTAAACAACCCTATTTTTAATTTTTCAGGACAACGGTAGGTATGTTTATATTTATTTATAAAATACAAAGAATAAATATAATGTAAGATGATCGAATAATGACAACAATGTATTACAAATAAACAATCAATATTATTTTAACTAATACAATTTTTTATTTAGGAACACCTAATTCATATAAGGGAAAAATGCTACAACAAAGAGACAGAGAAGTATGAATTTATAAATCACACGAGACTAATATAAACATGTGAGAAAAAAATAATTAAATTTTGTTCAGATTTTTGAAAGAACGAAGCTGTCAAATTTCAATTAGGCGATTTTGAAACCCTTGGCCCTACGCCCTTGAAACTTAAATATGTTATTCTACGACCCCGACATTTCAAAGGATGCTAAGGGAACGCGAAATTTCAAGGAAATCGCTGAAAACCCAGCCGTTTCCGAGATACGAGCCCTTAAAGTTTTCCGAAGGGTTTAACGCCTAATTTGTTAATTAAAAGGGCTAAAAGGCTGGAAAATAGCGTATCGGGAGGATTTGAACCAGCCCTTTCCATTGGCATGCACATAATTGATGAAAACCCTTTGCTTTACAATATATTTGCCCTTCAAGTTTGTGGCGAAGGGCTTACGCTAACTCCGGAACTAAAAGTGCTAGAAGGGGCAGACAAGTTTTATTGGGCTCCCTTGGACCTGTAGAATAATATATTTACCCTTCAAGTTCATGGCGAAGGGCCTGCGCTAATTCCTGAACTAAAAGGGCTAGAAAGGCCGGACAAGTTTTATTAGGCTTCCTTGGACCTGTAGAATAATATATTTTCCCTTCAAGTTCATGGCGAAGGGCTTGCGCTAACTCCGGAACTAAAAGGGCTAAAAGGGCCGGACAAGTTTTTTTAAACTTACTAGGATCTGCATAATTGAAATCCGTGGTCATATTTTCCCGAAGGGCTCAAATAAGCCCTAAGCCCTTTGAAAAAGGGCGGGCTCTTATCAGATTGTTGTTTTTGTACCTAGAGAACTTAATACTAAAGGATAGGATAGGAAAATTGGAAGAAAGTCCTCAAATATTAGAATATTTCTCTGTCCCTTTTGTAATTACATAGGAAAGGTAAATAAACAACTCTTTTATTTATTTATTCTTATAAAAATATCATCTATTATCTTCGTCCAGTGTCGTAGTTACCGTATCCTATCGCTGGGTGTAGTACGGCCCTTCGCGGAACCTGAAAACAAACATAAATATTGTTTATTTTGAGCGGCAATGTATAAAAGATATAATAAATAAACACTTAATTACAGTGGGGGTATTATGTGATAATATTAATATTATGTTTTTAAAATGAAGACTTCAGTTCCTTTTTGGCTTCGGTGAAGTGAACATGGTGTGTGCTTGTGAATAATCGTGTAGTGTATATAACAAACGAAAAGCTTACAAATTTTTATTGCAATCGTTCTCTACTACAACTTATAATTCGCGATATATTTTGAAAATATTAGATTTACTCTGTAATTTTCTTAAAATTATTTAAATAACTTTAAATCATTTTCAATTTATTTAAATTTTGTAAAAGCAATCTAAATTTAATAAGTTAATAGTAAACTATATTTAAATATTTATAAATTATTATTTACAATAAAATCTAATATTCAAAATTCATTTTTAATTTATTCAACGTATTTTTGATTATTATAATTTTAATTATTATTAAAATGTTGCATAAGTCTCTGTCTGCCCGTTGGTGTTTATTATTTAATCCTCAGTCAAAATTTTATTGTAGTAAATGTTAGTCTAATATACGGTTGCTGTATATTTAAAAAAAGTGTCTTTACTGTTATTAAAATAACTATAATTGTTCGTAAAAGTGTGGTTTATTGTTTTAGTAATATCAAGTGTTATAAATGTTATTCTAATGATGTGTGTGTGTGTGTTACGTAATATTTCCTGCAATGTGTATTCTAATCTGTGAAAATCGCCGATGATGATATCTTATAGTGATGATAAAACAGCGGATGATATATTAAGAAAATTCGCTGTCTTTACAAATACATGTAAGTATGAACCTTTTGGTATTACATTTCCTTTTCTTCTCTAAACTGTTTAACTCAAAACTATGTGTCTACCGCATCCTAATAGTGAATTTTACATCAAATCTAAATTTTTACGTCCCTTATTTACTATTTTTATTCGTGTAGAAGTGTTAAAATATGAAACAAGTGCACATGACATAATTCAGAGAAAATTTGTTTAAAACACAGTTTATTTTAACGCCCTGTAACTCTTAAACCAATCGAAGTTAAAAATTATAATTAGATGTGTTTTATAGATAATTTTATGTAGATTCCAAATTTTCATCGTGCAAGTTGCTATCTTTAACCATGTACGAGTAATAAATAAATATGTGAAATAACAGCGCATGACAAAGATTAGTGAAATACACAGTTTAACTCACATTTATATTTTATAGAATTTGAAGTCTGGAGATCAGGCGAACCGGTTCAAATCTTCACGATACGGCAGGAGATGATTTCCTGATGCTGGCAACGAAATGAAGTCCACCATGTCCGGAGAGAAGCCCCAGGATACTCCAGCCGCACGAACGGGTTGTCCAAGTCGCGATGTCTGCATCTCTTACCATTGGGACGTCGAAAATGTGATCATCTGTAACAAAAATAAGATTTGTCAATAAAATTATAAATGTAATAACTTATTTATTGTATCTGCAATTTGTGTTTATCTGTACTAATAATATCGCTTTTGTATATTAATATCTAAAGATGAAATTTCCTATAAAAAAGTATTTATCAACATTTCAACAATTTTAAAACTTTGCTTATGTATACAGAAATGTTAGCTGAATACATATTTCAAACGTACAAGTACCTATCTTGCTTGTTTCAGAGATATTGATCTTTAAAGTTGAATTTTTTTATAGAAAAACATTTGTTTTTTAAATAAATGAAAACTTTTCATCCTTTCAGCAACTTTGAAGATTGGTATTTTTGTAGGGAAATTCATGCTGAATAATATTTGATATGTACAAGGTTTTATATTGCTTAGTTTCAGAGATATTCATTCATAAACTTGAAATTTCCTATACAAAAGTTTTTGACCTTGAAAGAAAGTGATTTTTTTTAAAGGAGTGAATAACACCTTTACTAGCAACTCTAAAGTTCATAAATTATATTTCACGGGTAGTCCATGGACCTTCTTTAATCTTTACAAATAATACAATTTTTTAAAAAATCGTCGATAAAATAAAAAATCTGATGTAGCAAGCACATTATCTTTCGTCAATCCTGTGCATTATTTATAAATTTCATACATAAATTTTCTTGCAAAAGATGCTATATTTCCAGTAAAATTATTTCATAAACTATGCAAATTGCACTTGACACTGACCATCTCCTTTAACTTTTCCCATTCGTTAGGGGTCGCTATTTTTTATTTTCTTCTTCCACTCATTTCTGTTTTGCGTGTCATCATTCAGTTCCTTTTCTCTCAAGTCTTCCGCAATACAGTTCTTCTATCTTATATTTAGTCTTCCTCTGTTTTTGCAACTTTCTGCTACTAAGCTTCCAATATATTCTTCATCTCTCCTCATGACATGTTCAAACCAATGTAATCATCTCGCTTGTATCTTTCTAGAAACTTGTAACACTAGAGTTATTTCTTTACCGTATCTTTCCGTGTCTTCCCAAACATCTACTTCAACATCCTCATTTCTGCCACGTTAAATTATTTATATTTATACTGACATCTGTCAATTTGAATCATATGAATATATTATTAGTTTCCATGTTTAGCATAGCTGGCTAATTTATAAAATTTAATTTCCTTAAATTTCTTTAACTCTATGTCTATTGAATATGAAGTATAAAATGTAATCCAATTGTATAGCGAAAATATATTCTTTAAGTTACAATAACGTTAAATGTCAATAAATCAAACTTAACTGTTAAATCTTCAAATGAGGATATTTCCGGTTCACCAATTATAACCAAAATCTAATCTAATCTAATGAAGAATAAAATGCAATCAAATCGTATAGGGAGTAATATATTATTTAAATATATATTGTACACACAAACGCACATAGACACACGCACATACACACACGCACATACACACACACATATGCATACAGACATCATCGTAAAAATAGTAAATTCATATTCTGGGGATCTCAAAACGTCCTTATTCATTTGAAATTCCCTATCGTTTTTTTTGACCAAAAACAATACCTTCTTAACATCTAAAGGTGACGGAAGGTAAAAAAAATATATCATCAAGGCATATTATCCATTGCTGGGTGTGCCAATTTGCTTTGTACTCATATTTCGCTAATGATAATGACATTTGTATCGTGCGGGCGTTTATCAGGCGTCACCTCACAGACATTCATGGCTGGCGTGGAGAGTGCACCACAGGGGTTAATTTTAATAAAAAATCGTACGAGCGATTAAAAATTATGTAAGATAGACATCAATTATAATTTGTAATTACTTGTTATTTTGATTGTTGGCTACTATTTTTTGATTATTATCTAATGCCTAACTGTTACATAGATTCATTTTGTCAGTTTTATTGTTACAGTGCTAGTGAACAGACGTGTGTGTGGTGTGCTCGTGTACTGTGCCTTCGTGGACGACTTCCTGGTGCTTGAAGAGGATTTTTGGACACCTTCACGACTTGGAGTTATACTTAGGGACATAATTTATTCATAGTAAGTTTTTGATCTACTATACGGTTGCATCCATTATTGGGTATGTCACCCATTATATCTAAAGACTATTTCAGGCGTTGCTATACATTAATATTTCAATATTAATTGTTGAAGTTGTATAGAAAATAGTTTAAATTAATTTAGAATTATTTAGTGTTAGTACCATATACAAATATCTGTATTAGTAGTGTATGTAGGTTTTACAAATATATTTTAGTACATATACATATTTAATTATATATTTATGAAATTATAAATATTAAATGAAAACATTTTCATTTTTATTTTATAAATGTATACCAGTTACGTAATTTATATCTCATTAATAAATAGCCTGTACACGTAATACAATCAATAATTCTGAAATTAATTGAAATATTTCAATAGTCTTTCAATATTAAATTTCTCGCACTTTCTTTCATATTAAGATTTTTTTAATGGTTAAAACGATTGAAACATTACTAAGTCCATATTATTATTTATAACCACTAATCCAAATGTTAATTTCGATTATATTTTTATTGTTACAGAAAGATGAATTACAGTCCTGGGCGAGCAGTAGAAGGATGTAAGT
Source organism: Harpalus rufipes (assembly GCA_951394225.1). Classification (NCBI taxonomy): domain Eukaryota; kingdom Metazoa; phylum Arthropoda; class Insecta; order Coleoptera; family Carabidae; genus Harpalus; species Harpalus rufipes. Next base: position 1,818,113 of record OX596285.1, on the reverse strand, counting down.
TGCAGAAGGACATGTATCCTGATTTCAGCGTTGGAGATGATCATATTGTTGCAGAGCATCACACTGAAGACACCCCAACATGCATGGAGACCGCTCAAAACTTATTTATAAGATTTATGTAAATAAATAAATAAAACTTATCCTCCTAAACATTTACTCGTATATAAAATTAATAAATAGCAAGAAAAATTGGTACATAAACAACTCATGTCATTAACCAACACATATATCTTCATTTTCATATATTTTACAGTTTCTACAATATTTAAGGAATATATAATCTTAGATTATATAACAATTATACATACCATACATACAAGCATACTAATTGAAGGGTACAGAAAAACAAGATATTAAGTTCTTTTAGTATATATAGAAACAACCCCTTGAATCCAAATTTAAAAACCGCATGTCGCTATTTCACTTAGCTTTTAAGTTATTTAATTTTAAACGCGATCTGCAATAGACGTTTAGCAATTTTTAAATAAACATAACTGATTTTTTTTCCGAAATATTAATTCCTGAAACTATACATACATATAGAAAATAAGCCCCTGACTCCTAATTTGAAAACCAAAAGTCGCTATTTCAATTAGTTTTCGAGTTATTTAATTTTTACTATGATAACAATTTGGCTACATTGAAACAAACATGATTGACATTTATTCAGCATTTCGAATTCCTGAAATATATCGTATATATAGAAAACAATCCTCTGAATTCAAATTTGAAACCCACAAGTCGCTATTTTACTTAGTATTTTAATTATTTAATTTTAATCATGGTATATACAAAATAGCAATTTAGCTACATTTGAGACAAATATGACTGACATTTTTTCAGCAATTATAATTCCTGAAACTTAGTGTACATATAGCAAACAACCTTCTGAATCCAAATTTGGAAACAGCAAGTCACTATCTCACTTGGTTTTTGAATATTTTCATTTTAATCGTGTTATATAGAAAATACATTTACCTATCTTGAAGCAAACATGACTGAAATATTTTTCAGCAATTCGAATTCCTGAAACTTAGTGTACATATAGAAAACAATCTCCTGAATTCAAATTTGGAAACAGCAAGTCGCTATCTTATTTAGTTTTTGAATATTTTCATTTTAATCATGTTATATAGAAAATACATTTACCTATCTTGAAACAAACATGACTGAAATATTTTACAGCAATTAGAATTCCTGAAACTTAGTGTACATATAGAAAACAATCTCCTGAATCCAAATTTGGAAACAGCAAGTCGCTATCTCGCTTAGTTTTTGAATATTTTCATTTTAATCGTGTTATATAGAAAATACATTTACCTATCTTGAAAAAACATGACTGAAATATTTTATAGCAATTCCAATTTCTGGAACTTAGTGTACATATAGAAAACAACCTCCTGAATCCAAATTTGGAAACAGCAAGTCGATTTTTCACTTAGTTTTTTAATATTTTCATTTTAATCAGGTTATATAGAAAATACATTTACCTATCTTGAAACAAACATGACTGAAATATTTTATAGCAATTAGAATTCCTGAAACTTAGTGTATATGTAGAAAACAATCTCCTGAATCCAAATTTGGAAACAGCAAGTCGATTTTTCACTTAGTTTTTGAATATTTTCATTTTAATCGTGTTATATGGAAAATACATTTAGCAACTTGAAGCAAACATGACTGAAATATTTTATAGCAATTCGAATTCCTGAAACTTAGTGTACATATAGAAAACAATCTCCCGAGTCCAAATTTGGAAACAGCAAGTCGCTATCTCACTTAGTTTTTGAATATTTTCATTTTCATCGTGTTATATAGAAAATACATTTACCTATCTTGAAACAAACATGACTGAAATATTTTATAGCAATTCGAATCCTGAAACTTAGTGTACATATAGAAAACAATCTCCTGAATCCAAATTTGGAAACAGCAAGTCGCTATCTCACTTAGTTTTTGAATATTTTCATTTTAATCGTGTTATATACAAAATACATTTACCTATCTTGAAACAAACATGACTGAAATATTTTATAGCAATTAGAATTCCTGAAACTTAGTGTATATGTAGAAAACAATCTCCTGAATCCAAATTTGGAAACAGGCAAGTCGCTATCTCACTTAGTTTTTGAATATTTTCATTTTAATCGTGTTATATAGAAAATACATTTACCTATCTTGAAAAAACATGACTGAAATATTTTACAGCAATTCCAATTTCTGGAACTTAGTGTACATATAGAAAACAACCTCCTGAATCCAAATTTGGAAACAGCAAGTCGATATTTCACTTAGTTTTTTAATATTTTCATTTTAATCAGGTTATATAGAAAATACATTTACCTATCTTGAAACAAACATGACTGAAATATTTTATAGCAATTAGAATTCCTGAAACTTAGTGTACATATAGAAAACAATCTCCTGAATCCAAATTTGGAAACAGAAAGTCGCTATCTCGCTTAGTTTTTGAATATTTTCATTTTAATCGTGTTATATAGAAAATACATTTACCTATCTTGAAACAAACATGACTGAAATATTTTACAGCAATTCCAATTCCTGAAACTTAGTGTACATATAGAAAACAATCTCCTGAATCCAAATTTGGAAACATCAAGTCGCTATCTCACTTAATTTTTGAATATTTTCATTTTAATCGTATAATATAGAAAATACATTTAGCTATCTTGAAACAAACATGACTGAAATATTTTACAGCAATTAGAATTCCTGAAACTTAGTGTACATATAGAAAACAATCTCCTGAATCCAAATTTGGAAACAGCAAGTCGCTATCTCGCTTAGTTTTTGAATATTTTCATTTTAATCGTGTTATATAGAAAATACATTTACCTATCTTGAAAAAACATGACTGAAATATTTTACAGCAATTCCAATTCCTGAAACTTAGTGTACATATAGAAAACAATCTCCTGAATCCAAATTTGGAAACAGCAAGTCGATATTTCACTTAGTTTTTTAATATTTTCATTTTAATCAGGTTATATAGAAAATACATTTACCTATCTTGAAACAAACATGACTGAAATAATTTTCAGCAATTCCAATTCCTGAAACTTAGTGTACATATAGAAAACAACCTCCTGAATCCAAATTTGGAAACAGCAAGTTTCTATCTCACTTAGTTTTTGAATATTTTCATTTTAAAGGTGTTATACAGAAAATACATTTAGCTATCATGAAACAAACATGAATGAAATAATTTTCAGCAATTCGAATTCCTGAAACTTAGTATACATATAGAAAACAATCTCCTGAATCCAAATTTGGAAACAGCAAGTCGATATTTCACTTAGTTTTTTAATATTTTCATTGTAATCGTGTTATATAGAAAATACGACAACAAACATGACTGAAATATTTTTCAGCAATTCGAATTTCTGAAACTTGGTGTGTATATAGGAAACAACCTCCATAATTGAAATTTGGAAAACGAGCTGTACTAATACGATATAAAATATAAGAATTATATACGCAACTCAAATTGTAATTTTTCTGTAGTAACATTTCATCCCCTAACTATAATGCATGCATATTGACTTATAATATAAGAAACTCTAATCAGTGTAAATACTACATAATTAATGGGTTACAATATTTATTTGCGTTATATTTTATTTATTAATAAATATAAATCATATATATGTTACCTATGTAAAACATAATATACTTTTACACTATGTTAGCATTTTTTTACGTTCTTTACTTGTAAATCATTCATATATTCTTATTTTTAAAAAAGTAGCATTTTCTTACTCATGTAAAAAAATGATATACTTTTACGCTATTATAACTGTTTCAAAAAATATGTATGTCTTAATTAATGTACATGTCGAAATAAAATTGTCTTTATCAAAAATTGCACTATATCTTCTGATAAACAAAACTATCATCCCTCATGTATATATGCATAAGATAGACTACTCTGTATAGCTATTATTCATAGTCAAATTTTAAGTATTTAGAGCACATATCATCATTTTTGTGTTTGTGAAACTGCGACCGTTTTGTTTTGTAATGTATCACAAATACAAAGATCAACATATTAAATAATATATTTCATGTACTATATATTGTAATATCATTATTATGTAACATATCGATCAATAAATACTTGTTAAAATAACAAAATATTTCATTCCAATACTACTACCATAAATCGCAATCCAAAGATCTAGGTTCATATCCCGCTTGCTAGTAATAATTCTCTAGCCCGTCATATGACCAGAACGACGAACTACAAAATCCCGCAATCCAAAAATCCAAGTTCGATTCCCGCCTAGCTAGCGACCAGCATCCAGCCACCAGCCACCAGCCAAGCATCCCAGCAACCAGCCGAGCAGGCTAGCCACCAGGGGATACCCCAGCCTACGGTCTGGGGGAATCCTGGTGGCTAGCTAGAAATCGGCAAAAAACCTGTATATAGCTACATATAGCCGCTATTTCGAAAATCGTGAAGCAGACCGTCCGGTTCGATACCACCTCTCACGCTGAATGACCAAAAATCTATCAGACAGCCAATATATAGCTAGAATTCTCGATGGAAGGGGAAGGATTTACGATTCGACGCACAAAAGCCTTGCTGTAGGCTTCTGATCGGTTGGAATTTTTATTTTTATGAATAAATGCCTTGCTACAGCCTTCTGTCTGTCTGAGATTTATGTTTTGATGAGTACTAGCCTTGTCATGGCGTTTCGATTTTAATTTTTTGCGAGTTGTAGCCTACTGATCGGTTGTACACATGCCTGACAACTCAAAAATGTTATATTTTGCTTGCTACAGATTGTAGGTCGGCGTTTGTGCGTTCTAAATTTTATTTTTGTGGATAGTAGCCTTGCGATCGGCTGAATTCTCGTCTGAGAGCTCGAAAATGCTTGCAACGGCCGTAATATGCTACTTTTCTGCCGCTACACGCTAAAATCGTCAATTTTAAAGGATTTTTGGATTTTGTCGGCCAGAAGCCTTACTGTAGGCTGTATATTGGCGATTATGTAATCACGCTATCGTGAATCGCTTGCCGTTGCTCTCGGCAGGTAGCGAGAATCGAACCTGGATCTTCAGTATGCAGGATTACTCGTTCAGATGCTGCTGATCGCAAATCGATGCTCTAGTTGTTCTAGTTCGTATTTTGCAGATTACCTAACTACTTTTAATTTTGCCTTGCTACATGCTGTCGATCGCTTGAAATTCAGATTTTTGGTGGGTAGTAGCCTTGCTATAGGCTGTAAATGCTGAGGATTTTAATTTTGACGGCGAAATGTCTTGCTATAGCCTTCTGTCGACCAGAAATTGAGATTTTTGTGAATAAATGCCTTGCTATAGCCTTTCACCGGTCAGAAATACAGATTTTTGTGGATGGAAGCCTTCCTTCAGGCATTTTGATGCTGTAAGCTCGAATTTTGCTGGCTAGGTGCCTTGCTATTGGATTTTTAGTGCTCTAGGCTTACTATCGCGTCGTTTAGGATGTTCAAAATCGCTTTCGCGTGCTACAATCTAGTTCTTTTGGCTGCTCAAATAATTTATGTAGATTACAACTTGATGACGGTGTTCAGGTGGTCTACATTGCTTTCTGGTGTTTTGGGGTTCGTATTTGGCTGGTTTGTGGGTTGCTTTGATAGATCGGAGGTTACGTAATTTGTCCATATTGATTTCTGGTGATCTAGATTCCGTTTTGGTGATCTAGATCGCGATTTCAGGTAGCTAGGCTGCTGAAAAATTTAGGAATAGAAAAAACAGTAAATAAAATATTGTATTTGTTTATCAACCATTTATTATATTGTAATATGTTACAGAACATTAATTTTTGTAGTGTTTAAATATATTATTGTACATAATTCTAACAATATATATTTGTGAAGCTACTTATTTATTAATGTATATGTAATTATAAAATATATAGGGCAAGGGGTACAAATTTTGGACGTCTTTTGAAGAGGGCTATATTATGGTATCTCCACCTGACGTTGGAAGACATCTCCACAGCTGACATCAAGATTAAGTCCTTCAGCAACTCATTTTGTTGTTTTATGGTGCTGTAAAAATTCAAAATAAATCTAAAATTAATTATTTTTACCTTCCGTCACCTTTAAGCGAATTGGAGATATGAGAAACAGTTTTTATATCATATTTCCCGTTTCAGTCTGAAACGAACGATTTGTAAGAACAACTTGTACACATTCTATGTAAGGTATTGATGAAAATCGATTGATTAGGGCCTAATATGACAAAATACACGGTTTTTCAGTGAATACAAGGTTTTGGGGGCCCTCCGTGGTGCCCTCGCGGGCGCAGCTAAAGTGCCGTGGTAGTCACTGTAAAACACTCAAAAACACGTATTTCGCTTAGAGACAGGCTTTTTTTTAGCTATTTGGAGACATGAGAAATAGTTTTTACATCATATTTGGCCGTTTCACGGTCTGAAACGAACGATTTGTAAGGAACAACTTGTACACATTCTACGTAAGGTATTGATGGAAATCGTCTTTGGTCAAAAAATTCAATGATGAGTTTTTTAGGAATAAATATGTTTTAGGGTTCCTATAATACGATAATACCATTTATACAATGATGTATGTATGTATGTATGTATGTATGTATGTATGTATGTATGTGTGTGTGTGTGTGTGTGTGTGTGTGTGTGTGACGAAAGTTTCGGATCGCATAACTTCAATACCACGATTCCAAGAATTATAATTTTTTCGTATTCCTTAAGTTTACATCCAGAAGAACAAGTGATTAGATTTTGGTTATAATTGGTGAACCGGAAGTAGCCTCATTTAAAGATTTAACAGTTAAATATGATTTATTGACATTTAACGTTATTATAACTTAAAGAATATATTATTATTCTCTATATGATTTGATTATATTTTATAATTCATATTCAATAGATATAAGAGTTAAAGAATTATAAAAATATTTCATAAATCAGCCAGCTATGCTAACCATGAAAATTGCTAATATATTCAGATAATTCAAATTGACAGATGTCAGTATCAATAATAAGTAAATGTATGTGGCAGAGATGAGGATGTTGAAGTAGATGTTGGGGAAGACACGAAAAGATACAGTAGGAAAATAACTCTAGTGTTACAAGTTTCTAGAAAGATACAAGTGTTACAAGTTTCTAGAAAGATACAGGAGAGATGATTACATTGGTTTGAAAATGTCATGAGGAGAAATGAAGAATATATTGGAAGAAAAATGAATAGCTTAATAATAGAAGTTTGACGAAACAGAGGAAGACCAAAAATAAGATGGAAGGACTGAATTGCGGAAGACTTGGCAGAAAAGGAACTGAATGAGAACGACACGCAAGAAAAAGATGTTAGTGTCCAAGTGCAATTTGCATAGTTTGTTTATTAAATAATTTTACTGGAAATTTAGAATCTTTTGCAATTTATGTATGGAATTTATACATAATACACAGGATTGACGGAAGGTATTGTGCTGGCCACAATAGATTTTTTTCTAAATATATACCTTCCTTACCTATAGGTGATGTAAGGTTATAAAACTATTGAAAAGGGTCAGATCAATGGACTTGTTTCCATATGTGTTTCTGGATGCAGAAAAATACAGTTTCCTACTTAGTTTCAGCACAGATTATAGAGCGAATTAAACAACTTATAAACGAATTATTATTGAGCAATGCCATTCCTACGTGAAGAATATTATAAGATAATAAAAACCCTGTATTATAGCTTCGGAATAATATCACACTGTATTTCACCCAATGAAATAAAGAAAATACTACACCAAACTTCATAAGAAATTTAATATTTATAAAAACATAAAATTTCTTTATTTAGGTCAAAATATAAAAAAGTCAAACGTGTTTTCTTGCTAAATGAAATTTCTCGTGAAAAATTAAACTTTAAGAATTTCTCTTAATTATTTTACAAGATCTGTAATGAGGGAAAGTATTCCGAATTAAATTTTGAGTTTGTATAACTTATATATTATGACCTGTTGGGTGTAGAATGTTAACTAAACATCGGAAACTTTATCTAGTCTTTATTAATTAAGTTGAATTTTGAAATGAAATGAATTTCAGTGTCTGAAATTGCAGAAGTTTGAAGTAAAAATTCATGTTTTCATGTAATGAGAATCTTGAAACATGCGGGTATTTCAGATATAATGAAAACTGTAGATTGCTACTTTAATTTCAAACACTCTACGCTGTATTATTATTGTAACATAAGGGTGTGTCACGGAAAGTGAACCATAGGCGTTTAATATGGGAAATCAATTTCAAATGGATGTTATAAAGCAAAAATATTATACATCCGAATCAATAAAAAAATCGTTTTGGCTACTTCATAACTGCAGAAATATAATTTGAAAGTTCACGGAATTACGATTTAATAGTATTAGCCATGGAATTAGAAACAAGAGACGAACAAAAGCGTAACGTTTTATTAAGTCAGTGTCAGAATAATGATTGTCAAAATAAATACTAATAATTTGATGTAATGGGTGTCCCAACTAGAGCGCCGGATTTAATTTTAAAGAAAAACACATTTATTTTTTGAATTAAGCAAACATTTTTATTTCAACATAAAGAAAAATAGTTCCGATTAAACGTGAAATACAACATCAGGCAAATGGCCACCATGAAACCTCTGGCACAGGGTTATTCTTTTGTTGAAATTTTGAATAACGTTTTCACATAAATGTGAATAACGCGCCGTAATTTCTCTTTAAGATGTTCAACTGTTTCAGACTTATTCGCATACAGCTTTTCTTTCACATAGCCCCAAAGAAAAAAATACATCGGTGGTAGATCGCACGATCTTGGTGGCCAATGTTGATCGCCAAATCGAGAAATGACACGGCCTGGAAACTTGGTCTGCAGTAACACCATTGTTTCACGTGCTGTGTGGCAGGTCGCACCGTCTTGTTGGAAAAACATGTCCTCCACATTAATTACATCCAATTCGGGCCACAAAAACTCCGTTAATTCGTTGTGCTTCTGGAAATGTTTAATTCTTGACCACGATGCCGAATGGAAGTTCCTGGATTCTCGGCCACAGATTCCCTTACTGTGGCTATATTTTCGAGACGACGAACAATGATCTTCTCATCCATCAGCGTAAATTTGGTCTCAAATTTTGTAATTAAACGCCTCACTGTTGATTTGGCGCATTATTGCGACCGAAAACTTGACGTAATTGGCGAACTGTTTTCGCAAAACTTTCACCATTTTTGTAATGTGTTTTTACAATAATTAAACGTTGTTCGTTTGAATACTTCTCCATATTCTTAAATCGCGTGGTCTGTACGTGACAACTATCAAAAAAAAATTAACCTTACAACTCGTATTAACAAAATGGCGGCATATTTAAATCCGGCGCTCTAGTTGGGGCACCCTTTATAAAACGTCACGCTGTGTGTGTGTGTGTGTGTGTGCGTGTGTGTGTGTGTGACGAACCACGATTCCAAAAATTATAATTTTTGGAATCGTGGTATTGAAGTTATGCGATCCGAAACTTTCGTCACACACCCACAAACACATGCATACAGACATCATCGTAAAAATGGTGAAATCGTATTATAGGGACCCTAAAACATGTTTATTCACTAAAAACTCATCATTGAATTGAACAAAGACAATACCTTCCTTACCTAAAGGTGACGGAAGGTAAAATATATACATAATTATTGTCACATGTTAATCAACAACAGAAGAGGATTATTTTTTAAACAGAGGGCTTCAACATAGAGAATACATATGAATTTATCTGGGCCTATAATTAGAACAAGAGCTAAAGAAATTTCGGAAAATTTAGGTTACAAAAATTTCACTGCTTAAATTACATATTCCCTTTAAACTGATACTTCTTTTGACCGGACAAATTATCGGCGACCAGTGCTATCCTCTTACAAGAAATTCCACTCTAAATTAGAAAAATATAAATATATTTCTTATTTGTAATATAAGTAATCGAGTTTAAGTTAGACTTATTCTGCTGACCATACGAATATAATCTTCTTTTCCTTGTATTCATTATTCATAACAAAGACGTCGATTTTTATTCCTGCTGCATATAAAAGATCAAGAAGAATGAAGTCATGAAAATGTAAATTTCAATTTGCATTGATGGTTTCTCTGAAATACACGAGCAACTTCGCACTTACTCACAGTAAGAATAATTCAAAACTCATTACGTCTCTGCCATTACGTTCTTACAATGTATTTGTCATGATTTACGCGAAAATTAGATATGGGAAACTACAGGAAACTCAGATTATGTTAATGTTAATGCATAAATATCTAGAGTTGTTTTGTAAACACATTTTATCTCCCGCTACCCTTGGTTAGAGAGGTATAGGGATCGTGCTAAAAATCGCATATCGAGATTTTGGTAAATGACCACGTTTTAAGGTCCCTACAATCCAATTTTAACATTTTCACGATGATGTATTTGTGTGTGGATCCTGTTTACGCTCTAACTCAAATACTATCATTCAGAAAGTTTTGAAACCTTATTCTAATATGGAAAGAACTGATTAGATTTTGGCGGCAATCGGACAACCGGAAATGGCCGTTTGCTTGAAGCTCGATAGTTTTTCTTCAAAAAATACCTTTAAATGTATTTTTTTCTGAATTTGTTATTATAAAAATTAAAGATTATTCCATTTTCTACAAGTTTGCTTTAATACTTTTTCTATCTATTTTATGGATAAATTTATAAAGTAAAAATTATATACATAGGTAAATGGCGGGAAGTACTGTGTTGGTCACATCAGATTTTTTAATTTAGTATTTAGAAGACTCCTATTATACTTCTGTAAAAATTATGCATTTCTCTCCCTTAATGAATATACTATTATGAGGAGATTTTAACTGTAGAGCAGCATGTAAACTTGGATTACCAAAATTCAAATTACGAATACTGTACTGTAACTGCTCTACTGAATCCTGAAATACAATTTACATCTTGCTGAAATAATTTCCAAGCGATCTACATAATAGTTAGCGCCGGAGCCTTGAGGAAATTTCAGTGCCAGGCTTTCAGGATTCAGGATAAACAGGAGCATATGCATTTGACACTTCATTCTATAGTAATTAACTTGTGTTGTTTTCGTTCCTGTTTCGCCGAAAATATTTCCGCCAACATAACAATCACGCGATTGTTTATTAAGACGTTTAAACGGTGTTTGGGACATAATCAATTTACGATGGAGCGAATTTGGACACACATTGACTTTTTTTCAAAAAATACCTATATAAAGGATGATGCTTAAAATTTGAGACTAGTTTTCAATGGCCATAAAAAGTTAACACAAATACAAACCATTTTAACTAATTTTTACCTTCCGTCACCTTTAGGTAAGGTATTGTGTTTGGTCAAAAAATTCAATGATGTGTTTTTAGTGAATAAGCATGTTTTAGGGTCCTTATAATACGATTTTACCATTTTTACGATGATGTCTGTATGTATGTATGTGTGTCTCTGTGTATGTGACGAAAGTTTCGGTTTGCATAACTTCAATACCACACGATTCCCAAAATTATAATTTTTTCGTATTCCTCAAGTTTACATCCAGAAGAACAAGTGATTGTAGCCTCATTTGTAGATTTAACAGTTAAATTTGATTTATTGACATTTAACGTTATTATAACTTAAAGAATATATTATTCTCCGATTTGATTGCATTTTATACTTCATATTCAATAGATATACAGCGGTAATAATAAACAAGGGTTAAGTTCAGAATAGCTTCTTTTTAACACTGGACTAGCTATTCCTAGTTTATCACGAGCTTAACCCACAAATGTATAATAATAAACATGGAATAAGACTTAACTCTAGAATAAACCCTCGATAAACGTCATTTTAACACAGGGTTAAGAGATATTCTCGGAATACCTAATCTGGGAATAGGAAATTATTTATTATTACCGCTGTTAGAGTTAAAGAATTTTAAAGATTTTTTTTAAGTCAGCCAGCTATGCTAAACATGGAAACTACTAATATATTCATATAATTCAAATTGACAGATGTCAGTATAAATAAAAAGTAAATTAATGTAGCTGAGATGAGGATGTTACCTCTTAGCGAGAGGTAAATTTGTTTATTTATATCTATTTCTTTTGTCATTTAATAAATTGTACAGACTGACGTTGTTTGCGTCAGGCAAAGACAAAGGAATAAAGATTAAGAAAGAAAACAACAGCTAGATGACAATAATTGATTGAGTTACAATTTCGATTTGGAATTAATCAGTCCTTCATTTTCTCTTTTTGATGGTAATTTTTCATTTATTACGATCAATCCGATTACGCAGGCACATTAATCAGTCCCCCACTGAAATTTCCTATTTATTTATCGTTGCCTAAGCCGCTTAAAACACGGCCAGAATCAATCGAATCAGTTTTCTTGCAAATTTAATTTTCTTCTCATTTAAATATTGTTGATTGCTTACGAAAAACCTTTTGGAAAAAATCTGTTGTGGCCAGCACAATACCTTCCGTCATTCTCGTGTATAATGTATAAATTCCATAATTTTTCTTACAAAAGATTCTAAATTTCCCGTAAAATTATTTCATAAACAAACTTTTCAAATTGCACTTGACACTGGCATCTTCTTCATCTTTAGCTTATCCCATTTGTTAGGGGTCGCTATTTTTGCATGTCGTTCTCATTCAGTTCCTTTTCTCTCAAATCTTCCGCAATACAGTCCTTCCATCTTATCTTTGGTCTTCCTCTGTTCCTTTAACGTCCTATTATTAAACTATTCATTCTTGTTCCAATATAATTCTTCCTTTCTCCTCATGACATGTTCAAACCAATGTAATCGTCTTTCTTGTATCTTTCTAAAAACTTGTAATACTAGAGTTATTTTCTTACCATATTTTTCCGTCTATTCCCCAATATCTACTTCAACATCCTCATATCTGCCACATTAATTTACTTTTTATTTATACTGACATCTGTCAATTTGAATTATATGAATTTGATACTAGTTCCCAAGTTTGGCATAGCTGGCTGAATTATAAAATTTAATTTCTTTAAAATTCTTTAACTCTGTATGTATTGAATATGAAGTATAAATTGTAATCAAATCGTATAGAGAATAATATATTCTTTAAGTTATAATAACGTTAAATGTCAATAAATCAAATTTAACTGTTAAATCTTCAAATGAGACTACTTCCGGTTGACCAATTATAACCAAAATCTAATCAGTTGTTCTTCTGGATGTAAACTTGACGAATACGAAAAAATTATAATTTTTGGAATCGTGGTATTGAAGTTATGGAATCCGGAACTTTTGTCACACACACAGACACTCATACATACAGACATCATCGTAAAAATGGTAAAATCGTATTATATGGACCCTAAAACGTGCTTATTCAGTAAAAACTCATCATTGAATTTTTTGACCAAAGACAATACCTTCCTTACCTAAAGGTGACGGAAGGTAAAAAGGACGAGGATAACCCTACACACTAAATTAATTGTTTTTTATTTAAAAGGCTTTTCCAGTATTTTTTTTATGGAAACTAGAGGAACGGACATGAATAGAGCAACTCCGTATGAACTAATAAAAAATACTACCACATATTGTAAATTTTCAATATATTTTCTAAATTCTTATATAATGTAAAGGTGGCGTTCATAAAACCTTATAGACTTTAAATAAATAATTTAAAAATATCTACTGTATAAAAATCTTATATTTATTGATGTGGCCCAGCACAATACCTTCCGTCAATCCTGTGTATTATGTATAAATACCATACATAAATTTTCTTGCAAGATGTATGGATGTATGTATGTATTCTAATATGCAAAGAAGCCATTAGATTTTGGTGGCAATCGGATAACCGGAAATGGCAGTTTACTTGAAGCTCAAAATAGTTTTTTCTTCAAAAAATACCTTTATGTTATTTTTTCTATTTCGGTGTTCTTATGTTTCTATAAACGCACTGTTTTGTACTGCAAACACGACGTTTAGAACATCTATAAGCGTACTATTTTTGGCGCCTTTCATGTTCTCGAGTTGGTAGTCATATGCTTTCATAACTGACAGATGACAGGTAACCTCAAAATGATAAGTTGTTGATAATATTTCAACATATTACTTTTAATTATGGATTTTTATACTTTCTTTAGGTGATAGGACTAGAAAGAAATATAATATTAATTTCACAACCAGAATCAGACCTTGAATCATAAATACAATACACCTTGCAATACACTAATTAATCAATAGTTGACAAAATATGAAATTTCAATTGTTAGCGAGAAGCGTTACCAACATAAACATAACTAACAAAAAAATACCTAGTCATAATTTGACGTCGCAATTTAAATAAATTTAATCGTAAAATTACCTCAATAGAAAAAATAGTATAAAAAACACGTATCATAAGGCCTGTTGACGCACTCGTCCTTTGTAAAACTCGCCTACCGGCTCGTTTTCCAAACTTGGACTCGTACGTTAACAGATTGCCTTATGATACTTGTGTTTTAATGTACTATTGTCGCAATTTGTTATTATAAAAATTAAAGATTATTCCATTTTCTACAAGTTTGTTTTAATACTTTTTCTATATATTTTATGGGGATAAATTTATAAAGTAATATAAAAATTATATCTCGGCGCTTATACTTTAAACACATCTGCGTGGTTACATAGTTCAGCTCAAATGTATGTAACTGACTGTCAAAAAAATAATCATTTCAAATTAATAATAGTAAAGTGTTAAAGGAAAATTGTATATGGAACAATAGTTTTATGACAAGGAACTTAAAATACATAATTTTTAGCGTTAGTAAATATGCAGGTATGTATTTAAATAAAAAAACAAATAAATATATTATCACAGCATATTATCCATTGCTGGGTATGCTAATCTGTTTTGTACACACATTTCGGTAATGATGATGACATATTTGTATTGTGCGGGCGTTTACCACAAGGGTTAATTTTATGCCATTTAAAATTCGAATTATTTGGCGTTAACTGGGATCGAATCGGATTCCCCAGATTCGCGACCAGACATCAGGCACGAGGCAACGAGACACCATAGGTAAATGGCGGGAGGTATTGTGTTGGTCACATCAGATTTTTACCTCCCGCTACCCTTGATGAGGGAGGCATAGGGATCGTGCTAAAAATCACGATGATGTCTGTATGTATGTATGTGTGTGTTGATCCTGTTTACGCTCTAACTCAAATACTATCATTCAGAAAGCTTTGAAACCATGTATTTCTACCTTATTCTAATATGGAAAGAACTGATTAGATTGTGTTGGTTACATCAGATTTTTTAGTTTTTGTTATTTTATTTAAAAATGATACAGATTGTTACATGAAATTTATTTCAATTTTATGAGAATAGTGAATATAATTGTGTAGTTTTACAATTTGTATTTCTAATACAATATAATGTCATAATCATAAATAACATTGTTACGTACGCAACGTGGATTGAATTTCCTGGTTATTGCGTGCTCTTAATTGAGTGCATATTCCATAATTCAGCCCTCAGCATTACATTACTACATACGTTTGATCCTAGCTATTACAACTGATCTATTGTGCCTCTCAATCCAGTATTACATATGTGCTTGTGCCTGGAGTAATACAATACTTGACATATAAATATATTCAATATTGAGAGCTATATGATCAAACGATTATATTTCGCGGAGCAAATGCTTCAGGATTTAATAAAATGTCATCATGTGGTTTAATTTGGTCTGATATGATGCATGTTTATTGACAGATGAAATGAATAGATGATATCATTTGTTATTAGGGCATTCGTTGAGAATACATCAAAGAGAAATGAATAGAAATACATTAAAATGTTTAATATGGACAATATATACAGTAATTTTTACCTTCTGTCACCTTTAGGTAAGGAAGGTATTGTCTTTATAATACGATTTTACCATTTTTACGATGATGTCTGTATGTCTGTATGTATGTATGTGTGTCTGTGTGTTTGTGTGTTCAATACCACGATTCCAAAAATCATATTTTTTTCGTACAAGTTTACATCCAGAAGAACAAGTGATTAGACGTAGACTCATTTGAAGATTTAACAGTTAAATATGATTTATTGACATTTAACGTTATTATAACTTAAAGAATATATTATTCTCTATACGATTTGATTGCATTGTATACTTCATATTCAATAGATATAAAGTTAAAGAATTTTAAAGAAATTTTATAAATCAGCCAGCTATGCTAAACATGGAAACTACTAATATATTCATATAATTCAAATTGACAGATGTCAGTATAAATAAAAAGTAAATCAATGTGGCAGAGATGAGGATGTTGAAGTAGACGTTGGGAAGACACGGAAAGATGCGGTTTGAAAATGTCATGAGGAGAAATGAGAATATATAATATGAAATATGAATAATAGAAGGTTGAAGAATCAGAGGAAGATCAAAGATAAGATGAAAGGACTGTATTGCGGAAGATTTGAGAGAAAAGGAACTGAATGAGAACGACAAGTAAAACAGAAATGAGTGGAAGAAGAAATTAAAAAATAGCGACCCCCTAACGAATGGGGAAAGCTAAAGAAAAATATGTTAGTGTCAAGTGCAATTTGCATAGTTTATGAAATAATTTATACATAGTACACAGGATTGACGGAAGGTATTGTGCTGGCTACAACAGATTTTTTTGACTATATAATCTTCCGCTACCATAGGGAAATACATGTAGTTCTAAGAATATTTCTGTTACTCTATAAAAATTCTGTGTTCTGTGAGGAATGTTTGGTGAATTATTAATACCAGTGTATGTCAGTTACTCAAATTAAGTGCGTGTCGGAATTATTTAGATTATAAATAAATCAATTGACCCATTATTATTCTTTTTAAGTGTCATGGACTTGTAATATGAATATACTACAACATTCAATTACATATAATGATGTTCGCGGATGTATGTGTATAAATTTAATCTGCTTATAAAAGCTATATGAAACACAAAGGACACTATATATCTATAAATCAATAAATAGTATAAACATTAATGGTGAGAAATGCATAATTCATCTACGAAGCATCGAGGGAAATAGTATATCAAAACATAAGTTATAAAAGACTACGTATTTTAGCACAAATTACAAATTAGTACAAAATGCAATCAAATCGTATAGAGAATAACATTCTATAAAATTTATAAACATTATATGTCAATAAATGATGTTCCTTTTCTCTCAAGTCTGCCGCAATACAGTCCTTCCATCTTATCTTTGGTCTTCAACCTTCTATTACTAAGCTATTCATTCTTCATCCAATATAATCTTCATTTCTCCTAATGACATTTTCAAACCAATGTAATCATCTCGCTTGTATCTTTCTAGAAACTTGTAACACTAGAGTTATTTCCTTACCTATCTTTCGGTGTCTCCCCCAACATCTACTTCAACATCCTCATCTCTGTCACATTAATTTATTTTTTATTTATACTGACATCTGTCAATTTGAATTATATGAATATATTAGCAATTTTTATGGTTAGCATAGCTTACTGATTTATAAAATTTCTTTAAAATTCTTTAACTCTATATCTATTTAATATGAAGTATAAAATGCAATCAAATCGTATAGAGAATAATATATTCTTTAAGTTATAATAACGTTAAATGTCAATAAATCAAATTTAACTGTTAAATCTACAAATGAGGCTACTTCCGGTTCACCAATTATAACCAAAATATAATCAGTTGTTCTTCTGGATGTAAACTTGAGGAATACCAAAAAATAATAATTTTTGGAATCGTTATGCGATCCGAAACTTTCGACACATAGACATCGTATTATAAGGACCCTAAAACAAGCTTATTCACTAAAAAATCATTGAATTTTTTGACCAAAGACAATACCTTCCTTACCTAAAGGTGACGAAAGGTAAAATCAAACAAAAAAAAATTATTGTTCATCGGGGTGCATTGCACCCCCATGTTTTTGCTCATGTACTCGTCGCCCCGATTCATATTGACAAACCGGTGTCGGTACTTCTCTTCATCAAAAGTTATTTCATTTTAAATGTAAATGTAAATTTTGTCAATGTTTAAGTATAGGTTAAAAGTTAAACATTCCCCTACATATTAAGTTTTAATCCGTTTAGAACTAAATTAATTCATTAAGTAAACAAGTAAATTAAACCAAAATCTATTTCGGGCTTAATGGTTGATCCTAAGTCGTACTAAACGATTCCCGGCACAAGATTTATTAACATGTTCTGTCTTTGTCGGTCATTGGAGGTTGTGACGTTCTGATGTGCAATCACGATGTCAGACGGAGAAAAACCGTCACCCCTGCGTCGAACTATTGGAGGGAAATTAATTATTCCAAAGTTTGTAACTCGCAAAAGACTTCTAACTAAGGAACAGACCCACAGGAAGTTATAATTACAAAAATTATTGCCGCAAGATTCGAAATTATATTCAGGAGTTGATAAACTTTCTTCTAATTTTCTGGGTGCTCTACAGCAAAAAAGGGTTTGTTCGAGATTAAAAATTTGTCAATTAGCAGGACTATATTGAAATAATTGTTTAATAAATAGTTATTAACAATCGAGGAAACGATGTGTGTATATTCCGTGTTGTTTATTATTTATTTTCGCGTTACCGACGTCTTAGGCATAAATATTCGTAAATTATGGTCTGTTTCATATCCGTCAAATCATATGTTATTATTTTTGTTCCAATCTACAATCTACAACATTGGGTTTTAGGTGACATTTACATCGATGTCTTAGTCTTCACACTGAACAACTTTGAAATTAAGGGAAATGATTGTTTTTATGTTAACAACATTGCAGAAGTCACTAATAATAGATATAAATAAAAAAATCTGTTGTGACCTGCACAATACCTTCCGTCAATCCTGTGTATTATGTATAAATTCCATACATAAATTGCAAAAGATTCTAAATTTTCAGTAAAATTATTTCATAAACTATGCAAATTGCACTTGACACTAACGTCTTCTTCTTTAGCTTTCCCCATTCGTTAGGGGTTGCTATTTTTTATTTTCTTCTTCCACTCATATTCATGATAACATCTACTTCAATATCCTCAACTTTGCCACATTCATTTACTTTCATTTCAATTTGAATTATATGAATATATTAGTGATTTCCATGTTTTGTATAGCTGGATGATTTATAAAATTTAATTTGTTTAAAATTCTTTAATTCTATATCTATTGAATATGAAGTATAAAATGCAATCAAATCGTATAGAGAATAATATCTTCTTTAAGTTATAATAACGTTAAATGTCAATAAATCCAATTTAACTGTTAAATCTTTAAATGAGGTTACTTCCGGTTCACCAATTATAACCAAAATCTAATCACTTGTTCTTTTGGATGTAAACTTGAGGAATACGAAAAAATATAATTTTTGGAATCGTGGCATTGAAGTTATGCGATCCGAAACTTTCGTCACATACACACACACACACACACACACACATACATACATACAAACATCATCATAAAAATGGTAAAATAGTATGATAGGGACCCTAAAACATGCTTATTCATAAAAATTCATCATTGAATTTTTTGACCAAAGACAATACCTTCCTTACCTAAAGGTGACGGAAGGTAAAAACCAAATTCGCCGTTAAGGTGTTGGTATGTTGCGTTATTACAACAAGGGATGTGTGTATCCAGGTCTTATGTAGGCCGAGTGAGTTGAACCCCTGGATAGTCCAAAGTACATGTAACAAAATTGGTTAATTTTATTGAAGAACAATTTTATTTGTTATAATAAATATAGCGCGTAAAATATCGACGATCTATTTTTATGTACCTATATATTGTTTGTCCATCTATTTTCATTAGCCTAATTCTTAAACAGTGAAAGTTATTTGCTTGGTCAGTAGGCTGTTTGTCGATAATGTCTCAGCTAGGCTTTCTTGACGTCTATTTGAAAGTCGTGTGCTGTAAAGAAGCTCCAAGTTGAATTTAAAACAAGTTGTGTCCTTTGCACAAACCCTAATATATTCCTAACAGCTGAAGTTATGCGTACATCACAAAACGTCACTGAGAAAATATGTGTTACAAACGAAATCGAAATATGGTGGAGGCGTCGACATTATTGTTAACTTAATTTTAATTTTTTTAAATTGCTGAAATAAATATTTGTAAAGTACTTGGGTCTAATAAGGCTCAAAATGTATTAAAGTGCACATACCAAATATTATATTTATATTAGTTGGACCGGTGTGGTTTTCTAACGTATGTAACAAAATTTATCGGAAAAATTTCGTTGTCTATAATTTAATTAAAATCTAGTTGTCATTGAAAAGAAATATTCAATATTGTTTAAATTTTAATATGTCATATCATATTTGTTGAATATTAACATAGTTATGACGTACAAACTGGATATTCGAAAAAGTATATACAATTTGGTTGAACGAGTCTCAAAATCTGAAATAGTAAATATGTTTAGAAAAAAAAATATTGCTGTTTCGGCCATTTATAAAACTATAAGTGTATGTGAGGAAGGCATACCGTGTGTAAACCTTCCAAAAAGTGGACGGCCTAAAGCTTTGACTAATGCCCAGTAAAATAGGTTCGTGGAAAGTGCAAAAGACCGGTTGGGAACTTCGACTCGAAAATTGGCTCGCCGACTTCGGGTTTCACACATGACAATCAGCCGAGAACTGGACTTAAACATCGGAAGAGGAAGAAGTGTCCAAAATATACAGAAGATCAGTTACGTAGAATTCCGATATGTTGCCGTGCATTAAGAAGATATCACTTTACAGCTAACAGATTTTTGATCATGGATGATGAAAAATATTTCACGTTTTCTAATTCGGAAATTAAAGGTAATGATGGATTTTATACGAATGATATAGAAAATTGTCCAAATAATGTGAAATATAAAACAAAAAATAAATTTGAAGACAAGATTTTAGTCTGGTGCGCCATATCAGCGGCAGGTATTTCACGTCATTATGTTGGACATGTGAGGGGTAAGGCGGTTGATGCTAACATTTGTACCGAGAGATGCCTCCCGAAACTGGTTGATCTTATTAATACACATCATCCTAATGATAATATTATATATTGGCCGGATCTAGCATCTTGCCATTACGCTAGAATAACCAGAGATTGGTTAGATGCTCACATCTCATTTGTGCCTAAAAATGACAATCCCCCCAATGTTCCCCAGGCAAGGCCCATTGACGAATATTTGGTCAATATTAAGTAGAAAGGTTTAAGATATGGGAAGCCCAAAATGAAAGCTACGACGTCGAATATTTCAAAAAATTCGCGAGGTAGACAATATCACCGTCCATAACATGATGCGACATGTTAATCAAAAATTGCGTGCTATTGGAAACAATGAACCTTTAAGTATTTTTTAAATTATACATTCTGTTAATCATTTATTCTAAAAAAAAGTTGTTAAATAATTTGAATATATGATTTCTATATTTTTACATTTTACCAAAAAAAATTCCGAAAACTTTTGTTACATAAGTTACACACATAGATCATAAATTTTAATTTTTTTAATTTCCTATGTTAAGTACTTCTATTACTCTTTGAACCTTATAATTTGTGAAACGAGATCATTTTTATTGTGTATAATCTTTCTCTGTTACATAAAATGAATACTAGATAGAAATCGATATTCAAAACTATGAGTGGAATAGACAACAGATTAGCGTGAAAGTGCAGGTGCAAAATGATAAAATATTACATTTTTATTCTTCCTGACGGGGGCTTTATCTCCAGAAAATAATTTATTTGACTTCTGGATTATTCTTAGCATGCAGATTGTATATTTCAAAATGCATCTACACGTGTGCTTACAATTCCATGTTAAATGTACACCAGAAGGAGAATATGTTACATACGTATTCAATTCAATAGTTTTATTTTCTATTTTTGTTGTATTATAACGGAATTCAACTTGCGAATACATGTTTATACTTTGAAGTGCATACTTTGACAGATGTAGTTTCTTTATGAAATTGTAGTTTATTGTAAGATGTATGATGTATTATTGAAACGTGGATATAGGGTGTTATTTTTTTTAAGGTGTACATAGGAGTTTAAAAGTTTTTGAAGATTGTAGCTCAGCGTTTTAACTGACAATGGTTGTCGTATCGATAGATACCTTCCGCCAATCTGTATATAATATACAAATTTTATACATAATTTTTCAAAATTGCATGACATGTTCAAACTAATGTAATCGTCTGTCTTGTATCTTTCTAGAAATTTCAAACACTAGAGTTATTTCCTTTATTCTTTCATTCCGTACCGTACCTTTTCGTGTCTTCCCCATCATCTATCTCAACATCCTCATCTCTGCCACATTCATTTTTGTTTCATTGATACTGACATCTCTCAATTTGAATTATCTGAATATATTAGCAGTTTCCATGGTTAGCATACCTGGCTGATTTGTGAAATTTAATATCTTTATAATTCTTTAACTCTATCAGCGGTAATACTAAATAATTTCCTATTTCCAGATTAGGTATTCCGAGAATACCCTGTGTTAAAATGTCATTTATGGAGAGTTTATTCTAGAGTTAAGTCTTATTCCATGTTTATTATTATACATTTGTGGGTTAAGCTCATAATAAACTATAGGAATAGCTATTCCTGTGTTAAAAGGAAGCTATATATTCTTTAAAATTTACAACATTAAATGTCAATAAATGATATTTAACTACTTTTTTTCAAGAAAAACTGTACTGAGGGTACTTCCAGTTGACCAATTATAACCAAAATCTAATCATGTCTGCACACATAAACACACACACAGACGCACACACACACATACAGACATCAACGTAAAAATTCATTAAAAATTCACTATCGAATTTTTTGACCAAAGACCAATACCTTCCTTACTTAAAGGTTACGGAAGGTAAAAATAAGTGTAATTTATTTGAACGTGAACCATACTATATGTTATAATTTTATGAATATAACTTTGGATTATAGATAACAAATTCTGACAGATAAAATTTGAACCACCAACTTTTCTTGCTATTTATCATAAACTGTTGCCTTCATCTTGTGTCATTTTCAGGGCATCGAACCCGAACCTGAACCGAACCAAAACCGGAACGAAACCGTAACATTTTAGCGAACCCAAACCCAGAACCAAACCTTAAATATATTTTTTAATTGAACCTGAGTCGGAACTGAACCCAGTATTAATATATAATTGTAATATAGCCGATAATCGAAGCCTGTGTTGTCTGTTTGTGAAAATTGTGTTCGTGTTCTTGTCTTGCGTAAATTCCGGCTCGCATTTAATTATTTCTATATAAAGATTGTTATTCCAAAAACATTAATAGGTCGAACCGAACCTGAACCCAATACCTGAACCCGGAACATAACCACAAATTTTATTAGTGTTTGAAGCAGAACCGCACCCGAATCCGTCTCTCAAAAAATAAATTAACCTGAACCGAACCCAGTTTTTGGCGGGTTCGATACCCTGGTCATTTTTCTTGTAATATTACATTGCTTATTCATTAACCTAATTTTTTTAAATTTTATATTTCGTCATTCGTCAAACATGAAAGTTTATGTTACTCAGTTTCTTGGCAAGGAGTTCAGTATGGCGGAAGTGATAACCAACCGCTTCCGGTCACGTGTGTCCGGAACAGGAAGTCGAGTGATCCTTGCGCTGGCTTCAGGCCAACTGAAACACCAACTTTCAGGGCGGAATCTGAAGTTCCGTAACGCGGAAAGGTAGATTTTCAACAGTAGCTATTTTACTGTTATTACTTGGACGGAATACAAATTTTTTACTATTTGAAATAGAAAAGTAATAGAAGGAAAATAATAGCTGGTTTTATAGACTTTGAATTTAAAGTTTGAGATCGTGAAAACCAACAGAAATTGGAAGTTATTTTACGGAAAAACATATCGTAACTATTCGATTTGCTTTTTACCTCTCGCTAAGAAAGGTATTGGATTCATGCAAAAAATCGCATATCCAGATTTTAATGATTAAGGTCCTTACAATCCGATTAATATTTTTACGAAGATATCTGTGTGTGTGTTTGGATGTATGTGTGTGATTGTGTGTGTGTGGATGTATGTGTATATGTGGATGTTGGAAGGACAATTTTTCAAAAACTATAATACTTATAGGGCTATTCTGTAAGATCATTATGACATAACGAATCGGTAAAACGGTATATCGTCATGGTAATAACGAAAATCGTTTAATAGACTTATTCTGTAAACGATCGTTATGACATTTTTCATTGTTAAATCGTTATCATAACGATAATCGTTAAAGTGGTATTCTGTAAACAATAATTTAATTCTACATAACGAAAAAAAGATACCGATATTGTTATTTCTTAACGATTGGAAAAATCATTCGTTATCTAAACGTTTTGTCAATAATTCAGTATTTTTATTCATGTCAAAATAAAATTGCTATTATGTTGAATAGTGATCTCAAAAACCAGTCATATTACAGTTTCTGCAATATTAAAATAATTTAATAAGTTTTTATTCGTAGCGCCTAGCGCAAGCTTCCCAATTTGTCTACAGATGGTAGTAGTTGCTCTAGCATAACCTACAAAAAGAAAAAGAATGGTCCTGACAGCTGACAGGTTGACAGCAGACTCCAACCAGAACTAATCTAACCT
This sequence comes from Harpalus rufipes, assembly GCA_951394225.1. Taxonomy (NCBI): domain Eukaryota; kingdom Metazoa; phylum Arthropoda; class Insecta; order Coleoptera; family Carabidae; genus Harpalus; species Harpalus rufipes. Next base: position 1,793,434 of record OX596285.1, on the reverse strand, counting down.
AGAAGTTTTGTGAGTTATATTGAATTATTTTAGATATTTCATTAAAAATTATTTGATTTTAGGAAATAAAGTTCTTAACTTGATCCCAAGGTTATTATTTTTCAAAATGTGTTACATAATACGAATAAGAATATTACGATTATCGTTAAGTAGAAATAACGATTTCGTTGTGGTAACGATTCGTTTTTACAGAATAGGCCTGTTATCTGTTTAACTACGTATTTCTCAATCTGACATTACTGGGAAAAGCTGAAAAGGTTTTGGTAATAATTGGACAACCGGAAGTAACAGATCCTTAAAAAAAATCTTCCGATATAACCGGAAGTAGAATTCAGGGTCTTTTCACAGCAAAAAGTGGCATTTAACATGGCGAGCAACTTTGAAATTAAAATTATAGGTCTAAAATTAATAATAAAGAAAGCTATTAGTCCCTATTTTTTCAAACACGCTGTATTTTATTATTAATATTCTACATTTAATCGTGTAATAATAATAATAAGTAATTATGCAAGTATATCATAATTTAATATAAACTGTCATATTCTCGTATAATTAAATTAAAATAATGTATTCTCTGTAATTGATAATACACATGTCATTTTCATGTATGTATAACAGAATTATGTCAATAATATGTGTTTAGTAATAAAGTGGATTTATGAAAACAGAGTGATTAATTATTATTATAGTATAGTAGGTATGGAGATAATAAAAGTTTAATAATATAATGTAGTAGAACTTACCAGATCAGAGAAGTAGAAGATTTGGATAAGTTGGACGTTCGAATCTGAAACAAGAAAGGTAATCAATACAATTTTAAATAGTACATACAGTAAAATTTTTGAAAGATGTCTGATCAAGGTTATCTGTATCACGAACGAATTAACAAATAGGCATACATTTATCTCTTTCTTTTGCAAAGGCTATAAGAGTGTGCGATAAAGATGGATATAACACGCTTGTCTTTCAAAAATTCATATTGTTTCTACTAAGTTAGGACATTCCACTTTAAAACGATGCTCGTTGTTGATAATACTTTCGTTGTAACGTAAGTTTATTTATTAATTCAGATACATTACCTTGATTCATAGCCATACGAATAACGTTATTTTCTGCTAGAGTCAGACACTGACATTGTGTCATTATCTAATTTTTAACTTATTTGGTTTTACATTTCCTTATAAACTTACCAGTTGACTTATTTTTGAATTTTGAATGTATTAATAGTTAAATATTTAATATTATAGGTATATTACACATACCCTTCAGAAATACTATTACTCCCGACAATGAATTGGAAACATTTCGAAAAATTAGAAGAGTAGGACAAAATATCTTCACAGAATGAATTTAAATTTAAAAAATCTAAATATAAAGAATAGATATAAGTAGAATTTTTGGTGTAGAGTGTAGGTATTCAAGAAATGTTAAATACAATAGGGCGCGAGCAGTCATGTGACTTTATTGGCCTTGACAAGCAGATATGGGGGTCCATGTCAGAATGATAGCTAGTAATTATGTATATAGATGTCAAATATCATAATTTCTCATTCTAAATTTAGTGATTTTCCAATTCCATGTGGTTTATTTTCCTCGACAAGTAAATTCCACAATCCTGGTGACAAATTAACTACGCGAATTTAGAAAATGTTGAAATTACTAATTATCATTCTGAAACGGGCCCCCACATCTGCTTGTAACAATGTAACATGACTGTTCGTGCCCTATACTTATGTAACAAAAAAAAGGAAGTGGCGAGAGGTATTGTGCTGGCCACAACAGATTTTTTTACAAAGTAACTCATTATTTTACATTTGTTGTAATTAAAGAACAATTTTGAGTTGTGGGACCATTTTAAAATGTTGATGTCGTTTTTTAGGAGAATACAGTCATTAATAGAGTTGATGGTTTTATATTTTTTTTTGTCATCAGCATACAAAAGTATTTGAGAATGTTGAACACAGTCCACCACGGACTTAACGGACTAAATGATCGAAAAGGGTGTCCATTGTATATGAACTGTACCACACATTAATATTGTGTAGAAATTTGATCTAGAATGTTCAAATTTCCTCCTCTAATCACGTCCAACGTTTCGCATACCCATTTAATGTACTAAATTATTTTAACAACGTTGCATTTAGTAATTAACGAATATGATAGTATTTAATCGGAAGTGATGTATTTAGAGATGTAATTAGTAATATGATTATAATTAACGGCAGATAATTATGTGAAACGATTGAAATTGATTTGAAATACTCTTAAATCTTCATATAAGCTTGTTATGACATAATCTATACACTAGGATTTAGTTACATTGTAATCATTACAAAATACCAACAAAATTTAATATACTCATATCGGAAAACCAACCAAAACACGTCATATGCACGTCATCCCTTGTTGCAACATTAAAATCACTAAAACTGAAAAATAAAAGTTCATGTTTGGAATTAGCAAAGAAAAAAAATTGTTGTGGTCATCACAATACCTCTCGCGCCCTTTCCATTGTGGTAAATATAAGTATTGTATTTAACATTTTTTGTACACACAAAAAATTCTAATTACACCTTTATATTTACGTGTTTTCTACAATTTTAAATTCATTCTATGAGCAAGTTTTCTAAATTTCTTCTAAATGTTAGAGGTTTTTTCAATTCATTAACGGGATTGGCGTTATTTCTGAAGGGTTCATGTAATATATCTATAATTTTAAATATATAATTAATAATACAATAACAAATATTAAATATCCCAGAAAAAGCCTTCAGTACTATCTCTGAATTTTTAACACTGACATTAGTGACATTTATCTGTCAATTACAGACTTTTAATTTCTCAAGTAGTTACCATTGAGATGTTTGGGCTGTGAGCAGGCTGTCAGATTTACTACAACAGATTATTTTATAGATTATTTATTTATATCTTTAAATCTATAGAAGGTATAGTAAATTTTTTAAATGTGTGGGATAGAGAATTTTGTTTTTTAATATTTGTAATAACATAAATATTCAAAAAATAATATTTAGAAGATTTTTGTTAAAATACTACTACTTTCGGTTGTCCAATTGTTACCAGAATCTATTCAACTCTTCCCATTACTGTTAGATTGAGGAATCCGTAGTTACATAGGTCTTATAGATTTTGAGAAATCGTACGTCCAACAATCTAACACACACACACACACACAGACAGACAGACAGACATCACCGTCAGTGTCAGAATAATGATTGTTAAAATAAATACTATTAATTTGACGTATAAAGCATTACGCTTTTGTTCGTCTCTTGTTTCTAATTCCATGGCTAATACTATTAAATTATAATTCCGTGAATTTTCAAATTTTATTTCTGCAGTTATGAAGTAGCCGAAATATTTTTAGTGATTCGAATGTAGAAATCTTTGCTTTACAACATCCATTTGAAACTTTTTGTCCCATGTTAAACGCCTATGATTCATTTTCCGTGATACAATCTGTACGAATTCGTACAGTTCAAACAACAAATAGTAAGATATTGATGTTCCTTCTTTATTAAATCAGTTAATCTCATTTAAAAACTGCATCAAAATGTGAAGAAACTTAATAATATTATTCGAAGCATTTGTCTTTATCAGCTAAACTAAATTCCGATTTTTTTGGATGCAAATGATGATAAATGGATACGCACTCTATTCGAACAATGAGAATTGATCACCAGAGTATTCTTTACCTTTTCATTTTTATTCATATTTTGCGTCACCTTCCACGAAACAAAATGGAGACATGGTTTTTTATCGTTTCATTCTGACAGATTTAATTCGTAAAAAAATCTGATGTGGCCAGCACAATACCTTCCGTCAATCCTGTGTATTATGTATCAATTCCATACATGAATTACAAAAGATTCTAAATTTCCAGTAAAATTATTTCATAAACTATGCGAATTGCACTTGCCACTGATTTCAATCTTATATTTGGTCTTCCTCTGTTTCTTCTACCTTCTACTACTAAGCTATTCATTCATCTTCCAATATATTCTTCATCTCTCTCTTGTTCAAACCAATGTAATCGTCTCTCTTGTATATTTCTAGAAACTTGTAACACTAGAGTTATGTCCTTACCGTATCTTTCCGTGTCTCCCCCAACATCTACTTCAACATCCTTATCTCTGCCATATTAATTTACTTTTTATTGATACTGACATCTGTCAATTTGAATTATCTGAATATATTAGCAGTTTTCATGTTTAGCATAGCTGGCTGATTTATAAAATTTAATTTCTTTAAAATTCTTTAACTCTATATCTATTAAATATGAAGTATAAAATACAATCAAATCGTATAGAGAATAATATATTCTTTAAGTTATAATAACGTTAAATGTCAATAAATCATATTTAACTGTTAAATCTTCAAATGAGGGTACTTCCGGTTCACCATTTATAACCAAAATCTAATCAGTTGTTCTTTTGGATGTAAACTTGAGGAATACGAAACAATTATAATTTTTGGAATCAGGTATTGAAGTTATGCGATCCGAAACTTTCGTCACACACACATACACACACATACATACAGTAAAATTTCTGAAAGATGTCCGATCAAGGTTGTCTACGAATTGTATGACTTCAGATTTTTGCTCCGCCTATCAAGACAAATTCAGTAGTGTCGTTTGCTTAGTTTTTATGACGGTACGCAAGATACTACTGTTATTTTATTATTATAAAAATATATATTACAGGAAAAGCATTCAAAATTCAAAAATAAGTCAACTAGTAAGTTTATAAGCAAATGTAAAACCAAATATGTTAAAAATAAGATACTGACACAATGTCAGTGTCAGTGACTCTGACATAATATAACGTTATACGTACGGCTATGAATCCAGGTAATGTATCTGAATTAATAAATAAACTTACGTTACAGCGAAAGTATTATCAACAACGAGCATCGTTTATAAATGGAATGTCTTAACTTAGTCGAAACAATATGAATTTTTGAAAGACAAGCGTGTTATATCCATCCTTATCACACACTCTTACAGCCTTTGCAAAAGAAAGAGACAAATGCATGCCTATTTGTTAATTCGTTCGTGATACAGGTGCCCTTGATCGGACATCTTTCAAAAATTTTACTGTAGATACATACATACAGACATCATCGATGGTAAAATCGTATTATATGGACCCTAAAACGTATTTATTCGCTAAAAACTCATCATTGAATTGACCAAAGACAATACCTTCCTTACCTAAAGGTGACGGAAGGTAAAAAGAAAGCCTATAAACGAAATATTATTGAGCAATCCTATTCTTACGTGGAAAATACTATAATATCTTTTACAGGGATCTATCTATGTATACACACAGAGCTGTCAACAGAGGCACCATCTCAAATTTTGTGTTAAATAGGAAATATTTTCAAATTTGACGTCGTCGATTTCGAAGTTTCGAACCTATGTCGCAAAAGAAAAACGAATTTATTATTAATATGAAATAAATACCTTTCGATACTGTTGAAACTCCTAATCAATTCTTATTCCCAGTAGCCTCACAAACATCGGGTAAAACTTTGTAGTAACCCAATAAAGACGGTGACAATTGGCATTTTTCCAATATAGAGCAACGAAGAAAGAGTACGTTGACATACTGTACTATACGAGTAAAATGCAACCATAGTTTACTCTCGCGGAGTTTTCAAGTAAATTGTGAATAATTTTTCACTTTGATTTATGAGTAGAGAATATTTATTTGCAACAGGGAACAAGTAATAAATATAGAGGGAATATATGACAAAATAAACAAACAGATGGAAACTGTGTTTACCATGAAAAAGTTCTAAAATATGGATCAAACAGTATAGAGTAGAATCTGCCAATTTAGATTTTAGCTCAAGGTAGTTGTCACTTGAGTGTACCTATTCAAAAACTTGTTCTATGTCCAAAATAAAAATTAAGCTAATGCAGTTTATATTTGCAATAACTTATATTTTTTTACATTATAAGGGTGTTTCCTTTAAAACAACCAGCGCTTTTTTGGGCGAACTAATGACTTTAGAGAAAAATGTTATATACAAAAAATTACCAGGAAAAGGGGCTTAATTTATGAGGAATAATAAATAAAAAATTCAACCAGTGGTTCTCAAACGGTAGAATAAAATTATATTTTTTTAAGTGGCAACCTATATAAATTTCTTGTCCATTAGATAGAGAATTTTTTTCTGATTTCAACGATATAAATATGATATGGGGTTGTATAACAATTATTATTTCGAGAAAAATGATATTAAAAATCAGAAATAATTCTACAATATTGAAGTAGGCTATGCAATAAACAAGTGCAAACAAATGATACAGGTGACAGATAGTTGATGTAGTTCATTTGTTATTATGAATTTCTTGGTAAAACAAGTTATTTTAGATATAAGAAAATAATATACTATCGTAACCTAGGCAATAGTCGTATTAATAGTTGTTTATTGCATAGCCTACTTCAATATTGTAGAATTATTTCTGATTTTTAATATCATTTTTCTCGAAATAATTGTTATACAACCCCATATCATATTTATATCGTTGAAATCAGAAAAAAATTCTCTATCTAATGGACAAAAAAATTATATAGGTTGCCATTTAAAAAAATATAATTTTATTCTACCGTTTGAGAACCACTGGTTGAATTTTTTATTTATTATTCCTCATAAATTAAGCCCTTTTTCCTGGTAATTTTTTCTATATACCATTTTTCTCTAAAGTTATTAGTTCGCCCAAAAAAGCGCTGGTTGTTTTAAAGGAAACACCCTGTATATACAGATTGCATCAAAATAGTTAAAAGCTAATATCAAACACTGTAACAGATGAATTTTCTTTTTCCGTAGAAATTGCATATCAGCATTTTATTAAATAAGTACGTTTTAAGGTCCCTAGAATACGATTTTAACATTTTTACGATGTTGTCTGTGTGTGTGTGTATATACTACTAAAGACCTGTTTAACTACGGATTCCTCAATCTAACATTTGACAATCGGAAGTGGTAGTTTCTTAAAAAAAATGTTCTAAATATTATTTTTCAAAATTTATGTTAATAAAATAATAATCTTTAAATTCTCAATCTGATACTTTTAAAAAAAATATTATATCTTCTATAGATGGCGTCCAAAAGGGGAAAGGGGGGGGGAACGAATGCAGCGTTGGATAGCTGGAAGTGTCTACTATTTCGGTACGAAAACACGTTTTTGTCGCTGTAGTAGTATTTTTTCTATAGAGGTTAGAAACGAACGTGTTTTTTTCTCGTGCCGATAACAATGTGTGACGAAAAACAAGAGCAACGGATTAATGTGAAATTTCTCGTTAAATTAAAAAAAAAACTCCGACTGAGTGTTATAAGTTATTGAAAGAGGCTTATGGTGAGAATTCTCTATCTCGGGCGCGTGTTTTCCAATGGTATAAACGGTTTTCTGAAGCCCGAGAGAGCATCGAAGATGACCAACGTCCAGGTCGACCTGTCTCTGTTTCAACTCCGCAAACAGTGACCAAAATCGACATCAACGGCATCGTGATGACTGAATGGGTTCCCGAGGGTCAAACTGTAAACCAAACTTACTATTTGAAAGTTTTGGCTACACTGCGAGAACGAGTTTGTAAGAAACGGCCGGAGTTGTGGAAAAACAAGTCGTGGATTTTACACCAGGACAACGCACCTGCCCATAGAGGCACTCCAGTGCTCGAATACGCGCCCTACTCGCCTGATTTAGCACCCTGTGACTTTTTTCTGTTTCCGAAGATCAAGTCTGCCTTAAAAGGAACCCGGTTCGAGTCGATGGAAGAGGTGAAGCGAAAATCGGCGGAGCTCCTAAACGCTCTTACAAAAGAAGACTTCCAACATTGCTTTGACCAATGAAAAAAACGACTAGAACAATGTGTGGCGAGGGGAGGGGAGTACATTGAAGGGCAGCATTCGATTATAAATTAATTTTTAAAATAAAACTCTTTTTCATAAGCATTCTCGTTATTTAATAGCCAGACCTCGTATATAATAATATATAAATAATCTGTTGTAATAAATCTCGCCGCCCAAACAACTCCATGGAAACCAGTTGACATATTTAAATGTTTATAATTGACAGATAAATGCAAAATGTCAAAGAAATTTGAATTATTTGTATGTACAAGAAATATAAAATTCGTTAATTATGACCAGGGTTCAATCCCGACCGTCGCCAAAAATTATTTCGAATTTTAATGGCACAAAATTTACCCCTGTGGTGCACTTCCCACGACAGCAGTGAGTGCCCGACATCTGTGTACAAAGCAGATTGGCACACCCAGCAATGGGTAATATGTAACATAAAATAGAAATGGCGAGAGGTCATGATTTTTTGAAATCATAATAAATTATGCTCTTCTAGTCAATTCTATATTTTCATTCACAAACACGTAAGTATACACTTGACATTAGCATAAATACTTGCGCAAACTTTATGTAACTATTTGTTTATCTCATAATTTTCATGTTTCCTCTAAGCCTTGACTTTGTGCTTGTAGCTGTATTCATATTCATTACTGCTAACTAATGAATACCTAACACGCATACATGCATGTATGCAAGAAACTTGTAATTTCTAAAACCTTCTTAGCTCACGTCAGTATATGAGTGATTGTAGCCTTACAAAATTTCCTGCATTTCTGCCAATGTCGAGCGATAAATTCCTTGTTTTTTATTGAGCAATTGTTTACTTTACATGAAAAAATATAATTAAAAGAGTAGCAAGAAAAGCAACAAAAAATATACTGTTATATTTTGCCTAAAGGTGACGGAAGATATTGTCTTTGGTCGAAGAATTTAATGATGAGTTTTTAGTGAATATCCACAATACAATTTTATGTACATGTCATGGGGAGAGATGAAGAATATATTGGAAGAATGATTACCTTAGTAATAGAAGTAGTAATGGAAGGATTGTATTGCGAATGACTTGGTTTCCATGGAGTTGTTTGGGCAGCGAGATTTATTACAACAGATTATTCTATATTATTTATATAATACCTAAATCTATAGAAGATATATTTTTTACTTCCTTGTACGTAAGTAAAGGAAGTATTGTAATCGCGAAAAATTTCGGTTTTCAGATTTCAGCGGAAATATCCATTTTGATCATCCCTGAATCCATTTTGACTAATTTCGTCGTGACGTCTGTACGTACGTATCTCGCATAACTCAAAAATGGTAAGCCGTAGAAAGTTGAAATTTTGTATTTAGGACTCCTATAACATCTAGTTGTGCACCTCCCTTTCTGGTTATTACACAATTTCCAGAAGTGGTACTTTACATGAAACCTATAATAGATTTTAATGAAAAATTCTTTTAAAATATAATCCAAAACTTTTCAAATTTGGTAAACAAGACTTTTATGTCAATCGAAATAACATAATAGATTTTGGTTAAAATAGGCTAACCGGAAGTGGTACATTACTTGAAGTTGTTAACAGTTTTTCTTGAATAAAATGATTTTATTTTGATTTTAGAAATAAATGCTTCAAATAAAAGTTTTAGAGAATTAATTTCTGCGTCTAGCACATCATTGTTGTAATCAAATATTTCTTTGTTGTAATCAAAACTCTCTTTAAAAACTCCCTTTATGGTCGCTTACTGTTTTGAAGTTAAAATTAATATTTTGTAATTTATTTATTAAAAAAAATATGTATAGTTTAATAATCGTACAAGTCGTGTGGTGTCCACATCAGATTTTTTTAAATATATTGAGAATTTAAAGATCTTTATTATAGTATTAACATAAATTTTCAAAAATATTATTTAGAAGATTTTTTTTTAAGAAACTACCACTTCCGGTTGTTCAATTGTTACCAATAACTATTCAATTTTTCCCATTAATGTTAGATTGAGGAATCCGTAGTTAAACAAGTCTTTAATTTATTTATTTATCTATTTACACACACAGACATCACCGTAAAAATGTTAAAAACGTATTCTAGGGACCTTAAAACGTGCTTATTCAATAAAATGCGGATATGCGATTTTTAACATGAATTCAATACTTCTCTTAGCGAGAAATAAATGCAACTTCAATAATAAATCTTATTAATGTACAATATTTATTTATTAAAATACAAACATATGTCAATATCTTTTATATTTTGTTTATACATTTATTATTTAAAATGTTTGGAAGTCTGATTTGGCCATTTGAGACATAATAATCCACAAACTAAAAGACAAATTACAATTTAGTATCCATAAAATATATATTTTTGCACGATCAGGTTTTTTTTAAAACTTTACCGATAGGGTTTCCGTCTTGGAAAGTAAGTTTTGCTTACAAATTACTTATCAATAAGTGATGTGGTACTGATCAGTAAGTGATGTGACTGACGGTGAAAATTACGTAAATAAAAAATAAATGTACAATTTTTAAAGCATTAACGATAACAAAACAACGATCATACTTAAAAATGACAACTATTTTTTTTAAATGTCAAAATAATTTTTAAACAATTCTAAACTTTGTTATTATTGACGATCGTGCAAAAAATATAATAAGCATTGCGGGCATTAAGTGCTTCTTACAATCCTCAACCGGTAAGGTGCACTTACTGCCCTTAATACTTAAATAACTATTATGTATGTACAAAACTCACATATCGAAACAAAAGCCAAATATAAAAATGGAGGCAAACACCCTGCTTCCATTAAATATGGCAAAAGTATATTACTAAAAAATGATCCAAATTGTCCTGACATTGACATTAATGACAATGCCATTCCTCTAAAAAGGGGAGGAAACAATAAATAAAATAGTAATAATTATTAGAAATCTGTATACAGCATTTACCAGGGGGGTATTGATAATTTTTTAACTTCTACGGGTGTAACAATATAATGGAATATTATATGAAAAGTTACACAAAAAGTATTTTAAAGCCAGTGGTACCCAACTTATGGATCAATGTTACATTTTTTTAAATGGCATAATATCCCTTACATTGCGAAAAAAATCGATAAAAATTAATTCAAAGTTAGGATTATTTGTATGTACAAGAAATGTTAAATTCGTTGCTTATATGGTGACTTTGTTGTCCTTGGCAAACAGATATGATTTTCCGTGTTAGAATGACGGCTAGTAGTTATTTACAATGTCACAATTGTCAAAATTTTTCATTCAATATTTCAAAATATTCTGATGTTTATTTGTCGTCAATAGTATGGGTCGAGGAAAATAATCCACAAGGATTTGGAAAATCATGATGTTTTAAATGAAAAATTATACTTGACACCTATGTACATTATTAATAGCTGCCATTCTAACACGGGCCCCAATATCTGCCAAGGCCAACAAAGTCACATGACTGCTCGCACCCTATGCAACATAAAATGAAAATGGCGAGAGGTATTGTGCTGGCCAGAACAGGGTGAGTATTATCATAAACACAAATTAATGTACATAATAATACATTTGTTTTAGTGTAGGTACATAAATTTATGTTTGTGCATTTGTAAGATCTTATTTGTTGAAGATAACAGTTTTGGAAGAATAATGCTGTATGACAGATTTCGAATAATTGTTAACACACAGTCTACTGAGTGAGATGTCCACTGTACCTTAACGAAGTTGGAAATAATTCTACTACTATAGTCATAAGAGTAGAAAAACTCATTATTGACAGAAAAATACTAATAACGGCTGCCACAATCAAAGAAATTTCGCTAGTAGTAAAATAAATACTTAAAGATGCACATCCACTAAGATTTAGCATAAATACTGTAACATATACACACATTATTCAATATTGGAATGTATATATTTCTGAGATAGTTAAAATATCAAAATAAACTATGCATGTATGTATTGTCCATAATTTTCTAACCAAACAAACATGTATAGGTGAGACTTACATTCTCCTATGACTGGAAACTGGAAATCCGCGTTTGAGTATGTCCCTATTTAGTCTGAATGTCTTAAAACTTATTAACACAATCAACACACATAATTTCATTAAAAGAAACACTTAGAAATCACAAAAACACTCAATAAATACCACTTACACTTAATAAACAAGTAAATGTCATATGTGTTAACAGTGCTACCAAATTTGTGCAAGTTAAAACAAAAGAAAGTGTATTTTGTTTAATACTAGTACCGACTGATGGCGATAGTAAAAACATTAAATAAAGATTTTTTTTAAAACAAATTATAACTGAATCATACGTTGCTTACTTTGTATTTAAATAAAAAAAAATCTGATGTGACCAACACAATACCTCCCGCCATTTATTTTTTATTGATTTAAATACATATACCTATGGGGTCTCGTGGCCGCGTGCCTGAGTGTTTGGTCGCGAATCTAGGAACCCGGGATTCAATCCCTACCAACACCAAATATTTCGAATTTTAAATGGCACACAATTGATTCCTGTGGTGCACTCTCCACACCAGAAATGAGTGATTAAGTTCCTTTCCATATAACTATTGTTCTATTTACAATTTTCTTTTTACAATATTATTATTATTAATTTCAAATGATTATTTTTTTGACAGTGACATTTATCTGTCAGTTACATACATTTGAATATTAGCTGTGTAATTTTAAAACATACACTCTGGGATTTATAAAATTGATTATTTTATTAATTTATCTATAAAATATATAGATAAATTATTAATGCATGTAGAAAATTCAATAATCTTTTTGTAATCGCGAAAAAATGATATTTTTCAAGAATCTGCTACTTCCGGTTGTCCAATTGTTACCAAAACCTTTTCAGCTCTTCCCATTAATGTCCGATTGGGAAATACGTAGTTAAACAAATATTAAGTCTTATAATTTTGAGTAATCGTCCTTACAACGTCCCAGACATATACACACACACAGACATCATCGTAAAAATGTTAAACTTGGATTATAGGGACCTTAAAACGTGCTTAATCAATAAAATCTGGATATGTGATTTTTAGCATGAATCCAATACCTCTTAGCGAGAGGTAAAAATTGTTTCTTTTTCAGAAATAGTTGAACAAAAGATGTTGATTAAGCTTTTTTTTACACATTTTGGTCAAAATTCTTACCCTTTTTTATACACCCTGTATGTATAAAGCATCCCTTAAAATTTTACAGGACACAATATTTGAAGAAAAAAACTGTTTTCTTATTAAATTGTTCAATTCAATTTTACAAGTTATTTTGGTTAGAAAATTACGAAGAATACAAATTAGGATTTTAGTTTAATGATTTTTGTCTTACCTATTAGATATTTTTTTGGGAAATAGTTAATAATAGTCATCAAAAATATAGTACCTGCAACTGTGACTATAGATATTATTAAATTATTTATATATACTTTGGTATTTGGTAAAATCTAAATAATATAATATATTAGTTATTATTCGTATTGTTACATGTTTGCATTATTATGTATGAAATATACTTACATTTGTACAATTGGTATTATTGAAATTATTAATGGGAATACTAATATTTTTGTTAAAAGAATATTCAATGACATCGCACAATGTTCCATTTGATCCATTGATCTTATAATATTCATCCATACTAGTAAAAATCTGTGGAAGCCATAATCTTATACCATTAGTGCTAAAATATAAAACACATATATAGAATACATATCAATATTTATTAATAATCATATGGTATTTTTATACTAGGTAAGGAAGGTATTGTTCTTAGTCGAAAAATTCATTGATGAGTTTTTATTGAATAAACATATTTTAGAGCCCATATTATACGATTTTACCATTTTTGCGATGATGTCTGTATGTATGTATGCATGTATGTATGTATGTTTGTATGTATTTTTGAAAGATGCCCGGTCAAGGTCGTCTACGAATTGTATGAATTCAGATTTTTGCTCCGCCCATTATGAGAAATTCAGTAGAGTCGTTTGCTTAGTTTTTATGAGGGTACGTACGATACTACTGTTATTTTATTATTATAAAAATATATATTACAGTAAAAGCATTCAAAATTCAAAAATAAGTAAACTGGTAAGTTTATAAGCACATGTAAAACCAAATATGTTAAAAATAAGATGACAAAATGTTTGACGGCTATGAATCAAGGTTATGTATCTGAATTAATAAATAAACTTACGTTACAGCGAAAGTATTATCAACAACGAGCATTGTTTTAAAATGTCGTAACTTATTCGAAACAATATGCATTTTTGAAAGACAAGCGTGTTATATCCATCCTTATCGCACATGCTTATAGCCTTTGCAAAGGAAAGAGATAAATGTATGCCTATTTGTTAATTCGTTCATGATACAGATGACCTTGAAGGGACATCTTTAGTAATTATTTATACATACCCAACCATTATTCCAAAGTTTATGACCATACATAAACATATATTTGTTAGGTGTGGTTGCAAAAATAAAGACTTTATTTGCATTAATCCATTTTGCAAAAATTTAAAGAGATTTGGTTTTAAAAAGAATATATTTTCATATATTACATCCATAGCAAGATTTATATCTGCTGTTTCGTTAATTAATTCTTTTATCTACAATATGTATTATTTTATATTTAAAGTACCTCCACCAAAATTTTACACTTTACTTACTGGATATTCGTTTTCACTTAACCCGGTATTACACGCGAAAATCTTTTTAAATATTGTCAAGGCTTCGTCATTTCGTCCTTTATTCATTAAATATTTAGGACTTTCTGGTAAATATGAAAATATAATTGTTGATAAAACCATTGGTAGTGAAGCTAGTAGCATAAATATTTGCCACGAATGGAGAACTAAAATAAATGTTATTTTAATAGTATTTTGTTTTTGTATGTGAATATTAAAATATAAAATAGGAAGGTGTAATTCTGTATTTATTAAAAATATAGGCTAGTCTAGAATACCTACCACTCAAGAATTTTATTTTGATGGGTATATACAGGGTGTAACAAAAATAGCCCGTAGATTATTATTAATATGATAAATTTAGGTATACTTTGGTTCACGAAAGATGCCTAGTCATGGTCACTTGATCGAAGAAAGAATACACAGCACTTTATACACTAGTAGCTTAGCAACATTTCATGTTAGAAAGAGAAAGATTATTTGACGTATGTCTATACATGTTGTGTGACAGATAAACGTAAATGGTGACATTACTTTCCAACACATTACATATAATAATGACGTATGTCGTAGAATTACAGATATCTAATTATCTACTGCACTGCCCTCTGTCCTAATAGTTACCCAGTGACGTTGACATTTAAATCAAATTATTATTCCATGGTTTTTGTCAAGTCTATGTTTATGGGTTTTGCAAATACATAGGTGAAGAGCATAAATCTTTGAGAAAGGCATTATTTAAAAAGAAACAATTTTCAAATAAATTACACTTATTTTTTTCAGTTAAAATGTATCCATAAATATTTCATGTTGCACGTCTATGTATACGAAATGCAGTGAAGTTATCTGCTAATAATATTATACCATACGGTTAATAAATGACCTTGAATTGTCATCTTTCGTGAGCCAAACTATAATAACATTATATTTAAATCCAGTACACTTTACTAATACATAAAATAAAAAATCGCCCAAATATAGTCTTAACTATTGTAATCTAAAAATTTATTTCTTCTTGCTGTTAATATTTTTTTTCAGAGAGAACGAATACATTTGGGGTTAGGTTCGTAGTAGCAAAACCATTAAAAACACTAAATTCCACAAAACTTAGAGTGCAGAAAGCAATATTTATAGCTCTGTATATAAATATCTGCTTCCGCGCTTGAATGTTGTATTTTTTCTTATATTTTATCTAAAAGAAATCATTGTAACAAAGAAAAATTGAATTTCA
Organism: Harpalus rufipes; assembly: GCA_951394225.1. NCBI lineage: Eukaryota > Metazoa > Arthropoda > Insecta > Coleoptera > Carabidae > Harpalus > Harpalus rufipes. The sequence goes on along the minus strand of OX596285.1, from coordinate 1,777,608 downwards.
AGGGTGGTATGTATTTTAGAATCCAACCATATATGTAGGTACAACATGATGAACATACCATAATATTTAGTGTATAACCCTTGTATTGGTAATATAAACCATGCCAAAAAGGCCAAGTAAATCATACTACTCGTCATACATACTCCTATAAATGCTACGACTGTTGAACGATATTTATTAGCATAAAATTCTGACATATATGCAGCTATTAAAGCATACGGACCGCTAGCCCTATAAGTATATAATGTACAGTCTCAGTATGATTAGTATTATTTTAATTGTAAATTATTACTTACGCAAATCCAGACAATACTTTGAACATAAATTGTAGGTAGAAATTATGCATTAGGGCTCCAAGAACACTAAATATAGTTTGCCAAACATATGTGACGAGAAGTATCTTTTTGCGACCTAGTACATCGCCTAAGAAACCCCAAAAATAACATCCAACAATGCACCCTAAAAATATTTATTTTATTTTCCTGATAATATTCGTTAATTGTTTAGTTATAGTGTCGAGGGATGAACTGATCGAGAGATAGAAAGGAGAGTGAATGCGGGATGTAAGGTGCTCTGGGTACGTTTGCACGAAACGTTAACGTATCAAGGGATGCTCGGTTAAGTGTATATAATGGGGTACTAGTGCCTGCTTTGATGTATGGAAGCGAACGCTGGGCATGGACTGGGAAGCATAAAAAGAGAGTGACTGCCGTGGAAATGAGGTATTTACGTGGTGTATATGGATATGTAAGACGGGATCGCGTAAGGAATAATGTTGTTAAAAGAGTTGGTGTGAGTCAGTTGAGATGGTTTGGGCATGCGGAGAGAATGGCGAATGAACGGCTTGTTAAGCGTATATATCTTGGTGAAGTTGAGGGTTTTCGATTCCGTGGTTGACCAGTGTGTAAGTGGATGGATGTGGTTGGTAGGGTAAAGAGAGACAGTTTCCAAGTGGGAAGAGAAGAATGTATGAATGCGATTATGAGTGTGGCCGAGGCGAAAGAAGTCTGCTTTAGATAGGAATGTGTGGCGAAGGATGATTGTTTCCTAACTATTATTGTGATCCGGATGCGGTATTTCGCTACCGAAAATCGGTCACTTTAATATGTTTGTTCTTATTGTTTTCGGGTTTGTGCGAACCCACTAAGTGGGACACGCGTGATTTTATGTATGTATGTATGTATGTACAGTAAAATTTTTGAAAGATGTCCGATCAAGGTTATCTACGAATTGTATGAATTTAGATTTTTACTCCGTCCATTCTGACAATTTCAGTAGTGTCGTTTGCTTAGTTTTTATGAGGGTACATAAGATACTACTATTATTTTATTATTATAAAATATATATGTTACAATAAAAGCATTCAAAATTAAAAAAAACGTCACCTGGTAAGATACTGACACAATGTCAGTGTCAATGATACTGACAGAAAATAACATTATTCGTACGGCTATGAATCAAGATAATGTATCTGAATTAATAAATAAACTTACGTTACAGCGAAAGTATTATCAACAACAAGTATCGTTTTAAAGTGGAATGTCTTAATTTAGTCAAAACAATATTTTTGAAAGACAAGCGTGTTATATCCATCCTTATCGCACACGCTTATAGCCTTTGCAAAGGAAAGAGATAAATGTATGCCAATTTGTAAATTCGTTCAAGATACAGATAACTTTGATCGGACATATTTAAAAAAAATGCTGTACATTTGTATTTACTATACTACAAAAGGGTTCTCCACTCTTTTTAATTAAAAAAAAATCTAAATAGAAAGTAGAAAACTGTACTAAAGGAGCACACCATATACATACATCCGTTCAGTAGCACTAAAATAATAAAACTGACAAAATAATTAATCTTTGTAATATGCAGGTATTAGATAATAATCAAAATATAATAACAGCCAAAATAATGAATAATAATAAGATATAATTCATGTATACCTATTATATAAGTTGTTTATTGTACCTACATTTTTACCTCCCGCTAACCTTGGTAAGGGAGGTATAGGGATCATGCTAAAAATCGCATATCGATTTTAACATTTTCACAATAATGTCTGTCTGTGTGTGTGTGTGTGTGTGTGTGTGTAAATGTGGATTTTCTGGTCACTTTAGCTCAAATACTATCAACCGCAGAATTTTGAAACCTTGTATTTTGACCTTACTCTAATATGGAAAGAAGCCATGTTATTATTAAAATTAAAGATTATTGAATATTTTACAGGCATGCATTAATAATTTTTCTATATATTTTGTAGATAAATTAATAAAATAATCAATTTTATAAATACCGGAGTGTATGTTTTAACGATAAACACAATTTCGTAGTTACACAGTTCATATTTCAAATGTATTTAAAAGAAAATTGTAAATAGAACAATATTGGTGTGGAAAGGAACTTAATATACATAGTTTCCAGTATTAGTAAATAAGACAGGTATGTATTTAAATAAAAATAATAATAAATATATTAGAACGGCATATTACTCATTGCTGGGTGTGCTACTCTGCTTTGTACACAGATTTCGGTAATGATAGTGACATATTTATATCGTGCGGGCGTTTACCAAGCGTCGCCTTATTGCTGGCGTGCGACAATTTTATGCCATTTAAAATTCGAAATATTCTCCATACGTATATGTATTTAAATTAATACAAATTAAATGGCGGAAGGTATTGTGTTGGCCACATAAAAATTTTACCTATAAAAAACGCTGAATTAAGTAATCCTTTTTGTTGTAAACTCAAGTTCAAGTCACACTGTGCAACAGGCACAACGTATGACATTATAGTATTGTCAGTAACAGCTGTCATGCTGCAAGGAATTGTACATAGTAGAAGAAAATAGTTGTACTTTCCAATATTTGTAGCAGAAACTGCGGTCTCGAAATCTGCTTTTGAAGAATCTGTAATATATTTACATGATAAACAATTCTATGATTATGTGTTCGCCCCAACGTTGCGATCTTAAAAATACATGCCAATAGTATTAGCCATGGAATTAGAAACAAGAGACGAACAAAAGCGTAATGTTTTATTACGTCAGTGTCAGAATAACTATTGTCAAAATACATACAGTAAAATTTTTGAAAGATGTCCGATCAAGGTTATTTACGAATTGTATGAATTCAGATTTTTGCTTCGCCCATCACGACAAATTCAGTAGTGTCGTTTGCTTAGTTTTTATGAGGGTACGTAAGATACTACTGTTATTTTATTATTATAAAAATATATATTACAGGAAAAGCATTCAAAATTCAAAAATAAGTTACCTAGTAAGTTTATAAGCAAATGTAAAACCAAATATGTTAAAAAAAGATACTGACACAATGTCAGTGACTCTGACAGAATATAATGTTATACGTACGGCTATATGAATCCAGGTAATGTATCTGAATTAATAAATAAACTTACGTTACAGCGAAAGTATTATCAACAACGAGCATCGTTTATAAATGGAATGTCCTAACTTAGTCGAAACATTATGAATTTTTGAAAGACAAGCGTGTTATATCAATCCTTATCACACACTCTTACAGCCTTTGCAAAAGAAAGAGATAAATGTATGCCTATTTGTTAATTCGTTCGTGATACAGGTGCTTGATCGGACATCTTTCAAAAATTTTACTGTACTAATAATTTGACGTATAAAACGTCACGGTTTTGTTCGTCTCTTGTTTCTAATTTCATGGCTAATACTATTAAATTGTAATTCCGTGAATTTTCAAATATTTCTGCAGTTATCAATTAGCCAAAATGATTTTTTTTATTTATTCAGATATAGAAATTTTTGCTTTACAACATCCATTGGAAACTTTTTGTCTAAAATAATTAGGGGAGCAATGCGCACGGAAAAACTGATTTCCCATGTTGGACGCTTATGTTTCACTTTCCATTATACACTCTATATAAAATACTTATTACCAATTACCACTGACATTTTCAAATATATATAAATTATATCTTTCTTTAAATGAAAATTGATAAATTACCATTTTTCTTATCACTCATTTTAACACCAATTATTACGACTGCTTCTAATGCTGAAACAAAACTAAACAAATATGAATTCATTTGTAAAGTTTAATTTAAATTATGATAATAATATGTTAAAATTAATTGCAATTTTGTGAATTAAAAAGTAAAATCACAGAATCAACAATGAATTCAACCTTATCGCGTCCTTGAAATAAAATCTGAAATTATTTTTTTTTGACATTTTTGGAATGCCCAGCAATAGCAATCGGAGATATTTTTACATATGTGGTTTTGCTGTTCTTGTTTATTATGTAAGGTAAACAATTTTTTGTCCTCAATATGAGAGATTTTATTGACAATTCGTGATGTCAAAACAATAAAAAAATGGGAAATAATGGGTGACTAAGATTTAAAAATAAATATCATGTTTTATGGGGTCTTGGGGTCGCGTGCTTGAGTGTCTGGTTGTGAATTTGGGGACCGCGTTCGATTTCGACCGACGCCAAATATTTTAAATTTTAAATTGCACAAAATGAGTGCCCGTGAGGTGACGCCTGGTATACGCCCGCACGGTACAAATATGTTATCATTATTACCGAAATATAACAATTGTGACATTTATGTAAATAACTACTAGCCGTCATTCTGACACGGATCCTCATATCTGCTTGCCAAGCCCAACAAACCAACAAAGTCACATGACTGCTTGCGCCCTATAAGTAACGAATTTAACATTTCTTGTACATTCAAATAATTGAAATTGTATCTCTTCTTTCGTTCTATGAGGAATTTTGTCCTACTATTTTAATATGTTCAAAATTCTTCAAATCCATTGATATTATTAGCGGTATTTCTTAAGGATATGTGTAATATTAACATACCTATAATTTAAATATAATAATATATATTAAATGTACTCGTACCTCCCAGAAAAACCTGATTTTTGACACTGACATTTTGCATTTATCTGTCAATTACAAACATTTAAATATCTCAACTGTTTTTTGGGTAATGAGATTTATTACAACAGATTATTCTATATTATATATATATTTCAAAAAATTATATTTAGGAGATCTGTTTCTCAAGAATCTGCTGTTTCTGATTGTCCAATTGTTACCAAAACCTTTTCAGCTCTTCCCATGAATGTCCGATTGGGAAATACGTAGTTAAACAAATATTAAGTCTTGTAGTTTTTGAGTCCCACACACATACACACAACACAAATACATACATACATCCACACACACACAGACATCATCGTAAAAATGTTAAAATCGAATTGTAGGGACCTTAAAATGTGCTTATTCATTAAAATCTGGATATGCTATTTTTAGCATGAATCCAATACCTCTCTTAGCGATAGGTAAAAAGTTTGGTATATTTGAGAACAACTGGTCGAAAAAAAATTGATTTTCTTTAAATTTGTCTTGTAGCTCTTATAGTTCTCGAGATATCAATGGTAGAATTTAATTGTTTTACAATTTTCATTCGGATTTATTTTTTTCAATTGTATCAAAAATTTTGAATTTATTATTTCTTTTCTTCAAATACAATCATAAATTTTATTGTATATCTAAAACTCGTAATAATTCACCATAGACACTAATTTCATTTTCCAATAAATAAAGTAAAACAAAAACTTCGTAACGAAGGTAAAGACTGATAATGTAATATTTTCCTTGTAATCTCAAGGCCTTCTCGATGTATTTAAGTCAAGCTAGCAGCTGATTTTAATTTGTTGTTTAATAGTTAGCTGCTTGTGATGTTATAGTAAAGTTTCAGAGTGCGTTTAAAGTGATCTGTGCAAGATGTTCAACAAAATGAAGAAAATGAAGAATAATAACGATAAGGAGAATGTGTTAGGTAATGTATTATTATTCTATTGTATGAAGAAATAGTTTTTTTAAATAATTTTTCATAGATATGTTAATTATTATTATGAAATTAAATAATTAATATTAATATGTGAATGTATTTTATTAGCATTAAATAAATTTAATATTCATGTATACATGTTTTATTTATCATAATTAAACAATTTTCAACTCATTGTTATACATTTTCAACAAATTATAAAACTTATATAAATAGTAAGACCTTACCACACAAATCTTTCGACTGCTTTAAGCAAAAAGTTTGTGGCCCGACCCGAAGGCGAGGACTACGGTTTGCGAGGGTGCATTATGCCATTCCAAAAGTGTTATAGACTATACTTTCTCTAACAAAATTTTAGAAATTATACATAAAATGTTGATTGATAATAACAATATATTATCATATACCATTAAATATTTTTTATGTCTCACTAAAGTATTATGCACTATTTATTGCTAGGATACGGTGTATATAAACATATACGAGGGCATAATGAACTCATTATGCCCTCCCATTATGCCCCGGTTGTCTTGGATATGTTTATATACACCGTACACGATCATCGTTAACACAAAAAAAATAAACGTTGATAATAAATAAAACAATTAATTAACATCCTTAGCAACGCCAAATTTTGAGCATTAATGTAATCAAAATTATTATCAATTAAAACTTGTTTCAGATATTCTAGTGAGACATAAAATCTTGTATGCACCACGAGCGTTACTAGATGATAATACACATTGGACGACATCTATCCCTCGGGCCAGAGGCCCTCGGGCTAGATCCTCGTCGCCCTCCTGGCATTATGATCATAGTAACGCCCTTGGTACATAAAATACTATTTTGACGCGTCCATAAATTGCTTATAATAACTCCATATTTTTCTTTTGATTTGGTAATAACTGACTCCCTGTATCATTAGCAAGTTCCCTTATTTCTGGTGACGTACATTCCATATCTATATCTTCATTTCCACTTTATACTTACTACAAAATGACTTCAGTTAATTTTCTAAGTAATATATTATTATTTAGATAAACTTATAACTCTGGACAACTCCAAAAACCTGTAAAACTTAACAAAAAACTCTAAAAATGTTCAAAACTTTAAAACGTCAACCGCGAATACAGAAATAAATAAATATAAAACAAAGAGTCATAACCATAGCAACCGAACCAAGATATTTGATATACCGCGCTAATATGCGGCTATATAGATTGTGTCGAAAGCCGTGCGGAATTATTCCAAACGGCGTACGGAATTATTCCACACGGTATTTATTGCATTTTGGGTTCACTCATCCATCCAACAACTTCTGTCTCATCATCTTGACTTTTTCAGTGTCTACAGAACCTGCAGATTTTGAATCAGCGATACAAGCAGCAGGCTTTGGAAAATTCAATTATTTTTTGTTATTAGTAGCGTTAATATCATCTATTTCAAATTCTTTTTCTACTACAACGATGTCGTATGTTGTACCAGTAGCTGAATGTGATTTAAACCTGACTTTAGCAGATAAAGGGATGTTAAATGCCAGTGGATATTTAGGTAAAGTAAGATTTAACAGTTATTTTGTATACAAGACGATGAAATTATATTTTGCGAGCCAATAAGTAAATTTTATCGTCAAATATACAAATATTTTTTTACATAAGTGATATGTCACGATTTTTTTTTTAAAAGCCGTGCGAAATTATTCCAAACGGAGTGCGAAATTATTCCACTTAACGAATACTTTCAAAAATTCATATTGTTTTGACTAAATTAAGACATTCCACTTTAAAACGATGCTCGTTGTTGATAATACTTTCGCTGTAACGTAAGTTTATTTATTAATTCAGATACATTACCTTGATTCATAGCCGTACGAATGACGTTATTTTCTGTCAGTTGACACTGACATTTTGTCAGTATCTTATTTTTCACATACAGTAAAAATTTTGAAAGATATCCGATCAAGATAATCTACGAATTGTATGAATTCAGATTTTTGCTCCGCCCATTCTGACAAATTCAGTAGTGTCGTTTGGTTAGTTTTTATGAGGGTACATAAGATACTACTGTTATTTTATTATTATAAAAATGTATGTTACAATAAAAGCATTCACAATTCAAAAATAAATCAACTGGTACGATTATTAGCAAATGTTAAACCAAATATGTGAAAAATAAGATAATGACACAATGTCAGTGACTCTGACAGAAAATAACGTTATTCGTACGGCTAAGAATCAAGGTAATGTATATGAATTAATAAATAAACTTACGTTACAGCGAAAGTATTATCAACAACGAACATCGTTTTTAAGTGGAATGTCGAAACAATATCAATGTTTGAAAGACAAACGTGTTATATCCATCCTTATCGCACACCCTTATAGACTACAGAGGCGAGAGATAAATGTATGCCAATTTGTTAATTCGTTCATGATACAAATAACCTTGATCGGATATCTTTAAATAATTTTACTGTATTTGGTTTTATATTTGCTAATAAACTTACCAGTTGACTTTTTTTTGAATTTTGAATGAATATTTTAAGACAACCTGTTTATAATGATAATATTGTATTTTCCCATGTTTTTACGAGTATAAAAAACTATATTTGTCTTGTAATTAGGTAAATTACTTCTGCATACAAATAAGAAAAATAAAATTGTTAGAGTATCCTTGATTCATTTAAAACACAAAAACAAATCAGTTCGCGTTCCAGTGACGTAGAAAATCTCAAGAAGTATTATTCGTACATTATATTAATCAATTTTGTTCTATTTTCATTCATTAATATATCAGACATCAAAGTAGAACAAAATAATATTATAGAGAATCCTTTGTTAGCCCTTGTTTATTTGATCTTCTTTGTTGCCATAGTTACGATAATAAATGCATTTGATAAAATGTCAATGAATCTTCAAGATTAATTATTTCTAATAACATTAATTAGTATTCCCAGAATTGCAAGTGCTAATTAAGTGATGACGGTTTTTTAGTTAGAGCAACTTAAAATTAACTGGCATCATTCTAAATTCTTGAGAGCAATTGATAATAGCGCGTTTTTATTGGACATTATACGCATTCCACTAATTTTTAACAATTAATTAAACGAATTGATGTTACGTTGCTTAATTTTTTTAACCAAGCGATAGAATATTTGAATATTTTTTTTATAATTTTATCTGAAAGAATAAGTAAAACTATTAATAAGCAAGTTATGGTTCCCCAAAATTGTGACGTCACGAATGTAACTTTTCACGTCAAATTTCTAAATTATATTTATAAAAAATCCTTTCGTTAACCTGTATATTATATATAAATTCCATACATAAATTTTCTTGCAAAAGATTCTAAATTTTTAGTAAAATTATTTTATAAATAAACTATGCAAATTGCATTTGACATTGACATCTTCTTCTTCTTTAGATTTTTTTATTCGTTAGGGGTCGCTATTTTTTATTTTCTTCTTGCACTCATTTCTGTTTTGCGTGTCCACTCAGTTCCTTTTATTTCAAGTCTTCCACAATACAATCCTTCCATCTTATTTTTGGTCTTCCTCTGTTTCTTCAACCTTTTATTACTAATCATTCTTCTTCCAATATATTCTTCATCTCTCCTCATGACATGTTTAAACCAATGGCATCGTTTCTCTTTTATCTTACTAGAAACTTCTTACATTAGAGTTATTGCATTCCTTACCATATCTTTCCGTGTCTTCTCCAACATCTATCTCAACATCCTCATCTCTGCCACATTTATTTACTTTTCATTGATACAGACATTTGCCAATTTGAATTATCTCAATATATTATCAGTTTCCATGGTTAGTATATCTTTATAATTCTTTAACTATACATCTATTGAATATGAAGTATAAAATGCAATCAAATCATATAGAGAATAATATACTTTTTAAATTATAATAATATTTAACCGAGTTAAAAAAAAACTGTTAAAATCTTTAAATGAGGGTACTTCCGATTGACTAATTATAAACAAATCTAATCAAGTTTGCATATGGATGTAAGGAAGAAGAATACGTAACATTTGTAATTTTTGAAATTCGAGTATTGGAAATATTGCGGCCGAAATTATAGTCACACACATACATACACACACACACACACACACACACACACACACAGAATTTACAGCAAATGAAAAAGAATAATTTCCTATTAAAAATATTTTATTGTAGGTACCCTATGTAGTATATTTTTGTGGGGTTTCCTAGCAGACACATATGGCCGTAGAAAATTGCAAATTTGGGGCCAATGGTTGGACACTTTTTTTAACATAGGCTGCGTATGTTCCCAATCATTTTGGATGTTATTTATATTCAAATATTTTAGCGGTTTCACGTAAGTATACTACAAACACAAGTATACAGATGTCTGGGAAGACGCTACCCCCTTTAAATTTTTTTATTATAAGTAATAGAAAAAAATGGCTCATATAAAAGTTTAATTATTTTAAATATACTATTTTATGGCAGATGTAGATATTTTTTATAAAGTCATATTTACAAGGTACGACTATCAACTTTTGTTTTTTAACTAGCAACCTGTAATTATTTTACTAAAATATAAACCGCCATTTTCTTTTCTTTTCAACGATGTATTATTTTTTATTAATGTATTTGTAAAAATTTCGAGAAAAATAAGATAATTGAGATATATGGAAAATAATTATTCAAATAGGTGGCTCTGTAAAAATAAACAAAATGTAACAATGTTAATATCAACAAAGTATACATTTGTTTGTTAATTATTTATTATTATTTATTTAAGGTGATGGATGTGATTGGTAGAGTGCTTAAAGAGAGAAAGTTTTCAAGTATGAAGAGAAGAAGAGCATGTATGAATGCGATTATGAGTGTGGCCGAGGCGAAAGAAGTATGCTTAGATAGGAATGTGTGGCGAAGGATGATTGTTTCCTAACTATTATTGTGATCCGGATGCGGTATTTCGCTAACGAAAATCGGTCACTTTAATATGTTTAAGAGTAAGGATTATGAGTGTGGCCGTGGCGAAAGAAGTTTGCTTAGATAGGAATGTGTGGCGTAGGATGATTGTTTCCTAATTATTATTGTGATCCGGATGCGGTATTTCGCTACCGAAAATCGGTCACTTTAATATGTTTAAGAGTAAGGATTATGAGTGTGGCCGTGGCGAAAGAAGTTTGCTTAGATAGGAATGTGTGGCGAAGGATGATTGTTTCCTAACTATTATTGTGATCCGGATGCGGTATTTCGCTACCGAAAATCGGTCACTTTAATATGTTTAAGAGTAAGGATTTGTTGTATGATGTTGATGTTGATGTTGTTCTTATTGTTATCGGGTTTGTGCGAACCCACTAAGTGGGACACGCGTGCTTTTATGTATGTATGTATGTATGTATGTATGTATGTATGTATTACATATTTACCTACTATTTACTTATTTATCTTATCTATTTATTTTCACAAAGGCGTCTAGAATATTTGAATAAAAATTATTTCTTTTTCATTTTTTGTCGTCGTTTGGACGAAAATAGCGAATAAAAGTGTCATATATGTCATGTGTACGACAAAGATGCAAGATAAAAGTTTAGCAATTCTTGCATCAGAAATTAATAACGTGGGGATCAATTCGGAGATACAGTGTAATTTTTTTTAGGGGATCAGGGCCGTATACAATTTTAATGTCCTACATATCGGAATTTCATGGAAGCAGGAATAGATCCAGGGTTATGGTCCTTGCAGGAGTATTCCTTTCAGCAGGGAATCTTGTCCTGCCCTTTATAGCGTGGTGGATTTTACCGATGGACATAGAAATTAATTTGTATTTTCTTAGTAAGTATATTTTTGTATAATAAACAATGGATGGAATAAGATAGTTTCCCAGACATTGAGACTCGATCATTTAGAAGCAGGAAGACTATAATGAAGGATTGAAAAGAGATACTATAACACAAATAAACAAATGAATAAACTAACAATTGAATGAAATATTTATGAAATGTACATATTCTTTTTTTGTAGAACTGAATTCTTGGAGATTGTTTTTGGCAATATGCACGCTGCCACCATTTTTCGCTGCAATAGGTCATAGTTTGTTACCTGAAAGCCCTAAATTTTTAATGTCTAATGGAAGAAACGAAGAAGCTTTAGATATTTTCAGAAAAATATACCAAGTTAATTCAGGGAATGATAAAGAATATTACCCAGTAAGTAAATAAATAAAATATATTATCGTAGACAATACTTTGTCATAATATTTCATTTAAAAAGTCTGATGCGGCCAGCACATTACCTTCCGATAATACTGTGTATTATGTACAAATTCCATACATAATCTTGCAAAAGATTTTAAATTTCCAGTGAAATTATTTTATGAATATGCGAATTGCATTTGACACTGACATCTTCTTTAGCTTTTCCCATTCGTTAGGGGTCGCTATTTTTTATTTTCTTCTTCCACTTATTTCTGTTTTACGTGTCGTTCTCATTCAATTCCTTTTCTCTCGTCTTCGCAAGACAGTCCTTCCATCTTCCTCCGTTTCTTCAACCTTCTATTACTATATTTACTGGGTCCACTAAAATATAACACCCTGTTTAACAGCATATTTTAGTATATTTTTAATGAATATTTGCATGCATATTTTTAGATTTTTTAGGCATATTTCCCAAGCTCTAATTATGATGTATTTCAGGTAAAAATCTTAGTCGATGAAAAAGAATACAGCCAACATCTTAAACACGAATTTATAAATATAAATAATTCAAAAGCAGGTACAAATAATAAAAATAATTTCAGAAATGGTTTGAAAAATTCTAAATATATGTTTAAGCCTCCCCACTTAATAAATTTCATCTTAGTAAACGTCTTGCAATTTGGCTGTATGTTAGGGTAAAATAATATTACAGAATATTTTTTAATAAATATTAAAATATTTTCTTTTATAGTTCTAATACTTTGAGATTGTGGCTTCCTCAATTTTTCACAACTATAGATGAATACCAACAGAAAAATAATTATACAGATGCATCCCTTTGCGAAATGTTGTCTTATAATAAATATAAAAATATCTCAACCAATGATGTATTAGTAGAGCAATGTATAGTGGTAAGAATACGAAAAAGCTTGTGAGTGGAAAGGAAAAATGTAGAAGCGTATTTGAAATATGTGGTGTCGGATGATTGTTGCTTGAATGCATGGTGTATGAGTTTGGGCTTGTCCTAATCCATATTATGGTAAATGGTATGAGGGTGGTTTGAAAAGTTTCCGAAATGTTATCTTCTGTTATTTAACTCTTCAAATTTCAATACAATCTTTCAATCAAGCGCATTTGGAGTTGTTTAAGTAAAATTCACATGGGTACACCATTACACTCCAGAGACGAAAATTCAATCGAAAGCGTGGATTGGACATGGTGAGTCGCCCTGAAGAAAGCGAAGTTAATTCAGTTGGCAGGAAAGGTCTATTGGGACGTCGATGGAATTTTGCTAATTGATTATCTTGGTAAAAGAAAAACTATGATTGGACAATATTACGCCACATTTTTAAACCAGCTAAAAGCAATAATTCTAGAAAAATGCTCGGAAATGGCAATGTAAAAGATTTTGTTTCACCACGACAATGCTCCAGCTTATTCAAGTCGAATTGCTCAACAAAAATTGAACGAATTGAGGTTTGAAATCGTCCCCTATCCATATTTTCCCAAAACTCACAACGTTCAACGCTGGAAAAATATTACAATCCAAGACTCCATCGATGCAGTAAATGTTTATTTTGAGGACCTCAAAGAAATCCATTGTCGGGAGGGAATCGAAAAGTTGGAAAACGTTGGATTAAGTTTGTTGACATCAAAAGGGACTATGTGGAAATAGCAATTTGTGGATTAAGAGCGCAAAATAGGACATTGTCGATTGAGTGGTTGCTCATTTGCGCTCGAAACACACACAAGATTTTTTCTACAATCGCCACCATAACAAAAAATAATAAAATGTACACTTTGTACTTACACTACTACTCAATTAATAACGATTAATATAAAGAAAAAACGTCTTTTATATTTAATTTTAATTTATCGTTATTTCCCATTCTTCTTGACCAATTGCTTCAATCTAATCTAAACATTTTATACTTTGGTTTTTGTAAATGTATGCCCTATTTTATTTTCACAATAGTGCGGCATTTTTTTTTGGTTATGTAATATATCGAGAGAGCAGTTATATGTCAGATTGATTTGTAAAGGTGGTAAATGTGTCACTACAGTGCCATTAGTTCCTGACTAAACGTTTCCATTAAGAATGTAGACAAGTGACATTTCTCAACATTGTATAGTTAGAAATTTGGACAGCGAGCGTTTTTTCTATTTTGTCGCGCTAGAGCGGCAAAGTGACATTTTGCGTTGACAAAAGAGAGCGCAAATGGCTACTTTCTATGTAGACTGTACAAAAAATTAAATGTAGCCCATGTTAAATAATTTTTTTTTATGGCATTCCGGAAACATTTCATCCTACCCTAGTATAAATATATGGTTGTATTTATGTTAAAATAATATGGTATTTTTTCAGAAACAAGTAGATAGTCAAGTATATATTAATTCAGTAATAGTAGCACTGTGTGCCGTATTAGGATATATTTTTGTAGGAACTTTAATTAATATTATGGGGAAGAAATATCTTTTAGGTAAGAACACTCACTTTTGGGTATAAACATACAGAATGTTGCATAACGTCTGGTACAGTAAAATTTTTGAAAGATGTCCGATCAAGGTCATCTACGAATTGTATGAATTCAGATTTTTGCTCCGCCCATTCTGACAAATTCAGTAGTGTCGTTTTTCTTAGTTTTTATGAGGGTACATAAGATACTACTGTTATTTTATTATTATAAAAATATATATATATTACAATAAAAGCATTAAAAATTCAAAAATAAGTCAACTGGTAAGTTTATTAGCAAATGTAAAACCAAATATGTGAAAAATAAGATGACACAATGTCAGTGACTCTGACAGAAAATAACGTCATTTGTACGGTTATGAATCAAAGTAATATATTTGAATTAATAAATAAACTTACGTTACAGCGAAAGTATTATCAACAACGAGCATCGTTTTAAAGTGTTAGTCGAAACAATATGAATTTTTGAAAGACAAGCGTGTTATATCCATCCTTTTCGCACACTCTTATAGACATAAATGTAAGCTAATTTGTTAATTTGTCCATGATACAGATGACTTTGATCGGGCATACATTTATCTCTTTCTTTTGCAAAGGCTGTAAGAGTGTGTGATAAGGATGGATATAACACGCTTGTCTTTCAAAAATTCATATTGTTTCGACTAACTTACACTTTAAAACGATGCTCGTTGTTGATAATACTTTCGCTGTAACGTAAGTTTATTTATTAATTCAAATATATTACTTTGATTCATAGCCGTACGAATGACGTTATTTTCTGTCAGTCACTGACATTGTGTCATTATCTTTTTTTTTTAACTTGGTTTTACATTTGCTAATAAACTTACCAGTTGACTTATTTTTGAATTTTGAATGCTTTTATTGTAACATATATTTTTATAATAATAAAATAACAGTAGTATCTTATGTACCCTCATAAAAACTAAGCAAACGACACTACTGAATTTGTCAGAATGGGCGGAGCAAAAATCTGAATTCATACAATTCGTAGACGACCTTGATCGGACATTCACTATTTCCTAATGTGACGAAATTATTAACAATAACTTAATTTCTATTTTAATTATAAAACTATACATTTTTTTCAGTTGCAACATTCTTTATTGCTAGTATATCAGGCATAGCAAATTATTGGTCACGCAGTTCTTTAGCAACTTTAAGTTTCTCGTCTATATTCGTTACACTTGGAGGCATATGTATACAAGTTATTATCGCTGTTAGCGTAGAATTATTCCCCACATCGTTAAGGTATGGTAATATGAAATACATTTTAGTTTTAGAGTAATACCAGACTATATGTATTCGTACTAAAAATACTGTTAGTTATATGTAATTGTAAATGTGTGTAAGATTAATCTTGGCGCTTCTTATAAAATGTACGTTTTCAAAAAGAATAAATACATTATTATATCGTCATTATCGAAACTTACGAACAGAAGCAGATTGCCATACCCAGAAATGGGTAATAATACGAAGCCATAATAATATATTTATTTACTTGATTTCAGAACTATGGTGATCTCAATGACGATGATTTTCGGACGACTAGGAGCCATGATTGGAAACATCATATTTCCAATTTTATTAGAAATAGATTGTCTTCCTCCATTTTTACTTATAAGTGGAATTACTTTATGTATGTAGATGATATATTTATTTATATTATTAATAATTAATGTTTTTTTTTCTTTTTAGTTAGCTCATTAGTGGCGTTATTTTTACCAAGAAAAGCACCCAATTTTAGTTAGTAAACTAATCTTACATTTTTTAAATAAATTCAAAGCGATCTAATATGGTTTCCTGGATGACTTTAAAACAAAAGTGGTTTGTTGGCCTAGGCAAGCAGATTTGTGGATCCGTGTCAGAATGACAGCTAGTAGTTATTTACATAGATGTCACAAATGTCATATGTCATAATTTTTACCTTCCGTCACCTTTAGATAAGGAAGGTAGTGTCTTTGGTCAAAAAATTCAATGATGAGTTTTCAGTTTTACCATTTTTACGATGATGTCTGTATGTATGTATGTGTGTGTGTCTGTGTGTGTTTGTGACAAAAGTTCCGGATCGCATAACTTCAATACCACGATTCCAAAAATTATATTTTTTTCGTATTCCTCAAGTTTACATCCAGAAGAACATCTGATTAGATTTTGGTTATAATTGGTGAACCGGAAGTAGACTCATTTGAAGATTTAACAGTTAAATTTGATTTATTGATATTTAACGTTATTATAAATTAAAAGAATATATTATTCTCTATACGATTTGATTACATTTTATACTTCATATTCAATACATACAGAGTTAAAGAATTTTAAAGAAATTAAATTTTATAATTCAGCCAGCTATGCTAAACATGGAAACTACTAATATATAATTCAAATTGATAGATGTCAGTATCAATAAAACGTAAATTAATGTGGCAGAGATGAGGATGTTGAAGTAGATGTTGGTGTCATTCTAACACAGGCCTCTATATCTGCTTGCCAAGGCCAACAAAGTCACATGACTGCTCTCGCCCTATGTACATAAAATGAAAACGGCGAGAGGTATTGTGCTGGCCACAACAGATTTTTATTTGTAGTTTATATGAGGTTAAAGTTGTTTTAATTTGGTGTCTTTTGTAAGTTAAATAATAAAGCAGATTTTTTGTTAAAACACTCTTAAAACTAATTCATAAGTTTTATTTGTGTAAAATAGATTGGATTCGAAATACCACCAAGTCCATTTAAACTACAATATCGATCGTTTTGAAATTATATGTTTCAACTGTAAATATGTGATTTTATATCAGTATTTGTAAATAAATAGTTTAAAATATTTGTCATTATAGTTTAAATAATAAAATTTATATGTCAAATAAGAGTTATAATTTATTATTTACAAATATACTTATGGTTAAAAAACCGGTCACTTAAAAAAAAGTGTTTATCGTCTTTATGAATAATTCATATGTAAAATAAAATTAGAAAATAAAAAACTTTGGCAAACACTTTATTTATTAAGAAAAGGTACTGAAAAACAAAAATAAATAAAAGTAGCAAAAAAATTATCTTCCGTCACCTTTATAGGTAAGGAAGGTATTGTCTTTGGTCAAAAAATTGAATGATGTGTTTTTCGTGAATAAGCATGTTTTAGGGTCCCTATAATACGATTTTACCATTTTTACGATGATGTCTGTATATGTATGTGTGTGTGTGCCAAAAGTTCCGGATCGCATAACTTCAATACTACGATTCCAAAAATTATATTTTTTTCGTATTCTTCAAGTTTACATCCAGAAGAACAAGTGATTAAATTTTGGTTATAATTGGTGCACCGGAAGTAGCCTCATTTGAAGATTTAACAGTTAAATTTGATTTATTGACATTTAACGTTATTATAACTTAAATAATGTATTATTCTCTATACGATTTGATTACATTTTATACTTCATATTCAATAGATACAGAGTTAAAGAATTTTAAACAAATTAAATTTTATAATTCACCCAGCTATGCTAAACATGGAAACTACTAATATATTCATATAATTCAAATTGACAGATGTCAGTATCAATAAAAAGTAAATTAATGTGGCAGAGATGAGGATGTTGAAGTAGATGTTGGGGAAACACGGAAAGATACGGTAAGAAAATAACTCTAGTGTTACAATTTTCTAGAAAGATACAAGAAAGACGATTACATTGGTTTGAACATGTCATGAGAAGAAATGACGAATTATATTTGAACAAGAATGAGTAGTTTAGTAATGGGAGGTTGAAGAAGCAGAGGAAGACCAAAGATAAGATGGAAGGACTGTATTGCGGAAGACTTGAGAGAAAAACAACCGAATGAGAACGACACGCAAAAATATCGACCCCTAACGAATGGGAAAAGCTAAAGAGGAAGATGTCAGTGTCAAGTGCAATTTGAATAGTTTGTTTATAAAATAATTTTACTGGAAATTTAGAATCTGTTGCAAGACATATTATGTATGGAATTTATACACTATATACAGGGTTGATGGAAGATTTTTTTTTAAAATTTTGAAACACCTTGTATAATTATATTTGCAAGATACATTCTTAGTATTCAATATTTATATTTTTTATATCGCACTAAAAAAAAAAACAAATAAACATACATTTAAACATTTGATAAGCTTGTAATTAATTTTATTTCGGTATCAGCTATGAAATCGTTTCTATTAACTATAATAAGTAATGTAAAATTAATATAAAAAATTTAAATTATTAATATATTTATGTTTCAGTTGCTATACAATTTTCTTCAAATTATTCATTAAAAAACCCTTTAGAGGTCTACGAGTATCCCAATGGTACTATTAAAATAAAAGAACTTATACCGACAAATGAAGGAAGTAGTCTAGATACTGGAAATCTTCCATCAGATTTGGGAGAAAATCTACAGGATCGTCTAAGTAAGCATACAAACCCAACCCCAAATGTATGCGGACCCTCCGAAATAAATATATTAACAGTATTAACTGCCATTTTCGGTTATCCAATTGCCACCAAAATCTAATCAGTTCTTTCCATATTAGAATAAGGTAGAAATACATGGTTTCAAACTTTCTGTATGATAGTATTTGAGTTAGAGCGTAAACAGGATCCACACACATACATACATACACACAGACATCATCGTGAAAATGTTAAAAATGGATTCTATGGACCTTAAAACGTGGTCATTTACCAAAATCTCGATATGCGATTTTTAGCACGATCCCTATACCTCCCTTACCAAGGGTAGCGGGAGGTAAAAATTGCCCAAATATAGTCTTAACTATTGTAATCTAAAAATTTATTTCTTCTTGCTGTTAATATATTTATTTCAGAGGGTACGAATACATTTGGGGTTGGGCTCATATAAGTACTTTTGCTTTTATATATCTATACTCATATTGCTTGGAGTAGGAATTTATCTTTCATCTTATAAGCTTAGACCCAAAAAATACTGTAATTTATTTCATTAATACTAAGTATTCTGGTAATAACATTAGAAATACCGTTAAATAATTTCTATGAACAAGGATCTTCTTATGTATTGTGTTATTAATATTGCAATATTAACAAGTACGGCTCTTATAAGTATACCTAGAAAAATCGGTACGTATTGTAAATTTTCCAGGTCAGTTCTCTATATAATAGTCATGTAAGATGTAAGCGATTATGAACCGAAAGAGCTTGTAAGTAAGACCTATTTTCTACTGCTATAAGTTCACCATAAGCGGTTTCTAGAATAAATAAACTTAAACTAAACTATACTTAAAATCATCCTCAAAGTATATATTCACAAATTTATAAATGTTCGCAATTTTCAGAGACTCAAAAAATGGATAAAATCACAAAAAATGAATTAAGGACAAGTATCTTGGAAGCGGTACGAAAAAAAGATATTTTTAAATTAATATGTGTCTATAAATTATTAAATGAAGAAGCAGAAGAGGTTAATTATTCCGACTCTGAAGATGAAGAATATCCGAGTTCCGAATTAGATGATACCATAAGAAAATACTCAAATAAAAATAAACACCAAAAATATTTCGAAGTAACTGAGGAGGGTCAACAATATTTGAAAAATGGAAAAAGCGAAGGAAGGATGATTTCGGACTATAAATACAACGCTATAGTCTTTTATATGCCTGAAATGGAGCGACTATGTGCAGCTGCTATATTAAACCAATGGTTGGTTATGACTGTAGCGAGCTGTGTTCGTGACAAGTATGTATAAAAGCACAATACCTCTCGCCACTTCCTTTTTTTGGTTACATAAATATAGGGCGCGAACAGTTACATTGTTGGCCTTGTCAAGCAGATGTGGGGGCCCGTTTCAGAATGATAATTAGTAATTATGTACATAGATGTCAAATGTCAGAATTTTTCATTAAAAATTTCAAGATTTTTTAAATTCACGTAGTTAATTTGTCACCAGAAGTGTGGAATTTACTTGTCGAGGAAAATAAACCACTAAATTTAGAATGAGACATTATGATATTTCACATCTATATACATAATTACTAGCTATCATTCTAACATGGGCCCCCATATGTGCTTGTCAAGGACAACAAAGTCACATGACTGCTCGCGCCCTAATGTATTTAACATTTCTTGTATACCTACACTCTACACCAAAAATTCTACTTATATCTATTCCATATATTTAGATTTTTAAAATTTAAATTCATTCTATGAAAAATTTTGTCCTACTCTTCTAATTTTTCGAGATGTTTCCAATTCATTGTCCGAAGTAACAGAATTTCTGAAGGGTATGTGTAATATACCTATAATATTAAGTATTTAATAATTAATACATTAAGAAATAATATAAAGTATGTACTTCCCAGAAAAAGTCTTCAGTACTGTCTCCGGATTTCTGACACTGGCATTTATCTGTCAGTTACAAACATTTTAAATTTTCAACTATTTTCCATGGCATTCTTTCGGCTGTAAAATTTATTACAACCAGGGACTAAAAACGAAAAATATTTCGTTCAGTTCTTATCCGAACGAAACCGAAAAATTTCGTTTCCGTTCTTAATGTTCCCACCTAAATATTTTCGTTTTCGTTTTCGTTCACAGTAGTTAAATACCGGTTAATACCGGTTATAACTATTAATGAGTAACAATTGATGAAAATATAGAAATATAATAAGTTTTTTTTTTTTATTAAACATGAAAATAAAACATACATATAAAGGAAAGATAATACATATATAAAAATAAGAAAAGCTTATGCTATGGCCTGATTTTTTTACGATAAAGAATAAAACATTAATTACATTTTATTTCACCTAACTAATAGTATGTTTTCAAGCAAATCTTCCTTTATGTTAGTTCTCTTATATAAGTACTTAACTAATACAACGTATACCGACAGTGTGTGCAAATGAAAATTATCGCAGTCAGTGTTCAATAGATGAAACTACGAGTATACCGTTTAACCTAACAAGTAACAGGGTTAGCTACTGGAGAGCAACTTTGAAAATCTGCTTGTTTGCAAATCAAATATCTGAAAATTCAATAATATTTGCCTGTAAAATATTTGCTGTAAATAAACTAACATATTAAATAAAATAACGGTTAAAACCGGTAACCGATATAAATTATTTCGTTTTCAATCATGAACGAAAAAAATTTATTGCGTTTTCGTTTCCGTTTTCGTTCTTATAAAAATTTCGGTTTATTTCGTTATTTCGTTTTCGTTTCGTTCTTAGTCCCTGATTACAACAGATTATTTTATATATTATATTTCTTTTATCTCTAAATCTATAGAATATATAGTAAAATATTTAAATGTATCGGATAGAGAATTTAATTTTCAAAAAGTAATATTTAGAAGATTTTTTTTCAAGAATCTTCTACTTCCGGTTGTCCAATTGTATCTTCGAAACAAAGATGCTTTTCAAAAATCATCAAAGGACAAAATCATCTTAGAATGGTCCAGGGAATAATCCATTCAATTTTTGCCCTATGTTTAATAAACACCCTGTATAATGACAATAACTTTTAATTATTTTAGGGATCGAAGCAAAATGCATATCATCACCGGCCCCCGCCCAGCATACCGCCACTACAACATTTCTAAAATATTTTTCCCATCCTGTGACTCCGATTACATTATCATCATTCGAGTCCTTGGACCAATGCAATTGGCTGCCCTCTCCACCATCCCTATCTCTTTCTCGCTTCTGCAACCAATGGCGAACCTCCACGTCACTGGTGCGCGCTGTCAGGATGAAAACGACGCCAATATTTATGAAGGAATGGCGAGGGTAATATCGGACATCAAATGCCAAATTATTTATCCAAAGAAAAATGAGAGGATGTTTTGCGCAGAACCTATAGAAATATATGGTGGGAGAAAATGTTTTGAAGAAGTTGGGAGTCCTGTGGTTAGGAAGGGGAAATTGGTGGCTATGGTAGTGGAAGTTAGAGAGGGGATGGCTAGTAGATATATAAGGGTTAAAGAGTTTAAGGATTGGATAAAAAGTATATTTGCGAAAGCGAGTGGTAAAATTTATAAAATTGAAATATAGGGTATTTAGGCAAATTTTTAAAATTTTCTTTATATTTACTAATATATTTTTTAACGGTATTTTATTATTATTTATTTGTAACCATTGTATATTATGTTATTAGGAGTAGAAAGCCGTCCTTTTTTTGTTGAACCCAGCTATTGCGGCCGAAGCACTAGCCTAGGCCAGGCAAGCTGGGTAAAACACAAAAATTGCGCTCTTTTTTTATATATTTCTGGAATTGTTTTAATTATAGAGTTTGCAATATCAGCCACAGTTGGCTGTGTACACCACAAAACACGAACGATACAACTGTCAAATAACAATTTTTCAATATGGTCTGTGTTGCTGTGACGACTGCTGCCGCCAGCGGTGAACTAAGAAGCTAACATTTTTTTACTAGTACAATAATGAACAACATTGTTGTACTAGTAATAAAATGAATATCTTTTATAGTGTGTGTATAGTAGCATAATATGAATATTATTGTACACTTGCAGAAAAAATAATTTATATTTAGCTATGGAATTAGAAACAAAAGACGCACAAAAGCGTAACTTTTATTATGTCAGTGTCAGAATATTGATTGTCAAAATAAATATTTTACGTAGTAAATATTAATTTTCTAATAATAATATAAAACGTTACGCTTTTGTTCGTCTCTTGTTTCTAATTTCATGGCTAATACTATTAAATTGTAATTCCGTGAATTTTCAAATTTTATTTCTGCAGTTATGAAGTAGCCAAAATGATTTTTTTTATTGATTCGAATGTAGAAATTTTTGTTTTACAACATCCATTAGAAACTTTTTGTCTAAAATAATTAGGAGAAAAACTGATTTCCCATGTTAAACGCCTATATTTCACCTTCTGTGATACACCCTGTATATGTCACTGTCAATAAATTAAGCATTTCAAATAATACTAGTAACGTTTTAAAAAGAAAATAGTAAATAGAACAACAATTATATGGAAAGGAACTTAATACAGTTACCAGCATAAGTACAGTAAAAATTTTGAAAGCTGTCCGATCAAGGGCACCTGTATCACGAAAGAATTAACAAATAGGCATACATTTATCTCTTTCTTTTGCAAAGGCTGTAAGAGTGTGTGATAAGGATGGATATAACACGCTTGTCTTTCAAAAATTCATATTGTTTCGACTAAGTTAGGACATTCCATTTATAAACGATGCTCGTTGTTGATAATACTTTTGCTGTAACGTAAGTTTATTTATTAATTCAGATACATTACCTAGATTCATAGCCGTACGTATAGCGTTATATTGTCAGAGTCACTGACACTGACATTGCGTTAGTATCTTATTTTTAACATATTTGGTTTTACATTTGCTTATAAACTTACTAGTTGACTTATTTTTGAATTTTGAATGTTTTTCCTGTAATATATATTTTTATAATAATAAAATGACAGTAGTATCTTACGTACCCTCATAAAAACTAAGCAAACGACACTACAGAATTTGTCATGATGGGCGGAGCAAAAATCTGAATTCATACAATTTGTAGACATCTTTCAAAAATTTTACTGTAAATATGTAGGAATATAGGTAAGTATATTAATGGCATATTACCCATTGCTGGGTGTGCCAATCTGCTTTGTACACAGATTTCGATAACGATGATGACATATTCGTACTTTGCGAGCGTTTACTAGGCGTGGAGAGGGCAACACAGGGGTCATTTTTGGGCCATTTAAAATTCGAAATATTTAGCGTCGGTCGGGATCGAACCCAGTATTTAAATTTAATTTTAAGTATGAATAAAAATTAAATTAAACGGGAGGTATTGTGTTGGCCACATCAGATTTTTTTCAGTTTTTCTTGAATTTTTGGTTATATTTTTGGCAGCACTTATAATATACATTTTTGAACTTATAGTCCTATAAATATTCCATACAACTATTATACATTCTGTATGTCGGCAAGTAAGAATTTACGCATAATACTGTAGACGAACGCAGTAATAATTCTTCTCTGGTAAATTATTTCGAATGTAATGTTCCGAAACACATTTTACTAGGAATATTAGAGTAATAAAATGAAATATTCAGAGGTAAAAGCTGCATACATTCAACTCGACGTTATACACGAGTAGCAAATGTTTTAATACATCACAAACGTTGGAAATAGTGCATAAAAAATTCTGTTTATTTCTACGTACATATTATGCAGTGTGAAAATATTTGTGGAAGGATTAATATTTTATAGGAAGTACAATAAAGTGGAGAATGAAATAATATTGTGATAAAGTACCTATATTAAAATTAGGGTACCTCTATATATACAAGATATGGCCATGGTGTGGCTCGGGTTTCGTCCGCCATTAGCGGGCCACTGTTATATTCGTTTTTGTTGCGCAAATTATTCATTCAATAAGTAAAGAGACAAATGGCTATAGCTCAAAAACGGTTTATTTCAATCTTTCAAAATAAAGACTATTTTTCAACATAATCACCCCTCACAGTTATGCACTTGTCCCATCTTTCTTGCAGCTTCCTAATTCCCTTGGCGAAGAATTCTTTCGATTTACCCCGAAGCCACTTTTGCACCGCTTCCTTAACTTCCTCATTGTTAGCAAATCTTTTTCCACGTAGGGCGTCTTTGAGTGGTCCAAACAGGTAAAAATCAGATGGGGCGAGGTCGGGACTGTAGGCAGGATGAGGTCAGACCTCCCAACCCAATTCTTGAAGCTTATCACGGGTCAGCTGGGCTGTATGAGGGCGGGCGTTATCGTGCTGAAGAATGACTCCTTTTGACAAGAGTCCACGGCGTTTGCTCCTGATAGCTGGTCTAACTTTGTGTTCTAGCATCTCAGAGTAGTATTGGCTATTGATAGTTCGCTGATCTTCAAGGAAATCGCAATAGACTGGACTCTGTGAGTCCGAAAAGATGGTCAGCATCACTTTACCGGCGGAAGGTTCATCACCTATACTTGTTCGGCCACTTTTAAACCGATCAACCCACTTGTAAAAATTCGCACAGTTCATACAACTTTTACCGTACTGTATTAACATTCTAGAAAAAAATTCATTTGGTTTTACACCTTCTTGCGACTAAAAATCTAATGACTGAGCGCTGCTCTTCTAAGGTGCAATCTTCTAGTGGACTTGCCATGGTGAACTGAAAATTTTGATGTTATGTTGACATAAAATGATGAAACAGCTGATCAGAGCATATCCCAAGATTGTCAACTAACAGCCCTGAAAAGATTGTACACATTCATTGAATAGTTTTAAAATTATAGAATTTGTCTCTTTACTTATTGAATGACCCTCGTATATTTTCGTGGCTATTTGTTTTATTTTAATGCAAAACACATTTAAATATACTTCTAATATTTATTTAAAGTGTAAGTAATACTTTTATTTTATTTATTTGTGTATTTTCTTGAGATACTGACTATACGATGACTGGCAAAATTGAAGACACATAAAAATTACCAATATTAAGCACAAACATTTAAATTTTTAAAAGGTAAGTTTAGAATATATACTTATTTTGTAAATAATAACTACAGTTATTAAATTAGATGTGATAATAACAACCTAATTAATGGTATATGATAATATATTATTATTATCAATCAACATTTTATGTATAGTTTCTAAAATCTTGTGAGAGAAAGTATAGTCTACAACATGTTTGGAATGTCATAATATGAACCATTCCATTACTTGTTGAAGAATATACTATTCATGTCATTTAGGAAACTTTTCAATCTACCCTCGTACTCTAGGGGCCATTCCAAATAAAAAAGTTCATATAACTATGGGTGAATTCATCTACGTTTTAGGGATATATACTATTTTGCGTAAATATCTTGAAACAATTGAACTGTTAATTAAAGACTTTATTGTGAAAATTATTTTCTAAAAACTGCTCCCTTCTTTGTAATATATCTTTTCTGTATTTAATTAAATTGTCCTTAATGCCCTTTAAAACACTCAGCTTTCAGGATAAGGAATAGCTTAATAATATAAATTCAAGATTTAAATAAAATAATTGTCCTACCTTCCAGACGACGGCAGTCCTGCAGTATCCTTCGAATGTTCTGTAACAAAATGTAAAGAAAATAATATTTCGAAGGATCAAGGATTAAAAGAATACAAAATTAAAAATTATATCTACGTTACTTGTGTATAAACATCTGTTGTTGAATGGTGATGAGGAGAAAATTATATGCCAAGAATATCTGACAAGATTTCAGAATTAATAAGATTGTTGAAACTGTCAAAATTTTGTTATATTTTAACTAGAGAATTTTTACGTAGCGAGAGAAAATATTTTGTCAACGTCAGTGGTACGTTTTTTAAAAGGGGCGTGCAAAATAAAGGGTTATAAAAAATTATAGATTTCAAAATATGGCCCTTAAATGAAAGTAAACTTGTATTATGTACAAATTCCATACATAAATTTTCTTGCAAAACATTCTAAATTTTTGGTATTTTATGATTCCCTTTCTCCTGATAACAAAGAAACCACATGAAATAAGAAAATCATGAAATTTTGAATGAAAAATTATGACATTTGTCAGTTATGGACATAATTAATTGCTGTCATTTTGATACGGGTCCCCATATCTGCTTGCCAAATTCAATAAAGTCATGTCACTGCACGCGCCCTACACATAAATTTCTTGTAAAAGATCTTATATTTGCAGTAAAATTATTTCATAAACAAACTATGCAAATTGCACTTGACACTGACATCTTCTTCTTCTTCTTTAGTTTTTCCCATTTGTTAGGGGTCGCTATTTTTATTTTCTTCTTCCACTCATTTCTGTTTTGCGTGTCGTCCTCATTCAGTTCCATTTCTCTCAAGTCTTCCGAAATACAGTCCTTCCATCTTATATTTGGTCTTCCTATGTTATTCATTTTTCATCCTCATATTCAAACCAATGTAATCGTCTCTCTTATATCTTTCTAGAAACATTACAGTTATTTCTCTTATTCTTTCATTCATTTACTTTTTATTGATACTGACATCTGTCAATTTGAATTTTCTGAATATATTAGCAATTTCCATGGTTAAATTAGCATAGCTGGCTGATTTATGAATTATTATTTTTATATCTTTATAGTTCTCTATATCTGTTGAATATAAAATATAAAATGCTATCAAATCGTATAGAGAATAATAAATTCTTTAAGTTAAATAATATTTAGCAATATATGTCAATATATGTTATTTAACTGCGTTTTTTCAAGAAAAACTATTAAAAGTTGCAAATAAGTGTACTTCAAGTGGATCAATTATAACCCAAATCTAATCATTTCTGCATATGCATCAAATATCGAGGAAAACGAGAAAATTATAATTTTTGAAATTGTGGTATTGGAGTTTTGCGGTCCGAAACAATCGTCACACACACGCACACACACACACACATATACACAGACATCATCGTAAAATTAATAAATGCTAAACATGCTTATTTATTAGAAACTCACTATCAATTTTTTGACCGTAGACAATACCTTCCTTACGTAAAGGTGCCGGAAGATAAAATCATGATTTTTAGCCAAGCTTGTTTTGAATTCACCTTTTATAAAAAGACTTCACTAAAGAAATAAGTTTTCCAGAATTTTGAAACAGACAAGAACATTTTATATAAAATGTTGTTGTATATTGTCTCATTTTCTCCTTATCTGCGTCTTCCTGTAAATTTACTTCTATACGCACCTACTTTAATCAATGTAAAACGTTAATTAATGTAGCAAAGCAACAATAAAGGTTCTATACGACTACTTGGGAACTTAGGTGCCACTTTTGTCGTGCGTTTTATTTTACTGTGGCAGCCATCTTGCTGAGATAACTTAGCAAATAGCTCCGTTGATGGCTGATAATCTTTTTAAGTGCCTGAAGGCGATATCAGACTGCTAGACGATGGAATATGCCCAGTTTCGAACTGTGAACCGAACGCGCAAACACGAACATAGATTTCAGATTTTATTGAACAAAAACAAGATGGATATTATTCTAAAACGGAAGTAGTAACTTTGTTATCAATATATAAAATTCGAGGGAGATATGTTCTTATATAGGTCGTTGTAGATTGTTTATTTTATGTTATAATAACTACACCATATCTTGAAAATGTTTATTTATAATAAATAAATGTTATTACATCGTTTATCGTTTATAACTATTTCTGTAGCGTCAGTAGATAATGTAAAGTTTAGTTTAGTAATGTGTGTTCTAAAAGTTTTGGTACAAATCTCAATAATTTTTACCTCTCGCTAAGAAAGGTATTGGATTCTGCTAAAAATCGCATATCCAGTTTTTAGTGAATAAGTACGTAGGGACCCTACAATCCAATTTTAACATTTTTACGATATGTGTGTGTGTGTGTGCGTGTGTGTGTACACAATTCCGAAAATTATATTTTTTTCGTATTCCTCAAGTTTACATCCATAAGAACAGATTAGATTTTGGTTATAATTAACAGTTAAATATGATTTATTGACATTTAACGTTATTATAATTTAAAGAATATATTATTCTCTATACGATCTGATTGCATTTTATACTTCATATTTAATAGATATAGAGTTAAAGAATTAAATTTCATAAATCAGTCAGCTATGCTAACCATGCAAACTGCTAATATATTCAGATAATTCAAATTGACAGATGTTAGTATCAATGAAAAGTAAATGTATGTGGCAGAGATGAGGATGTTGAAGTAGCTCTTGGGAAAGATAAGGTAAGGAAATAACTCTAGTGTCACAAGTTTCCAGAAAGATACAAGAGAGACGATTACATTGGTTTGAACCTGTCATAACGGGAGATGAGGAGAGAAAAGGAATTGAATGAGAACGACACGCAAAACAGAAATGAGTGGAAGAAGAAAATAAAAAATAGCGACCCCTAACGAATGGGAAAGGCTAAAGAAGAAGAAGATGTCAGTGTCAAGTGAAATTTAAAATCTTTTGCAATAAAATTTATGTATGGAATTTATACATAATACACAGGATATATGATATTATTTTTGAACTACATTTGTAATAAATATAAAAGTTATAAGAAAAAAATGAAAAAGTACGTACTCTTACCCACCCTTACCAACAATAAAATATACATTGACGGAAAAATAAACATATTTTCCTTATAAACAAAATCTTAACAGCATATTTACGATATAGGAAGTGGGAAAAACATTTTACTTCAGGTACATAATAAACATAATTTGATCTTACATTTTATTCGTATATTGTTCACATTTACAAGCAAACAATATCAAGATACCTAGAATGAAACATAGAAAATACATTTAAATTCTCTGCAGAATTTAAGGGGCTCAGTTATTTTGTATATTTCATTCATGGAACAGAATAATAATAATAATAACATTTATACATCCAACATGAAACATTTATAGATATATTCTAAGTCTAGGGCCATAGAAAAATAATTACTTTAAGCAAATCTAGTATGTACATTTTGCAAAGAATATTATAATCTATTTTTGAGCATAAATGCATAGTTAACGTAAGTGCATATATACAATAGTTTAAACATTTAACATTAAATAGTTTAAACATTAAAAAAGGTTAACATATATTGTCATATGAATGTATTTACATATTTTATGAACATTCAATAATAAAGTATTTGATTATAGTATATGTATAAAATTTGAAATAAAATACTGTACATATGTACACTTTATGTACATAAGCGTAATAGTTCTAAACATTAATTATATATTTGTAAATATATACTGGTATATTATAAGCCACCCAAAATTATCATAAGTAATATAACAAGTGATATGATTATCATCGATGATATTTCGTCCGAAGGACGAGTGAAATGTGCTGCTTCGTTTTCACGAGCAATATCTTCGATTATTAATCATATCACGAGCTTAAATTTAATGAGAGAATATAATGAATGTAACACATTATGTTAACCTAACTTTTGATATACATATTCATAAAGTATTAAAATATGGTACTTACGAGTTTTATTTAATATATCGGAGTTTGAATTATTGTTATAACTTATTTTATACTCAAAATTAACTGTCAATGTTGTAAATAAAGAAAACAAATCCCTTAGTAACGACTATAAACACGGTGATAATTTCTTTTTTATCATCGCTGTGATAGACATGTAACTTGGGAGATTCTGAATGTTGATTGGCGGAAAACATGTCACGTGACTAATGAATTATATTCTGATTATTATACTAATTATATAATTTTATCTAATTTCAACAAAAAAAATTATGAAACCTACGCAAAGTATGAGAAATTTCTACAAATTCGACTAGTTTAAAATATATAAACTTAAAAAAAAACCTGTGACTTTGTTGGCCTTGGCAAGCAGATATGGGGGCCCGTGTCAGAATGACAGCTAGTAATAATGTACATAGGTGTCAAGTATCATAAGTTTTCATTCAAAACATTAAGGTTTTCCAAATCCATGTGGATTATTTTCTTCGGCAAGTATATTGATGACAAATAAACATCAGAATGTTTTGACGTTTTAAATGAAAAATTATGACAATTGTGACATCTATGTAAATAAGTCATTCTGACACGGGTCCTTATATCTGCTTGCCAAGGCCAACAAAGTCACATGACTGCTCGTGACTTATAAGTAACGAATTTAACATTTCTTGTACATAAAAATAATTGAAATTGTATCTCTTCTTTCGTTCTGTGAGAAATTTTGTCCTACTATTCTAATATGTTTAATATTCTTCAAATTCATTGACAGTATTAGCGGTATTTTTTAAGGATATATGTAATATTAACATACCTATAATTTAAATACATATTTAATTAATAATACAATAATATATATTTAATGTACTCGTACCTCCCAGAAAAATCTGCATTTATCTGTCAATTACAAACTTTTAAATATCTCAACTGTTTTTTGGACAACAGATTATTCTACATTATTATATACTATATATAAAAAATTAAATGTGTCAGATTGAGAATTTAATTATCTTTATTATTTGTAGTAACAAATTTTCAAAAAATAATATTCTACTACTATTCAACTCAAAATGTATTTTATTTTTGTGACGGGTGCAAAAACTATTTAAAGAATGTTGGCGGGAATAATACCAATATATATTTAATGATTCTATACGGATATTTATTATATTATTAGGCCAATATATGAAGCAAAAAAACATGAACACATATGTTTTCGTAATGTACAATCTAAGTCAAAAATTTAATATCATGGACGTTGTAATCACAGTTTATAAATAATGAATACAATCACTGCGAAATTAATAAATATATCATCAATTAATGATCATATATTTATTGGTATCTGTTGATAAACACAAAACAAATATTAGAAAAAAACACTATTGTTGGGAAAATAAATAGAATATGTTGGAATCCCGCGATAAACAATGAAAAATAAAAAATAACAAAAGATAGCAAAATAATACATATGAATTTGTTTTACGCTTCTAAGAGAATTAATTTGAAATGTATTTTCAAGTAAATACAAAGAAATGTTGATTTATGTAAAGATGGATCCTGAATTTATTCTTAATATAATAATTATATACCGTGTAAATAAACTTCAGCGGTATCAGGATATAAAGTCTTTATTTACACAAAAGTAAACTCGTAACTGTAACTGTAGGGTAATATTATTACCATACTGACATAGGCTACATATATAAAATCACACGTGTCCTACTTAGTGGGTTCGCACAAACCCGATAACAATAAGAACAACATCCACATCAACAAATCCTTACTCTTAAACATAATAAAGTGACCGATATTCGGTAGCGAAATACCGCATCCGTATCACAATAATTGGAAACAATCATCCTTTGCCACACATTCCTATCCAAGCAAACTTCTTTCGCCACGGCCACACTCATAATCCTTACTCTTAAACATATTAAAGTGATCGATTTTCGGTAGCGAAATACCGCATCCGGATCACAATAATAGTTAGGAAACAATCATCCTTCGCCACACATTCCTATCTAAGCAGACTTCTTTCGCTTCGGCCACACTCATAATCGCATTCATACATTTTTCTCTTCCCACTTGGAAACATTCTCTCTTTAAGCACCCTACCAACCACATCCATCCACTTACACACTGGTCGGCCACGCAATCGAAAACCCTCAACTTAACAAGCCGTTCATTCGACATTCTCTCCACATGCCCAAACCATCTCAACTGACTCACACCAACTCTCTTAACAACATTATTCCTTACGCGATCCCCTCTTACATACCCACATACACCACGTAAATACCTCATTTCCACGGCAGTTTTTATGCTTCCCCGTCCATGCCCAGCATTCGCTTCCATACATCAAAGCAGGCACTAGCACTCCATTATATACACTTAACCGAGCATCCCTTGATACGTTAACGTTTCGTGCAAACATACCCAGAGCACCCATTGCCTTACATGCCGCATTCACTCTCCTTTCTATCGGTCGATCAATTCGACCATCTCTCGACATCATGCTACCCAAATATACAAACTCATTTAAAATGATATTAATTTATTAATATTAATACATACAGATAACGTAATAGTGTCTCGTTCTTAGCATTCTGAAAGTAGCAATAATGAATTACAAAAAATAATATTTATTAATAATGACTTCATTTTCTAAAACCGGTAAATTATTGCACAAGCCTTAGATGTTTAAAATCTGTGGCAGTTATGGTACTCAGAACAGTCCTAATTGTTAAAAGTTTTATTATTTACTTCAAACGTGTTCAAAATAGTTTTTAAAATATTGAAATATATTAAATATACATAGAACTTTAAATGTAAAATCATATTTTCGTAATTTCCTGCTTCCCTAATTATTTTAGGTAAAAAAGCTTCAAATAAAAATTGTAGAGCATAAAATTCTTCATCTGAATCATTAAGCAAAATTAATGTTGCTTCTTGATTCTACAACTTTTATTTGAAGCATTTTTACCTAAAATAATTATTAATAAGCAGGAAATTAAGAAAGTATGTTCCGGGGTCGCGGTCACCACCCTATACATCTATAGCGATATAATAAATAATATAAATAAAAAAATACAATATCCGAAATAAAAAATAAATAAATTAAACAAAAAATAATATAAAATACGAACCAACTAAACATCGCAGTGACTGTACTTAACACCAACTATTCTTATTCTTAACACTGTCAACTGTCTTTCGTTTCCATGACGACACACCTGAAACAAACAAAAACAATATTAGTAAACATTCTTCCATACTTATTGCGATTATTATTGATATAAGTTATGTTGTGATTGTCAAAATAAAATAATATGCTTGATTACAACAACGAAAATTTGATTACAATAATGAAAATGACTAATCTCGCCATATAAGTTTCCAAAGGTTGATGTCAATTTTTGTGGAAAATAAAATTATGTTTTAGATACGTTAAAAGTTATTCAATCGATAGATAATGCATCTGTTTATTTATATTTTACTTGAAAAAACTTGAAGGACAACCCTATTCATGTATTTGTATCAAAAACTTTTAAATAAGACCCTCAGGACGTCTAATGACAAACTGATATCGCTTGGAAAAAATTACAAGAAGCTAAAGAAAAAAAGTAACAAAAAATATATTTTTTGTGAGTTTGGATAAACAAGCATATCTAGTTTAATTATAAAGTTAAGAAAAAGTTTTGTATTTACTAATATGTCTCATAAGTTTTCGCACAAATTTAAATTTTTACCTCTCGCTAAGAGAGGTATTGGATTCATGCTAAAAATCGCATATCCAGATTTTAATGATTAAGCAAGTTTTAAGGTCCCTACAATCCGATTTTAATATTTTTACGATGATGTATGTGTGTGTATGTGTGTGGGAAGTAGGAAGGACGATTATTCAAAAACTACAAGACTTAATATTTGTTTAACTACTTATTTTCCAATCGGACATTTATGGGAAGATCTGAAAAGGTTTTGGTAACAATTGGACAACCAAAAGTAGTATATTCTTGAAAAAATCTTCTTGTTTTACCTTCCACCGTAAGGAAGGTATTGTCTTTGGTCAAAAAATTCAATGATGAGTTTTTAGTGAATAAGCATGTTTTAGTGTCCCTATAATACGATTTTACCATTTTTACGATGATGTCTGTATGTATGTATGTCTGTCTGTGTGTGTGTGACAAAAGTTCCGGATCCCATAATTTCAATACCACGATTCCAAAAATTATAATTTTTTGGTATTTCTCAAGTTTACATCCAGAAGAACAAGTGATTAGATTTTGGTTATAATTGGTGAACCGGAAGTAGCCTCATTTGAAGATTTAACAATTAAATTTGATTTATTGACATTTAACGTTATTATAACTTAAAGAATATATTATTCTCTATACAATTTGATTATATTTTATACTTCATATTCAATAGATACAGAGTTAAAGAATTTTAAAGAAATTAAATTTTATAATTCAGCCAGCTATGCTAAACATGGAAACCACTAATATATTCATATAATTCAAATTGACAGATGTCAGAATCAATAAAAAGTAAATTAATGTGGCAGAGGTGAGAATGTTGAAGTAGATGTTGCGGAAGACGGAAAGATACGGTAAGAAAATAAGTGTTACAAGTTTCTAGAAAGATACAAGAAAGACGATTACATTGGTTTGAACATGTCATGAGGAGAAATGAAGAATTATATTTGAACAAGAATGAGTAGTTTATTAATTGGAGGTTGAAGAAACAGAGGAAGACCAAAGATAAGATGGAAGGACTGTATTGCGGAAGACTTGAGAGAAAATGAACTGAATGAGAACGGCACGTAAAAATAGCGTCCCCTAACGAATGGGAAAAGCTAAAGAGGAAGAAGATGTCAGTGTCAAGTGCAATTTAAATAGTTTGTTTATGAAATAATTTTACTGGAAATTTAGAATATTTTGCAAGAAAAATTATGTATGGAATTTATACATTATACACAGGATTGACGGAAGGTATTGAGATTTTTACTTTACAGATCAGTTATTCATATTTTACAAAAAAAAACAAATAAACCCACATTTCGTTTGTTTCAAGTCCTGTTTTTTTTATATTTTTATTTGTATGGCCATGTTTTTTTTTATATTTATATTTTTGTATATGACAGCTCAATTAAATAAACAATACGCAATTTTAATAATGTTTTTTTAAAACAAAATGCATTTACAAATAACGAAATAATTGTTTTTATTTCTGAATATGACATACTATATTAAATAAACAATAAATTACCATTTTTATTGTTTTTTTTTTTTCATAAACAAATCCACGTTTGTTTCATGTTTCTCCGTTGACAAAAAACTACGTATGCATACAAATTCGTAAGGTAAATATTCATTTTCTTGTAGAAAACAAATTTACGCTAATAAGTTTCTCCTTGGCCTATATTCATTGTACTCGTCTCTTTATTTTGAGTAAGACATATTAAATTTAACAAGTAATTCACGAAGACGAAGGAAAGACGAACAAAACATGGAGAGAAATTATGTTTACAACTGACAAGACATATATACGCATACGTGTTTCAATTTATTTTTAGTATGAAAGATGTTAAACTTTGAGTTGTTATATGCGTATTAAAATTTGAAAGAATCGAATCCTTCGCTGTAGTAACAAATTATAATAACTATTTATGTAATAAGTTGCGAAAAAATAGTTATTTAAGTATTAAGGGCAGTAAGTGCACCTTACCGGTTGAGGATCGAGACGAAGTCGAGATCTCCAATACATCCGATACCGGTAAGAAGCACATAATGCCCGCAATGCTTATTATATTTTTACTTCCTTGTACGTAAGTAAAGGAAGTATTGTAATCGCGAAAAATTTCGGTTTTCAGATTTCAGCGGAAATATCCATTTTGATCATCCCTGAATCCATTTTGACTAATTTCGTCGTGACTTCAAAACGGTAAGTCGTAGAAAGTTGAAATTTTGTATTTAGGACTCCTATAACATCTAGTTGTGCACCT
This sequence comes from Harpalus rufipes, assembly GCA_951394225.1. Taxonomy (NCBI): domain Eukaryota; kingdom Metazoa; phylum Arthropoda; class Insecta; order Coleoptera; family Carabidae; genus Harpalus; species Harpalus rufipes. The sequence goes on along the minus strand of OX596285.1, from coordinate 1,741,054 downwards.
CCCTTTCTGGTTATTACACAATTTCCAGAAGTGGCACTTTACAAGAAGCCAATAATAGATTTTAATGAAAAACTGTTTTAAAATATAATCCAAAACTTTTCAAATTTGGTATACAAGACTTTTATGTCAATCGAAATAACATAATAGATTTTGGTTAAAATAGGCTAACCGGAAGTGATACATTACTTGAAGTTGTTAACAGTTTTTTTGAATAAAATGATTTTATTTTGATTTTAGAAATAAATGCTTCAAATAAAAGTTTTAGAGAATTAATTTCTGCGTCTAGCATATCAAGTATTATTAAATTAGCCCTTTGTATAAGCGAGATATGTAAATTTAAAAATTAAATACTTTTTTGTTTTTGTAATAAAGCTTGCTATGGATTAGGACAAAAACATAAAAAAATGTTCATGTCAAATTACGTTAAATACGTGCAATTTTATGATTCGTACAATAACAAATATTATATTTTTATTGTGAAATTAGTCATATTCATTGTTGTAATCAAATATTTCTTTGTTGTAATCAAAACTCTCTTTAAAAAGAACCGGGTTAGATTATAGTCGCTATATGTCTTACTGTTTTGAAGTTAAAATTAATATTTTGTAATTTATTTATTAAAAAAATATGTATAGTTTAATAATCGTACAAGGAAGTCGTGTGGTGTCCACATCAGATTTTTTGCACGATCGTCCCAATTCAAGTTTAGAATTGACTGAGAGGTTGATTCAGAGACTGAAATCTTGTGAAGTGTGCCAAGTGTTCACAAAATATTTAAATATTTAGAACAACGCAAATTGTACATTGTACAGTTTTCTACCATCAATATATTTTGTCAGTTAAAGACTATACGTACTCTATTCTATTGCTTGAGGGATCGGAAATATATAGGAGTACAATTACGGGAGCTCGTATACAATTAAAGTTTGCATCTGGTGGTACATGTATTAGTAATTTCTTGAGAGATCTCCTCTGTTTACGAGTGCATTTGTGCATCTAAGTTTGAAATGAGATTGCTTCCGTTAACAGGGAGATTATGGTTTCCCTCGTTGCTTGCGAGTGAAACGAAACGAAACTTTGTAGCGTAATCATAACTTGCCGACTTCTTTTATATCCGGATTTATTTTCCAGACATTATGATGTTAGCAAATGCAATGAGATAGATTAATTTTAAACTTAGGAAAGAAGAAAATAATATCTTTCCATGATCACAGCTAATACAATTTGAATTACGAGGTCAGGCTATTAAATAGAGTTTTATTTTAAAAATTGTTTTATAATCGAATGCTCCCCTTCAATGTACTCCCCTCGCCTCGCCACACATCGTTCCATTCGTTTTTTCCATTGGTCAAAGCAATGTTGGAAGTCTTCTTTTGTAAGAGCGTTTAGAAGCTCCGCCGATTTTCGCTTCACCTCTTCCATCGACTCGAACCGGGTTCCTTTTAAGGCAGACTTTATCTTTGGAAACAGAAAAAAGTCACAGGGTGCTAAATCAGGCGAGTACGGCGCGTGTTCGAGCACTGGAGTGCCAGGTGCGTTGTCCTGGTGCAAAATCCACGACTTGTTTTTCCACAACTCCGGCCGTTTCTTACGAACTCTTTCCCGCAGTATTGCCAAAACTTTCAAATAGTAAGTTTGGTTTACAGTTTGACCCATTCAGTCATCACGATGCCGTTGATGTCAAAAAAACGATTAGCATGGCTTTAAATCTTCGGTTCTCTCTCGGCCTTCAGAAAACCGTTTATACATTGGAAAACACGCGCACGAGATAGAGAATTTTAATTTCTCAAGTAGTTCTAGTAATGTATAGAAGATATATATTTTTTTAAATATGTTGTATAGAGAATTTTGTTTTTTAATATTTGTAATAATATAAATTTTCAGAAAATAATATTTAGAAGATTCTATTAAACTCATATCCCATTACTGTTAGATTGAGGAATCCATAGTTACACAGGTCTTTAGTCTTATAGAATTTGTGAAATCGTACCTCCAGCAATCTCACACACATACACACACACACACACACATTCTTCATTCTATGAAGAAATATTTTTTCAGCTCTTCCCAATAATGTCCGATTGAAAAATACGTAGTTAAACAGATATTAAGTATTATATAGTTTTTGAGAAATAGTTTAAATTAAGTATAAATAACACCTTGACTTCTTGACATTGAAACGCATAAATAAACAATGAAACCATAACAAAACAATAAAGTCATAGCATATTATAAAGCTACCTACTATATTCAGTTTCAATAATTCAATCCAATCGCGCAAAAATGTTATAAGCATCACGAACGTTAAGGAATTACCGACCTCAGACAAAAAATTGTCTTCGACCGTTCTTAACACAGTAAAATTTTTGAAAGATGTCCGATCAAGGTTGTCTACGAATTGTATGAATTCAGATTTTTGCTCCGCCCATCATGACAAATTCAGTAGTGTCGTTTGCTTAGTTTTTATGAGGGTACGTAAGATACTACTGTTATTTTATTATTATAAAAATATATATTACAGGAAAAACATTCAAAATTCAAAAATAAGTCAACTAGTAAGTTTATAAGCAAATGTAAAACCAAATATGTTAAAAATAAGATATGACACAATGTCAGTGTCAGTGACTCTGACAGAATATAACGTTATACGTACGGCTATGAATCCAGGTAATGTATCTGTATTAATAAATAAACTTACGTTACAGCGAAAGTATTATCAACAACGAGCATCGTTTATAAATGGAATGTCCTAACTTAGTCGAAAGAATATGAATTTTTGAAAGACAAGCGTGTTATATCCATCCTTATCACACACTCTTACAGCCTTTGCAAAATAAAGAGATAAATGTATGCCTATTTGTTAATTCGTTCGTGATACAGGTGCCCTTGATCAGACATCTTTCAAAAATTTTACTGTAGTTATAATATAACCTAACATTTCTCCTAATATTTACCATAAATACTTTTGTAACAAATATTTTTTGCGTTACATTAAATTAATTGAAACATGTGTAAAATATATATCAAAAATGATTTATTTTAGAAAAACACTGATACGTTTTATTAAAATGAATTACGTGTTACAATTTATTACTTTTGAATGAAAATAAATAATAGATATGTTGTTATGTCAAAATATGCGTAACAACATAAATATTTTTTTTGTTTTATGATTGAACTGACATTTTGCTGACAGCTCGAACTAAATAAATGGTTTTAAAATAAATTATTTTCATTTGTAATGCGTCTATAATAAAATTTAAAAAATGTTATATGAGGACAGAAATACAGGACTTTTAATAAACATAAATAATAATCGGTACGAGACACAAGTTAAGAAACTGAAAAGAGAAGAATTTAATATTATAAAAACATTAACAAATAAAATACAAAACGTTAAACATCCTTTTAAAAAGAAATTTAATAGTACGACAAATTTATTAATTTTGAAAAAAGAATTGGAGAAAAAAGAAAAACAAGAAAAGAAGAAAAGAAAACGTGAAAGGAAGAAACTATTCATCAAGAAACAGGAAGAAATTATATCGAAAAAAGAATTAATACCTAAACAATCTAAAATACCAATTCGAGCAAAAAATTTCAACAATTTCATCGCTATGAAATCCGCCCCTTGTTCAAGAATAAACATCCCTAAAAATTTCAAATCAAAAATCCCTATTCCCATCAAAAAATCCTTCTCCACTTCAGTCATAAAAAATAAACAAATCTTTCAGAGATACAATATCAATAATAATTTTTGTTCTACTAGTGATTTTCTATCCATGTACACGGCTCCAATTATCTCCATAGAATCTGAAATTCTGGCTTCCACAGCCAATATTGAAATATGGAAACAGTCTATGAAAATGAATTCAACATTAAACTTGGAATCCGAGCCAGTAAAGTTGTCAAATAATGTTGTTTATGGGACTGTTAAAACGGAATTTTTAACCATGAAAAAGAAAAGATATCCTTTATTAATTTCGTGTAATTGTATAAATTAATAATTAGGGATTGTAATTTTATGGTCAATATATATTATATGTCTATGTGATTTTTATTTAAACATACATACATTCGCACAAACCCGAAAACAATAAGAAATAAATACAATAGGGCGCGAGCAGTCATGTCACTTTGTTGGCCTTGACAAGCAGATATGGGGGCCCGTGTTAGAATAATAGCTAGTAATTATGTACATGGGTCAAATATCATAATTTTTCATTCTAAATTTAGTGATTTTCAAATTCCATGTGGCTTATTTTCCTCGACAAGTAAATTCCATACTTCTGGTGACAAATTAACTACGTGAATTTAGAAAATCTTGAAATATTTAATGAAAAATTCTGACATTTCACATCTATGTACATAATTATCATTCTGAAACGGGCCCCCACATATGCTTGTCAAGGCCAACAATGCAAAATGACTGTTCGCGCCCAATATTTATGTAACAAAACCGCAAATTTTATTAATGCTTAAACCAGAACCGCACACGAATCCATTTTTCAAAAAATGAATTAACCTGAACCTGAACCGAACCCAGTTTTTGGCTGGTTCGATGCCCTGATTGTAATATTACGCATGTCCAGTCATGTTATGAAAAATGACATTAAAATATGTTTACATAGTTTATATTTCCTGAAAAATGATTGCGTGAAACTATTTTTAAATGTTAGTGACAGAATAAACGGCATATTAACACCGTCATGTGTTTTGGTTGATTTTTCTTGTTTTAAAATCTGAATTTCAAATTCGTTGAAAATATTTCGCAATAATCGTAATCAATCTTAGTCATTTTGCTCATTCAGGAAACTCTGAAATGAATAAGTATTTGACATTGCTATAAAGTAACCTTTATATAGTGTAAAATACTAAAGGCGAGGTAAAAGATAATGACTAGATGACAAGCAAAAAGGATTTGTGAATTTCTTCATGAAACAAACATTATAATAAATAGGTGTTAAACATTACTCGAAAGTTCAGTCAAACAGCATTTATTCTTACTACCAGCGTGCACCCTTGCACCTTCTTCAGGGTCTGCAACAATTATACAACAAAAATGTAATACATACAAAATAACATGGACATTATCACACTTGCAGTAAGATCTTCCAAATTGTTACAATTCATGTACACAAAATACATTCGTACAAAACATTCAGTTAATTTATTAAACATCGTACAAAAAATTCAGAGCATACACACATCCATTTGCTCTAAAAAACCACAACCGAATAATATGGAAAATAGCCGGAAATATCCTGTGTAAGGATTCTGGTGACATCATTGATACGGACTCCTATGGGTCATCTGTACACCAATAATAATGTAGCAAGTTGAAGGAATTTAAATAAAATGTAATAATGGAACTCAGTTTGGCCTGAAATTTGCCTTTTTTGATCTTTTCCAATACACCACAATATACACTGTTAAGTCCTTGAATATCAGTTCTTGCATTGATGTTATTGCAATCATCCCTGTAACATTTCAAGAAACATATGTTTGGAGTAATTCTGCTCTGCAGATTTCTATTTTAATCTTTCCTTATGTGTTCGCAGAGTCGTTGTGAAAATTTATCTCTACATTGTTTTCAATACCTCCTCGTTCAAACAAAGGAAATGACCCGATAAATTTATTTCCTCCCTATAATTTCAAGTTCCGACCGATGCATCATCGAAATCTGACGGTTTTAAAGCGTTTGTACTTTATGGCCTTACAAATTGTACCGATACGGCTCTGGCGCGAATATAAGTATGAAATACAGGGCCGTTGAACTGTAGACATCGGCAGAACGGATAGGAACCAGCCGCAGAAGACAGACGGCTCTTAAAATAATTACTCGGAAAATGGAAGGGAAAATGAAGAGGAAATTCGCTTTGCACTTTCTATCGTTAGATATGCTTAGATATAAAGGAATTATTTAAAAAAAAAATAATAATATATCGATTCTTAACCTTTAAGGCTTGATTTACATTAGCAGTACAATGACGGTACAATTACGGTACGATGACGATACGTTCTTGCTCGAATGTATTTTAATGGACCCATTTACATCTACGTTCTCGGTACGATGACAGTACGATGACGCCACATCGATATTCACTGATTTATATTAGCGGTACGACCACGGTACAGTGTAGTTTTGTTTCTATTGAAAAAATCGAGGAATAAATATTGTATCATAGTGACTGCGTAGTAAAGGGTTTTCCAATAAGAGGTGTTATTTTGATATTCAAAGAAAAATGCCATTTTTTAATATAAATGATCGGATGTTTATTTCATTATAAAGAGGAAGGTATGCCGTTAATAGTGGAAAATAACATCAGGCAAATGACCACCACGACCACGCTGACAGGACAATATCCTTTTCATGAAATTTTCCATAACCAAATCGCAAAGTGTCTGTCCTATGTCCTCGATAGCCTCACGAATTCCATCTTTGAGGTCTTGAGTCGACGCTGGGCAGTTGGCGTAGACCATCTCTTTCACGTGGCCCCAAAGAAACAAGTCGCAAGGTGTTAAATCACAAGATCTCGGTGGCCAATTGTGATTCGATGGAATTCCGGATCATTTTCATGCATTTCAACGACCCAATCAGCAAAGACACGACGTTGTTGATGATCGGCCGGCTTGAGTTCTTGTGTTAACTGGACTTTATAAGCCTTAAGACCCAAATCTTTATGCAAAATACGGTGTAATGACGTTTGTGGAATGCCTAATTCCAAAGAACGACGAGGAATGGACAAACCTGGGTTTTCTTCAACACTTTCGGCTACAGCAGCAATATTCTCGGCTGTTCTTGAGCGACGTGCACGGGTTTTATTCTTCACATCACTAACTTGTCCCAACAGCTCGAATTTTTCCACCAATTTCTGTATTGCGGTCCGACAAGGTGCTTCACGACGACCCAAAAATTGTCGAGTTTTACGAACCGTCTCTGCCAAATTTTCACCATTTTTATAGTGAATTTTAATAATTTCAATGCGTTGTTGAAGCGTGTATCGTTCCATTTTTATTAATGGCGTAGTTTCTACTTGTCAAATGTCAAAAAATGACAGCTTCAAAAGCGACATCTACCGAAATAGCGGGCTATTCAAAATAACACCTCTTATTGGAAAACCCTTTATATACACGCAACGGGGAGTGGAAGGTTGCGTTTGAAGAGTACGTGCACATCACGTTTATGTTCATACCAAAATCAGCTGAATGGAAGTAAATATATGTACGTACTAGTGATTGACATTTGACATATTTATGACTTTTTGATATTTTTCTTTTAGTTAAGTAAAAATGAGCTAGACATGAGAAATGATTGCATACATAATTGAACAAAAGTTCTCTGCTTATGACATAAACGTAAAATATACATCATAGGTTATCACAGTAAATACAAAACAGTATCGTTTTATAATTTTTTCTGGATTTTCTTCATTTTCTTTTTCTTCGTCAAGAGTAAGGGCAATTATAGACAAGTTCGGTATTTGATTTTTTTTTTAATATTGCAGGATATTTTCTACATTTGATAGACACATAACATATGCACAGCAAACTGTCATAATACATAAAAGACAAAATTATATTGTCGTGGTATTTTATTATGTTCGTACCGTCGTGGTACCGTCTAATGTAAATGCCTCTTATAATTGACATACCGTCATTGTACCGTTATTGTACCGTCATCGTACCGTCATTGTACCGCTAATGTAAATCAAGCCTCAGAGGTGGAGAAATCCTAACTGTAATGACAATCTCCTGGGTGGGAAATAACAGATTTCAATTCCATCTCACGGGTTGCAAATGTTTATGTATGGGTTGCCTAGCAATATTGTTATAGATTCCGTTAATACAGTAGGCGAAACAAATATGAATAGAGCTGTCAAAAATATTAATAAAATGAAAGGTTGTGGTTATAAATTATTGATTTTTACCTTCCTTGATGATGAGTTTGTAGTGAATAAGCATGTTTTAGGGTCCCTATAATACGATTTTACCATTTTTACGATGATGTCTGTATGTATGTATGTGTGTGTATGCGAGTGGTTTTGAAGGCACTATAAGTTACGTTGTCCTCATTTAATTATAACTTATAAATAACGCTCTTCAACTAATCTGCAAAACAAAAAGCCAACACGTTTCAGCTTGAAACAACTTCGTTTCAAGTTTCAGTAAATACGTCTTATCGGAAAGCTTGTGTCTAAAATTAAGTGAATTAAGGACATTTTTGATAGCATCCTCAAGTGATATACGACTGGTAGTGTAGGACAAACAAATGGGTGAACGAACGCAAACAAAACACTAACTATTGTTTCTCGCAGTCAAAACAAATTGCAAGATGACGTATTTTGTTACAAAAGATGGTTTCACACATGTATGACGACTAAATCTGTTTTTCTATTTTGCGTCTGTAACAAAGCCATTACAGTACCCAAAAGAGTTCGTTAATAGCTCATTCGAGTGCTGTAATAGACTAGTACAATTTATTTTTGTATTATAATTGAGAAACCAAATAAGTAATATTTTTTCTATATTGAAATTTTTTCAGAATCAAACGTATCTTTGTGTGAGAAATAGTATATATATATATATATATATATATATATATATATATATATATATATATATATATATATATACAGGGTGTCCCTTAACTTGGTGCACAAACTTTAAGGGCATATAATACTGATAAAAATGAGTAAAAAAAGCTCAGTCAAAATGTGTCCGATCTTTAATAGTTTCCCAGATATAACGCAGTGAAAAATGAGTTTTTACGAGATTTACCTTTGCTATCTCGAAAACTATAAGAATTACGATTTTGATTAATTGAGACTTTTTGTTTACCTTTGAGAGGTAATCTTAGATGGCCTTTTGTTATTTTATAAAAATCAAAAGTGAAATGTTGTGGCGACCTTGGTCAATATTTAATTTTCATATAACTACGTAACTATAAGAAATTGAGAAAAATGTTTCATATAAAATTTTATTGTTTTTTATAGTCTTTTTACTGACATAGACAAAATTTTATTCGATCGCTATCTTTGTCAGTTTTTCTTAGATTTTTCGCTTTTCTCGGAAACAATTGAAGATCATTCCTATGTTGATGAAGCTTTTTTATTCATTTTGGTCAGTACTATATGCCCTTAAAGTTTTTGCTCGAAGTTAAGGGACACCCTGTATATATATGTATATATATATATATATATATATATATATATATATATATATATATATATATATCAGATACACAGCACACTCATGGTAGAGTAGTTAAAATTTAATTCGATTGTAAAACAATTGACTTACCTATTCTGTTTCTATTTGAATGCGTTAGTTATGTTTAACTACGGATTCTTCAATCTAACATTAATGGAAAGGGCTGATAAGGTTTTGGTATTAATTGGATAACCGGATGTGGTAGTTTAAAAAAATCTGTTGTGGCCATCACAATACCTCTCGCCACATCCGTTTTTGGTTACATAAGAACAGGGCGCGAGCAGTCATGTCAGAATTTTTCATTAACATTTAACATTTCTTGTATACCTACACTCTACACCAAAATACTATTTATATCTATTCTTTATATTTAGATTCATTGTATGAAGAAATTTTGTCCTACTCTTCTAATTTTTGGAAATGTTTCCAATTCATTGGTGGGAATGACAGTATTTTTTGAAGGGTATATGTAATATAACTGTAATTTTAAATATTTAACTATTAATACAATAAGAAATAATAATAATGTATGTACTTCCCAGAAAAAATCTTCAATAATGTATCTGCTACTTCCGCTTGTCCAATTATTACCAAAACTTTTTCAGCTCTTCCGAGTAATGTCCGATTGAGAAATACATAGTTAAACAGATATTAAGTATTATAGCTTTTGAGATATCGTCCTTCCAACCTCTCCACATACATACACAAATACACACACACGCACACACACACACACACACACACACACACAGGCATCATCGTAAAAATATTAAAATCGGCCTGGATATGCGATTTTTAGAATGAATTCAATACCTTTCTTAGCGAGAGGTAATTATACGTATATTAATATTACATATATCCTTAAAAAATACCGCTAATATCATCAGTGAATTTGAAGAATCTTGAACATATTTGTGTGTACAAGAAATGTTAAATTCATTACTTATGTAACTAAAACTTTGCATCAACTAAAAAATACGTATAATGCGATTTTTTTTTGAAATGTTGATAACGATATTATCTGTACAATATCATTTTACATTTCAAAATAAAGACAAATTGTTGGTGTTACAAATCCTGTGATTTTGAAACAGACAGTTTTTATCCTGGCTTTGCAAGCTCTTAAATCAATACTTTATTATGCGAAACGCTTCTTTCACAAAAAGGACAAATATTAATGATCATTTCTGTCTTGTGAGATTTTCAATGGACATTTTGACGTATTTGTATTTTATATTCGAGAAGAACATTTTTTGTGCATTAGATATGATAAATATTCAGTTTTTTTGATGAAAATTCTGTTGGGAGTAATTAACAACCTAACAATACGTTTGTGGGTGGATGTACAGATTTAGAAAAAAGTTTTTAAAGGTGAAACAATGGAGAATCATAAAAAGTTACATAGCCTGTAACATATATCTGAATATATTGTTTTCGAATGCTGCAGGCTTTTATTTTAAATTATAACTTTGTTTTTTTTTATAGTTATATGTTTTTGAAAGAATATTTTAACTGGTATTGCGATGTTATATATATATTTGTTACCTTCCGTCACCTTTAGATAAGGAAGGTATTGTCTTTGGTCAAAAAATTCAATGATGAGATTTTAGTGAATAAACACGTTTTCGGGTCTATGTAATACGATTTTACTATTTTTACGATGATGTCTGTATGTATGTATGTGTGTGTGTGTGTGTGACGAAAGTTTCGGATCGCACCATTCCAAAAATTATAATTTTTTCGTATTCCTCAAGTTTACATCCAAAAGAAGAGGTGATTACATTTTGGTTATAATTGGTCAACCGGAAGTACCCTCATTTGAAGATTTAACAGTTAAATTTGATTTACTGACATTTAACGTTATTGTAACTTAAAGAATATATTATTCTCTATACGATTTGATTGCATTTTTTTTATATGAATCGTGCTAAAAATCGCATATCGAGATTTTAGTAATTGACCACGTTTTAAGGTTCATACAATCCATTTTCACGATGATGTCTGTGTGTATGTATATATGTATGTATGTATGTATGTATGTATGTGTGTGTGTGTGTATGTGTGTGTGTGTGTGTGTGTGTGTGTGTGTGTGTGTGTGTGTGTGTGTGTGTGTGTGTGTGTGCGCTCTCACTCAAGTACTATCATTCAGAAATTTTTGAAACTATGTATTTCTACCTTATTTTAATATGGAAAGAAGCCATTAGATTTTGGTGGCAATCGGATAACCGGAAATAGCAATTTTCTGCATATATTATCACGGCATATTATCCATTGCTTGGTGTACTAATCTGATTTATACAAACACACATTTCGGTAATGATGATGACATATTTGTATTGTGCGGGCGTTTACCACCAAGGGTTAATTTTATGCCATTTAAAATTCGAAATACTTGGTTTTGATCGGGATCGAATCGGATTCCCCAGATTCGCGACCAGACATCGGGCACGCGGCAACAAGACCCCCATAGGTAAATGGCGGGAGGTATTGTGTTGGTCACATGAGATTTTTATTTTACATTTTACTGTTAAAAAATAATGCATCCGAATAATTTTGTGAACTATTGTCTATCCACAATAACTGTTAGTGTTCATTTTATTACAATGACGACTAGGAGTAAATAATTGCCATTTGCAACTTACTAATTAAAATCTAGGAAATAAAATCACAATTCCCCAGCGTTGGTTCCTACAGTATACGTGTAGGAAAACTCGTGGAGTTCTGGCGTTCCATTTGTGATGAACTCCAGCGCCAGCTAACAAATAACGAGGTATCGCGTCACGGCGCCGGTTAACCAGAGCACAGATGCATTCAGTCAACACTCAACGAAACTACCAAAGCCAAGGGATATATGCAACGATCGCAGATCGGGATAATTGATTAAAGCCTGGTACACAAACAAGAAAAGATATTCTTTATGTTTACACTTTTGCAAATAGGTATTTCATGATTATAATTTAAAATATACGTGTATTATTCTTCACCTAAGAATGGAATTATGCCAGCGGAGGTGTTTGAACTAAGAGTAATATTAAAAAAAAATCTGTTGTGGCCAGCACAATACCTTTCAATCCTATGTATTATGTACAAATTCCATACATAAATTTTATTGCAAAAGATTTGTTGAGTCGAGAAGGATCAGTTGGAAATTTCGTTGAGTATAGAGTAAGGCCTTGGTGATCCAGATTCTTAATATTCTTTATTTATTTCAGAACATCGGACGTTTCGAACCAAAGTGGTTCATCTTCAGCTACATTATTGCAAAAGATTCTAAATTTTTGGTATTTTATGATTTCCTTTCTCGGCTACTGAATTCCATACTCCTGATAACAAACAAACCACATGAAATAAGAAAATCATGAAATTTTGAATGAAAAATTATGACTCTTGTCATTTATGGACAACAAACCACATGGAATTGGAAAATCACTACATTTAGAATGAGAAATTATGATATTTGACATCTTTATACATAATTACTAGCTATCATTCTGACATGGAACCCAATATCTGCTTGTCAAGGCCAATAAAGTCACATGTCTGCTCGCGCCTTAATGTATTTAATATTGCTTGTATACCTACACTCCACACCAAAAATTCTACTTACATCTATTCCTTACATTTAGATTTTTTAAATTTAAATTCATTCTATGAAGAAATTTTGTCCTACTCTTCTAATTTTTCGAGATGTTTCCAATTCATTGTCGGCAGTAACAGTGTATGTCTGAAGGGTATGTGCAATGTCTTCGGATTTCTAACACTGACATTTATCTGTCAGTTACAAACAATTTAAATTTTTAACTATTTTCCATGGTATTCTTTCGGCTGTAAAATTTATTACAACCGATTATTTTATATATTATATTACTTTTATCTCTAAATCTATAGAATATATAATAAAATATTTAAATGTACCAGATAGAGAATTTAATTTAATATTACTAAGAAAAAATTTCAAAAAATAATATTTAGATGATTTCCAACACTTAATAGATTTGGTCTTGAAAAATGGCGTCTCAAATTTTACGCCTCATCCCTTAGCTATTCGGGGAAATAAAGTATACACCATTAGTTGAATATACATAAAAGTCCGTCTGATTGTTTATTTGAAGAATTGTGTCCTTCTTTTGAAGCGAATGCATCATTGTTTTCGCTATATTAGCATTTCTGTGTTTTGTGAGTCAGCCTTTCAGGCTTGGCGTGTTTCAGCGTGAGTGTTTCAGGATTTTCAGCGGCGCTTTCCCTTAGTGTTTCGCATAGCAGACATTGGGTTTTATTGAACAGCAGGGAATGTTTATTGTCGACACTGTTTTATGTCTAGTTTGATCAGAGGTTCTAATGAATTTATTATGTTTGCCTGACAAACAATATTCCCGGAATTGTTATTTCTTTGCCCAGGATTCTTTCAGGAATTGTAACGACGGAGAGAGGGTTATTACACTTTCTCGAAGATACATAAATATAATACGAGGTACAAGAAACAATAAGTATAGGTTTTCTATTTTTACCTCTCGCTAAGAGAGGTATTGGATTCATGCTAAAAATCGCATATCCAGATTTTATTGAATAAACACGTTTTAAGGTCCCTACAATCCGATTTTAACATTTTTACGATGATGTCTGTGTGTGTGTGTGGATGTATGTGTGATGTGTGTGTATGTATTTATGTGGGATGTTGGATGGACGATTACTCAAAAACTATAAGATTTTATATTTGTAACTACGTATTTCCAAATCGGACATTCATGGGAAGATCTGAAAAGATTTTGGTAACAATTGGACAATCAGAAGTAGAAGATTGTTGAAAAAAAATCTTCTAAATATTATTTACTGAAAATTTTTCTTGGTAATAAAAGAAAATTAAATTCTCTATCTGATACATTTAAATATTTTATTATATATTCTATAGATTTAGAGATAAAAGAAATATAATATATAAAATAATCTGTTGTAATAAATTTTACAGTCGGAAAATAGTTGAAAATTTAAAATGTTTGTAACTGACAGATAAATGTCAGTGTCAGAAATCCGAAGACATTACTGAAGACTTTTTCTGGGAAGTACATAACATTATATTATTTCTTAATGTATTAATAGTTAAATATTTAATATTATAGATATATTACACATACCCTTCAGAAATACTGTTACTCCCGACAATGAATTGGAAACATCTCGAAAGATTAGAAGAGTAAGACAAAATTTCTTCATAGAATGAATATAAATTTCAAAAATCTAAATATAAGGAATAGATATAAGTAGAATTCTTGGCGTAGAGTGTAGGTATACAAGAAATGTTAAATACAATAGGGCGCGAGCAGTCATGTGACTTTATTGGCCTTGACAAGCAAATATGAGGAGGCATGTGTCAGAATGGTAGCTAATAACTATGTACATAGATGTCAAATATCATAATTTTTCATTCTAAATTAAATGATTTTCCAATTCAATGTGGCTTATTTTCCTCGACAAGTAAATTCCACACTCCTGGTGGCAAATTAACTACGTGAATTTAGAAAATCTTTTTTTAATGAAAAATTCTGACATAATTGTCATTCTGACACGGGCCCCCATATCGTCTTGTCAAGGCCAACAATGTCACATGACTGCTCGCATATACCCTTCAAAAAAACTGTCAATCCCGACAATGAATTGGAATCATTTCGAAAAAATTTCTTCATAGAACGAATTTAAAATTAAAATATTTGAATATAAAGAAAAGATGCAAGTGGAATTTTTGGTGTAGAGTGTAAGTATACAAGAAATGTTAAATACAATAGGACGCGAGCAGTCATGTCACTTTGTTGGCTTTGACAAGCAGATATGGGGGCCCGTGTTAGAATGATAGCTAGTAATGATGTACATGGATGTGAAATATAATTTTTCATTCTAAATTTAGTGATTTTCCAATTCCATGGCGTCCTATACTTATATATACAACAGATTTTTTTGTCTTTTAATTTATGTGAAATTTTAAATATTTATTCGTCTACTAACAAACATCACTTCACTTGCTAAGTTATTGTTGTTCCCAGCCATCTTCCTTTATCAAAACTATATATTTCTCTTCTTAATCTTTCATTTCATCGTATCCATTCATTCTTTGTCATTTATTTGATCCCATAAACCAATAATCTAATAAAAAGCTCATAAGCTGATATCTCCCAACAACCCCGGGTTATAACACCCTGTCTTCGATGTTCAGATAGGGTGATAATCGTTACTTTTAGCCATTTTCAATGAACTCAATGGAAGGAGGTCAGTTAGTGACCTGGTGATAGTACGACTTTGTTTGCTCCATGCGTTTTGATGGGGGGTAGAAAGCATATAATGAAATATGCTAGAAACATGTAGTTGATATTGATAGTGTTCGCGAATGAGTTTTTTAACTTGTGCTATGGAATATGGGGCGAAGACTAACCCTGGAATGTTCAATAAATGAAATCTTAAATGTTAAAAGTCTCTAAACTTAAATTGTAATAAAAAAAACTGTTGTGGCCAGCACAGTACCTCTCGGCACTTCCTTTTTTGGTTTCATAAGTATAGGGCGCGAACAGTTATGTTACATTGTTGGCCGTGACAAGCAGATGTGGGAGCCCGTTTCAGAATGATAATTAGTAATTATGTACATTGTCAAATGTCAGAATTCACGTAGTTAATTATCACCAGGAGGAAAATAAACCACATGGAATAGGAAAATCACTCAATTTAGAATGAGAAATTATGATATTTGACGTCTATGTACATAATTACTAGCTATCATTCTGACATGGGTCCCCATATCTGCTTGTTAAGGCCAACAAAGTCACATGACTGCTCGCGCCCTAATATACTTAACATATCTTGTATACCTACACTCTACACTAAAAATTCTACTTATATACAGGGTGTCCCTTAACTTGGTGCACAAACTTTAAGGGCATATAATACTGATCAAAATGAGTAAAAAAAGCTCAGTCAAAATGTGTCCGATCTTTAATAGTTTCCCAGATATAACGCAGTGAAAAATGAGTTTTTACGAGATTTACCTTTGCTATCTCGAAAACTATAAGAATTACGATTTTGATTAATTGAGACTTTTTGTTTACCTTTGAGAGGTAATCTTAGATGGCCTTTTGTTATTTTATAAAAATCAAAAGTGAAATGTTGTGGCGACCTTGGTCAATATTTAATTTTCATATAACTACGTAACTATAAGAAATTGAGAAAAATGTTTCATATAAAATTTTATTGTTTTTTATAGTCTTTTTACTGACATAGACAAAATTTTATTCGATCGCTATCTTTGTCAGTTTTTCTTAGATTTTTCGCTTTTCTCGGAAACAGTTGAAGATCATTCCTATGTTGATGAAGCGTTTTTATTCATTTTGGTCAGTACTATATGCCCTTAAAGTTTTTGCTCGAAGTTAAGGGACACCCTGTATATTCCTTATATTTAGATTTTTTTAATTTAAATCCATTCTGTGAAGAAATTTTGTCCTACTCTTCTAATTTTTCGAGATGTTTCCAATTCATTGTCGGAAGTAACAGTATTTCTGAAGGGTATAAATACCTATAATATTAAATATTTAACTATTAATACATTAAGAAATAATATAATGTATGTACTTCCCAGAAAAAGTCTTCAGTAATGTCTCCGGATTTCTGACACTGACATTTATCTGTCAGTTACATACATACAATTTTCAACTATTTTCCACGGCATTCTTTCGGCTGTAAAATTTATTACAACAAATAATATTTTTTACTCAAGAATCTGCTACTTCCGATGAGCTTCCCTTGAATGTCCGATTGGGAAATACGTAGTTAAACAAATATAAAATCTTATAGTTTTTGAGTAATCGGCCTTTCAACATCCCACATACACACACACACACACACACACACACACACACACACACACACACACAGAGAGATCATCGTAAAAATGTTAAAATCGGATTGTAGGGACCTTAAAACGTGCTTATTCTATAAAATCTGGATATGCGATTTTTAGCATGAATCCAATACCTCTCTTAGCGAGAGGTAAAAATTAAATTAAACGGGAAGTATTGTGTTGGTCACATCAGATTTTTAATTTTTTTTATGTTACATACATTATATTAATCCACAATATCGCCGATTTACCATTGTCAATATCCATTAATTAAGCTAGCAGCACAATAGAACCTCCACCATTTTGGTCCTGACAAGGTGCTTAATTGTTAAATTCTATTCAATTCTAAGTTTACTAACAGGCAAACTTAGTGAACTTAGAAACTGTCTGCTATTAGTTAACCCTTCGTTATTCTGTTTATAACAAACAATATATTATGTTAATATTGTATGTAACAGTTTATGAGTACGTTATCCTTGCTATAAGATCATAATCAGAACTGTGGGTGTCGCTGTCCTGAACAGGATTCTGGGTAGGATTGTAAGGGTCCAAGGACTTGCGTGAAAGGATTTTAAACAGGAAATTAAGGCCGTACACAGGATACGAGAAAGATAAGCTAATAATCTGAATAATGGCATGATGCATGGATTGGGACAAAAAGTGTACCCTCCACTAAGAAATAGGATACTTTGTAAATACAGTCTCGATACAGTTAACTAATTAATGCAGGACCATGCCACAATATCGAGTGTGTTCACTTTTACGAATTCTTGTGAAATAATTACAACAATATAATTTTAAAGTTAAATATCAAAATATTAATTTTTAGGTGTTATTAATTACTCGAAACTTTTTACCTCTCGCTAAGAGAGGTAATGGATTCATGCTAAAAATCGCATATCCAGATACAATCCGATTTTAACATTTTTACGATGATGTCTGTGTGTGTGTGTGTTTGTGTATGTGTGTGTGTATGTGTGTGTGTGTGGGATGTTGGAAGGACGATTACTCAAAAACCATAAGACTTTATATTTGTTTAACTACGTATTTTCCAATCGGACATTCATGGGAAGATCTGAAAAGGTTTTGGTAATAATTGCACAACCGGAAGTAGAAGATTCTTGAAAAAAAATCTTCTAAATATTATTTTTTGAAATTTTTTCTTGGTAATACTAAAGAAAATTAAATTCTCTGTCTGATACATTTAAATACTTTATTATATATTCTATAGATTTAGAGATAAAAGAAATATAATATATAAAATAATCTGTTGTAATAAATTTTACAGCCGAAAGAATGCCATGGAAAATAGTTGAGAATTTAAATTGTTTGTAACTGACAGATAAATGTCAGTGTCAGAAGCATTACTGAAGACTTTTTCTGGGAAGTACATACATTATATTATTTCTTAATGTATTAATAGTTAAATATTTAACATTATAGGTATATTACACATACCCTTCAGAAATACTGTTACTTCCGACAATGAATTGGAAACATCTCGAAATATTGGAAGAGTAGGACAAAATTTCTTCATAGAATGAATTTAAATTTAAAATAATCTAAATATATGGAACAGATGTAAGTAGAAATTTTGGTGTAGAGTGTAGGTATACAAGAAATGTTAAATATATTAGCGCGCGAGCAGTCATGTGACTTGACAAGCAGATATGGGGCCCATGTCAGATTTTCAAATTCCATGTGATTTATTTTCCTCGACAAGTAAATTCCACACTTCTGGTGACAAATTAACTACGTCAATTTAGAAAATCATTTGACATCTATGTACATAATTACTAATTATCATTCTGAAATGGGCCCCCACATTTGCTTGTTAAGGCCAATAATGTAACATGACTGTTCGTGCCCTATACTTATGTAACAAAAAAAGGAAGTGGCGAGATACATACAGACATCATCGTAAAAATGGTAAAATCGTATTATATGGACGCTAAAAGTGTTTATTCCCTAAAAACTCATCATTGGATTTTTTGACCAAAGACAATACCTTCCTTACCTAAAGGTGACGGAAGATAAAAATATAAATACAGTACTGTATTACAAGGACTCTGTTTTATTTTCTCATGTTATTGTGTGATGGTTGAAGGCCCAAGATCCCTCGTTCCACTTTTGTCAGACGCGTATATTTTTATGTCGTTTTCATTATATACTCGGAGCTGTGTTTATGGCAATAATTCTGTATAATAAACTCACTCCTAGCTGGCGGCGTCTACAAATGACAGTATTTAAATAACAAATTCCTCTTATCTATAAGCTTGACACTTGACGAATGATCTTGACACAAAACTTCATTTTCTTTACTTTCCTTGTCAGCAACGTTGAGGTGGACAAATCGTGTTAAACTTAAACAACTCTGACGTGTACAACTCAACGGAAGGACGAGATTGAATTTGTTCCGGTTTAAACTTGAAAAAAGTTGCAAAAACATGACTGTTTAGAAAGAAAAATTCGCAAGAATTTCAATTTTACAAAATATTCAGCGTGAACAGGATCAATATGTAATCTGCTAATTTTATACAGGCTGGTTTGAAATGAGTGTTACAAATTTTAATAACTTATTACTTAGGTCTATTTGAGTAAAAAAATCTGTTGTGGTCACCGCAATACCTCTCGCGCCCTTTTCATTGTATTGTATTTAACATTTCTTGTACACACAAAAAATTCTAATTACAACTAATCTTTATATTTACGTATTTTTTACAATTTTTAATTTATTCTATGAGCAAATTTTCTCCATTTCTTCTAAATGTTACAGGTTTTTCTAATTCATTAACGGCATTGGCGTTATTTCTGAAGGGTTAATGTAATATACCTATAATTTTAAATATATAATTAATAATACAATAAGAAATATTATATATCGTTCCCAGAAAAAGCCTTCAGTACTATCTCTGAATTTTTGTCACTGACATTAGTAACATTTATCTGTCAATTACAGACATTTTAATAACTCAAGTAGTTACCATGGAGATGTTTGGGCTGTGAGCAGGCTGTGAGATTTACTACAACAGATTATTTTGTGTGTGTGTGTGTGTGGGGGGGGGGGGGGGTAGTTTGAAAGGAAAAATTCTCGAAAACTATAATACTTAATATCTGTTTAACTACGTATTTCTCAATCGGACATTACTGGTAAGAGCTGAAAAAGTTTTGGTAATAATTAGGCAACCGGAAGTAGCTGATTCTTAAAAAAAATCTTCTAAAAATTATTTTTTGGATTTTTTTTATTCTTGCTAGTATTAAAGAAGAGTAAATTCTCCATCTGATACATATAAATATTTTATTATTTTATAGATTTAGAGAAAAAGAAATATAAGGTATATAATAAACTATTGTAATAAATCTCACAGCCCAATAAAGTCATGGAAACCAGTTCAAAACTAAGAAGATTTTTCTGGGAAGTATATACATTATATTATTTCTTATACCCTTCAAAAATACTGTCAATCCCGACAATGAATTGAAAACATTTCGAAAAATTAGAAGTGGACAAATTATCTTCATAGAATGAATTTAAAATTAAAAAATCTAAATATAAAGAATAGACGTAAGTAGAATTTTTGGTGTAGAGTGTAGGTATACAAGAAATGTTAAATACAATAGGGCGCGGGCAGTCATGTGACTTTGTTGGCCTTGACAAGCAGATATGGGGGCCCGTGTCAAAATGATAGCTAGTAATTCTGTACATATTTTTCATTCTAAATTTAGTGATTTTCCAATTCCAAGTGGTTTATTTTCCACAACAAGTAAATACCGCACTCCTGGTGACAAATTAACTACGTGAATTTAGAAAATCTTGAAATTTTTAATGAAAAATTCTGACATTTGACAAGCTTGTATCAGTGCAGTTACACAATAGATGGGTGATCATATTTCAATATCAATTGAACCGATCAAAATTTCGCCCATTTTATGTTTCTTTGGTGATCTTCACAGTCTTTATTTATTTTCAATTTCCTCATCCTAATCAGAGTGTTAGGGGTGAAAAGATGCCCTTTTCTGATTGGTCGGTATCGTGTGAAAGTTAAATGAAATCCCAATGTCCACCAATGAAGTAGTTCGTTGCGAAAAACTTTCTGATAAGTTCGGTGACAAAGTTTTCGCATCGATCGACCCAGGATTTTTAGAAACGGAAACGGGGTTACGGAATGTTACATTGAGGACTTGTTTAAAAATTCCCAGAGGGTGGCATGAAGTTTACATAAGTAAAAGCTGAAGAAATATGGGTGGTTGATATAAAAAAATCTTTTATAAGTGAAATATGGTTTGATATTACTCCAAGTCTGAAATATATCATCCACAGAGATTTCTGTGAACAGATGTGCTATCAATATATCAAAATACTATAAATAGAAGATATTGTGATATATATTTGTGACGTGGATTCACACATTCACTCCGTTTAATAGTATATTAAGTATCAAGAACGGTAAGGACAGTTTACCGATCGAAGACAATGTTTGGGGACGGAGCGAACATTTTTTGCGCGATTGGAGTTCGCTAAAATTTTTATTTTTTATTTCATTTTTAATTTTTATTTCCTTGTACGTAAATAAAGGAAGTATTGTAATCGCGAAAAATTTCGGTTTTCAGATTTCAGCGGAAATATCCATTTTGATCATCCCTGAATCCATTTTGACTAATTTCGTCGTGACGTCTGTACGTACGTACGTACGTATCTCGCATAATTCAAAAACGGTAAGCCGTAGAAAGTTGAAATTTTGTATTTAGGACTCCTATAACATCTAGTTGTGCACCTCCCTTTCTGGTTATTACACAATTTCCAGAAGTGGCACTTTACATGAAGCCTATAATAAATTTTAATGAAAAACTGTTTTAAAATATAATCCAAAACTTTTCAAATTTGGTATACAAGACTTTTATGTCAATCAAAATAACATAATAGATTTTGGTTAAAATAGGCTAACCGGAAGTGGTACATTACTTGAAGTTGTTAACAGTTTTTCTTGAATAAAATGATTTTATTTTGATTTTAGAAATAAATGCTTCAAATAAAAGTTTTAGAGAATTAATTTCTGCGTCTAGCACATCAAGTATTATTAAATTAGCCCTTTGTATAAGCGAGATATGTAAATTTAAAAATTATATACTTTTTTGTTTTTGTAATAAAGCTTGCAATGGATTAGGACAAAAACATAAAAAAAATGTTCATGTCATTTCAACTTTCTACGGCTTACCGTTTTTGAGTTATGCGGGATACGTACGTACGTACAGACGTCACGACGAAATTAGTCAAAATGGATTCAGGGATGATCAAAATGGATATTTCCGCTGAAATCTGAAAACCGAAATTTTTCGCGATTACAATACTTCCTTTACTTACGTACAAGGAAGTAAAAATGCTGGCTGTAGACCCAAGTAATCTAGCACCAGACCAGGAATGTTTAATCCATAAGGTATGTTTAGATCACTTGTAAAATGTAGGCAATAATTATATTATTTTTGTAAAATAAATGTAATTATTGTAAAACCAAATATGTGAAAAATAAAATACTGACACTGTGTGTATTTATTATAATCAAGCACTTCTTGTTGTAATCAAGTATTTCTTTGTTGTAATCAAGCATTTCTTTGTTGTAATCAAATGCCGATCGAACTAGTATTATTTAAATAAATTTATAAATGATTAAATTTATATACTTTACTTACCGTCCAGTAAGTAAATCACTTATCGTCGTGCTAGTCCTAGCAACCAGTAAACATAACTTACTGTCGTGGAAACAGGCAAGGTAAGTTGATAAAAATGATCAATCGCCAAGTCATGGCTCACTATTCTCTTTTCGACTAGGTGCATAAAAAAGTGC
This sequence comes from Harpalus rufipes, assembly GCA_951394225.1. Lineage (NCBI taxonomy): Eukaryota > Metazoa > Arthropoda > Insecta > Coleoptera > Carabidae > Harpalus > Harpalus rufipes. The sequence continues at coordinate 1,718,125 of OX596285.1, read as the reverse complement.
CCGCCATTTTACTTTTAAATGTAACATATGAATTATTTTACATGATTGTAAAGCAAATTTGATGTACTTTTCAAATTTGTAAATAAATATAGTATGTTCCATTTGAAATTTCAAAGTTGATATTAACTACTAATAAACCGGAAGTGGTATCATGAATGTACATCCGTCATCAAGTAGCTTACATGTTGCTGTATAAATCATGTTATATGAAAGAAATTACTAACTTAATAAATAAGCGAGATATTAGCTGGGTCCATTAAAACATAACATCCTGTATAATACCCCACTTTTACTGCAAGATTTATCATTCATCTTAAATTTCTCATGATAGAGAAAAAGTCATCATGCTATTTGATATTTTTTGTCTCTTTGGTGATCCGTTTTCTTGGAGTTACTTGAAACTTCTTCTCATTTAAGCCCGAACTTTTTCTGCATCAAATGTCACAGATTTATAAACGCTAATAAAGATAAATAGCAAGTTAGGAAAAAATGTTTTAACTCAAATGTTATAAACAAGATAATGAAAAAATCTGACGCAAAGTAACGAAATGGAACATTGATCGCCATGGTGAATAAACAAATATTTAATATTGTTCCTTATCTGAAGTTGATGATACAATATAATTTTAACATGATATAATATCGTGAATAAACACTGCATTTTATTTTATCGGTATATATAAAATAGTATATTAAAGAACGAATGTCATAATTGTCATTTTATTTTGTGAGAAGGATATTTGAGTTACGACGCATCTTATGGATGTTAAATAATTAATAAATAAGAAAAATCATGAAATTTTATATAAAAAATCTGTTGTGGCCAGCACAATACCTTCCGTCAATCCTGTGTAATATGCATAAATTCCATACATAAATTGCAAAAGATTCTAAATATTCAGTAAAATTATTTCATAAACTATGCAAATTGCACTTGACACTAACATCTTCCTCTTCTTTAGCTTTCCCCATTCGTTAGGGGTCGCTATTTTTTATTTTCTTCTTCCACTCATTTCTGCTTTACATGTCGTTCTCATTCAGTTCCTTTTCTTTCAAACAGTCCTTCCTTCTTATCTTTGGTCTTCCTCTGTTTCTTCATCCTTCTATTACTAATATATTCTTTATTTCTCCTCATGACATGTTCAAACCAATAGAATCATCTCGCTTGTATCTTTCTAGAAATTGTTATTTCCTTACCGTATCTTTCCGTGTTTTCCCCAACATCTACTTCAACATCCTCATCTCTGCCATATTCATTTACTTTTCATTTATAATGACATCTGTCAATTTGAATTATATGAATATATTAGTAGTTTCCATGTTTAGCATAGCTGGCTTATTTATAAAATTTAATTTCTTTAAAATTCTTTAACTCTATATCTATTGAATATGAAGCATAAAATGCAATCAAATGGTATAGAGTATAATATATTCTTTAAGTTATAATAACGTTAAATGTCAATAAATCAAATCTAATTGTTAAATCTTCAAATTATAACCAAAATCTAATCCGTTGTTCTTCTGGTTGTAAACTGGTGGAATACGAAAAAAATATAATTTTTGGAATCGTGTTATTGACGTTATGCGATCCTAAACTTTCGTCACATACACACACATACATACAGACATCATTGTAAAAATGGTAAAATCGTATTATAGGGACCCTAAAACATGCGTATTAACTAAAAACTCATCATTGAATTTTTTGACCAAAGGCTAAAGGTAAAATCACATGAAAAATAACATATTTAAATTTTATTTTAATCTGTCGTAAATTATTCGATCATAGAACCATCTTTAGTATTACTTTCGTCATTAGACACAACAAAATTAACAATTGGCTATTTTACGTATTTGTAAATTTAATCTATTTGTTCAAAGAGTTTATGAAGCATTAAATATAAAACTGTTACCGTCCGATATCCACATCCAGTAAAATACTTTTATTGCTCCGTTGTCCAATATATCTGAAGTTTTCAGGTTAAAAACTATTCATACGTAAGAACTATCTGGGTTCAAAGTGTTCAAACAGATATGTATAATATATCAAGTGTTTCCTTCTCTTTTCTCATTTTTCTTGGGGTGTTTACATTCTCTGGTAAAGTTTTCAACCTAAATACAACGTAATTTGTATTGAAACTGGATGAATTTTTTACAAACATAAAACTACTGAACGGGAAAAAGTAACTTGGAAGAATTTGTTTGCAGAAACTTTATATAAAATTAATAGGAACGGAAAATTAAATATAATACTCTCTAGTGCAGTTTTTCTCAACATTTTTTGTTTACCACCCATTTGGTAAAGTGACGCAGTTCGCGCTAGAGCGGCAAAGTGACATTTTGCGTTGACAAAAGAGAGCGCAAGTGGCTACTTTCTATGTAGACTATAGAAAAAAATCTATTGTGACCAGCACAATACCTCTCGCCACTTCCTTTTTTTGGTTACATAAGTATAGGGCGCGAACAGTAATGTTACATTTTTGGGCTTGACAAGCAGATGTGTGGGCCCGTTTCAGAATGATAATTAGTAATTATGTACATAGATGTTAAATGTTAGAATTTTTCATTAAAATTTTTCTAAATTTACGTAGTTAATTTATCACCAGGAGTTTAAAGTCTACTTGAATGCCTTAGATATTTAACATTTAATTCTGCTCCACATGGAATTGGAAAATCACTAAATTTAGAATGAGAAATTATGATATTTGACATCTATATACATAATTACTAGCTATCATTCTGACATGGGCCCCCATATCTGCTTGTCAAGGCCAACAAAATCATATGACTGCTCGCTCCCTATTGTATTTAACATTTCTTGTATACCTACACTCTACACCAAAAATTCTACTTACGCATATATCTAATTCCATATATATTTAGATTGTTTAATTTTAAATTCATTTTTGATGAAGAAATTCTTCGGATTTCTGACACTGACATTTATCTGTCAGTTACAAACATTATTATTATTTTACATATTATATTTCTTTTATCTCTAAATCTATAGAATATATTGTAAAATATTTAAATGTATCAGAAAGAGAATTTATTTTTCTTTAATATTATAAAGAAAAAATTTCAAAAAATATTATTTAAAAGATTTTTTTTCAAGAATCTTCTACTTCCGGTTGTCCAATTGTTACCAAAACCTTTTCAGATCTTCCCATGAATGTCCGATAGGGAAATACGTAGTTAAAAAAATTTAAAGTCTTATAGTTTTTGAGTAACCGTCCTTCCAACATCCCACACACACACACATACACACACACATCCACACACACACACACACACACACACACACACACAGACATCATCGTAAAAGTGTTAAAATCGGATTGTAGGGACCTTAAAACGTGCTTATTCAATAAAATCTGGATATGCGATTTTTAGCATGAATGCAATACCTCTCTTAGCGAGAGGTAAAAATATTTAAGCTAACCTAAGCTTATATTACTAATATTAACATTCTAGTACAGTATTACAATAATTTAAAATGTGTAAACCCTTTCAATTTGTGAAAACATTAACACTTTCTCTCTTAAACATTATAAGGGGTTTCTACATAATGAAAATTTCCCCCCAGAGACTTGAAACTTAAACTAGAAGGTGTTAAATTTTCTTACACGGTAACTACAAGTAAAAGACTGTTACGAAGTGGATGATATAGCGTGATATATTGCTTTTATATAGGCCCTCAGGGAAATTATCAAAACATAAGGAGAAGAGTTTTATATGAAGCAAAATTGAATCTTAAAATACCATTAGATTAATAAATACATCATCATTATAGATTGTTTTATGTAAACTTTGTTCAGGCTTCCCAATCTGTCAATATGCATGAAAAGAGTATAATAAAAGAAATCTGTTGTGGCCAGCACAATACCTCTCGCTATTTTCATTTTATGTTGCATAGGGCGCGAGCAGTCATGTGACTTTGTTGGCCTTGGCAAGCAGATATGGGGGCCCGTGTCAAAATGACAGTTAGTAATAATGTACATAGGTGTCAAGTGTTATAAGTTTTCATTCAAAACATGATTTTCCAAATCCATGTGGATTATTTTCCTCGATAAGTATATTCTTTACTATTGATGACAAATAAACAGCATGATATCAAAATATTTTGAAATTTTTAATGAAAAATTATGACATATGACATTTGTGGCGGACCCACAAATCTGCTTGCCAAGGCGCCCTATAAGTAGCGAATTTAACTTTTCTTGTACACAAATAATTTGAATACATATTTAATTAATAATATAATAATAAATATTAAATGATATACTCGTACCTCTCTGAAAAATCTGATTTTTGACAGTGACATTTTGAATTTATCTGTCAATTACAAACATTTAAATATTTCAACTGTTTTTTGGGCTACGAGATTTATTACAACAGATTATTCTATATTATTATAAACTATATCTCCAAACCTATACGAGATATAATAATTTTTTTAAATGTGTCAGATTGAGAATTTAATTTTCTTTAATATTACCAAGAAAATTTTTCAAAAAATAATATTTAGAAGATCTGTTTCTCAAGAATCTGCTGTTTCTGATTGTCCAATTGTTACCAAAACCTTTTCAGCTCTTCCCATTAATGTCCGATTGGGAAATACGTAGTTAAACAAATATTAAGTCATAGTTTTTGAGTAATCGTTCTTCCAACGTTCCACACACACACAGACATCATCGTAAAAATATTAAAATCGGATTGTAGAGATCTTAAAACGAGCTTAATTATTAAAATCTGGATATGCGATTTTTAGCATGAATCCAATACCTCTCTTAGCGAGAGGTAAAAATAGAAGTAACTAAGACTCTACAGGAAATATAAAAAGAAATCGCTTGATTTTAATAACCGATCGCTTTTCTTGAAAAGCTTTTTAATAGGAAACTTATGAAAATCTGTTGCAGATTATACCCTTTGTCGTAATTAAAAATGGAGACTGCTATGTAAGAGATCAATACATCCACGTGGGTTACTTCATAATAGATTAATATTGTAATAGTTTTATTTTCTGAAATTTGATAGAGAAAAAAGATTATACAAGTTTATGCATGTCAGCACGAAAAATAGATTAAATTTTAATTGATATTTTATTTTGAAAATAGTGCACCGATCAAATAGATAGTAAATTGGAGTTTTATTTAGTTTCATTTAATCCTTTAATAGTTAATTAATTTTCGTACAATAATCCACGAAAATCCTATTATCTATAAAAATATACTCCTAGATGATATTATTTCATGAGAAATTGTAAAACAAAAAACGATTTAATATTGAAATATTAAAAAATATAAAAAAAATAGCTACGTATAACGGTTTCCCGGTTAAAACTATCAATAAATTAGTTCATAAATTTAAACATCACCAATTCGTGATAAATAAATAAAATAAATACATAACACTACCGTACGATAACGCTTCTAAAAGTTGAAACAAAATTTTACAAAATCAAAATTTAACCGTAACTTACAAGTGATACCATTAAATCTTTATTAGGTAATCCTAAAGATACTATCAAAAATTTCGGTATTTATAAAATTAGCTGTAATGATTGTAATAAAGTTTACATCGGGCAAACTAAGAGACAAATTGACACTCGGTTTAAATTTTTATCATCTAAAAAGCGGTAACCCCGAAAAATCTAGCGTAGCTCAACATATGTTCATTAATAATCACAATTTTAACAATTCTAATATTAAACTTTTAAAACATATTAATAATGATAGATATTTAGACGCATACGAGAGCTTAAAAATAATTTGATGAACGCAGATGTCTAAACTATTCGATTTAATATAAACTTAAATTTTATAGGAATATTATATAAATATTAGTTTATAATTGGTATTCATTTACTTGTGACTCTCATCCCTATACAGGGTGTTTATTAAACATAGGGCAAAAAATGAAGAGATTATTCCCTGGACCATTCTAAGATGAAGGGCAAAAAAAAAATTCGACAAAACCAATTTTTATATTTTTCAAATTATTAATCTAGTAACAGCAGGCAAGTTATGTGTCAAATTTGTTGAGAAGTTTGACGTGTATTTTCTGTCTATAATACTTAAACTTTTGTTGGTGAAGTCCTCTTATCATGAATATACGAACGCCGAGATGACTGACATGCATTTCATTTATGGACTTGCTGATGGCAATTCATTACAAGCTAGGCGGATTCTTGCATCGTAGCTGGAGGTAGTCATTTTCAACACTACTTGTAGATTAAGAAACTTTACATGTAATTTTTGGTATTAAATGTTGTTATAGTCGAAAAAAATTTTCGTCCTGTATCTTCGAAACAAAGCGGCTTTTCAAAAATCATCAAAGGACAAAATCATCTTAGAATGGTCCAGGGAATAATCCCTTCAATTTTTGCCCTATGTTTAATAAACAGGATAATCCCAGTTCTCTTCTTTGTCTTTTTAGAGTTGTTAGGACCTTTGGCATGGTTTACATGTTTAGTAATCTTAGCTACTCTGCTTGAATTTGTACTACTGATGATGAGAACTTAGTTCTAAAAATACGTATATAGCTTATTTTATAATATTAAGATTAACGGGTAATTGTATTAGTTAAGTTAATTCTTATTTTATTATTAACTATATATTTTAAATTATAGGTATAATATATGAATGCTTCAGAAATAACGGCAATCCCGTTAACGAATTGGAAAAACCTCGAACATTTAGAAGAAATGGTGTAATTATATTTTTGTGTGCGTACAAGACGTGTTAAATACAATACAATACTTATATATACCATTAAGAAGTGTATTCATATTATGTATGGTACCGTATATTACAATATCTCCATTTGATATTTGATAGTCTTAAGACATCAAACTACCTCAAACATTGTGTATAGTACATCAGAAACACATTTTACATCACTCCCTATTTGTGATGTGATATGATATGTATCTAACATTCGATTCGAGACATTTCTATCGCATCTGTTGACAATTCTAAACATAAAACATGAATTCAAAATTCGAATTCTCAGTAGGAGACAGAATGGGTGATGTTTAACAAGACACCTTCAGACCCTGGTGATATCTGTGTATGACAGATGAAGGTAGGTACTGTAATATATCTTCTTCATTCACACATGTCACTGTCATATTGGAGTATGCAGAAGGACGCATTGTTGGGGGAGAATATACATAGAAAAATATATAAGTTGATATAAAATTTAAAATGTTACTGATTTTTTTTTACCTTCCGTCACCTTTAGGTCAGGAAGGTATTGTCTTTGGTCAAAAAATTCAATGATGAGTTTTTACTGAATAAGCACGTTTTAGGGTCCATATAATACGATTTTACCATTTTTATGATGATGTCTGTATGCATGTATGTGTGTGTGTGTGAGACGAAAGTTTCGGATCGCATAACTTCAATACCACGATTCCAAAAATTATATTTTTTTCGTATTTCTTAAGTTTACATCCAGAAGAACTACTGATTAGATTTTGGTTATAATTGGTGAACCGGAAGTAACCTCATTTGAAGATTTAACAGTTAAATTTGATTTATTAACATCTAACGTTATTATAACTTAAAGAATATATTATTCTCACGTAATATAACAAGTGATATGATTATCATCGATGATATTCTCGAGTGAAACCGAGCTGCAGATTTCACGAGTCCGAAGGACGAGTTGAAATGTGCTGCTTCGGTTTCACGAGCAATATCTTCGATTATTAATCATATCACGAATAAAAAATAGCGATCCCTAACGAATTAGAAAAGCTAAAGAAGAAAATGTCAGTTTCAAGTGCAACTTGCATAGCTTGTTTATGAAATAATTTATACATAATACATAGGATAGATGGAAGGCAATATGCTGGTAACATCAGTTTTTTTTATCAGTTATGTTAAGGTCAGGACAAGACTGGTAGAAACAGATAAAAAACAGTGCGTTTATTTTATAGATCATGTCAACGACGCGTTTTCAGTGCGTCTATAGACTCATAAAATCAACGAAAGAGAAAAAAAACTATAATCTATCGATAATTGTTTGAACCAGTGGGCTACGCTCTGCCAGTTATATATGAGAGAACATTTTTCATCTTCCAAAACACACATTTTCGCTACATTTATCTACTAGGTCCTGAGATTTGATAAAGTAAAAACCGATAACAAGTTTACTACAAAAACAGCAAATCTTATTCTACTCAAATACAAATTATATCAGAAATTTTTGAGAAAGAAAAAGAGGCTTAAATCAATTGGAATTATGGTGTACAAGGAGATATTTGATATTTTTAGCAAAAAAATACGTTTGCTGATCACATTAATTTTTTTGGAATTAAATCTAATCATGATTGGAAGGACTAATTTTTAAACGAATCATGATTTGGATTTACATTATTAATTATCAAACCCTAATGAACCATTTGTAAAATAACATTTATTTATTATATACAGTAACAAATTTACAAACAATGCATTAAATGTTGTAATTGTTCTTTTACGTTGATAATGCGAGAATGAATTACTTTCTTTTGCAATTAGAACGTGCAGAGCTTAAAACAAAAGGAAAGTTTTGACAATAGTGGAAGTTTCGGAAGTGGAGGAAAGCTTGAAAGCTTTTAAAAGCTTGTGATAACGACAATTAATCGCGAAATGACTCTCCACATCACATACAATCAAATGCTGGAATTGGAATGGAATGCTTCACCAAATGCCACCACAATTCAACGCTGTTTAATTCAATACATTCATAAAATGCTCTTTACATAATACATTACACAACATATTGAATTCTATGGGTATTATATACGGGTAATTTCACATGCTAACGCTATCTAAAGTCCGTTTGCACGAGATGACACGCACGTCAACAATCGACTGGCTATTAAATAACGAGACTGCTTATGAAAAAGAGTTTTATTTTAAAAATTATTTTATAATCGAATGCTCCCCTTCAATGTACTCCCCTCCCCTCGCCACACACCGTTCCAATCGTTTTTTTCATTGGTCAAAGCAATGTTGCAAGTCTTCTTTTGTAAGAGCGTTTAGGAGCGTTTAGCACCTCTTCCATCGACTCGAACCGGGTTCCTTTTAAGGCAGACTTGATCTTCGGAAACAGAAAAAAGTCACAGGGTGCTAAGTCAGGCGAGTACGGCGCGTGTTCGAGCACTGGAGTGCCAGGTGCGTTGTCCTGGTGCAAAATCCACAACTCCGGCTGTTTCTTACGAACTCATTCTCGCAATCTTGCCAAAACTTTCAAATAGTTAGTTTGGTTTACAGTTTGACCCTCGGGAACACATTCAGTCATCACGATGCCGTGGATGTCGAAAAAAACGATTAGCATGGCTTTAAATCTGGATTTCGACATCCTTTCATTCTTGGCGTTGCAGGAGTTTTCCAGTGCATCGATTGTCGCTTAGTTTCAACATCGTATTGGAATATCCAGGTTTCATCGCAAGTGATGATGTTTTCCATCAATTCAGGCTCTTCATCTAACCTCTCAAGAAAATCTGAGCAGATCTGTTGACGGACGAGCTTTTGGTCAGGGGTCAAATTTTTTCGGCGTTTAGAGTCTCAGCAATCATCCGAATGCTCATACGACGATCTCCGTGCGAAATTTCATTGATTTTGGTCACTGTTTGCGGAGTTGAAACAGAGACAGGTCGACCTGGACGTTGGTCATCTTCGGTGCTCTCTCGGCCTTCAGAAAATGGTTTATACCATTGGAAAACACGCGCACGAGATAGAGAATTCTCACCATAGACCTCTTTCAACAACTTGTAGCACTCAGTCGGAGTTTTTTTTAATTTAACGAGAAATTTCACATTGATTCGTTGCTCGTGTTTTTCGTCACACATTGTTATCGGCACGAGAAAAAAATACGTTCGTTTCTAACCTCTATAGAAAAAATACTACTACAGCGACAAAAATGTGTTTTCGTACCGGAATAGTAGACACTTCCAGCTATCCAACGCTGCATTCGTTCCCCCCCCCTGCCCCTCTAGAACGCCTACTACGCAGTCTCGTTATTTAATAGCCAGACCTCGTATACAGTACCGGCCAAATGTATATCACCTTTAAGTTTTTTCAACATAACTTGACTTATAGAGAATTGATGTCTATAAAATCATAATATATTTTGATAGTAGGTGAAATTTACTTAATAAAAAACTTTTCACTAAATAATAGTAACAATAACGCGGAAAAAATAATTTTATTCAAATATCTGAAAATAAGAAATATTTAATAATGAAGTTAATAAATAATTAACACTAAATAAAATTAATATTTTGTTGCAAATCCTTTTACGTCGATCGCAGCTTGGATGCGTCTTGGTATAGACGCGATGAGTGCGTCGATTGTTGACTGAAGGATCTTCGTCCACTCCTCCTCAATTTGGGCGAACTTCTTGGCTGCGCTTGCCACTCGTTTGCCGGCCAAACGTCTTTCTAGCTCATCCCACAACGGTTCAATAATATTTAAGTCAAGCGACTGACTTGGCCATTTCGTAAGAGTCACACGATGGCGTCGGAACCATTCTTGCATATCACGCGCGCGATGCTTCGGATCATTATCCTGCTGGTAGATGAAGCCAAGACCGTGAAGACGCTTTCCATATGGAAGCATAACATTTTTGAGGATGTCTATGTACATTTTTCGATCCATGATACCATGAATTCTGTGAAGAGCCCGTTCCTTTTGCTGAGAAAATACCCCACACCAAGACTGAACCGCCATCATGCTTCATAGTCGGCAGTTGATACTTTGGATTGAAACGTTTGCCTTTAGGGCGACGAATCCATTTTATGCCACCACTATCAACAACATAAACTTACTTTCATCGCTCCAGATGACATTAGACCATTGCTGAGGTGTCCAGTTTTTATGCTCTTTAGCTCACTCCACTCGCGCCTTCCGATTTTTGGCAGAAATGAATGGTTTCTTCACAGGTTGCCGTCCATTCAGTCCTGCGGCCTGTAGGCGACGACGTATGGTTCATATGGATGGATTAGACTGACCAGGAGTCGCTATTTCCTTCGCAATATCCGGCGCTGTAACACGTGGATCGCTGTGGGATACGTGGAGAATGTTGCGATCAACAAGGGAAGTAGTGCAACGTGGTCGGCCGCTTTTCTTCTTCTCAACATAGCCTCCTTGGAGGTTCCACGTTTAAGAATTTTATTCACCGTTGAGCTGGCGATGTGAAACTGTTGCGCGAGCTCCTTAATGCGTCCGCCCTTGTTTCCGGCCTTCTATAATTGCTTTTTGTTGTCGTTCGCCCAAATTTAGAGCACCTTTTGTCTTCGCCATATTACAAAATAATAAATAACGCAAAATTTTACGGTTTCAACTACAGATACAACGGCAGAATAAGCGAGAAAAAATAAATAAATTCAAAAAATAGCTTGAAGCACATGATATTTCTTTTAAAAACTCATCACACATCATGTACAAGATCTAACCTACATCAAATATATACTGTTAAATTTTGAGCGCATTTTATTTATTTTTATAAAAGTTATACTGAAAAAACATAAAGGTGATATATTTTTGGCCGGTACTGTATATATCTACCCTTACAGAAATTGATGACGATTTAACGATTTCAATCAGTTTTTTGGTATACAATTTTTTGAATGATCCTTGTTAACATAACTCTGTTTTAAATTAAAATGCCAAGTATTTTTCTCTACCTCCGTAGTTATATTAACCCCTGTATTTTACATAAATGTTGCAATAAAAGTTATGCGTTAATTTGCATTAGAACATTATCTTTTACGATACTTTTTATGGTTAAACCCAGCACGCAGGTTTGTTTTTGACATATTTATTCCAAATTTTATTTTGCAACATGCTTTCCAGCTGTACGTGGAAGGTTTTTGGAAAATGGACAGTAAAATAATTTAAAATACTGCAACGGGCAGTTTTTATAGTTAAATAGTTATTTTTAGAAGATGTATTTAGTATTTTAACAGGTAAAATATGTAAATCACAATTATCATTTGCTATATTTTATTTTTATCTTCCATTTTTGCATATTGCAGATAGTTTTATTTAAATATACAGTTGGAATAGTTTTGTATATCATTCTGCATTTAATTAATTATTCAAAATGGAAAAATATTCAAGAATATACATAACATTTTTCTTGCAATTTAAACTAATCATGTATTATATACAAAAAATCTGATGTGGACACCACACGACTTTCTTGTACGATTATTAAACTATACATATTTTTTTAATAATTAAATTACAAAATATTGACAGAAATATTTTGATATAGAACAAAAAATAATTCATTTACTACTATCATTCTTAAATTAACATTAATCTAACCCGGTTCTTTTTAAAGAGAGTTTTGATTACAACAAAGAAATATTTGATTACAACAATGAATATGACTAATTTCACAATAAAAATATAATATTTGTTATTGTACGAATCATAAAATTGCATGTATTTAACATAATTTGATATGAACATTTTTTTTTTTTTGTCCTAATCCATAACAAGCTTTATTACAAAAACAAAAAAGTATATAATTTTTAAATTTACATATCTCGCTTATACAAAGGGCAGAAATTAATAATACTTGATGTGCTAGACGCAGAAATTAATTCTCTAAAACTTTTATTTGAAGCATTTATTTCTAAAATCAAAATAAATCATTTTATTCAAAAAAAACTGTTAACAACTTCAAGTAATGTACCACTTCCGGTTAGCCTATTTTAACCAAAATATGTTATTTCGATTGACATAAAAGTCTTGTATACCAAATTTGAAAAGTTTTGGATTATATTTTAAAACACTTTTTCATTAAAATCTATTATAGGCTTCATGTAAAGTGCCACTTCTGGAAATTGTGTAATAACCAGAAAGGGAGGTGCACAACTAGATGTTATAGGAGTCCTAAATACAAAATTTCAACTTTCTAAGGCTTTCCGCTGAAATCTGAAAACCGAAATTTTTCGCGATTACAATACTTCCTTTACTTACGTACAAGGAAGTAAAAATTTATGTTTAAATTTAAATACCGGGTTCGATCCCGTCACTATAAAATTAAATAATCTATTTACCAGTTGAATGTATTTACTACACATATAATAAATAATACAAAATAAAGAACAAAAATATTTGGTGCGACATTTCGTTTTTGTAACGATTGTTATGGTCCTTGGTCATACAACGGGGTATGATTTGTATAACGACGCCGCCCAAGTTGCCTGGCGACGCCCGACGTCACTTGACGACGCTAGGGCGACATCAGGCGTACCTCCCCAACGTGTAGGTACAAGTTCTACCTACTCAATTAACGAAGAGACGCGAAATCATTGAAAAATATTCATAATACAATATTCAGTATTGTTCAGAAATATGGGGTACAGTAGACCTGAAAACTGTATGATACAACCTATTAATATTTAAGAAAGTGAGTAGTAGAGTAGTGACGAACACAATACCTCTCGCCATTTACCTATGGGGTTGCCACGTGCCTGATGTCTGGTCGCGAATCTAGGGAATCCGATTCGATCCCGATCAACGCCAAATAATTCAAATTTTAAATGGCATAAAATTAACCCTTGTGATAAACGCCCGCACAATACAAATATGTCATCATCATTACCGAAATGTGTGTACAAATCAGATTAGCACACCTAGCAATGGATAATATGCCGTTATAATATATTTATTTCTTTATTTAAATACATACCTGCATATTTGCTAATGCTAGAAATTTTCCTTTTAAAACGTTACTATTATTAATTTAAATTAAAATGATGACAGTGACATTTATCTGTCAGTTACATACATTTGAGCTGAACTATGTAACCATGGAAATGTGTTTAGTAAAAGCTCCGAGATATAATTTTTGTATTACTTTATAAATTTATCCATAAAATATATAGAAAAAGTATTAAAGCAAACCTGTAGAAAATGCAATAATCTTTAATTTTTATAATAACAAATTGCGAAAAAAATACATTTAAAGGTATTTTTTGAAGAAAAACCATCTTGAGCTTCAAGTAAACTGCCATTTCCGGTTATCCGATTGCCACCAAAATCTAATGGCTTCTTTCCATATTAGAATAAGGTAGAAATACATGGTTTCAAAATTTTCTGAACGATAGTATTTGAGTTAGAGCGTAAAGAGGATCCACACACACACACACACACACATACATACATACACACAGACAACATCGTGAAAATGTTAAAATTGGATTGTAGGGACCTTAAAACGTGGTCATTTACCAAAATCTCGATATGCGATTTTTAGCACAATCCCTATACCTCCCTTACCAAGGGTAGCGGGAGGTAAAAATCTGTTGTGGCTAGTACAATACCTTCCGTCAATCCTGTAAAATGTAAAACTAAATATGTGAAAAATAAGATACTGACATAATACCAGTGTCAGTGACTCAGACAGAATATATCGTTATTCGTACGCCTATGAATCAAGGTAATGTATCTGAATTAATAAATAAACTTACGTTACAGCGAAAGTATTATCAATGACGAGCATCGTTTTAAAGTGGAATGTCTTAATTTAGTCGAAGCAATATGAATTTTTGAAAGACAAGCGTGTTATATCCATTCTTATCGTACACGCATATAGCCTTTGCAAAGGAAAGAGATAAATGTATGCCAATTTGTTAATTGGTTCATGATACAAAGAACATCTTGTATATGCTTAACAGTTTAGTGCAAAATACACAATATCTAATTATAAGTATATATTATTGTTCCTGTTTATCCCTAATTTACATAGTCACAGTTGGGTTATTTTGTTATTAATATTATTATTCATGACTTCAATATATGCATATTTGCGATAAATTTTGTATAAATCCATTGTATAATATAATATGAATATATTTTCATATATATAGCTATCCCGACCGACGCCAAAAATTTTATGGCACAAGATTAACCCCTGTGGTGCACTCTCCACGCCAGCAATGAGTGCCCGTGAGGTGACGCCTGGTAAGCGCTCGCACGGTACAAATATTTCATCATTACCAATATCTGTGTATAAAGCAGATTGGCACATCCAGCAATGGGTAATATGCCGTGATGATATATTTATTATTATTTAGCTATAATTTGTTTTTTTTAATTTGTTGCAAATTTTAACTTAATACAACTCTGTATCAGATTCAACAGGGTTAGAGTTGAGAATGGATCTATAAGTTTACTTGGGGCAAAGAAGCCTGTTGCGTACACAATAATAGTCACGTACACAGAATATTAGCCAATAGGATGCGGTATTCTATTATACATAGTATGACAAAGATTTAGGGTTAATTTTCTTTAGCGCCAAATAACAGCGCTCTCTACGAATCGGCACAGAAACTATTTTCGACTAACCTTAAACAACATCCCCTTTAAGTTTTATTAATATGGGTTCAGTACAGTTCTTAGAAAACTTCTAGCTACATTCAAACCCTCAACGCGTTTGGGCTGTATTCCGAGTTTGGAAATTTTCAGGAGTTTAAAACTACGAATATTTTTTATGTTGGCGAATCGGCCAAATTTCGTATCTGTAACTTTGTTAATTGATGTTATTTCATGTTTTGTACAATGCGTTTTCTGTAGGACATAACTTTGCGTGATAAAAATATTTTGTAACTTTTTTTCCAAAAATAAAACAAAACACGGCGAACGGCAACAAGTTTGCAATCTGTTGTGATATAGTTTAAAACTTTGACGTTTCAAATTTATATTTGTGAAATATGATAAAACTTTTGCTAACTTTTATACCAAGTAATCCATATACATTTCACGTACAATTTATTCCATATATTACATATATACAAAATTAAGGCATTTAAATACAAAGGGATAAGGGTTAATTTTATTATTTGTAAATTTATAAAAAGTGTTTTTACAAAAATCTAATTTTTACGTCTCGCTGAGAGAGTTATTGGATTCATGCTAAAAATCACATATCCAGATGTTAATGATTAAGCACGTTTTAAGGTCCCTACAATCCGATTTTAATATTTTTACGATGATGTCTGTGTGTGTGTGTTAGAAACATTTCAAAAAATTAGAAGAGTAGGACAAAATTTCTTCATAGAATGAATTTAAATTAAAAAAATCTAAATATAAGTATATTATTTGGTGTAGAGTGTAGATATACAAGAAATGTTAAATACATTAGGGCGCGAGCAGTTATGTGACTTTGCTGGCCTTGACAAGCAGATATGGACCCCCATATCTGCTTGTCAAGATGTCAGAATGATAGCTAGTAATTATGTATATAGATGTCAAATATCATAATTTTTCATTTTAAATTTAGTGATTCCATGTGGTTTATTTTCCTCGATAAGTAAATTCCACACTCCTGGTGACAAATTAACTACGTGAATTTAGAAAATTTTGAAATTTTTAATGAAAAATTCTGACATTTGACATCTATGTACATAATTACTAATTATCATTCTGAAACGGACCCCCACATCTGCTTGTCAAGGCTAACAATGTAACATGACTGTTCGCGCCCTGTACTTATGTAACCAAAAAAAAGAAGTGGCGAGAGGTATTGTGCTGGCCACAACAGATTTTTATACTTTTATTAACCTTGAACTTGCTGATTCTGAATTTTTTAACTGAAATTTAATATCTATTCAGGCATTTAGATTTTTGTATATGTAACTGTAACACAATTCTTTTTCTGGTATTGTTGTTCGTACATATATTTGAGTTTGTTTAATTTGTCCTCCCTAATAAAAATGCCGCAAACTTCATGTCATTTTCTACACGTGCAGTCATGCATATAATTGCGCCGGGGCTGAAATTAAATATTGTGTACAATGTGCATTTTAAAGGCCAACAAGTAAAAGCTTTTTGCCGCTACATATGCGGTGTAATGAAATATTAATTACAGACGATAACTTCATTTTCAGTATGCATTATACTCCTACGTATATGTATTGTTAGCATTGATTTTATTCAGAGGCATCTGTTGAATAATTAAAGGAATTCGTATGAATGTGGTATTTTAATTAATTTATTTCATATTTAATGAACCGCCAATATGATAAATATTTGTTTAATTTGTGCACCAATACAATTAATTTGTATTTTTTATTATAGTTTTGGCGCAACCCTGTTCATAGTGATAATTTAGAATGGTATAGACAGAAGTCGGGCTTCAAAAACAGCTCCCTCATAGGCGTAGTTAGGGGGGTACTTGGGGGTGCTTAGCACTCAGAGATTTTTAATTAGCACCCCCAAAGAAAATTTCTACAAATTTTAATAATTGTTAATACGAAGAATCGACACAGAATGATAAAACGTCTCTATACTTATAAAATGAAGAGATTTTTTTTCCTGCAAACCGCCAATTGATTTATAATGCTGGATTTATTTTAAACCTCTTTGTATATTAGTAAAGAAAATTTGTACTTTAATTATATAATTACTTCAGGACGATATTAAATATACATACATACATACATAAAATCACGCGTGTTCCACTTAGTGGGTTCGCACAAACCCGATAACAATAAGAACAACATCAACATCATACAACAAATCCTTACTCTTAAACATATTAAAGTGACCGAATTACGGTAGCGAAATACCGTATCCGGATCACAATAATAGTTAGGAAACAATCATCCTTCGCCACACATTCCTATCTAAGCAGACTTCTTTCGCCTCGGCCACACTCATAATCGCATTCATACATTCTTCTCTTCCCACTTGAAAACTTTCTCTCTTTAAGCACCCTACCAACCACATCCATCCACTTACACACTGGTCGGCCACACAATCGAAAACCCTCAACTTCACCAAGATATATACACTTAACAAACCGTTCATTCGCCATTCTCTCCACATGCCCAAACCATCTCAACTGACTACACCAACTCTCTTAACAACATTGTTCCCAACCATATACCATAACAATAAGAACAACATCAATCTCATACAACAAATCCTTACTCTTAAACATATTAAAGTGACCGATTTTCGGTAGCGAAATACCGCATCCGGATCACAATAATAGTTGGGAAACAATCATACTTCGCCACACATTCCTATCTAAGCAAACTTCTTTCGCCACGGCCACACTCATAATCCTTACTCTTAAACATATTAAAGTGACCGATGAGTAATATTCCGTGTTGAGTTTACTCACAGCCATCAAAACTTTTATTTAATATCTTGTCCAAAATCTACTAAATATACCAACTTCCCACCACAGTCCATCTATTAAATTTCATCTAATATATCAACTCTATCCAACTTAGGTCAGTTTGATTCGCAGTGATACCAACTGCACCCATAAATCACTATCTTTATCTTTATTAATTCCCGGGTAACCTCTCGGACGGTTTGGCTTTTGTTTCTACAAACTGATCGTCTGGGCAGGCCATGGAGACTGCAACAAATGCCTCTAGTTTGTAGGGTAAATGGACGATTAATCATACGAGGCCATGCTTGGGTGTTATTGTTATTTTACTGCGAGATTAACATAACCAGACGAACGATACAATTATTTCAAAGAACTATAAAATAGTTGATTTTATTGCCTAGTACATTAAGAGGTAGTTTATGTTTATAGGAGACAATGGTATTTAATTGTAAAATAATTGCTGCGAATGTAATGTACGAATGACATCCGAAAATTAAAGATATATACAGTATTAATTATGAATTCAGATTTTTGTTCCGCCCATTATGATAAATTCAGTAGTGCCGTTTGTATAGTTTTTATAAGGGTATATAAGATACTACAGTTATTTTATTATTATAAAAATATATGTTACAGCAAAAGCATTCAAAATTCAAAAATAAGTCAATTGGTAAGTTTATTAGCAAATGTAAAACCAAATATGTGAAAAATAAGATACTGACACAATGCCAGTGTCAGTGACTTAGATAGAAAATAACGTTATTCGTACGGCTATGAATCAAGGTAATGTATCTGAATTAATAAATAAACTTATGTTACAGCGAAAGTATTATCAACAACGAGCATGGTTTTAAAGTGGAATGTCTTAACTTAGTCGAAACAATATGAATTTTTGAAAGACAAGCGTGTTATATCCATCCTTATCGCACATGCTTAAAGCCTTTGAAAGGGGGGATGGCCAGCACAATACCTCTCGCCACTGTCAAATGTCAGAATTTTTCATTCTAAATTCACGTAATTAATTTGTCACCAGGAGTGTCGAATTTACTTGTTGGGGAAAATAAACCACATGGAATTGGAAAATCACTAAATTT
This sequence comes from Harpalus rufipes, assembly GCA_951394225.1. Taxonomy (NCBI): domain Eukaryota; kingdom Metazoa; phylum Arthropoda; class Insecta; order Coleoptera; family Carabidae; genus Harpalus; species Harpalus rufipes. The sequence goes on along the minus strand of OX596285.1, from coordinate 1,698,893 downwards.
AGAATGAAAAACTATGATATTTGACATCTATGTACATAATTACTGGTTATCATTCTGACACGGGCCACTATATCTGCTTGTCTAGGCCAACAAAGTCACATGACTGCTCGCGCCCTATTGTATTTAACATATCTTTATACACTCTACACCAAAAATTCTACTTATATCTGTTCTTTATATTTAGATTTTTTTATTGTAGATTCATTCTATGAAGGAATTTTGTCCTCTTCTAATTTTTGGAAATCTTTCCAATTCATTGTCGGGATTAACTATTAATACAATAAGAAATAATATAATGTATGTACTTCCCAGAAAAAGTCTTCAGTAATGTCTCCAGATTTTTGACACTGACATTTATCTATCAGTTACAAAATATTTTCATTTTTCAATTGGTTTCCGTGACATAATTTGGGCTGTGAGATTTATTACAATGTTACATATCAGGGATGATTACGATAACATCAATGTAATAATTGATATTCAAGGACTTAACAGCGTATATTTTGATGTATTGGACAAGTTCAAAAAGGAAAAGGCAAATTTCAGGCCAAACTGAGTTTCATTATTACATTTTATTTAAATTCCTACAACTTGCTACATTATTATTGGTGTACAGACGACCAATAGGAGTCCGTATCAATGATGTCACCAGAATCCTTCCACAGGATATTTCCGGCTATTTTCCGTATTATTCGGTTGTCGTTTTTTAGAGCGGATGTGTGTATGTTCTTTGAATTTTTTGTACGATGTTTAATAAAGTAACTGAATGTTTTGTACGAATGTATTATGTGTACATGAATTGTAACAATTTGTAAGATCTTACTGTAAGTGTGATAATGTCCATGTTATTTTGTATGTATTTTTGTTGTATAATTTTTGTAGACCCTGAAGAAGGTGCAAGGGTGCACCGAAACGTTGGTATAGTAAGAATAAATGATGTTTGACTGAACTTTCGAGTAATTGTTAACACCTAATCCACATCACAGTCGAGAAATTACCCACAATTTTTAGTCTATACATATTTAAAGTAGCCGAAAGAATTTTGTAGAAATTTCTAATCATTTGTGTAGATTTTAGTTTGGGCTCGTATATCAACAGAATTACTTTTAAGATGGGTGATAAAATTTGCATTACAGTGTCCTGGGTTGTAATAACTCAGTAAAACAAACAATTCGCATTGTCAAACTATTTGACGGACTCCATCTATCGTTAAAATCTGTAACTATTCATTTATATGTCATTAGGGTCGTAGGGTTATGTATTTAAGTTACAAACTTACATTAATACCCAGTTCGGTCTTTAAAGTTTAGTTTATATCACTTGGATAAACTTTAATGTTCGCTGACAGTTACTAGGTTTCGTATATTTGGAATGAGGGTGTGGATTATAAGAAGAATACGAATAGAAAAAGAAAATCTAGTAAACTTTGATTTGATACGATTCGAAGATGTTTTGAGAAATACACATTTTTAAAAAGGTCTAAAAAAATTGTTTAGTTTTCATGATTTAAATGTTGCTATATTAAGGATAAAGTATAAATAAAAAATACTTACAGATATCGGTGAAATAGGAAGATGTAGTGCCTGAAACAAGAATAATATAATTAGTATGTGAAATAAGTAAATATGATATTTATAGATAAAATATAAGTTGGCAAATGTACAGTATTTATAAATAAATATTATATGTATACAGTATCATGAACGAATTAACAAATTGGCATACATTTATCTCCCTCCTTTACAAAGGCTTTAAGCGTGTGCGATAAGGATGGATATAACACGCTTGTCTTTCAAAAATTCACATTGTTTCGACTAAGTTAGGACATTCCATTTATAAACGAAACTCGTTGTTGATAATACTTTTGCTGTAACGTAAGTTTATACATTAATTCAGATACATTACCTTGATTCATAGCTGTACGAATAACATTGTGTGAGTATTTTAATTTTCATATATTTGGTTTTACATTTGCTAATAAACTTACCAGTTGATATATTTTTGAATTTAGAATGCTGTTATTGTAACATACATTTTTATAATTATAAAATAACAGCAGTATCATATCTAACTTAACAAAAACTAAGCAAACGACACTACTGAATTTGTCAGAATGGGCGGAGCAAAAATCTGAATTCATATAATTCGTAGATGACCTTGATCGAACATCTTTATTCAAATACCTAAAGGAAATATTTTTTTCCTTAATCGTTTTATGTAGGAATGTAGGGTCGGTAAAATAAAGAAAACAAAACAATATCACAATCACAATGGGCAAATTTGAAATCGTATCGCCTAGCACAGCCACTGAGCGCTCTTATCTTTACAAATATAATAATCAAAATTTTAGAGTTTTTCTCGCATTTATTATCTATAGAATCAGCAGTTTCAAACGTTAAATGTTCGATACCAACCGACGCCAAAAATTACATCGCATTTTAATGGCACAAAATTGACCCCTGTGGAGCACTCTCCACGCCAGCAATGAGTGTTCGTGATGTGACGCCTGGTAAGCGCCCACACGGTACAAATATTTCATCATTATCGATATCTGTGTACGAAGCAGATTAGCACACCCAGCAATGGGTAATGTGCCGTGATGAAATATTTATTTATTATTTATTTATGTACATACAAATTATTAAGACATGATTAATTTTAAGAACCTAAAAATTATTGCATAGGCGTCAAATTTTTATCAGCCTAGGCCTAGGGCGCCCAGATGACTTAATCCGGCCCTGCACACATACACACATACAGACATCGTCGGAAAAACAGTAAATTCGTATTGTAGGGCCTCTAAAACGTGCGTATTTATTAAAAACTCACCATCAATTTTTTTGACCTATAGGTGACGGAAGGTAATAAAAAATATATACATACATACAAATATATATACATTCATAAAATCACGCATGTCCCATAATCATATGAAGAGCAAACAATTGATCGATACATCCCCTCTCAGGCAAAAAAACACCCTGAACGTCACTAATTTTTGAAATTTTTAAGGTTCCCACCTTATGAATTACTTACCAAAAAGTTTCGCTACTACGCTCAATAAATTTATCGTGCGAAAATTCGTACATTCACTCGAACTGCCTTTGCCTTTGATATATATCATCACGGCATATTACCCATTTCTGGGTGTGAGAATTACCGATATCTGTATGCAGTATTTATTGTTGTTGTTGTTTGTCTCATATTTTTATTTCCCAATAAATTATGCTTTTCATTTCCCAAAAGAGAAATAAATTATGACAAGCATTGTTTAATTTTACCACAACGCAATAACAAAGTACAAAATTGGAATTTGGAATTTTCTAATTATCATGAAACAAAACACAATAACAATAAAACTATGACAAAAAATTTAATTTAAAATACGGAGTACCTACTTGATTTGTTTCCATTATTGAATTAATTATTATTTTCTTTGTTTATATCTGCATTATTTTCATAACAATTGAGTCCTTTTAGGGCAATGTAATAAATACATTTGGTGGCAGCACAATGTTGAATACTTTATGAATCAATAAGAAACTTTTGGTGGAGGCGCCATGCAATCTCTAACTTAGTTGTAATTCAAAGCTTTCAAAGTTTTATTCGATCCCGCACTGTCAAACACAGATCTTATGTCTACTTTAGCTATTAATCTAAAGTTGATATAGTTTAAAATTTCAAGGCTGAATGTAAAGTTTTTGAAATATTGAAAAAATGTGATAGGTAAAGAAAATCAAGATTTTTACCTTCACTAAAATTCAAATCTGTCAATAACATACATTCATATACATCCATACATATGGTGGAAATGATTAGGCAGAGGACTCACGTCATCAACCTGAAAATATCTGATGTGACCAACACAGTACCTCCCGCTATTTACCTATGTATATAATTTTTATATTACTTTATAAATTTATCCATACAATATATAGAAAAAGTATTAAAGCAAACTTGTAAAAAATGGAATAATATTTAATTTTTATAATAAAAAATTGAGAAAAAATTACATTCCGGTTATCCGATTGCCACTAAAATCTAATCAGTTCTTTCCATATTATAATAAGGTTGAAATACATGGTTTCAAAACTTTCTGAATGATAGTATTTGAGTTAGAGCGTAAACAGGATCCACACACACATACATACATACACACAGACATCATCGTGAAAATGTTAAAAATGGATTGTAGGGACCTTAAAACGTGGTCATTTACCAAAATCTCGATATGCGATTTTTAGCACGATCCCTATACCTCCCTTACCAAGGGTAGCGGGAGGTAAAAAGGAAGTGGCGAGAGGTATTTTGCTGGCCGCAACAGATTTTTTAATTCATCTTCGTAACTAAGGAGCTTGTTTTGCCGCTGTATAATGAATGTGAACGAACATTATTCCGGATTAACGAATAACAACAAAGACTTTTAAAAACTATAATCGCTTTCAGTTTAAATGAAGTTTAATAACAATGAAAATTTCCCTTCCACGTGTCCATTCAATAACTTTCTATTTAAATTATTTCAATTAAACCCTTGACTTTAATTTATTCTGTGCCAAGTTGTTCCCTATTCTCTCCCTGCCTTGGGTCGACCACATTTAATTGCTAGGTGCTGTACAATCATCATTGTATGTGAACTGAAGTTGCTCTAAACTCTACACCCATAAGTCAATCTAAACACGTATACACACATTCGAACATACATAGAATCGAAAATCAGGGTTGTAGGATCAGATTGAACAGAGATATATAGTAATAGGACTATGAAAGGATCTCAAATGATGGAATAAATTATTTAACAATATGTACAGGTATAATGTAAGGACTATATCAATCAGAATCAAAGAAACATGTGGCATTGTTGGTCTTGACAAGTAGATATGGAGGTTCGTGTCAAAATGACAAGTAGTAATTTTGTACATAGATGTCAAACGACAGAATTTGTCATCAAAAATTTCAGGATTTTCTAAATTCACGTAGTTAGTTTGTCATACTTGACCTGGACAAGCAGATATGGTGGCCCTTGTCAAAATGACAGTAATTATTTACATAAATGTCAAATGTCATAATTTTTCACTCTAATTTTTATCTCAATATATAGAAGATATAATAAAATTTTAAAATGTATCGAATAGAGAATTTTACATTCTTTAAGACTAATAATAAAAAAAATTAAAACAATAATATTTAGGATTTTTTAAAAGATACTACTTCTTCCGGTTTTCCAATTGGTACCAAAACCTATTCAACTCTTCCCATTAATGATAGATTGAGGAATCCGTAGTTAAAAAGGTCTTTAGTCCTATAGAATTTGAGAAATCGTGTTTCAAACAACCTCTCTTACACACACACATCCACACACACACACACACACACACACACACACACACACACACACAAATACACACACACAATCGGGCTTATTCAATAAAATCTGGATACGCGATTTTTAACATGAATCCAATACCTCTCTTAGCGAGAGGTAAAAATAAAACAACGTAATATCGCCGGTCCCTTGACGATCACTCTATCCGGATTCTTACTGTATTTGCGTTTAGGGCGAACTATTATGACTTCAACAACTATTTACGTAATTACTATTACTATCTTTCTCATCGGCTTTCTTAACTCGTGTAATGAGACTAAATTCCCTTGTAAATGGTTTATCTCTCGGGCTCAGGCTGGCCAGGTTTCATAAAGTTGTGTTAGGCCGAGATTACCCTCTGTGTCTGCATACCTTTGACGTAACGACGTCGCTAACGCCCCAATGCAAATCTCACTTTTCTCAAAGACTCAATCTCCCCGACAATTAACCTCGTATTTGCATTTTCTAATTTTATACCCAGCCTCAACAAAGGAATTACAATTTACAAAGTTGGTCATGCTTAATTGAACGTTTAAATATAAATATATCAGAAGACGGGTAAGAGACTGTGATATATTTGAATTTTAAAGGAATACCAAATGAAACTAAAAATACGGCTTTAAATATAAATAAACACAAAAATCTGATGTGGCCAGCATATTACCTTCCGTCTATCCTGTGTATTATGTACATATTGCATACAGTAAAAATTTTGAAAGATGTCCGATCAAGGTCATCTGTATCATGAATGAATTAACAAATTGGCATATATTTATCCCCCTCCTTTACAAAAGCTTTAAGCGTGTGCGATAAGGATGGATATAACACGCTTGTCTTTCAAAAATTCATCTTGTTTCGACTAAGTTAGGACATTCCACTTTAAAATGATGCTCGTTGTTGATAATACTTTCGCTGTAACGTAAGTTTATACATTAATTCATATACATTACCTTGATTCATAGCCGTACGAATAACATTGTGTTAGTATCTTAATTTTCATATATTTGGTTTTACATTCGCTAATGAACTTACCAGTTGATTTATTTTTGAATTTTGAATGCTGTTATTGTAACATATATTTTTATAATAATAAAATAACAGTAGTATCTTATGTACCCTCACAAAAACTAAGCAAACGACACTACTGAATTTGTCAGATTGGGCGGCGCAAAAATCTGAATTCATACAATTCGTAGATAACCTTGATTGGACATCTTTCAAAAATTTTACTGTACATAATTTTTCTTGCAAAAGATCCTATATTTCCAGTAAAATTATTTCGTAGACAATGCAAATTGCACTTGACACTAGCATGTTCTTATTTAGCTTTTTAATTTCTTCTTCCACTCATTTTTGTTTTGCGTGTCGTCCTCATTCAGTTCCTTTTCTCTTAAGTCTTCTGCAGTACAGTCCTTCCATCTTATTTTTGGTATTCCTCAGTTTCTTCTACCTTCTATTACTAAGCTATTCATTCTAATTCCAATATATTCTTCATCTTTTCCCATGACATGTTTAAACCAATGTAATAATCGTCTCTCTTGTATCTTTCTAGAAACTTTATCACTCCAGCCATTTCCCTTACCTTTCATGTCTTACCCTATCTTCCCCAACATCTATCTCAGCATCCTCATCTCTGCCACATTCATTTTATTTTCATTGATTCTGACATCTGTCAATTTTATCTTTATCATTCTTTAACTCTATATTTATTCAATATAAAGTATAAAATGCAATCAAATCGTATAGGGAATAATTTATTCTTTAAAATTTATAATCATTAAATGTCAATAAATGATATTTAACTGCATTTTTTCAAGAGAAACTGTTAATTGAGGGTACTTCCCGTGAGCCAATTATAACCAAAACCTATATATATAATTTTTGGATTCGTGGTACTGCAGTTATGTGATGAAAACACACACACACATACACACACACACACTAGGGACCCTAAAACGAATTAGAAACTCACTATCAAATTTTTTGACCAAAGACAATACCTTCCTTACCTAAAGGTAAACTTTTAGGGCATATTTTACTTAATATTTAATTATATCTAGTATATTTTATGTATAAACTTTTATTTTCCTAACTATCGTATTTGTCCACAAGATTTAGTTCTCAGCCAAAGCATGAAAGAAATACGTAACACAGAATATAAAATGTCAGCTATACATAATGTATAAGATACTCGAAGTGGAAAAATTGTGCTCTTAGAATAAAATATTGAATAACTCTTAGAAAAAATATCGTCTCGTCTAGCCAACCCACATTTATTTTACTTCATTTAAAACATGTCAATCACTACATAGCAATATACAGACAGCGTGTCAAAAGTGATAGACGAATGGGAAATGGAGAAACTGACAGTTATATTAAAGATTATCTACCACTTAAGACGTGTTAACGTTTATTTTAATAAATAATACATGTTTTTTACTTCCCGCTACCCTTGGTAAGGGAGGTATAGGGATCGTGCTAAAAATTTTAAGGTCCTTACAATCCAATTTTAACATTTTCACGATGATGTCTGTGTGTATGTGTGTGTGGATCCTCTTTACGCTCTAACTCAAATACTATCGTTCAGAAACTTTTGAAACCTTGCATTTCTATCTTACTCTTATATGGAAAGATGTCATTAGATTTTGGAGTAAATCAGATAACCGGAAATGGCACTTTACTGGAAGCTCAAAATAGTTTTTCTTCGACACCTTTAAATGTTATTTTTTCGAGATTTATTATGTTATATAAAAATTAAAGATTATTAAATTTTCTATAGGTTTGCATTAATACTTTTTCTATATATTTTATGGATAAATTTATAAAACTATCTATAATTTTAATCCCAAAGCTTGCGTTTTAACACAACTCATACACATGGTTACACAATTGAAATCTTGAATGTTTGCAACTGACAGATATGTATATGTCACTGTCAACAAACTAATCATTTCAAATAATAATATAAATATTTCCAGCATAAATAAATATATCATCACGGTATATTACCTATTGATAGGTGAGCCAATCTGTTTTGTACGCAGATGTCGATAATAATGATGACATATTTGTTCCGTGCAGGCGTTTACCAGGCGTCACTTCACACGAATCTTGGGAACGGGTTCGATTCCGACCGACACCAAATATTTTAGAATTTTAAATGGCACAAAATTGATCCCTGTTGTGCACTCTCCACGCCAGTAATGAATATAGGTAAGTATATAAATAAATATATCATCACGGCATATTACCGATTGCTGGGTCTGCCAATCACTTTTGTACACGGATTTCGGTAACGATGTGTCACCTCACGATCACTTATTGCTGGCGTGGAGAGTGCATCACAGGGGTCATTTTTGTGTTATTTAAAATTCGAAATATTTGGCGTCGGTCGGGATATCGAACCCGGTATTTAAATTAAATTAAATTTTAAATATTTACATGGATAAAAATTAAATTAAACGGGAGGTATTGTGTTGTCGTATATTAACAATAGGTATAAATCTATTTATGTAGCGTATAAAAATGTTTGACCTTGAACCGAAAAAGATTTTTTTTCAATTCACGTACCGCCACGGAGGCAAGCCCAGAACCAAACCGGATTTACCACAGCCTATATTTATTGTCTCTTTTTACACTAAAACCGTCTTTTGCAAAACGTTTTTCATACAACAACAAAAACCATTCTCGTTTGTGACAAATATTTATCCAATTGTGACAAAATGAAAATAGTCAGTGGAAAACAAGTTTATTCTTCGCATTATCTGGTGTTTTTGTGATCCGTAATCCATATTTTGCAGTCGGCTTGCGTAACAGCAACGTTACAGCAGGAGTAAAATGTTTTTGCGATGGGAATGCGATGCGGCCACGTTTACCGACGGCCATTCAATACCGGTCTGTTTCTGACAATTAGTTTTTGTTGCGTCCACTGACTCACTAATTGATTTTACTCGGAATTCACAACAAATTATTCGTACTGTTCACTTATTTTTATGGAAATACCAATCAGAGATTTATTTAGCAAAAAAATGGTGGAGGTTCCAATATGTTATGTTAATTGGATAACCTATATACATAGTATATTTCTTAAAACTTCTTGTATAATGTAAAGATACTACAATACCTCCCGCCCTTTCCATTGTGGTATATATAAGTATTGTATTTAACATTTCTTATACACACAAAAAATTATAATTATACCTTATATTTACGTATTTTCTAAAATTTTAAATTCATTCAATGACCAAGTTTTCTCCATTTCTTCTAAATGTTCGAGGATTTTCCAATTCATTACAGGAATTGGCGGTATTTCTGAAGGGTTAATGTAATATACCTTTAATTTTAAATATATAATTAATAATACAATAAGAAATATTAAATATAGTTCCCAGAAAAAGCCATCAGTACTATATCTGAATTTTTGACACTAACATTAGTGATATTTATCTGTCAATTACAGACATTTTAATTTCTCAAGTAGTTACCATGGAGATGTTTGGGCTGTGAGCAGATTATTTTATAGATTATATTTCTATATTTTTAAATCTATAGAAGATATAATATATTTTTTAAATATGTCGGATAGAGAATTTTGTTTTTTAATATTTGTAATAACATAAATTTTCAAAAAATAATAATTAGAAGATTTTTGTTAAAATACTACTACTTCCGGTTGTTTAATTGTTACCAGAATCAATTCAACTCTTTTCATTACTGTTAGATTCAGGAATCCGTAGTTACATAGGTCTTTAGTCTTCTAGAATTTGAGAAATCGTACCTCCAACAATCCCACATACACACACACATCCATACGCATACATACACACACACACAGACATCATCGTCAATAAAAAACATTTGTAAGTGTTTTTTGAGCCACGACTCAATGTGGTGCGCATTGAATCAAAGTCTAATTTCATTTAAGCTCGAATCAGTGAAATTAAATATAAAATGGGTGACCATATTTCAGCGACAATTTCTTTTGAATTTCATTGTCAGAAATTCCTGAACATATTTCTCCTGGAATTGATTCAAACATCGTGTGAATCGAGATATATTTATTGTCCTTTTTGTGTGAGTGTAACAGTATTCTTCAATAAGAGAACAATTCATTTCATCTTTTCTTTACGCATTCACGCCAATTTTCCCAGTCCCCCTCTGCAATTCAGGGTAGAATTGCAAGAATTCCTGGTATAATTTGTAAGGTCTTCGAAATTATTTCGTGTTTTCAACTTGTTAATTATACATGAATTCACCCGAAAGCCGCAAATCCTTATAAAGTTATACGCATTCAAATGTCAAGATATATTTAGCAAATATTATACGAGAATAGAGGGAACAGTTTGGGTATTTTAATTATAAATGTGGAACATTTGAAATACCATGTTTCCGTGTTGATTTCTTTTGTATTTTCTGTATTATGTCAGTAAGGAGTTACAGTTTATAATGCCTCCCACGCAATTCACACATATAAATCAATACAAACAAAAACAAAATTAATATACTTTGGTTCACGAAAGATGTCTATTCATGGTCACTTGTTCGAAGAAAGAATAGACAGCACTTTAATACAGTAGTAACTTAGCAACATTTCATGTTAGAAAGAGAAAGATTTGACGTATGTCTATACATGTTGTGTGACAGATAAACGTAAATGGTGACGTTACTTTCCAACACATTACAAATAATAATGACGTATGTCGTAGAGTTACAGATATCTAATTATCTACTGCACTGCCCTCTGTCCTAATAGTTACCCAGTGACGTTGACATTTAAATCAAATTATTATTCCATGGTTTTTGTCAAGTCTATGGTTTTGGGTTTTGCAAATACATAGGTGAAGAGCATAAATCTTTGAGAAAGGCGTTATTTAAAAAGAAACATAATTTTCATATAAATTACACTTATTTTTTTCAGTTAAAATGTATCTATAAATATTTCATGTTGCACGTCTATGTATACGAAATGCAGTGAAGTTATCTGCTAGTAATATTATACCATACGGTTAATAAATGACCTTGAATTGTCATCTTTCGTGAACCAAATTATAAAACTGTGTTGTGGGGTATGTCATAGCCTAGTACCAAAATACGAGCCCAACCCCAAATGTATTTGTACCTTCTGAAAAAAATATATTAACAGCAAGAAGAAATACATTTTTAGATTACAATAGTTAAGATATATTTGGGCAATTTTTACCTTCCGTCACCTTTAGGTAAAAAAGGTATTGTCTTTGGTCAAAAAAATTACGATTTTACCATATTTACGATGATGTCTGTATGTATGTATGTGTGTGTCTGTGTGTGTGTGACAAAATTTCAAATCGCATAACTTCAATACCACGATTCCAAAAATTATATTTTTTTCGTATTCCTCAAGTTTACATCCAGAAGCACACCTGATTAGATTTTGGTTATATTTAAATTTGATTTATTGACATTTAACGTTATTATAACTTAAAGAATATATTATTCTCTATACGATTTGATTACATTTTATACTTCATATTCAATAGATATAGAGTTAAAGAATTTTAAAGAAATTTTATAAATTAGCCAGCTATGATAAACATGGAAACTACTAATATATTCATATAATTCAAATTGACAGATGTCAGTATAAATAAAAAGTAAATAAATGTGGCAGAGATGAGGATGTTGAAGTAGATGTTGGGGAAGACACGGAAAGATAGGTAAGGAAATAACTCTAGTGTTACAAGTTTCTAGAAAGATACAAGCGAGATGATAACATATATATATAATAAGAAGGACACGTAAAACAGAAATGAGTGGAAGAAGAAAATAAAAAATGTATGTATGGAATTTATACATAATACACAGGATTGACGGAAGGTATTGTGCTGGCCACAACAGATTTTTTTTTTAAACATTGGATGTGTGTTTGCTCTTTGAATTTTTTGTACGATGTTTAATAAATTAACTGAATGTTTTGTACGAATGTATTTTGTGTACATGAATTGTAACAATTTGTAAAAATTAAAGCGTAAATGTATTCCCAAACTTTTGATACATACATTACTATAACGTATTTCAATTTCTGTGCCGTCCACCCTGTTCCCTTTATCACTCGAAATAACATAGGATACGTACACCACAAACAAGGATCGTTTGAGTGTCTATCATTGGAAATATATGCGTGACCAGTGACCAACAGCAAATACGATAGAGCCTCGGGAAATGCTACGGTGATATTTATTTGCAAGAGATGATTAAAGTTAATTAATTCAATTCGTGATGAATTAAAAGCTTCAGTTAAACATTGGGAATTTCAAAAATTGAAGGGTGGATTTTTTAATTATTTTGTGGTGCTTTTTGTATTAGGGAATTAATTGAAGCATTTAAATTTTAAAAATAGGTGTAATATAACGATCTTTCTACACGTACAATGAGGCATTGAAAATATATTTAATATATATTTTTATTTTCCGTCATCTTTAGGTAGGGAAGGTCTTTTTACCTCTCGCTAAGAGACGCATTGGATTCATGTAAAAAATCGCATATCCAGATTTTATTGAATAAGCACGTTTTAAGGTCCCTTCAATCCGATTTTAACGTTTTTACGATGATGTCTGTGTGTGTGTGTAAATGTATGTGTGTGTGTGTCTGTATGTGTGTATGTGGGACGATTACTGAAAAACTATAAAACTTAATATTTGTTTAACTACGTATTTTCCAATCGGACATCCATGGGAAGTAGCAGGTTCTTGAAAAAAATCTTCTAAATATTATTTTCTGAAAATTTTTCTTGGTAATATTAAAGAAAATTAAATTCTCAATCTGAAAATTATTTTTTTTATTATATCTCGTATAGGTTTGGGGATATAGTATATAATAATATACAATAATCTGTTGTAATAAATCTTTGCCTAAAAAACAGTTGAGATATTCAAATGTTTGTAATTGACAGATAAATGCAAAATGTCAGTGTCAAAATATAGGTATGTTAATATTATATATATATATATATCCTTAAGAAATACCGCTAGTACTATCAATGAATTTGAAGAATTTTGAACATATTAGAAGAGTAGGACAAAATTCCTCATAGAACGAAAGAATTATTTGTATGTATACAAGAAATGTTAAATTCGTTATTTATAGGGCGCGAGTAGTCATGTGACTTTGTTGGCCTTGGCAAGCAGATGTGAGGATCCATGTCATTATTTACATAGATGTCACAATTTTCATATGTCATAATTTTTCTTTAAATATTTCAAAATATTCTGATGTTTATTTGTCATCAATAGTATGGAATATACTTGTCGAGGAAAATAATCCACATGGATTTGGAAAATAATGTTTTGAATAAAAAAATATGATACTAAGGTAGGTAATAAAAAATCTGTTGTGGCCAGCACAATACCTTCCGTCATTCTCGTGTATAATGTATAAATTCCATAATTTTCTAAATTTTCAGTAAAATTATTTCATAAACAAACTATTTAAATTGCACTTGACACTGGCATCTTCTTCTTCTTTAGCTTTTCCCATTTGTTAGGGGTCGCTATTTTTGCATGTCGTTCTCATTCAGTTCCTTTTCTCTCAAATCTTCCGCAATACAGTCCTTCCATCTTATCTTTGGTCTTCCTCTGTTTCTTTGACGTCCTATTACTAAACTATTCATTCTTGTTCCAATATAATTCTTCATTTCTCCTCATGACATGTTCAAACCAATGTAATCGTCTTTCTTGTATCTTTCTAAAAACATGTAACACTAGAGTTATTTTCTTACCGTATCTTTCCGTGTATTCTCCAATATCTACTTCAACATCCTCATATCTGCCACATTAATTTACTTTTTATTGATACTGACATCTGTCAATTTGAATTATATGAATATATTAGTAGTTCCCAAGTTTGGCATAGCTGGCTGAATTATAAAATTTAATTTCTTTAAAATTCTTTAACTCTCTATCTATTGAATATGAAGTATAAATTGTAATCAAATCGTATAGAGAATAATATATAGTTTAAGTTATAATAACGTTAAATGTCAATAAATCAAATTTAACTGTTAAATCTTCAAATGAGACTACTTCCGGTTGACCAATTATAACCAAAATCTAATCAGTTGTTCTTCTGGATGTAAACTAGAGGAATACGAAAAAATTATAATTTTTGGAATCGTGGTATTGAAGTTATGCGATCCGGAACTTTTGTCACACACACACACACACACACACACACACACACACACACACACACACACATACATACAGACATCATTGTCACCTAAAGGTGACGGAAAATAAAAAACGGGTTATTTTTGTTTTATTCTTTTGATTAAACAAAAAAACAAAATCGTGCAACACCCCCAGTTGAGGAGCTCTACATTTATCGAGCAGAAGGTAATTGTATTACCGTCTTTTGTTTTTCTTATATCTTATTCACACTTCATTTTTCTTGTTCTATTTTCCCCGTGCATTTGTTCTACGTGTGTGTTGATCGAAATTGCATGAAAGAATAACATTCGCTTGAGATCCACGAGTCTCTATCGCTCTATCTAATATAATAACAGCTACCGAACGCAGAAACAGGCGGAGGAAATAATGTCATCGCTTCCTAGATCCAAGAAGGATGGAAAAATTCTAGGCGTTCGTTTGTAGACATGTTACAAGTAGCATAACAATGTGATAGATCATATTCTTATAGCAAACTCTAGGTGAAATAATGTCTAATACACAATTAGAAAAAATCTATTGTTCGCCTTGACAAGCAGATATGGCGACCCGTGTCAAAATGACAGCTAGTAATGTACGAGGGTCATTCAATAAGTAAAGAGACAAATGGCTATAGCTCAAAAACGGTTTATTTCAATCTTTCAAAATTAAGGCTATTTTTCAACATAATCACCCCCCACAGTTATGCACTTGTCCCATCTTTCTTGCAGCTTCCTAATTCCCTTGGCGAAGAATTCTTTCGATTTACCCCGAAGCCACTTTTGCACCGCTTGCTTAACTTCCTCATTGTTGGCAAATCTTTTTCCACGTAGGGCGTCTTTGAGTGGTCCAAACAGGTAAAAATCAGATGGGGCAAGGTCGGGACTGTAGGCAGGATGAGGTAAGACCTCCCAACCCAATTCTTGCAGCTTATGATAGCTGGTCTAACTTGGTGTTCTAGCATCTCAGAGTAGTATTGGCTATTGATAGTTCGCTGATCTTCAAGGAAATCGCAATAGACTGGACCCTGTGAGTCCCAAAAGACTGGACGTCCACATCGGGGTTCATCACCTACACTTGTTCGGCCACTTTTAAACCGATCAACACAATTGTAAAAATTCGCACGGTTCATACAACTTTTACCGTACTGTATTAACATTCTAGAAAAAAATTCACTTGGTTTTACACCTTCTGCGACTAAAAATCTAATGACTGAGCGCTGCTCTTCTAAGGTGCAATCTTCTAGTGGACTTGCCATGGTGAACTGAAAATTTTGAGGTTATGTTGACATAAAATGATGAAACAGCTGATCAGAGCATATCCCAAGGTTGCCAACTAACACCCCTGAAAAGATTGTACACATTCATTGAATAGTTTTAAAATTATAGAATTTGTCTCTTTACTTATTAAATGACCCTCGTACATAGGTGTCAAGTATCATAAGTTTTCATTCAAAATATTATGATTTTCCAAATCCATGTGGATTATTTTCCTCGACAAGTATATTCCGTAATATGGATGACATACAATTGTAACACTTATGTAAATAACTACTAGCCGTCATTCTGACACGGATCATCATATCTACTTGCCAAGCCCAACAAAGTCACATGACTGCTCGCGCCCTATAAGTAACGAATTTAACATTTCTTGTACACACAAATAATTGTAAATGTGAAACCAAATATGTAAAAAATAAGACACTGACAGAAAATGTAACTATACAGATGGCTATGAATCAAGTTAATATATCTAAAATAATAAATGAACTTACATTAGAGGGTTAGTATTGTTAACAAAGAGCATCGTTTTAAAATGACATGTCGTAACTTATCCGAAACAACAGGTCATAAATCTTATTCTCTAGTTACGATGGTAGAATAAATTTATCTAATAGATAGTAAACTGCTACTTTATATGAACTTGGAACAACCGGGCCTAAGTTAAGCTTGTATCAAACAGTTAAAATTAAAAAGGCTGACTATGTTTCAGAGATAATTTTCGAAGTGAAAATTGATTTTACTAGTATATTAATATTATCATACACTCTATCACATATTAATTAGTAATTACCATATTAATTGACGAAATTAGCACTTTATTGATTTATCGGATTATAATTAAACTATAGGTTACGATGAGATATAATTTGTTGATTGATTTTTTCTATATTTTGATTGATGATTCTAATTGTATCCTCTTCAAATAATTGGACGTACTAATGAGACATTTTCACCCTTATATAAGTTTTGTCACCAAATGTCGCGATGATTGAATTCATAATTGAAAAGATGTGAAAATGATTCGTTATCTTTTTATTAAATTTGGCAGATTATTTTTCATTTTGCCAAATATCTTTAAGGTAAAAGTGTAATATTGTTGTTTAAAAACATGGTTTATTGTTTAGCAAAAATACAAACAATTATTCGAATTCATTGACATCTTAGGAAGTAATATATAAAAATAACTAAAATTAACTATCTGATGTGGACAGGACATTACTTTCCGTCTACCATACATTATTTCATAAACTATGCAAATTGCACTTGACGCTGAAATTTTCTTCTTCTTTAGCTTTTCCCATTTGTTAGGAGTCGCTATTTTTTATTTTCTTTTTCCACTCATTTCTGTTTTGCATGTCGTCCTCATTCATTTCCTTTTCTCTCAAGTCTTCCTCAATAAAGTCCATCTCTGTTTCTTCAACCTTCTATTATTAAGCTATTCATTCTTCTTCCAATATATCTCTCCTCATGACATGTTCAAACCAATGTAGCCGTCTTTCTTGTATCTTTCCTTCTTACAGTAGAGTTATTTCCCTTATTGTCTCATTCCTTAACGTCTCTTTCTGTGGTTTCCCCAACATCTGTCTCAACATCCTCATCTTTACCACATTCATTTACTTTTCATTGATATACTCACATCTGTCAATTTGAATTATCTGAATATATTAGCAGTTTTCATGATTAGCACTGATGGCTGATTTATGAAATTTAATTTCTTTAAAATTCTTTAACTTTGTATCTATTGAATATGAAGTACAAAATGCAATCAAATCGTATAGAGAATAATATACTCATACGTAATATAACAAGTGATATGATTATCATCGATGATATTCTCGTCCGAAGGACGAGTGAAATGTGCTGTTTCGGTTTCACGAGCAATATCTTCAATTATTAATCATATCACGAGCTTATATTTAATGAGAGAATATAATGAATTTTTGCAATCTAACCTAACTTTTGATATACATATTCATATTGTATTAAAACATGGTACTTACGAGTTTTATTTAATATTTCGGAGTTTGAATTATTGTTATTATTTATTTTTATACTCAAAATTAACTGTCAATGTCATAAATAAAGAAACAAATCCCTTAGTAACGACTATAAATACGGTGTTTATTTCCTTGTTTTTTATCATCGCTGTGATAAACGCGTAGCTAGGGAGATTCTGAATGTTGATTGGCGGAAAACATGTCACGTGACTAAGGAATTAATGTCAATAAATCAAATTTAACTGTTAAATCTACAAATGAGGCTACTTCCGGTTCACCAATTATAACCAAAATTTAATCAGTTGTTCTTTTGGATGTAAACTTGAGGAATACGAAAAAAATATAATTTTTGGAATCGAGGTATTGAAGTTATGCGATCCGACACACACACAAAGACAATACCTTCCTTACCTAAAGTTGACAGTAAAAATTGTTGAAATTTGGTCAAAACTTTTAAGACATATGTTAATTGAAAAATATGGGCTCGTATATGAATGTTGAAGTTTAAACTATGTTAATTATTGTAGTAATAAACCATTTTAATATATATTTTCTTTAAACAACAGTCTTGTTCATTCAAAATATCTCCGAAAACATACAACAAAACATGTTATGTACAAGTTTTATATAATATAAAATGAAATCGCTGGTCACAACAGATTTTTCTCTCTTCTATTCATGTCGTACAATACCTATTTTCTGTCCTTGTCTTCTAACACTTGCAACAAGTGTATGTATCGACTGCAAAGGATACGCGAAATTCGCCCTTGTGCTACAGGACTCCGCTACTCCGGCACTCCGGGCGTGTCCTGATGACTCCGGTGTACCATATGGCGCTCTGGAAGTGGCACGAAATGGCCACATACTTGTAAACAGTCGTAAGGAAAAAATAAAAGAAGAAAACTTTAGCTTGATTTGAGAAAATTCGTACAGAAAACACAATAATGTATTTATAAATTAAGTAAATTTATTCATGAGCAATAAAAATCAAAATACTTGAAATATATGTATATTTTTACATATGTAATTTAATTTGCATATAAATGAAAAAATAATACAAAAATATAATCTTATAATTTAAATTTTTACTTTCCGTCACCTTTAGGTAAGGAAGGTATTGTCTCTGGTTAAAAAATTCAATAATAAGTTTTTAGTAAAGCAGTACGTTTTAGGGGCCATATAATACGATTTTGCCATTTTTACCATGATGTCTGTGTGTTATGTATATATATATATATATATATATATATATATATATATATATATATATATATATGTGTGTGTGTGTATGTGTGTGTGTGTGTGTGTGTGTGTGTGTGTGTGTGTGTGTATGTGTTTGTGTGTGTGACGAAAGTTTCGGATCGCATAACTTCAATACGACAATTCCAAAAATTATATTTTTTTCGTATTCCTCAAGTTTACATCCAAAAGAAGAGGTGATTAGATTTTGGTTATAATTGGTCAACCGGAAGTGCCCTCATTTGAAGATTTAAGATTTAACGTTATTATAAATTAAAGAATATATATTATTCTCTATACGATTTGATTGCATTTTATATTTCATATTCAATAGTTATAGAGTTAAAGAATTATAAAGATATTACATAAATCAGCCAGCTATGCTAAATGGAACCTGCAAATATATTCAGATAATTCAAATTGACAGATGTCAGTATCAATGAAAAGTAAATCAATGTGGCAGACATGAAGATGTTGAGAAAGATGTTAGGGAAGACCCGGTAAGGAATGAAAGAATAAGGGAAATAACTCTAGTGTTAGAAAGACGATTACATTGGTTTGAACATGTCATGAGGAAAGATGAAAAATATATTGGAAGAAGAATGAATAGTTTAAGTAATAGAAGGTTGAAGAAACAGAGGAGGACCAAAAAAACAGCGACCCTTAACGAATGGGAAAAGCTAAAGAAGACGATGTCAGTGTCAAGTGCAATTTGAATAGTTTGTTTATGAAATAATTTTACTGGAAATTTAGAAACTTTTGCAGTTTATGTATGTATACATAATACCCAGGATTGACGGAAGGTATTGTGCTGGCTTCATCAGCTTTCTGATGTAATCTTATTTATCTCTATTATTTATTATTTAAACCTCCAATTCCAAATGTGTTGTACTTCAAACACAAAATGTGTTTATGTACACAGTACACAACACTGTCGCCCCATCCCGAATAGAAATCCTGAACAAATAAAGCAGTAATCATGAAACAAAGAAGTAGTAACTCAGTTTCTGTTTGTGTGGTTGGTATCACTGGAACGTGTTAATCGAATGGAATATTTTACCGGACATAAGGGCACTGTGAGCCTGCCTGTGTACTACCAATGCATGTAAATTGACTGATTAAAGAAAAGTTTTTTCTGTTTTACAACGCATTGAGTACGATTTTGTAATTGTATTATTCCTCAATGTTGCAAAGTATTTGTACATAACTTAAAACTAATTATTTATCAGGGTTTTATAGTACTACTTTTTATCACGAATGTGGAATCTATTTGCCGATGCCCTTAGGGCCGAAGAAAATAAACTGTATGAATGATATTTTACCTTGCGTCTATTATGTGTATTATGTACAAATTCCATACATAAATTTTCTTGCAAAAGTAAAATTATTTCATAAACAAACTATGCAATTACACCTTCTTCTTTAGCTTTTCTTATTCGGTAGGGGTCGCTATTTTTACCTCCCGCTACCCCTGGTAAGGGAGGTATAGGGATCGTGCTAAAAATCGCTTATCGAGATTTTGGTAAATGATCACGTTTTAAGGTCCCTACAAACCATTTTTAACATTTTCACGATGATGTCTGTGTGTATGTGTGTTTACGCTCTAACTCAAATAGTATCATTCAGAAAGTTTTGAAACTATGTACTACCTTATTAAATAAAATTGACTTTTGGACTTCCATTATCCTTATTAACAATAACACAAATTGTCACAACGTTTCGGTAGCTGTTAAAAGTCTAGTATTGGAGATATCATACAGACATCATCGTAAAAATAGTAAAATCATGTTGTAAGGACCCTAAAACATGCTTATTCATTAAAAACTCACCACCGAAATTTTGACTAAAGACAATACCTTCCTTACCTATAGGTGACGAAAGGTAAAAAGTAACTTCAGTGTCGAGGTGCATATTATATTTTATTTGAATTCGAAATTTTGTATTAAAGGAATATTTATGTTTATAGGTTATGTTGATAAATCCGACAAACGAACTTATGTTCAGAGTTGCGAACATTCGGACATGGAAATTATTGTGAAGGACACTCAAAACTATGTAGAGAGTGCACCACAGGAGTCAATTTTGTGCCATGAAAATTAAGAGTAATAATATGCATTATACAATTAAACTCTCATCCTAAACCTTAAAATCCTTAAACTAACTAGTATAAAATTTATCCTGTGAACTTTGCAGTAAAACATTTAATTCAACTCGACGAATTATCCTTTATCCTTTGGTCCTTATCCTGCACTTAACTAGCAAAATGCTGCACGGAGTTGCACTATGCATATTATAAGCTGTTAGGGAAATTTCGTTAGCGAAACTGCGCGCTACTTTAGCTTCAGGTTTCAGGGGAAATATGGCTGAAATATTCAATGTTTTCATAGTGGCAAAGTTCAAACTATTCCTATGTTAAACCACTTTTAATTAAATATTCTCAACACTTTACAAATTGTGATTGTAAATGTAGTTTTAATTAATAATGAAATTAATATACCTTTTATATTTTGCATTATTCTCTCGCTAAGAAAGGTATTGGATTCATGCTAAAAATCGCTTATCCAGATTTTATTGAATAAGCACGTTTTAAGGTCCCTACAATCCGATTTTAACATTTTTACGATGATGTGTGTGTGTATGTATAAGACTATATATGTTTAACTACGTATTTCCCAATCGGACATTTATGGGAGGAGCTGAAAAGGTTTTGGTAACAATTGGACAACCGAAAGTATCAAATTCTTGAAAAAAATGTTCTAAATATTAATTTCTGAAAATTTTTTTTGGTAATATTAAAGAAAATTTAATTCTCAATGTGACACAATTATTTTTTTTACTATATCTCGTATAGGTTTGGGGATATAGTATATAATAATATAGAATAATATGTATGAAGAGAAGAAGAGCATATATGAATGCGATTATGAGTGTGGCCGAGGCGAAAGAAGTCTGCTTAGATAGGAATGTGTGACGAAGGATGATTGTTTCCTAACTATTATTGTGATCCGGATGCGGTATTTCGCTACCGAAAATCGATCACTTTAATATGTTTAAGAGTAAGGATTTGTTGTATGATGTTGATGTTGTTCTTATTGTTATCGGGTTTGTGCGAACCCACTAAGTGGGACACGCGTGATGTATGTATGTATGTATGAATAATCTGTTGTAATAAATCTCGTTGCCTAAAAAACAGTTGAGATATTCAAATGTTTGTAATTGACAGATAAATGCAAAATGTTAGTGACAAAAATTAGATTTTTCTGGGAGAACACATTTAATATATATTATTGTATTATTAATTAAATATGTATTTAAATTATAGGTATATATATATCCTTAAGAAATACCGCTAACACTGTCAATGAATTTGAAGAATTTTGAACATATTAGAAGAGTAGGACAAAATTCCTCATAGAACGAAAGAAGAGATACAATTTCAATTAATTGTATGTACAAGAAATGTTAAATTTGTTGGCCTTGGCAACAGATATGAGGATTCGTAGTTATTCACATAAATGTCACAAATGTCATAATTTTTCATTCAAAATTTAAAATATTCTCATATGTTGTTTATTTGTCATCAATAGTATGGAATATATCCAAATTTTGACGCGTGTGAGAAAAACGTCTCAAACAACTCGTTGTTTAATATATTATTTATATGTAATTACTGTTAAGTCTATCATATTATCCGGCTCGAAGGGCCAAAAATGGTTTAAATTACGATTAGTTTTTAACAAGTTTGTAGTATATTTATATGAAAAAATATTAACTCTGATGTCAGTTTAATTAAAATATAAAACATTTTTGACATGAAATAGAGTATGTTTGTATTATTTTATATTGAATTTTTTTAACAAAAAGTACCTAGAACTCTGTTAGTTAATTAAAAACTGTATCAAAAAACAAAATATTTAAAAAATAATTAAAATATACATTTAAAATAAAATAAACACATTCCTGATGGTTAATACAAATAAAAAAGTTTTGTTCGTATTTTATAGAATTGCATTTATAACAATTTATTTGAATTTCATATGAAATTTAATTGAAATCACTTTAAATTAGTTATAAAACTAATATTTGCCTTCAATTCCAGGTTGTAATTAACTAGTGAAGGATTGCAATAAGACATTGGTAAAGTTAGTTTACACAAGGATTATTATATTTGTTGACAAATTTACAAATCAAATAACAAGTATTTAAATTGAAAGAGGGCGCGGTCCTCCAGTCCA
This sequence comes from Harpalus rufipes, assembly GCA_951394225.1. Lineage (NCBI taxonomy): Eukaryota > Metazoa > Arthropoda > Insecta > Coleoptera > Carabidae > Harpalus > Harpalus rufipes. Next base: position 1,675,598 of record OX596285.1, on the reverse strand, counting down.
TTTCCAGCGTTCTGGAAGACTAAAACTGAGATATTGTTCTATATCTTTGTCACGTTGGGTTAGGTGTGTCTCCAACTTTTTTTTTACCTCTCGCTAAGAGAGGTATTGGATTCATGCTAAAAATCGCATATCCAGATTTTAATGAATAAGCACGTTTTGAGGTCCCTACAATCCGATTTTAACATTTTTACGATGATGTCTGTGTGTGTGTGTGTGTGTGCATTTGTATGTGTGTGTGTGTATGTGTGTGTGTGTGTATGTATGTGAGTCGGATGGAAGGACGATTTCTCAAAAGCTATAATACTTAGTGTAACTACGTATTTCTCAATCGGACATTACTGGGAAGAGCTGAAAATGTTTGGGTAATAATTGGACAACCGAAAGTAGCAGATTCTTAAAAAAATCTTCCAAATATTATTTTTGATAAATTCTAGACTGGAGAACTATTTACAAAGGGTAGAGTCAAGATTTTAGCAGTTTTTCTTGAAAAAACTCAGTTAAATAACATTTATTGACATTTAACATAATTATAACTTAAATAATATATTATTCTCTATACGATTTGATTGCATTTTATAATTCATATTCAATAGATATAGAGTTAAAGAATTTTAAAGACATTAAATTTTATATGTCAGCCAGCTATGCTAAACATGGAAACTACTAATATATTCATATAATTCAAATTGACAGATGTCTGAATCAATAAAAAGTAAATTAATGTGGCAGAGATATTGAAGTAGATGTTGGGGAAGACAGGTAAGGAAATAACTCTAATGTTACAAGTTTCTAGAAAGATACAAGCGAGATGATTACATTGGTTTGAACATGTCATGAGGAGAGATGAAGAATATATTGGAAGAACAATAAATAGCTTAGTAATAGAAGGTTGAAGAAACAGAGGAAGACCAAAAGAAAGATGGAAGGACTGTACTACACGCAAAACAGAAATGAGTGGAAGAAAAAAATAAAAAATAGCGACCCCTAACAAATGGGAGAAGCTAAAGAAGATGTCAGTGTCAATTTTACTGGAAATTTAGAATCTTTTGCAAGAAAATTTATTTATGGAATTTATGCATAATACACAGGATTGACTCATATCAGATTTGTTATGAAACAGTTAATTATTTAATAAATCTTGAGGGGGATATTGATGAAGGTTAGTCAAAAATGTTTGGATGTCACAAATGGCTCTGAATTGAGCAAAAATATTCTTCAAAGCATAGCTGTCAGATATGGAATATGAACCATATTTCAACGACAGTATGCATTTCATGTACATTCTACATTAACGTTTTTATATATTATTTATCAAATTCCATCCATGTAACATATATAAATTGTTGTTCTATTTTCATGGGAACCCTTGTAACGTAGGTTCAAGTAAAACTTAATAAAAACAATTCATATATCATTTCTTAAGTTAGACGTTTGTAAGTAAGACAAATGGCTCGTACGTGATATCCGGCCCTACGCCGTGATAAACTCCAATAGCCGGATATCCAGAACATGGATATCCGATAGTACAACTCGTGTTGTTGTCGGAACTATGCGACAAACATTTGTTTACTCAAAAATCTGATGTGGCCAACACAATACCCGCCGTTTGATTTAATTTTTATTCAAGTAAATACTTAAAATTAAATTAAATTTAATTAGTTTTATCGTAAAATTTTAGTGCAAATTTAAAACGTAATTTATCTTGAAATTAAACCCTCTCTTTTCTTAAAGAGTCCGTGAAATGATAATTTAGCATTTTCTCCGTAAGATAAGAAATAAATTAAAAATTAATTTCTCCTATTAAAATTCCGCTTTATGTGGGGCGAGAAAAATTAAAGTACGTTTAAATAAAATTAATTCCAAGGGATTTCAACGCGTCTAATAAAACTTGGGATAACTTTCGTCCCTCCGGACGACAAAATCTAAAAGGGGTAGGATATTTACATACTTATCTGCCTAATTTGTCTAGAAAACTGTCTAAAAGATACAGCATAGCAATTCACAAATACTTGCAAAAAATATATTTTTTGCACGATTGGTTTTTTACCTCTCGCTAAGAGAGGTATTGCATTCATGCTAAAAATCGCATATCCAGATTTTATTGAATAAGCACGTTTTAAGGTCTCTACAATCCGATTTTAACATTTTTACGATGATGTCTGTGTGTGTGTGTGTGTGGATGTGTGTGTGTGTGTGTGTATGTGTGTGTATGTGTGTATGTGTGTGGGATGTTGGAAGGACGGTTACTCAAAAACTATAAGACTTTAAATTTGTTTAGCTACGTATTTCCCAATCGGACATTCATGGGAAGATCTGAAAAGGTTTTGGTAATAATTGGACAACCGGAAGTAGAAGATTCTTGAAAAAAAATCTTCTAAATATTATTTTTTGAAATTTTTTCGTGGTAATATTAAAGAAAATTAAATTCTCTATCTGATACATTTAAATATTTTATTATATATTCCATAGATTTAGAGATAAAAGAAGTATAATATATAAAATAATCTGTTGTAATAAATTTGACAGCCGAAAGAATGCCATGAAAAATAGTTGATAATTTAAATTATTTGTAACTGACAGATAAATGTCAGTGTCAGAAATAATGAGTAATGAATTAAAAATGTACTTGGAGAATCCCTTAGTTCTTGATCTGTGACTATTATGGAGATGACAAGTCTAGGTTGAAGGACTTAAATTTGTTTCAAACATTATGGGACAATGTACACCAGTACTGTAGACTAGAGTAACTTTGAATTGCGAAAAAGCTATCAAATTCTTCTCAAGTAAGTTGTAAATATTGACAAAATCGGAGTGCAATCTATCCGTCACTTTATTAAAGGGAATTAAGGTTATTAAGATATAACAAGTATGAAAAAATAAAATGTAAAAGAAGATATATAAGAATAGATGCACAATCCAGATATATACATTTTAGACCGCCCAAAATTAATGTTTTTACTAGAAGAATATGAAGAGAAAGTAAACAAAGTTGTTCGAATTGAAAATTGCTGTTACCAGCCTAATATTTATATATGGTAAACTCTACTTTGTAATTTATTGTAACATAATTTATGGTAAAATATCTTCATGTTGAGACATGCTATTATTGAATAATAAAGAAGTTTATACGTCATAGATTTATATGAATATATTATTTGTATTTATAAAAATAATCTTTGCTTTATGCATACAGCCAGGTAAAATATACGGCGAGAGGTTATGTGCTGGCCACATCAGATTTTTTTAATGCTTATGATAGGGTTTCAAGTAGGCTTTATTTACAAATTAACGACAAGGGGGCGATCAAACTTTAAAAATCGGATGTGGCCAGCACAATACCTTCCGCCAATCCTGTATATTATACTAGCCCAACCTCAAATGTATTCGTACCCTCTGACAAAAATATATTAACAACAAGAAGAAATAAATTTTTAGATTACAGTAATTAAGACTATATTTGGGCATTTATTTTATGTATTAATAAAGTGTACTGGATTTAAATATAATGTTATTAACTAAATTTATCATTTTAACAATAATCTACGGGCAAATATATGACAACAGACACGTGCTAATTTTTTTAGTTCCAACAGTAAATAATACAATATTTATGTTAGTATTATTTATAAAACTGAAGGTAAAGGAAACTGACAATATATTCAATTAATTACTATATTAATTTTTTTTTATTTATTAAAGTACCACCTACATATTAAAAACAAGAATAAATAAACTTCTGGATGCTATGATTATTACTCCAATGCAACAAATTTTGATATGGTGTATTAACAGAGTGTATAGAACTTGAATACATTGCTTACAATAAAATTTCTTAGGTTTAATCATAATTTCTTTGCAAATAAACCATTGTCTGCATGTGACAAATATATTCGTCTTTAATAATTTGTAAATATTTTTTATTAAAGTAATAACATTTAAGATGGCAATTAATTGAGTATATTGTCAGTTACCTTTACCCTCAGTTTTATAGATAATACTAACATAAATATTGTATTATTTACTGTTGGAACGAGAAATTTTCTTGTCATATATTTGCCCGTAGATTATTGTTTAAATGAGAAACTTAATTAATAACATTATATTTAAATCCAATATACTTTATTAATACATAAAATAAACTATTTTAACCTAAAAATATATTTTTTATTGCTGTTAATATATTTATTTCAGAGGGTACGAATACATTTGGGGTTGGGCTCGTATTATTTACAAATTCCATACATAAATTTCCTTGCAAAAGATTCTAAATTTCCAGTAAAATTATTTTAGAGGAAAAGATCATTTGATTACAAGTAGAAATTGGTGTGAATTAAAGATAATTCCTAAATTTTCCAACAATTACGGTTAGGTTCTTCACTTTTGCATATTATGCTTCGCTTGCCATCCATAAATAATTTTCATTCTCTTACGATCCTTCTCTCTCGCCATAAAGGATAAATAATTAGTCGTATATCTTTGTACAGGTTAATTTAATACGTAATTTAAATTAATTTTCTTTATGTTTTACTGCAAATATTTGAGGCAACACAAGCCTCAGGATATTTTAACTCTTTCAAGCTGTCACAGCTTTGTTATAAATGAAGATGGATAATATAATTTTATATAAAGTGTTATGAATAATTTTATAAGTTTGCTTGTTTTCTTAATCACAAGTAGGTACACCTTAAATTCTCCTAAAATACATTTTTATACTAGCATATTATATCAACAACATTTCGATTGTCATTTTCGTTGTTAAATGAAGTACTTTTAAACACTAGTGCTTAAAAATGACAGTTTAATGCGTAAAAGTAATAAAAATCATAAAAAGTGTTTATTATTATATAACGCAATTACTTAAATTACTAAATTGAATATTTGATGTCGTTCTTAATACTTCTTTTGGTTAACTGCAATGCGATTAGAAACTGAAGGAGATGTACTGCTGAATTCTGATTCTTTATCGCAATTTTTGTTTTTACCTTCCGTCACCTATAGGTAAGGAAGGTATTGTTCTTGGTCAAAAAATTGGGTGGTGAGTTTTCATTGAATAAGCACGTTTTAGGGTCTTTACAATACGATTTTACTATTTTTACGATGATGTCTGTATGTGTGTGTGTGTGTGTTCGTGTGTGCGTGTGTGTGTGTATGGGACCGCGGTTTCGTCAACGATATCTCCATTACTAGAATTCCAAAAATTACAATTCTTGCGTATTCCTCTTCCTTACAACCATATGTAGACTTGATTAGATTTTGGTTATAATTGGTCAACCGGAAGTATCCTCATTTGAAGATTTTAACAGTTTTTCTTGAAAAACTCAGTTAAATGTTATTATAACTTAAAGAATATATTATTTTCTATACGATTTGATTGAATTTTATATTTTATATTCAACAGATATAGAGTTAAAGAATAATAAAAATAAAAAAATTCATATAAATTTCATAATTCAGCCAGCTATGCTAACTTAACCATGGAAACTGCTAATATATTCAGGTAATTCAAATTGACAGATGTCAGTATCAATAAAAAGCAAGTAATTGAATGAAAGAATAAGGGAAGTAACTCTAGTTTTAGAAGTTTTTAGATATAATAGAGACGATTACATTGGTTTGAACATGTCATGAGGAGAGGTGAATATATTAATAGAAGATGGAAGAAACATAGGAAGACCAAATATAAGATGAAAAGACTGTATTGCAGAAGACTTGAGAGAAAAGGACCTGAATGAGGACGACATGAAAAACAATTTTTTTTAATTGCTGTTTCTTTTTCTCCCAAAATTCTTCTTGAAATTTCTTTCTAATTTTCCAAAGAATTTTCAATGTAGCCTTCAGCAACAGAACTTAAACATTACCCTCCATGTCGCTTGAGCACTGTAATGTCTGCTCCCGAATCAGCGAAAAATGTTGGAACACCGCCGAAAGCAGTGCCCAGTATATTCTTTTGCATTAGGGAAACCGAGGAACTCTGCATTTTTTTTTAGAAAAAACCGTTGATGTTCAGTAGGACTAGGACGAAGCTGTGCGTACTTGCGAAATATTGTTAAACAGTTGATTCCATCGATAAACCCTTCAATTATAGTAAAAAACCGTGAAATATTCGATGTAAAGGGTTTTCCAATAAGAGGTGTTATTTGATATTCAAAGAAAAATGCCATTTTTTAATATAAATGATCGGATGTTTATTTCATTATAAAGAGGAAGGTATGCCGTTAATAGTGGAAAATAACATCAGGCAAATGACCACCACGACCACGCTGACAGGACAATATCCTTTTCATGAAATTTTCCATAACCAAATCGCAAAGTGGCTGTCCTATGTCCTCGATAGCCTCACGAATTCCATCTTTGAGGTCTTGAGTCGACGCTGGGCAGTTGGCGTAGACCTTCTCTTTCACGTGGCCCCAAAGAAACAAGTCGCAAGGTGTTAAATCACAAGATCTCGGTGGCCAATTATGATCACCTCTTCGAGAGATAACACGGTCCGGAAACTTTTCCCGTAAAAGATCAATGGTTTCGTTGCTTGTGTGGCACGTAGCGCCGTCTTGTTGAAAGTAAACGTTGTCCAGATCAATACCATCCAATTCCGGCCATAAAAAATCGTTAATCATCTCTCGATAGCGCAATCCATTCACCGTAACTGTTGCTCCAGCCTCATTTTCGAAAAAGTAAGGTCCAATGACTCCGCCGGACCATAAACCGCACCAAACAGTCACACGTTGAGGATAGAGAGGCTTTTCAACAATAACTCTTGGGTTTTCTGAGCCCCAGATGCGACAATTTTGTTTGTTGACGAAGCCACCGAGGTGGAAATGGGCCTCATCACTCAAGATGATTTTTCGATGGAATTCCGGATCATTTTCATGCATTTCAACGACCCAATCAGACACGACGTTGTTGATGATCGGCCGGCTTGAGTTCTTGTGTTAACTGGACTTTATAAGCCTTAAGACCCAAATCTTTATGCAAAATACGATGTAATGACGTTTGTGGAATGCCTAATTCCAAAGAACGACGAGGAATGGACAAACCTGGGTTTTCTTCAACACTTTCGGCTACAGCAGCAATATTCTCGGCTGTTCTTGAGCGACGTGCACGGGTTTTATTCTTCACATCACTAACTTGTCCCAACAGCTCGAATTTTTCGACCAATTTCTGTATTGTGGTCCGACAAGGTGCTTTACGACGACCCAAAAATTGTCGAGTTTTACGAACCGTCTCTGCCAAATTTTCACCATTTTTATAGTGAATTTTAATAATTTCAATGCGTTGTTGAAGCGTGTATCGTTCCATTTTTATTAATGGCGTAGTTTCTACTTGTCAAATGTCAAAAAATGACAGCTTCAAAAGCGACATCTACCGAAATAGCGGGCTATTCAAAATAACACCTCTTATTGGAAAACCCTTTAGTATTCGGAATATTAATTTTTATGAAAGAAGTAGGATTTTTTGCCAATAAGTAATCCTTGTCATCAGCTTCCTTCATGAAACGAACTATCTCTGGCTTAGTGAATATTTTGGATATTTTAGGCCTATATCCGTTAGCTTTTCTTTTTAAGAATGCAATAAGATTGGTAAATTTACTTATATCCACATTCTTATTAAGGTATATCATAATTCGGAGCATAGAGTAATTACTCCATAAAGTGGATGGCTTATAAACGGATGATAATTTCGAAAAATCTGGACCAGTTTAGCCAATGCAGCCTCTGCTATATTTTCAATATCAGAATCAATCTGGGAGTCACTTATTTTAAGCAAAATTAATACCAAAAAATCTCAAGAATATACACTCAGCACGATGACATCAATGTTTATTAAACAATGTGTTGAATCTCATAGCAAATTTTGAAAAATTTAAAATGTTGACATTTGAAAATAGAGCACTAGACGTGTTATCCAACTCGGCTACGCCTCGTAGGATAATTTTCACGTCGCGTGCTTGAAACACATTTCTCTCGCAACTTATTACATAAATAGCTATTATGTCCGATACAGTATATTTGAATTCATAATTGAATATTATCTTTTAAAATTTTCTTCCAATATTATGATCTAATATAATATAGAGCGATTCATACACCAAATTAATTCTTAGAATATTCAGAGTAGAACGTGTCTGGAATCTTGTAAGAAGTAAAACCAGCCTTACACTAATTGAATATAAGTATCAAGGCCCAACAGTGACCAGAATATATAATTCAAAACTCGAGATGCTCTTTTACACCCTCAAGTCAAGTAAGCGAAATTCCTTTCGTGCGGAGCATAAAAATTCTGATAGATACATCAATAAATATACAATTCAGGACATTGTCACACAGGCAAGTGGCATTTAAGTTCACTGTAGCTTGGTTATTTTTGTAAACTATAAGGATGCCAGAATCAATGAAAAGAAAATGAATATACGAGGGTCATTCAATAAGTAAAGAGACAAATGGCTATAGCTCAGAAACGGTTTATTTCAATCTTTCAAAATTAAGGCTATTTTTCAACATAATTACCCCCCACAGTTATGCACTTGTCCCATCTTTCTTGCAGCTTCCTAATTTCCTTGGCGAAGAATTCTTTCGATTTACCCCGAAGCCACTTTTGCACCGCTTCCTTAACTTCCTCATTGATAGCAAATCTTTTTCCACGTAGGGCGTCTTTGAGTGGTCCAAACAGGTAAAAATCAGATGGGGCGCGGTCGGGACTGTAGGCAGGATGAGGTAAGACCTCCCAACCCAATTCTGGAAGCTTATCACGGGTCAGCTGGGCTGTATGAGGGCGGGCGTTATCGTGCTGAAGAATGACTCCTTTTGACAAGAGTTCACGGCGTTTGCTCCTGATAGCTGGTCTAACTTTGTGTTCTAGCTTCTCAGAGTAGTATTGGCTATTGATAGTTCGCTGATCTTCAAGGAAATCGCAATAGACTGGACCCTGTGAGTCCCAAAAGATGGTCAGCATCACTGGACGTCCACATCGGGGTTCATCACTTACACTTGTTCGGCCACTTTTAAACCGATCAACCCACTTGTAAAAATTCGCACGGTTTATACAACTTTTACCGTACTGTATTAACATTCTAGAAAAAAATTCACTTGGTTTTACACCTTCTGCGACTAAAAATCTAATGACTGAGCGCTGCTCTTCTAAGGTGCAATCTTCTAGTGGACTTGCCATGGTGAACTGAAAATTTTGAGGTTATTTTGATATAAAATGATGAAACAGCTGATCAGAGCATATCCCAAGGTTGCCAACTAACACCCCTGAAAAGATTGTACAAATTCATGGAATAGTTTTAAAATTATAGAATTTGTCTCTTTACTTATTGAATGATCCTCGTACATATACATATGCATATACATATATACATACACACAGACATCATCGTGAAAATGTTAAAATTAGATTCTAGGGACGTTAAAATGTGGTCATTTACCAAAATCTCAATATGCGTTTTTTAGCACGACCCTTATACCTCCCTTGCCAAGGGCAGCGGGAGGTAAAAAGGTATATCTAAAAGAGAATCCCAATAATTGATGAATTTGAAACGTCAAAAACACACAATTTTACTTCATAATCTTTCAGTTCTATCGACAAACTTTTCAAAAATAACAAGCCACCGAACTAACGAATTCTTTCAGCTTTCAGCCAATCCTGAAAATCTCCGATAACGATATGAAACCCAAACATCAATGCATTCTTGTATACTTGCAAATAATTAAAACAAATACCTATCAAAGAGATTAAAATTAAGATTACATTCGTTCGTTACGTGTATTAATCATGTTCATTCATTAATACTGGATATACAGGATGGTGTAAAATCATACTTTCTTAATTTCCTGCGTCGCTAATTATTTAAGGTAAAAATACTTCAAATAAAAGTTGTAGAGCGTAAAATTCTGCATCTGAATCAATAAGCATCAATAATTTTTTATGCCTTGTAACGACAGAAAATAGGTATGAAAATGTTGAAAATCACCTCAAAAATATCCCATGGAATTGAGACAAAATAAATAACAAATGTCTAATGAAATACAATTACTCCTTAATCTTAAAATTATAAAATAAGCTATATACGTATATCGAGAACTAAGTTCTTATCATCAGTAATACAAATTTAAGCGGAGGAGCTAAGATTACTCAACATGTAAACCATGCCAGAGGTCGTAACCACTGAAAAAACAAGGGAGAGAACTGGGATTAAATAGGGGAATCACAGGTGAATAAATACCAATTATAAACTAAGATTTAGCGTCCAATGATATTTAAAATTTAAACGTCCTATAAAATTTAATTTTATATTAAATAGAATAGTTTAGAGTTTGGTATGGGACCGAGATCTGCGTTCATCAAATTATTTTTAAATTTATTTATTATTAAGCGTATGCGTCTAAATATTTACCATAATTAATATGTTTTAAAAGTTTAATATTAGAATTGTTAATTTTGTGATTATTAATGAACATATGTTGAGCTACGCTAGATTTTTCAGGATTACCGCTTTTTAGATGATAAAAATTTAAACCGAGTGTCAATTTGTCTTTTAGTTTGCCCGATGTAAACTTTATTACAATCATTACAGCTAATTTTATAAATACCGGATTTTTTGTTAGTATCTATTTTATCTTTAGGATTACCTACTAAAGATTTAATGGTATCACTTGATTTGTAAGTTACGGTTAAATTTTGATTTTGAAAAAAAAATGTTTAAAATGATATTTTAGAAACCAGATTTCTTTAAATTCAAAAACAGTTTCGTAGGTCCAATATATTTTGTTTGTTGAATAAAATTTAATATCCTTATTTAGTTTTGTTATTTGCCAAGGGAATTTCATTAAAAATATTTTATTAAATCTGCCCGTGATTGAAGTTGAGAGCAGGGTACATCTTATGTTTATTTAGGCTTTGAAATCAGCAGTTTTCAGATTTATTAATTCTCTTTCAATGTATTCTGCTCTTCTGTAAACTGGGCTATAATTTTATGAATTGCAAATTTATCAATATTTAACGTAGAATAAGGAAAATAATGAATTTTAGCTTGGTATTGTTGTATTTTCAATAGATATTGAATTACAATGTGTTTCAATTTTTGTTTTAATAAACAAATGTATCACAGCTTTTTATTATATATTATGTTTAAACCGGGTGTCAATTTGTCTTTTAGTTTGACCGATGAAAATTACAACTAATTTAAAAATCTGTTGTGGCTAGCACAATACCTTCCGTCAATTCTGTGTATTATGTATAAATTCCATACATAAATTGCAAAAGATTCTATATTTCCAGTAATTTCATAAACAAACTATGCAAATTGCACTTGACACTAACATCTTCTTCTTTAGCTTTCCCTATTCGTTAAGGGTCGCTATTTTCTATTTTCTTCTTCCAATCATTTAGTTCCTTTTTTCTCAAGTCTTCCGCAATACAGTCCATCCATCTTATCTTTGGTCTTCCTCTGTTTCTTCAACCTTCTATTACTAAACATTCATCCAATATATTCTTCATTTCTCCTCATGACATTCTCAAAACAATGTAATCATCTCTCTTGTATCTTTCTAGAAACTTGTAACACTAGAGTTATTTATCTATCTTTCCGTGTCTTTCCCAACATCTACTTCAACATCCTCATCTCTGCCACATTAATTTACTTTTTATTTATACTGACATCTGTCAATTTGAATTATATGAATATATTAGTAGTTTCCATGCAGTCAAATAGTATAGAGAACAATATATTCTTTAAGTTATAATAACTTTAAATGTCAATAAATCAAATTAAACTGTTAAATCTTCAAATGAGGCTACTTCCGGTTCACCAATTATAACCAAAATCTAATCAGTTGTTCTTCTGGATGTAAACTTGAGGAATACGAACAATATATAATTTTTGGAATCGTGGTATTGAAGTTATGCGATCCGAAACTTTCGTCACTCACATACATACAGACATCATCGTAAAGGTGTCGGAAGGTAAAAAGGTTGTATCATTTTAAATGAAGTATAGTTAAGTTTGTACCTATATAGTTAAATTCAAGATGGGTGACCATGTTTAACCCTGTGGTTCATATGTATGCAAAGATTTATTGCATATAGTACCTCCCACGCCCACGGCTTTGTATTATGGGATTTGAACCCAATTTTGTTGGCTAATCTAGCTTCGTATTGACCATCTGTGTTTGCTGGTGGCTAGTATTTGTTTACACGTAACATTGATTCGAAATCTGAATCAGAATCAGATTCAGAATACAACATTTGCTCTTCTCTACCTAGTCCGCTACCCAATTGCATGTGGAATTGTTGAATTATTCCACGTAATGATAATTTGTTACGTGGTTAGGTGCATATGCCCTAGGCAATTACCATTTCATTGCAAATGCGTTCGTAAACACTGGTTTACTTACTGACTCAACTACACAAATGCGGCTATAGGCTCAACACGTGATCATAATAAGCTCAAACTAATATTAGTTCAGCCGGGTAACATTTTCAACAAATTATAAACTCTACTTTATATATAAACGTTCAGAAAATTTTGAAACTTTGTATTTCTACCTTATTCTAATAAGGAAAGAAACCATTAGTAGATGTGATAATAACAACCTATATCCTATACTCTACATAACCTCTAAATCTATGTCATAATAATAATTGTGTATCTCTTAAATAAATGAATTTTTATTACCCTTATAGATTCATAGTGTGATTATTTAATATTCCGTTATAATATATCACATTTGTTACAAATAAATAGGGAAATGAATACTCAGTATGTTTGACATTGGCCCGCAAATGGCGGCGATTTTGGCTCATGGCCATACCCTGTATATAGAGGTACCCTAGTATCAACTATACTATAGAGATATGTCTAGCTGCCACCAATTTTCCACAAATAAAACGTGTAATATTAATATAATAAAAAAAACGCATCCACCATATTTCTGTCTTGCTCGCTTTTCAAGTGCAATTTTCAATATTTCCTCCGGCGATTCGGAGTGAGTTTCAGGAATTTTCAGACCGTTTCAGGCGCGAAATCACCAGTCTAGGACTCAATATTTAAGATATCTTCTGCGAGCAATATACACTTTAGACGTTTTACAAACATTGAAAAAAATATAAATAGAAGAAAAATTGCTGGTACTCACCATAAAACGGGGTATCTCTGCCTCCTGTAACAAAAGGAAAATAGTTAGAAATCAAATATTATGACTCTTACGGCCGTTTTTATAATACAATTTATCTTAACTTTAAATTATTTTTACCTGTCGCTAAGAGAGGTATTGGATTCATGCTAAAAATCGCATATCCAGATTTAGTGTTTCGGACGAGACTAGATATTCTCGAATCTCGTCTCGTCTCGTCTCGAAATTTCTCGAGAAAGCTATTTCAACTTACGAGACGGGACGAGACTTACATGTCGAGATTCTCGAATCTCGACAATTTTTTTATTTTTAAAAATACATTTTTTTAAAAAAATATTGGAACATTTTGTAAATTTATATTAATTATTCTATTTTTAAATAAAACTACCACCTTTCTTTCCTGACGTCACAGTGATGTATTCACGTTCACTTACCGACAAATCGTTACACCCAGTAATGGGTAAAAAGCGTGAAATAGAATTTTTTACATTGTCAAATATTATGAACAACAAACAAAATTATGTTTAATTTGCCATAAAATATGTAAAATGTAAAAATGTTAATTTATTCGGTCTGTAATACCAGTTCTTGAATTGTTGGTAAAACTAATTATTATTACATTTTTCATTAAAACAATAAAACGATTGACAGATAAAACAATTTCTCGCTAATCACTATTAATCATTTGTTCATGCTACCAGCCATTGTGTTTTGTAAGACTTTAAATAAGTATTACTTGAATTTATTTAACCCTTACATACATGTTGTTCCAATACTTTAGGAAAAAATTAAATGACTACATGATATATTGATCATAAGTCAGATATTTATTTTAAAATTAAAGGCTTGGTTCTTAAAGTTTACATTTTTAGTGCCACTGATTGGCACGTTTTTTTACATTTTTTAGTAACAATAATTTATTTGATATTCTACACTAGTTAAGTGAATAAATAATTCATTATGATTTTTATTTAAATTTCGTGTCGACCAGTGAAACTATACAGATCGGCTCTTAACGGACAAGTTGGAGCTAATATTAAGACCGGTGTTTGTTGTTTATTATTGCTGTCAGTGTATTTGTTACCTACAAATGAGAATGTGTTCTGCTCGTATTAAGTGCATTTTTTGTGAAAAACTTTTGTTGGGGGAGTTAAAATAGTATATATTTGTTTCTTTTAGTGTAAAACTAACTTTCATGATATGAATTTTTAATGTGTGACGGTTTTCAGTGGACTAAATAGTGAGTTAATTGAAATTTTGTCCCAATAAACGTTCCTAGTAGCAGTGGTAGATGATTTCTTGAGATGCTGAGACCTTCGATGCCTCTGTTGGCCAAATTGGATTGATAGTAGGCGAGGTTGGTCCAACATTTATCTCATTTTTTTTTATAATTCTTCTACAGCTTATAAATATTAGTTAATCTGTCAATAATAATAGATTGTGTCACCGAGAATAGTTAATAATTAGAAAAATATATGATCAATTTGACAAACTTTATTTGACTCAAATAATTTGACTATGTTTTAAAAATTATTTCAAGTAACATATATATTTAACTATGTGAATAATTTTACAAATTTTCATTACTAGATGATTATTACATTAATTATACCTATATAATTTTAAATATTTAACTATTGATACAATAAGATATAATATAATGTATGTATTTCCCAGTGAATCTGTTTCCTGAATACCATTATTAAAACCCTTGTCACCATGGTTACAAATTTAACAACAATGTCAACATAAATTAAAAATAATTGCAATATTCCATCACTGTCTCCCACACAACACAATTATCAATTATTATCGCAATAAATTCTAAAAATTGGAGCTCTGTCATAAACAAACTGATATATTCCATTTATTCTAGATTTATGGCGGTGAAATAATGGCCATTTTTCAGCGTTTTCCTTTCGATATAAATTGTGTCATTTTACTTTTTCTACCTCCGGTGTAGACGTTGAGGGCTTGGCTTGCCAATAATGCATCTCGTGATTCACTTTTTCTCTTCCTGACTGAGACTGTCTTGCTCCTAACATCGTTAGCCGCCATTCTTTCTCGAGAATTCGTTGCTTAGTAACTGATTCGCGTGTTTAGATGTTTGTAAAGAAAGAAGGGAAACAATGTATGTATAGAGACGAAATACTAAGAAATATTTTATTACGTTGCGTGGGGATAACAAAGTACATATATGTTTCGTACATGAATACAAAGATTACTTGAGTTGATTGTTGTTCTTGAGTTACACAACTTACACAACACGGTTTCGCTCTAACACGCAAATATTCCTATGTTAGAAGCAATTCTGCACGTCTTTTTTTGTTAGATTGTTCATTGTTATGATATTTGACATCTGTGTACATAATTACTAGCTATCATTCTGACATGGGCCCCCATATCTGATTGTCAAGGCTAACAAAGTCAAAAGACTGCTCGCGCCCTAATGTATTTAACATTTCTTTTATACCTACACTCTACACCAAAAATTCTACTTACATCTATTCTTTATAATATATTTTTTAATTTTAAATTCATTCTATTAAGAAATTTTGTCCATTTTTCGAAATGTCTTTAGTTCATTGTCGGGATTGACAGTATTTTTGCAGAGTACATATACCTATAATTTTAAATATTTATTGTTTCTGGGAAGTACATACATTATATTATTTCTTATTGTATTAATAGTTAAATATTTAAAATTATAGGTATATTACACAGACCCTTCAGAAATACTGTTAATGCCAACAATGAATTGGAATCATCTCGAAAAATTAGAAGAGTAGGACAAAATTTGTTCATAGAATGAATTTATATATAAAAAATGTAAATGTAAAGAATAGATATAAGCGAGAATACAGCTCGAAGGAAGACGATATTTAAATGCTATAAACACAAGATGAAAGTGAAGATGGTTTCCACTCTGCAACGTAAAATACAGAAAAATTGTATCTCATCGAAATAATGCGTAATGAAAGAAAAATGTACTTGGAGAATCTCTTAATTCTTGATCTGTGACTATTATGGAGGTGACAAGTATAGGTTGAAGGACTTAAATTTGTTTCAAACATTATGGGGCAATGTACACCAGCACTGTAGACTAGAGTAACATTGAAATGCGAAAAAGCTATCAAATTCTTTTCAAGTAAGTTGTAAATATTGACAAAATTACACATCGTTATAAGAATAATCGGAGTGCAATCTATCCATCACTTTATTAAAGGGAATTAATGTGTTATTTAGATACAACATGTATGAAAACATAAAATTTAAAAAAAGATATGTAAGAATAGATGCACAATCCAAATATATACATTTTAGACCGCCCAAAATTAATGATTTTGCTAGAAGAATATGAAGAGAAAGTAAACAAGAACGTTGTATGAATTGAAAATCCCAGCCTAAAATTTATATATGTTTGTAATTTATTGTACATAATTTATGGTAAAATATCCTATAGATTTTGTAAATATATGTGAAAATTGTTTATACGTCATAAACTTATATGAATATATTATTTGTATTTCTAAAAACTTCTTTGCTTTATGCTTACAGCCAGGTAAAATATACGGCGAGAGGTTATGTACTGGCCACATTAAATTTTTTAATTGTGCCCATCCGACATTTACATTCTACACTACATCGTTTCTCGTTTTTACAAGCAAACACTTGCTTCCGTTTTGTACAGGTTTGTTTTTACCGGCGAAAACGTAAAATTGTTTCATTGTCATTGGTATTCAATGTTGCGGGACTTTTTAAACAGTCCGCGATAGACAGGATTACGTCTTGTTGAGGTCCGGCTTCGTCAAGTTTAACTGTATGTATATTAAGTATGTTTAATGATAATGTATAAATAAATTTTATAAACCTTCGCTGACTTAGCAATGTTTTACGATCTGCCCTTCTACTTTTATTCGCAAATTTCGAGCGGTAAAGACAACTTGTAAAACTTTCCCTGAACTGTGTATCAATGTACTGTTTCAAATACATTATCTCACAGATTTCCTCCCAAGTTATAGTTCGCAATTTGTCCTACATAGTTGGTGATCCTTGTAGCTTCGCTTGTTGCACTAATATAAAACAGTTTAGTTACTCTCAGCTTCGCTATGGGAACAGTGCATTCTGTGGTAGACGAAGCGTGACAGCAACATGGCGTTCTGGCTCCCAGACGTCGATTGTGATTAATTGTACTACGGAAGGATTATTGATGATGGCTATGTTACGGTTTATTCGGTCAAAGTCTGCGTCGATACATTTCGAGCAAAATCTCATTATAGGAACAGTAGTTTGAAAGATTAAAAAATTTCATTTTGTCAGTAGAGGTTTTTACTATGTAACACGGGGGGTGTGTTACAGAATCTCTAATTATGGTGGCCTTATTCTTCTTTTACCAACGATGGAAGACGAGCATACCCTTTTGCACTTATTGATAACTAAATCAAACTAACTAGTTACATTGTAACTGAGCAGGCAGGCGTTTAGCCCGCGCCAGATCCTAAAACGCAGACTACATGTCTCGTCTAAGATCGACTACTTCAAACGTTACTTTCTTGAGAGGATTATCTCTGAAAGGTTGAAGAGGGTATCATATGGCATATCAAAACATCAGCCCTGCATGTAGGCTTGCAATAACTTCTCGACTTAATTGTCAACAAATAACTGTCCAATGTCTCTGACAGCTAGACTAAACAGTCAGTTAATAAAAGATGATAACTATTTCTAAACAGAATTTTGACTAACAAGGATAACAAGTTGAAATATTGTTTCTGAAACTATAATTTAGAAAAGATTATAAAAAGTTACTTATTTGTTATTGCTCGCCTTGTCATAACTAGTATTAGGAGGATCCGACAAAATTTCGATCCGAGAACCCGGAATTTAAAATATCCATCCGACGTTCGGATATTGAAGCGGATATCCGATATTTTGTTTACGGATCCGGGTCCAAATTTTAATTATGGATCCGATTCTTAATTTTGAATGTGAAGGCTAACATCTGGAATTTAGTTCAAATTCAAACTTCAAACCGTTAAAGTGGGCCTGTTTATCTTTACAGCGGTCTGTAAACACTAGTAAGCAAACAGTAATACATTTTATAATAACCCCTCTAAAATAGACTAGTTTGTGCAAATGTAAAGAAAAAATCTGATGTGACCAACACAAAACCTCCCCCCATTTAATTTTTATTTATTTAAATACATATACTTATGGGGTCTCATGGCCGCGTGCCTAAGTGTCTGGTCGCGAATCTGGGAAACCGGATTCAATTCCTACTATCACATATTTTGAATTTTAACTGGCTCAAAACTGACTCTTGTGATGCACTCTCCACGCTAAAAATGAGTAACTTTCGTCACACACACACACACACACACACACACACACACACACACACACACACACACACACACACATACACACACATACACATACATACATACATCATCGTAAAAATGGTAAAATCGTATTATAGGGACCACTAAAACATGCTTATTTACTAAAAACTAATCATTGAATTTTTTGACCAAAGACAATACCTTCCTTACGGTGACGGAAGGTAAAAATCTAAACATAAAGAATAGGTATACCTAAGTAGAATTTGTGGTGTAGGGTATAGATATACAAGAAATGTTAAATACAATAGTAATAATACAAATAGTTTGGGTTATTTAATGTACTTTAAATCCGACATCCAATAAATATATAGTCGTATATGTCAGTAGTTTAGGAGACATTATAAAATGTAACTCCTAGCAGACACAGACAGCCACATTAAATACAAGAGACATCACTGTCTATAGGATGCTTTAGATTTTCATTAATATCAAGCTCTGTTTGATTATCTTGATTGCTAATTACAATTTGATTGTTAAAGACAATTACAGAAATTGTAAGAAATACATTAGGGGTTGTTTAAATCAGAACACCAAACAATAATAAGAATAAACGCACACAATTCAGCTCAGACGTTGTTAATTATTAGAATAATAAATGATTAAAATGTGGAATCACTAAGAACATTCAATCAGAAAATACATTCTGCCAAGAAAATACCGGGAATTGTATTTATATTAAAAAAGCCCGCTTAAAGAGAGTGTTGACAGTGCTCCATTTGTCAGTTCATCTAAAGTATGTTTTGCGATGTTTACAATGGATAAAAATATCGAACAAAGAATCTGTCTCAAATTTTGCATTGCAAATGGAATTTCGTGTGCCAAAGCACCCGTTCACTGCTACTTCTGGGGTCCCACAAGGATCAAACTTGAGCCCACTATTATTCAACTTGTTCATTAATGACGTGGTGGACTGTGTTCAACATTCTCAAATACTTTTGTATTTATAAAACCATCAACTCTATTAATGATTGTATTCTCTTACAAAACGACATCAACAACATTTGAAAATGGTCCCACAACTCAAAATTGTTGTAATTACAGCAAATGTAAAATAATGAGTTAATTTGTTAAAAAATACGTTTACACTTATACATATCACATGGAAACTAGTTGAGAAAGTAACTCAGTTTAAGGATCTTGGGATTATATTTGACACAAAACTAACATTTAATGTACACATTGAGATTACCGTAAATAATCTTGAATTTGTAATTAGAAATTGTCGGTCTTACACTCAAAAGCTTGTATTATGCATTTGTCCGCTCTAAGCTAGAATATTGTCTACAAGTCTGGAATCCAATATACCATAAATATATATCTAAGATTGAGTCTGTCCAGCATAAATTCATCAAATAGCGTTATTTTAAAATCTATCTTTACCCATAATTATGTTTTATTGCCTGAAGTGAACTTGGTGCCATTAAGTAGCAGAAGGAATTTACAATTATCTCTCTACTTATATAAATTAATTAATAATTGTATTGATGACCCATGTAGTCTTGAGCTAATACCATTTCACGTTCCACGCGTCACTTCAAGAAATAAAGTACCATTTCTTTGTAAAGCAGCTAGGACTAATTATGAATTGAAATCTCCAATAAGACAACTCTGTGTAGCATATAATATCAGTACTATTGACATTGACATATTTGGCGATTCCTTATCTAAATTTAAGAATATATTAACAAAACATTTTTTGAATTGTCACTTCGTTTCTGTATTTGTATGTCATATGATCGTCCTGTAATTGGGATTTTGTATCCTGTTGGATCGATTTATTAATAAATAAATAAAACTAGGCCATCTGATCACCTCTCCGCGTGCCGCTCTGCATCTATTGTATTGGATTTTAATTCTTGAGGCAGTAGATTATAAATTAGACTGGCTGAGAGTTACACTTATTTTAATTAAAACGCTAAAATGAGCTCTAACGAAGGCAGTATACCGTCTCATTACGTGACGGAGAGAATTAATCATGTTTACATTCAATTAAAAAACTTACACCATGGAATCACTGGCCATAATACCAGACTGGATTGTAGATTCTAGCAATCAATTGCAAATTGAAAGGAAATTATTATTGATGCTTCCAGCTGCATAATTTCAAGAGAATAATATTGCAAAGTAGGAGGCGGACTCTAATTAATGTTAGTTTTGAATAATTCATATTGATATTTAAGTTATAATATTGTATGTTTCCTTATGTGAATATGTGTTTATTATTGGAACGTTTATTAATTAGGATAGCTAGCTTGTATCGTCTCATTCAGCGTTCCAACATTTAGGTGTTTCAAACTTGTGACACACTAGTTTCATGCTAGTTCGTAGTGTTTTGAATCATATTATTTTCTCGAATGAAACCGATTCGAACAATGATGTCACACTACGTTTTAAAACAGTTTCGAACCAGCTGGCAACAATTTGCTCAGAGTTAGTGTAAACAAACTTGACAGATTCAATTCATTCGATATAATGAATACAAATCTTTTAAATATTTATCTATGTAGCTGTAGCCTGCAGTGCTATCTCTGAATTTTTGACATTAGTGACATTTATCTGTCAATGACAGACATTTAAATTTCTCAAGTAGTTACCATGGAGATGTTTGGGCTGTTAGCAAGCTGTGAGATTTATTACAACAGATTATTTTATAGATTATATTTCTATATCTTTAAATCTATATAAGATTTTTGTTAAATTACTACTACTTTCGGTTATTCAATTGTTGCCAGAACCTATTCAACTCCTCCCATTACTGTTATATTGAGGAATCCGTAGTCAAACAGGTCTTTAGTCTTATAGAATTTGAGAAATCGAACCTCCAACAACCCCACATACACACACACACACACATCCACACACACATCATCGTAAACTAATCCTCAACCCGTAAGGTGCACTTACTACCCTTAATACTTAAATAACTATATTCGTACGGCTATGAATCAAGGTAACATCTGAATTAATAAATAAGCTTACGTTACAGCGGTTGTCAACAACAAGCATCGTTTTAAAATGGGATGTCCTAACTTAGTCGAAACAATATGAATTTTTGAAAGACAAGCATGTTATATCCATCCTTATCGCACACTCTTATAGCCTTTGCAAAGGAAAGAGATAAATGTATGCCAATATATTAATTCGTTCATGATACAGATGACTTATGTGACATATATTACAGTAGCGATTTATTAATTAGGCTCCTTAGGTATTCCATTCTTCAGATACATCCAACAAATACAATACACCCCAATATTAATTTCCTGTTTTTATATAAAAAAGAATCAGTCGTGCTTGATAATATATTCGTTTACCGTCCACCGAATAGCGATAAAATACCACTAAATTTATTCCAGAAAACAGCATTTTTTCACGATTTGAATCAGCAAAAATTTATCTATCTAAAACGACAAAAACGGAATTGTCTGCGTTCAGCAGTTGTAGTATTTCAAACCTCCACTTGTTATTCATAGCTTTGTGCGTTCATTTATACGACTACAATACTCGAAAATCAACACGGATAAAATAAAACTAACCGAGTAGAAACCATTGGCGAATTCAGCAGGCTGGTCGGTAAATTTTAATAAAATAATAATTAAAAAGATACATTCAATTAATTTAATTCTACATAAGGAAAAAAATCTGATGTGACCAACACCTCCCGCCATTTAATTTTTATTAATTTAAATACATACATATGGGGTCTCGATGTCGCGTGCCTGATGTCTGGCTGCGAATCTGGGGAACCCGATTCGATCCCGATCAACGCCAATTATATCGAATTTTAAATGGCACAAAATTGTCCCTTGTGTTGCAGTCTTCACGCCAGCAATGAGGTGACGGTTGGTAAACGCCCGCACAATATAAATGTCACTGTCAGTACCGAAATCTGTGTACAAAGCAGATTAGCAAATCCCAGCAATAGGTAATATGCCGTGATAATATATTTATTTATTTATTTAAATACATACTTGCATATTTACTAATGGTAGAAATTATTTATATTAAGTTCCTTCCCATATAACTATTGTTCTATTTACAATTTTCTTTTTAAATCATTACTGTTATTAATTTGAAATCACTATTTTTTGACAGTGACAATTATCTGTCAGTTACATACATTTGAACTGTGTAACCATGGAGTTGGGTTTACAATATAAGTTCCGAGATATAATTTTTATATTACTTTATAAATTTATCCATAAAATAAATAGAACAAGTATTAATAAAAACCCGTAGAAAATGGAATAGTCTTTAATTTTTATAAAAACAAATTGCGAAAAAATAACATTTAAAGGTATTTTTGAAGAAAAACTATTTTGAGCTTCAAGTAAACTGCCATTTCCGGTTATCCGATTGACACAAAATCTAACGGCTTCTTTCCATATTAGGATAAGGTAGAAATACATGGTTTCAAAACTTTCTGAATCATAGTATTTGAGTTAGAGCGTAAACAGGATTCACACATATATACACACATACAGTAAAATTTTTGATGTCCGATCAAGGTTGTCTACGAATTGTATGATTTTTTTTGCTCCGCCCATCATGACAAATTCAGTAGTGTCGTTTGCTTAGTTTTTATGAGGGTACGTAAGATACTACTGTTATTTTATTATTATAAAAATATATATTAACAGGAAAAACATTCAAAATTCAAAAATAAGTCAACTAGTAAGTTTATAAGCAAATGTAAAACCAAATATGTTAAAAATAAGATACTGACACAATGTCAGTGTCAGTGACCCTGACAGAATATAACGTTATACGTACGGCTATGAATCCAGGTAATGTATCTGAATTAATAAATAAACTTACGTTACAGCGAAAGTTTTATCAACAACGAGTATCGTTTATAAATGGAATGTCCTAACTTAGTCGAAAAAATATGAATTTTTGAAAGACAAGCGTGTTATATCCATCCTTATCGCACACTCTTATAGATTTTGCAAAAGAAAGAGATAAATGTATGCCTATTTGTTAATTCGTTCGTGATACAGGTGCCCTTGATCGGACATCTTTTAAAAATTTTACTGTACACACATACACACAGACATCATCGTGAAAATGTTAAAATTGGATTATAAGGTCCTTAAAACGAGGTCATTTACCAAAATCTCGATATGCGATTTTCAGCACGATCCCTATATCTCCCTTACCAAGGGTAGCGGGAAGTAAAAAGATAACAATAACGTTACTTTTTAACGCCGTTACATAAACAATTAAATAACTTTTGTTTTCCATGGTCTATTCGATTTTTTATTCCCAATCGTTCTTGCGTCGCCCGCCAAGTAAATACACTAGCTTTAAAGAGAACGTATTCTCGTATAAACAAAAAATATTTTCATTTTACAGTGCTATCTTTTTCATGTAAATTTTTCTCTGTCATATTTTATTTTGTCACTGCGCTTTGATAAAATTTTAATTCAACTCTGTTTTATTTTTTGTGCTGTCTCTCCCTTTAATATCTTTTGCCTATGGAGAACATATATGAACAAAAAATTGATGTGTGACGCATGTCTGGTATTGCAACATATGCTGCTGCCTTTATACATAGAAGTTTTATTATTTTTTGTAACGTATTCCATATTGCTATGGACGTAATATCTTTGGGAATATGTCTGTAGTTTATAGGAAGTAATTTCTGTTTCCAGCAATTTATTAGATTTTTACCTCTCGCTAAGAGAGGTATTGGATTCATGCTAAAAATCGCATATCCAGAATTTAATGATTAAGCATGTTTTAAGGTCCCTACAATCCGATATTAATATTTTTACGATGATGTCGGTGTGTGTGTGTGTGTGTATGTGTGTGGGGAGGTTGGAAGGACAATATCTCAAAAACAATAATATCTGTTTAACTACGTATTTCTCAATCGGATATTACTGGAGCTGAAAAGATGATGCCTGTGTGTGTGTGTGTGTACATATATATGTGTGTGTGTGTGTGTGGGGATGTCAGAAGGACGATTTCTCAAAAACTATAATACTTAATATCTGTTTAATTACGTATTACTTAACAGGACATTACTGGGAAGAGCTGAAAAGGTTTTGGTAATAATTGAACAACCGGAAGTAACAGATTCTTAAAAGAATCTTCTAAATATTATTTTTTGAAAATTTTTGTTCTTGCTAGTATTAAAGAAGAGTAAATTCTCTATCTGATACATATAAATATTTTATTATATATTTTATAGATTTAGAGATAAAGAAATATAAGGTATATAATAATCTGTTGTAATAAATCTCACAGCCCAAATAATGTCATGAAAACCAATTAAAAAATAAAATATTTTTCTTGAAAAAACTCAGTTAAATATTATAACTTAAAGAATATATTATTCTCTATACGATTTGATTACATTTTATACTTCATAATAAATAGATATAGAGTTAAAGAATTATAAATATATTAAATTTCTTAACTTAGCCAGCTATGCTAACCATGGAAACTGCTAATATATTCAAATAATTTAAATTGACAGATGTTAGTATCAATGAAAAGCAAATGAATGTGGCAGAAATGAGGATGTTTAGATAGATGAAAGAGTAAGGGAAATAACTCTAGTGTTAGAAGTTTCTAGAAAGAAACAAGACAGACGATTATATAGGTTTGAACATGTCATGAGGAGAGATGAAGAATATATTGGAAGAAGAATGAATAGCTTAGCAATAGACAAAGAGACAAAGGAAAACCAAAGATAAGATGGAAGGACTGTATTGCGAATTGAGAGGAATTGAACGAGAACGCGGAAAACATAAATGAGTGGAAGAAGAAAATAAAAAACAGCTAAAGAAGAAGATGTCAGTGTCAAGTGTATTTTGCATAGTTTGTTTATGAAATAATTTTACTGGAAATTTATAATCTTTTGCAATTTATGTATGGAATTTATACATAATACCTTTGAATATATAATACATATAAGAACGGCAACGTAATGTATTTAGATTAAATATTTCGAGAGAAGGTGCCATCTATCCCTCCGTATATGAATTATTTCTGAGTTAGTTCAAAAAATACATAATAGGTGGATGTTGCACAGTGTTGCCACGTAGCTAGAACAGCAAGTTAAGATTTTAAAAAGGTTTTTAAGTTTGTTACTGTAAAACAAGTATACATGTACATTGAAGATTCAAAATATATTATCTGGTTATTATGAAACAATATTTTTGAATTATTGATTATTGAACACCTCTAACAAATAGTATCTGGCAATGCTGTCAGCACGATTTATCGTAGTTCATAGTTTTGTGGTAGGAGTCACTAGCTATCTATAATAATTTTGTGAATAAAAGAGACAGATATAGTATCTTGCTAGGCCATATGCGTTGCCATTCTTATATGTATTATATATTCAAAGATAATACATAGTACTGACGGAAGGTATTGTGCTGACCACATCAGATTTTTTATTGTGTCTATATTCTTTTTCATGAAGTGACATTTCATTTACAATGTCCTTACATATTTCCCTTCAGATTTATAAGATCCGTATTACAATTAACTGAATTTACACTTTCCTTATACCACAATATCGTCCATTCTAATTCTTCCGAAAACTTATGTGACATGTGTGTTATCTGTGAGTGTGTGTGTGTGTGTGTGTGTGTGTGTATGTGTGGGTTTGTTAGTGAAAGTTTGTATTCAATTTGGGCTTAACGACAAAGTTTCGCGGAAGAAAATAACGTGAACTACTGAAAGAAACTTTGCTATAAATATTAAAGTTGCGGCACCTGTTGATTCTGAAAATGAGTTATAAATTATGAAACTTTGCATGATGCTTCCACAAGTTTTACTGTGTGTGTGTGTATGTATATGTGTATTTGTGTGTGTGTGTGTGTGTGTGACGAAAGTTTCGAATCGCATAACTTCAATACCACGACTCTAAAAATTATAATTTTTTCGTATTTCTTAAGTTTATATTCCGAAGAAGATGTGATTATTACATTTTGGTTATAATTGGTCAACCAGAAGTTACTATAAATATTAAAGAATATTCTATTATCTACACGATTTAATTGCATTTAATTCTTCATATTTAATGGATATAGCGTTAAAGAATTATAAAGATATTATATTTCATAAATCAGTCAGCTATGCTAACCACGGAAACTGCTAATATATTCAGATAATTCAAATTGACAGATGTCAGTATAAATAAAAAGAAAATGAATATGGCAGAGATGAGGATGTTGAAGTAGATGTTGGGCAAGACAAGGAAAGATAGGTAAGGAAATAGTGTTACAAGTTTCTAGAAAGATACAAGCGAGATGATTACATTGGTTTGAAAATGTCATGAGGAAAAATGAAGAATATATTGGATGAATGTTTAGTAATAGAAGGTTGAAGAAACAGAGGAAGACCAAAAATAAGATGGAAGGACTGTCTTGCGGAAGATTTGAGAGAAACGGAACTGAATGAGAACGACACGCAAAACAGAAATGAGTGGAAGAAGAAAATATAAAATAGCGATGCCTAACGAATGGGAAAAGCTAAAGAAGAAGATGTCAGTGTCAAGTGCAATTTTTACTGGAAATTTAAAATATTTTGTAAGAAAATTTATGTATAGAATTTATACATAATACACAGGATTGACGGAAGGTATTGTTCTGGCCATAACAGATTTTTTATTTAATTATTTATGTATTTTGAAAAATGTGAAACCGATTCATGCTAACATGATATATCCCAAACCACTCATACATTATATATTCTCCGATATTTCTATAGTTAATTTGGGATTTGAACCCTCCATTTCTACCCCAGAACGGTCCTTATTAAATTATAAAACATCTTTGACATCTTCTTCTCATTCGGAATGCAAATATAGTCTTTTTAGAATTTCTCTCTTTATGTCTTTATATCTCACGTTTTCCAAATTGAATATTCTATTCTTTCAACGGAAGTGACGTTCGTTTTTGCGAAGCAACAGCCGTTTCCGGGACAACTCTCAGCAGAGTTGGTCTCTGGACGGCTGTGGATAGATATCTAGATATCCGATATAGTACGTGGAAGGAATAGTAATCGCTGGAACATTCTCGGAATGGAAAGAGATTTTGAATTAATTTTGATTGTATTTGAAATGGCTTTTTAGGTGAAATATACTCTGATTAAATTGTACAGAAAATCTACTGAATATAAAGTATAAAATACAATTAAATCGTATAGAGAATAATATATTCTTCAAGGTTAAATGTCAATAAATCATATTTAACTGTTAAATCTTCAAATAAGGCTACTTACGGTTCACCAATTATAACCAAAATCTAATCAGTTGTTCTTCTGGATGTAAACTTGACGAATACGAAAAAAATATAATTTTTGGAATCATGATATTGAAATTATGCGATTCGAAACTTTCGTCACACACACAGACACACACACACACATACATAACATACAGACATCATCGTAAAAATGGTACTATCGTATTATAGGGACCCTAAAATATGCTTACTCACTAAAAATTCATCATTGAATTTTTTGACCAAATACCTTCCTTACCTAAAGGTGACGGAAGGTAAAAATCTGATGTGCCCAACACAATACATCCCATTAATTATGACCCGGGTTTGATCCCGACCGACGTCAAATATTACTTCGAATTTTACTGGCACAATATTGACCCCTGTGGTGTATTTTCCACGACAGCAATGAGTGCCTAGCGCCCACACGGTACAAAAATTTCTTCATTTACCGTTATCTACGTACAAAGCAGTTTGGCACACCCAGCAATGGGTAATATGCCGTGATGATATATTTATTTAACATAAAATGGAAATTGCGAGAGGTCATGTGTTGGCCACATCAGATTTTTTTTTAAAAAGTCACATGTTTACCAAATTTTGAACTGTTACGTAATTGATCAGTTTTAAGGAGTTTCAGATCGTATAGAAAATATGTAAAACAATAATGATTGCTAGATTTATTATATATAAGGTTAGTTCAACCATCAGTTAAGCGTAATACACATACTTAATTAACACATGTATTTTTTTACAATTTTACACAAAATCATTGTTTCCTTCCATTTCTTAAAAACTGTTTTTCATGTTAAATTTATATTTCTACTCTTAAATATAATACCCTGTATATAATTTGCATCCTAATGCCCCTTATTTTAATATAAAAACAACATATTTGAATATAAAAACCATCACACATCAATTTAGTATAAACAAAAAAGTAGGGTTAAACTCACCAAAAAATTTCGTAAAAAATTCTTGCTTTAAACGAATCTTCAAGAAAAAAATAGTCTAAAAACACACTACACATTATTAAAAACACTTTATGTACACTTTAAACATATTTCTCGCATTTAAAACACCGTAAAAATATAGTTTTTCATTAACAACCCGAGACCGTAACCTACAAACAAGAACGACGCATTGTTACCAACAAAACAAAACCAAACATGTAAATAAAACAACAAACAAGATGTGTGGAGCGAAATTTGAATTTATTTATTATGCATTTATGAAATTTTGTAGATATAATCGAATAATATTAACAACAAACATGAAATCTAATGATATTAGGGTTGTTTTTTGTAATTTTCATTAAAAAATATATATATGCACAATCGAACATAGAACTTTAACATATAAAATCAGACTTTTATAATTTCCTTATTTCCTAATTATTTTAGGTAAAAAAGCTTCAAATAAAAGTTATAGGGCATAAAATTTTGTATCTGAATCAATAAACAAAATTAATTTTGTATGCCTTGTAACGGCATAAATTAGGTATGAAAATGTAGAAAATTATCCCAAAAATAGCTATAGGCTAGGTTAATTTATTATTATTATTTTTAATTTCTGTTCAAGTGAACAAATATCAATTTAAATTAATTGATAATTGTTAAGTGGAAGAGAAATTAAAAATAAAATAAAAAATCTGTTGTGGCCATCACAATACCTCTCGTATTATATTTAACATTTCTTGTATACATATTTATATTTACGTATTTTCTATAATTTTAAATTCATTCTATGAGCAAGTTTTCTCCATTTCTTCTAAATGTTCGAAGTTTTTCCAATTCATTAACGGGATTGGCGGTATTTCTAAAGGGTTCATGTAATATACCTATAATTTTAAATATAGTTAATAATACAATAAGAAATATTAAATATCGTTCCCAGAAAAAGCTTTCAGTACTATCTCTGAATTTTTGACACTGATATTAGTGACATTTATCTGTCAATAACAGACATTTTAATTTCTCAAGTATGGAGATGTTTGGTCTGTGAGCAGGCTGTGAGATTTACTACAACAGATTATTTAATAGATTATATCTTTAAAACTATAGAAGGTATATTAATTTTTTTAAATGTGTCGGACAGAGAATTTTATTTTTTAATATTTGTAATAACATAAATTTTCAAAATAATAATAATTAGAAGATTTTTGTTAAAATACTACTACTTCCGGTTGTCCAATTGTTACCAGAATTTATTCAACCCTTCCCATTACTGTTAGATTGAGGAATCCGTAGTTATACAGGTCTTTAGTCTTATAGAATTTGAAAAATCGTACCTCCAACACACACACACACACACACACACACACACACACACACAGACAGACAGACATCATCGTAAAAATGTTATTATCGGATTCTAGGGACCTTAAAACGTGTTTATTTACTAAAATTTGGCTATGCGATGTTTAGCATGATTCCAATACCTCTCGCTAAGAGAGGACATGTGTACGTGAATAAAATAAATAAATATATTATCACGGCATATTACCCATTGCTGGGTGTGCCAATCTGCTTTGTATACAGACATCGGTAATGATGAAATATTTGTACCGTACGGGCGCTTACCAGGCGTTACCTCACGAGCACCCATAGCTGGCGTGGAGAGTGAACCACGGGTCAATTTTGTGCCATTAAAATTCGAAGTAATATTTGGCGTCAGTCGGGATCGAACCCCAGACACTCAGGCACACGGCCACGAGACCCCATATGTGTACGTATATGTATAAAAAAAATTCTTTGACTGATACATTCCCAAATATAGCCCCTATTTTTCATACACCCTGTATATTATTTAATCCTTATAGCATCCCGCGTTTATTCTTGTTTAACCCCACTTGTCAGGTCCTCATAACAAATGTTGATAAATCATTTTGGCATATGTCAGACAGGATGAATATCGTGACAGAACTAAGTATGCATCATGTCAACAACATTTTACCTGATACCAGGATTCAGCATTTGTGTACTGAATTGTTGAGGATAACTGAAAGATCTTTATAACAATATAGGAAGGGTGTAATGAATAGAAGACACTAATATGATTTGTGATTTAAATTTAATTGTTATAAGCAATGAGAAATAATTATCATTGTGCCTACTATAATGGCTTTAATTCTATTAGGCATTATATCAACTAACTTTGACATACATAATTACTAGCTATCATTGTCATTCCCGACAATGTATTGGAAATTCATTCATTCATAGAATGAATTTCAAATTAAAAAATCTGTTGTGGCCAGTACAATACCTCTCGCCATTTCCTTTTTTGGTTACATAAGTATAGGGCGCAAACAGTCATGTTACATTGTTGACCTTGACAAGCAGATGTGGGGACCTGTTTCAGAATGATAATTAGTAATTATTTACATGGATGTAAATTGTCAATTTTTCATTCAGAATTTCAAGATTTTTTAAATACACGTAGTTAATTTGTCACCAGGAGTGTGGAATTTACTTGTCGAGGTAAATGAACCACATGGAATTGGAAAATCACTAAATTTAGAATGAGATATTATAAAAGTGACATCTATATACATAATTACTAGATATCATTCTGACATGGACCCCCATATCTGCTTGTCAAAGCCAACAAAATCACATGACTGCTCGCGCCGTATTGTATTTAACATATCTTGTATACCTACACTCTACACCAAAAATTTTACTTACATATATCTATTCCTTATATTTAGATTTTTTAAATTTGAAGGGTATATATAATATACCTATAATTTTAAATATTTAACTATTAATACAATTAAAAATAATATAATGTATGTACTTCCCAGAAAAAATCTTCAGTAATATCTCTGGATTTTTGACACTGACATTTATCTGTCAGTTACAAACCATTTTTCAATTGGTTTCCATGACATTATTTTGGGAGATTTATTACAACAGATTATTTTACAGATTATATTTCTTTATTTCTAAATCTATAAATGATATAATAAAATATTTATATGTATCAGAGAATTTACTCTTCTTTAATAAAGAACAAAAATTTTCAAAAAATAATATTTAAGAATTTTTTTAAGAATCTGCTATTTCTGGTTGTCCAATTATTAGCAAAACCTTTTCAGCTCTTCCCAGTAATGTCCGATTGAGAAATACGTATAGTTAAACAGATGTTAAGTATTATAGTTTTGATATATCATCCTACATACACACATCCATTCACACACACACAGACATCATCGTCATAAAATATTAAAATCGGATTGTAGGGACCTTAAAACATGCTTAATCATTAAAATCTGGATATGCGATTTTTAGCATGAATCCAATACCTCTCTTAGCGGGTGGTAAAATTGTAAACGTTATTAAAATGGGCTTGTTGCACTATTGCTCCTCTTTTGTTTCATGGCTCGGTAGACAACATCGAAAATCACTTTCAAGTCTAAACAACCAGCAGAAGACAATAATATTCTCCAAACTAGCTTATAAACTGCCCGTACAACAATTTCTCGTGACATTTGAAAGCTCGTAGAAGTCAAATAAGTTCCCTAGCGGAGCTTTGAAGCTGAGCTTTGTGCCTAGATACGTTAGGTAAAGGACACGGTGAGAGCGACAGAGACCTAACTAATTACATACGAGGAATCTAACGTTCTGTGTTTGTTTATGTAGATACACAACGCTATATTGAAGGAAATTGATGAATACACAGCACACTGCCTAGATTGAACGAATAAATTGAGAGACTGATCAAGCTGAAATGATTATCAGGCCCGTAGCTAGGATTTTTTCTCGGGGGGGGCTTCGAGATTTTAGGAAATGGTGGGGAGGGATTAATTAATTTTCCTCTATCAAATTTGTTTCGCGAACTTTATTGGAGAAGGAGCTCTTATAACATGAAACAGTATTTCAGAAACACAGATTTTTACCGTTTTTAGAACAAACAAAAAATTTAAGTTTTAAAAAGCCGCAACTACAAAAGTAATCTTCTGATCTTTCTCCCAGCCATAATGTCGGTATTTTCGTTACTAGGACGGCAAAGTTCGTATTCCGAAACGAGTGTACTTTCGGAGCGAGGCGAAGCTGAGTTCTAAATGACACTCGTGAGGAATCGAACGTAATTTTTCGTGACAAACGCGGGAGAAGGCCATTTTTGCAGCCCGAAGGGCTGGAAAAGTGGGCTTTATCCCGCGCGTGTTAAGAAAATTGACTTTTTTCCAAAGTGAAAATTCACGTTTTCAAAAAGCTAATATTCATTTTCTCGTAGTGAATATTCACTGTTTCAAACAGAAATTTCACTTTTTCAAATTTAGATAGTATGATAGATACCTTTGGATAGATGTAAACGAAATTTATAAGAATTTCGGGGGGGGCTTCAGCCCCTCGAGCCCCTCCCCTGGCTACGTGGCTGATGATTATCATATCTGCATTTATAAAATTTAAAAACAAACTGGCTAATAGGTCATTTCACATTTTCTGATTTTACCTTCCGTCGTAAATAACACGTCTGCGCGCGCAGAAGGCGTCATAGAGGGGTAGGGAGGAAACCAATGCAGCATTGGATAGCTGGAAGTGTCTACTACTCGTATGCCATCTTAACTGTCAAAAAAAGTTTGTGTTTTGTGATTTTCGTTCAATGACATATTTCTTTGAAAGTATAGAACAGTTTTCTCATGAAGAAAAGATTCAGATTATAAAATTGTGTTATTCTGGACAAATTTTGTTGAATTGCATGGCTATCGCTATAAATCAACAATCATCAAAATACTTTAAATTGATTTTCTCGGTTATTAAATATCAAAAATAAAATCTATTAACAATTCGGTTGAAGAATTTAATTCTCTACAACATTTATTTGAAGTATTTTTGTCTAAAATAATTTGGGAACTTTTGCGCAAGGAAAAACTGATTTCCTTATTATATTTCTAATTAAATATTTATTTTATATATTCAATTCTTCGTTAGATAGCCTAAATCAATATCAGTTCTGCCATCTCTAGAAAAAATCCTGTACTAATAATTTTATAAATTATTCATAAATCGATTTATTTTATACTGGATCAACTCAATTTGATATTAGTTCTGGCATCTTTTGGGAAAATTCTGAACTAATATTTTTATAAACTTTATAAACAAATGTTTTTTAATTTGTTTAAATAACTATTTTGAATATATTCTTCAATTTTATGAATAAAAAAATTAATAACAACTCATATTTTCATAATTGTTAATAACAATATTTATAACCTCAAATAACAAATGACAGCTGATAATAATGGATAAACAAATGCACTGGAACCAAAAAACAAAAACTAATTTGGACAGTTTTTGTTTTATTACAAGTGATATTTAGTAGGAAAACTTTTGTTTAAACAATAAATATGCAAATATACTATAGTTATATCTAAATAAATTTGCTTTAAATGAATATTAAACTTGAAAAACCGGTTTTGAGAAACGAACTGGTTATAAAAACGGGTTATTGGAACCGGTTTTTGAAGAGACCTACTTATAAAAACCGGTTATTGAACGGGGTTTTATAGCCAACACGTTTATTAACCCTTGTGTAGAGCTTCAGACAATAATAAATTCAAATTTAGTAATAAAGAATTCTAGTTCATCATATCAATTTTTGCAAGCGTGCTACAGCATATAATACCCCTTAAACCAAATG
The DNA here is from genome assembly GCA_951394225.1 of Harpalus rufipes. Lineage (NCBI taxonomy): Eukaryota > Metazoa > Arthropoda > Insecta > Coleoptera > Carabidae > Harpalus > Harpalus rufipes. The sequence goes on along the minus strand of OX596285.1, from coordinate 1,641,176 downwards.
GGCATAACAATATTTTATGTATTAATAGGGTACGTATATTTATATGTAATAATCATTATTACTGTGTATATATTATTTACAGAACTGCAAATCATCTGATTACAATATCCAACTATAAATGCAAACAATACAAATGTTTGGAGCTGTCCAGCGAAGAATACAGTTGTTTAAGGGATGAAATATCACAGGAGGAAACTACAGGGGTTGTTTTTATGTGGACAAAGAATGTACGACGAATCAGAGAATACAAAACACAAACAGACGACATCAGAGAACAAAATATGATGAATAATTTTGACCATACAAATGACAACTAATTTTAGTATTAATTTAGTATTTTAGTATAAATATTTAGTATCATTTTATTCAGTGATTCACGCTTAATATACTGATGTATAATTTATTATTATTTCATGAAAATTTTGTACTGAAAAGTGTAACTGAAAAAATCTAAGTATGTTAAATGAAATGTATAAGGTTTTAACAATATGTTATAGTTATAGTTTATGAATTTTATAGTTTTATACTCAGAATTTTTAGCTGATTCTTTTGGTGTATAACATATTAACTTTTTATGAAAATTGAGCCAAGAAAAATGAATTGTAAAAAATATAAGTGCTATGTCAATATTATATATAATAATTTTCATTTGTTTTATATTAAATGTTTATTTATATAAAATATATTATTAGTACAATATTTACAATAAATTATAGTTAACAATTACTGGTTATAGTATTGATAAACAATTATGTACAAAATATCTTATTTAATAAATAAAAAATGGATAATATATACAATATTATATTTATTTAACACCTACAAACATATAATAACAATATTTAATTGAAAAATAATAGTATATAGTCATATTTTCAAGAAATACCAATATATATTTATTGGTATTTAGGCGCCAGCGCCTATCATACTTCGCATACCACAAATATTTGTTATCACACATAACGTATTCAGAAAATTTTGTGCTTGCCAATATTTCATTATATTTTCTTAATAAACGAAGTTTGAACATTTATTTTGCATTTTTTATAAACTATTATCTTATATTGGTTGAAATAAATATAAATTTTAGTCCAAAACTTTGCTAAACGGTTTTTAAAAACAATAATTTTTAATGACGGTCCTGGTTTTTATGAAGGTTAAATTTGTTTATTATACAGGTGGCGACATCATGTGCCACAATAAACTAACAATAATAAAACAGGCAACAAATATTTATTTTACAACATAATAAACAATAAATCATGTATCATTCAATATATTATTGATTAATTTGTTTAAAACAAATATTTAATAATTTTTTATACGTCAAATGATCCACATTTAAATGATATATGTATAAATCATTTTTCTTGCCGCCTAGATCCAATAAACATTTCTAGAAATTTGATTGGTCAATCGATATGTGATTAGTATTGATTTTCTCCCATTTACACAATACATCAACGTACTTATATACAACACAACATTAAAATATAGTTTATAATTTTGACCACAGATTACAGCAGCAGTATTGATTTGTTATTAACAATTTTGAGAAAATCCATTTTTTGGCTAAACCAAAAGATTTCGACTATGTTTGTCATAATAAAATAAATTTGTAATTAAAAATGAAGGCTAGTCTTGTAGAAACTTTTTTTTATTTGGGCTTTAATTTCAGAGATAATGAAGAAAAATAAAAATTGTTTATTTTTCGCAAACTAAATTTTTTTACAAAATAAATTTTGCAATAAACTCTATTTGTTTTTCAAATTTAAATATGTTTTAACCGATATTTTATTTTATTTACGTACAGTTCTTCTGAAAATGATTTATTTAACTAAGCATTTATATCTTCAAAAATAGAAACTATAAAATTAAGATTAATACATAATTTATTAAAATGGAATATTTTGAGCAAATTATATTAAAAACTTTTTTTGATTTAAGGCCTCAGTTTTAAGAGAACACTTTTGGAAAATCAATGTTGTTATATTCAACAAATGTCAGAGATTGTTTATAATTATTGACAATAGGTGGCTATACCAATATTATATTGGAATTATTGATTCATAACAATTCTAACTTTTAAAATTAATGTCGCTAACTCTAATTTTATATATTTTTTAAATAAATTATTGTTCGTTTCATTGTTACAGAGTAAACGCATATTTAATAATGTATTATACGAATTCGCTCCCTGTTGTAAATAATGGGATGGAAACAATTTTAACTTTTAAAATTAATGTCTTTAATTGTAATTATATATTTTTTTAAATAAATTATTATTTGGCGTTCTAGAGAGGCAGGAGGGGAAACGAATGCAGCGTTGGATAGCTGGAAGTGTCTACTATTCCGGTACGAAAGTACATTTTTGTCGCTGTAGTAGTATTTTTTCTATAGAGGTTAGAAATGAACGTGTTTTTTTCTCGTGCCGATAACAACATATCAATGTGAAATTTCTCGTTAAATTAAAAAAAAACTCCGACTGAGTTCTATAAGTTGTTGAAAGAGGCCTATGGTGAGAATTCTCTATCTCGTGCGTGTGTTTTCCAATGGTATAAACAGTTTTCTGAAGGCCGAGAGAGCACCGAAGATTTAAAGCCATGCTAATCGTTTTTTTTTCTACATCAACGGCATTGTGATTTTTAGTAGAAAACGAGCAAATTTGAATATAATTTCTTCTTCTTTATTGCAATATTACGTCGTTGATTTGGCAACCATGTAGACATAGCAGCCTACTTTACATTCTGCGATTGTACAGAGGAAATTATGCAAAACATGGTAGATGTTATATTTTGTTTGAGATGTATTTGCAGAATTTGAGTCGTTTATATTAAAATATCTGGATACGAGGCACGTTCCTTGTTAGCACGGGCTCAGATTCGCTTATTTCTATCTTTATTATTGTTTGACTTGAATTTAAACATTGAAAATATAAAGAAAAGGTACAGCAAAAGATGTAAAATGATACACAAAGACTGTGATGACGGTGACATGCTAAGACTTGCCAATGAAAAAAGTAACACTTACAAAATATGCATCGGAACAACCTGTCTAGTTTTGAAAGCGAATTAAAAAATCTGATGTGACCAACACAAAACCTCCCGCCATTTACCTATGGGGTCTCGTTGCCGCGTGCCTGATGTCTGGTCGCGAATGTGGGGAATCCGATTCGATCCCGATCAACGCCAAATAATTCGAATTTTAAATGGCATAAAATTAACCCTTGTGATAAACGCCCGGACAATACAAATATGTCAGCATCATTACCGAAATGTATGTATAAATCAGATTAACACACCCAGCAATGAATAATATGCCGAGTTAATATATTTATTTGTTTCTTTATTTAAATACATACCAGCATATTTACTAATGCTAGAAATTATGTATTTTAAGTTCCTTTCCATAAAACTATTGTTCTATTTACAATTTTCCTCTTAAAACGTTACTGTTATTAATTTGTAATAATTATTTTTTTGACAGTGACATTTATCTGTCAGTTACATACATTTGAGGTGAACTATGTAAACATGGAGATGTTTAAAGCATAAGCTCCGAGATATAATTTTTATATTACTTTATAAATTTATGCATAAAATATATAGAAAAAGTATTAAATCAAACCTGTAGTAAATGGAATAATCTTTAATTTTTCTAATAACAAATTGAGAAAAAATTACATTTAAAGGTATTTTTTGAAGAAAAATTATAAATTTTAAATTCACGTAATTAATTTGTCGAGGAAAATAAACCACATGGAATTGAAAAATCACTAAATTTAGAAAGAAAAATTACGATATTTGACATCTATATACATAATTATTGGCTATTATTCTGATATGGGCCCCCATATCTGCTTGTCAAGGCCAACAAAGTTACATGACTGCTCGCGCCCTAATGTATTCAACATTTCTTGTATACCTACACTCTACACCAAAAATTCTACTTACATCTATTCCTTACATTTAGATTGTTGGTATTGTTGGTAAATTAATATATACTACACCTTTTTCACATTCCCGTGTAATTCGGTAAAAAATATCTCAAAATTTTGTTGTTAGAATGGTGATACAAGGATTATGAATTTTATAATGTAGCTTTGTAAATGACATAATTTATTCTTTTGATAATACCAGACTATTTCTCCAAGGAGATCTCATACAAAAAGAAAACAGTACACCTTAACTATTAATTAATTTGAACGTAAACCGTATAATCCACATCTTTCTCAGTCTTTTCAACTTTAAATTTTCTTATTAGTTGAATAGCATCATTTCCATAATGACTAAAAAACGAATTGAACTTTTATAGACGTTCCAAAGAAATTAAAAGAAATAAAACTCTTTGCTCTTCATACAAACTGTCTCTTTTCATTCCAGAAAGAAAATAATGTAATTTCCCAGAAAGCTATTACAGCAGAATTGTCCCAGTTGGATTTGGAAGTGATGCACAGCAAAAAGATGTCTGATCAAGGTCATCTACGAATTGTATGAATTCAGATTTTTGCTCCGCCCATTCTGACAAATTCAGTAATGTCGATTGCTTAGTTTTTTAAGGGTACAAAAGATAATACCTTTGAATATATAATACATATAAGAATGGCAACGTAATGTATTTAGATTAAATATTTCGAGAGAAGGTGCCATCTATCCCTCCGTATACGAATTATTTCGGAGTTAGTTCAAAAAATACATAATAGGTGGATGTTGCACAGTGTTGCCACGTAGCTAGAACAGCAAGATAAGATTTTAAAAAGGTTTTTAAGTTTGCTACTGTAAAACAAGTATACATGTACATTGAAGATTCAATATATATTATCTGGTTATTATGAAACAATATTTTTGAATTATTGATTATTGAATACCTCTAACAAATAGTATCTGGCAATGCTGTCAGCACGATTTACCGTAGTTCATAGTTTTGTGGTAGGAGTCACTAGCTATCTATAATAATTTTGTGAATAAAAAGAGACAGATATAGTATCTTGCTAGGCCATATGCGTTGCTGTTCTTATATGTATTATATATTCAAAGATAATACTGTTATTTTATTATTATAAAAATTATGTTATAATAATAGCATTCAAAATTCAAAAATAAATCAACTAGTAGTTTTATTAGCAAACGTAAAACCAAATATGTGAAAATTAAGATACTGACACATTACAAACAATATATTACCTTATATAATCCGGGAAATATAATTCAAATTCCGTACACAAGAATTGTGTATTAATTAAATGAATGTTTATGTAATCTGGTATAAAATGTAAGATTTTCATATCACAGAATATATTACGAAAACTTCGAATAATAAATTTTACCATTTCAAAGAGAAATTTTATAACATGGCGACCTTTTCATTACAAATAAAACATGTCAAGATGCATAGAGCAGATATGTACGTACGATATAAAATACCTTTTACAGAAATGCATTATTATTTACATTATTTGTATTCCCGATATTTAATAATGTAACATAAAGGAATAATAATACGCCTTTATATAGAACATATACGAGCATATTACATTTTCAATAAATTATCTGCATGCTACAGAGCTACAGAGCTACAGTATAGGTACTAAATGAATGGGAATATAGATAAAGACAGTCTTGAAAATTTGTGAAAATTTAAACATTACAATAGTTAGAAATATACATCGTCTGAATTTAAAAAATCTGATGTGGCCGTCAATCCTGTGTATTATGTATTTGAATTAAGCTACAAAATTGTTGCTAGAAACAGTGAAAATAAAAGTATTTTCTGCCTAATTGAATGTAAGAAATTGAACGAATATGGATTCAATCTGTAATTTGCAAATTTATTTACTCGTGAAATTGTCAAAGCAGAATTTCTTATAAGAAAACAAAAATATACATCATAATTGGCAATTAGGTGTAATTGAAACAAAATATAAAAAATACTTACGCCTTTACCTTACTTCCTATAATTTGAAAGTTTAGAAAAAAATTACCTTCTATTTCATATAGATTTCTGCAAGGCCTTACAGCTTATAATGTATCCCAAACCATTTATATGTGTGTGTGTGGATGTATGTGTGTGTATGTGTGTGGGACGTTGGAAGGACGCTTACTCAAAAACTATAAGACTTAATATTTGTTTAACTACGTATTTCCCAATTGAACATTCATGGGAAGATCTGAAAAGGTTTTGGTAACAAATAGACAACCGAAGTAGCATATTTAAAAAAAAAAACTTCTAAATACTATTTTTTTAAATATTTTCTTGGTAATATAAAAAAAATTAAAGTCTCAATTTGACACATTTAATTTTTTTATATATCTCGTATAGGTTTGGAGATATAGTATATAATAATATAGAATAATCTGTTGTAAAAAAATAATCTCGTTGCCTAAAAAACAGTTGATATATTTAAATATTTGTAATTGACAGATAAATGCAAAATATCAGTGTCAAAAATCAGATTTTTCTGGGAGGTACGAGTACATTTAATATATATTATTAATTAAATATGTATTTAAATTATAGATATGTTAATATTACATATATCCTTAAGAAATACCGCTAATACTGTCAATGAATTTGAAGAATTTTGAACATATTAGAAGTGTAGGACAAAATTCGTCATAGAACGAAAGAAGAGATACAATTTCAATGAGTTCGTTACTTACAGGGCGCGAGCAGTCATGTGACTTTGTTGGCCTTGGCACGCAGATATAAGGGTCCGTGTCAAAATGACGGCTAGTAGTTACTTACATAGATGTCACAATTGTCATAATTTTTCTTTCAAAATTTCAAAATATTCTGATGTTTATTTGTCATCAATAGTATGAAATATACTTGTCGAGGAAAATAATCCACATGGATTTGAAAAATCATGATGTTTAAATGAAAAATTATGATACTTGACACATATGTACATTATTACAAGATGTCATTCTAACACGGGCCTTCATATCTGCTTGCTAAGGTCAACAAAGTCACATGACTGCTCGCGCCCTATGCAACATAAAATGAAAATGGCGAGAGGTATTGTGCTGGCTACAACAGTTTTTTTTTTTTGTATTTAAATGTATGATTTACAAGAATGCTCCTGCCGTTTTTAACTACAGAATGTTCCGTAAAATTTGTTTAATATTTAATGTAATTCGTATTGGTAAAATGTTTTCTATGCTAGTTAAAAAGTAAAAATGCATCTATAAGAATATTTAACGACGCTGACATTTTAAAAGCGGTTAAAGTTAAACGAAGGCTTTCAAAGCTACGATCATGTCTAAAGCGATTTGTATTCTGTTTGTTTTCACTATTTGCTTACTGTTTCGTTGACTATTTGCTGAAGAAAAAGTTAACATGCACTATCATTTACCTTCCTTCTAGCGTCTCGCTATAAATTTATTTTTATTTATAGATAGTTACAGAAAAAATCTGATGTGAGCAACACAATACCTCTCGCCATTTACCTATGGGGTCTCGTTGCCGCGTGCTTGATGTCTGGTCGCGAATCTGGGGAATCCGATTCGATCCCGATCAACGCCAAATAATTCGAATTTTAAATGGCATAAAATTAACCCTTGTGGTAAACGCCCGCACAATACAAATATGTCATCATCATTACCGAAATGTGTTACACACATTTGAAATGATTATTTTTTTGACAGTGACTATGTAACCTTGAGATATGTTTAAAGCATAAGCTCAGAGATATAATTTTTATATTACTTTATAAATTTGTCCATAAAATATATAGACGCAGGAGCGCGGCATTCTCTCGAAATGGACAATGTCCATTTGTGCTCGAAACACACACAAGATTTTTTCTACAGTCGCCACAGTGGGGTCCTCCACCATAACAAAAAATAATAAAATGTACAGTTTGTACTTATACTACTTCTCATTTAATAAGGATTAATATAAAGGAAAAAAAACGCCATTTATATTTAATTTTAATTTATCGCTATTTCCTATTCTTCTTGACCCATTGCTTCAAACTAATCTAAACGTTTTATAATTTCGTTTTTGTAAGTGAATACTCTATTTAATTTTCACAATAGTGCGGCATTTTTTTTTGGTTATGTAATATACCAACAGAGCAGTTATATGTCAGATTGATTTGTAAAGGTGGTAAATGTGTCACTACAGTGCCATTAGTTCCCGACTAAACGTTTCCATTAAGAATGTAGACAAGTGACATTTCTCAACATTGTATAGTTAGAAATTTGGACAGCGAGTTTTTTCTACTTTGTCGCGCTAGAGAGGCAAAGTGTCATTTTGCGTTGACAAAAGAGAGCGCAAATGGCTACGTTCTATATAGACTGTAGAATTTTTTGAAGAAAAACTATCTTGAGCTTCAAGTATACTGCCATTTCTGGTTATCCGATTGCCACCAAAATCTAATGGCTTCTTTCCATATTAGAATAAGTTAGAATTACTTGGTTTCAAAACTTTCTAACTTAAAAGTTAGAGCGTAAAAAGAATCTACACACACAACACACACATACATACATACACACATACACACGGACATCATCGTGAAAATGTAAAAAATTAATTGCAGGGACCTTAAAACATAGTCATTTACTAAAATCTCGATATGCAATTTTTAGCACGATCCCTATACCTCCCTTACAAAGGGTAGCTGTAAATAAAAACCCTTTTCACATTAAAATGACATTCCATCAAATTTTTAAAGTATACTCGTTATTATCCTTTAACCATTCCCTCTGTGATTGGCAACCCATTATTAAACTCCAAAATGTTTCTCTCATTTCTCTGTGTGTTAATTCGCGATAACTCCAAACCAAAAAATAAATTGTAACTAAATCCACATTAATTTCACGCCTGAGCGAAAACATCAAATGCCGAAGGCCTGTGTGCACTGGGCTGTGGAAGATATAACCCCAAACATCACAGATTATCACTTGGAGATGAGTTTAGAATTGTGAGTTTACGGTAGAAATAACGCAGAGGTCTAATTAGAGAGAAACTGAAAACCGATTACAGGTTCTGAGGTTCTATTGGTTACAAATCGTTTATGGTGGAAAAGAACACACAGGTGAATTAAATTGTAAAAGGATAAATGTAGACTAGGTACAGAAAGAAATCCGTGTAATTGGGAAATGAATGAAAATGATATAAAGGAGATGTAAAATGCTTTGAAATGGATAAATCTATTAAAGATATATTTAAAATTTATAATTGGAGTATTTAATTTCAAAAGAATCTACATTTTACGGCCAATATCATCCAAGTACACTCTGTACCTCAGAATTGCTCTCCACGTCATTAATTTCTGCTTATTTATTAAGTTAGTATTTCTTTCATATAACACGATTTATACAGCAACATGTAAGCTACTTGATGACGAATGTACATTCATGATACCACTTCCCGTTTATAAATAATCAATATCAACTTTGAAATTTCAAATGGAACATACTATATTTTTTTACAAATTTGAAAAGTACATCAAATTTGCTTTACAATCATGTAAAATAATCCATATGTTACATTATTAAAAAGTAAAATGGCGGACACTTTTTTAGACACCTAGTCGAAAAGACTCAAATGTCAGAATTTTTCATTAAAAATTTCAAGATTTTCTAAATTTACGTAGTTAATTTGTCACCAGGAGTGTGGAATTTACTTGTCGAGAAAAATAAACCACATGAAACTGGAAAATACTAAATTTAGAATGAGAAATTATGATATTTGATATGTATATACATAATTACTAGCTATCATTCTGACATGGGCCCCCCATATCTGCTTGTCAAGGCCAACAAAGTCACATGACTGCTCGCGCCCTATTGTATTTAACATATCTTGTATACCTACACTCTACACCAAAAATTCTACTTATATCTATTCCTTATATTTAGATTTTGTAAACTTAAATTCATTTTATGAAGAAATTTTGTCCTCTTCTAATTTTTCAAAATGTTTCCAATTCATTGTCAGGATTGATAGTATTTTTGAAGGATATATGTAAATATTTAACTATTAATACAATAAGAAATAAAATGTATGTACTTCCCAGAAAAAAAACTTAATGTAACGTAATGTCTTCGGATTTCTGACACTGACATTTAACTGTCAGTTACAAACAATTTAAATTTTCATACATTTTCCATGGCATTCTTCCGGCTGTAAAATTTATTACAACAGATTATTTTATATATTATATTTCTTTTGTCTCTAAATCTATAGAATATATAATAAAATATTTAAATGTATCAGATAGAGAATTTAATTTTCTTTAATATTACCAAGAAAAAATTTCAAAAAATAATATTTCCGGTTGTCCAATTGTTACCAAAACCTCCAGATCTTCCCATGAATGTCCGATTGGGAAATACGTAGTTAAACAAATATAAAGTCTTATAGTTTTTGAATAATCGTCCTTCCAACATCCCACATACACACACACATACATCCACACACACACACAGACATCATCGTAAAAATGTTAAAATTGGATTGTAGGGACCTTAAAACGTTCTTATTCAATAAAATCTATATATGCGATTTTTAGCATAAATCCAATACCTCTCTTAGCAAAAGGTAAAAAATTGTAGAAATACATTTACGTACATTTTATAATTTATCCGAACTATTATGAGCCGAACTGTGTTAAATAAATATTACAATACTAATAATAATCAGATATTTGTCGTTATCTGTATTTACGTGTCAATCTGCCATCCACTGAACACAAGTTTAATCCAGTTTATGTTATTTGCACTTCATTAGCACCAATGGAATACCTTTGGCATAATTCTACTGTAAATACAATCAAATATGCACAGATTCTAATTTATCTAGGCTGTACTATCGGTAAAAATGTTCTCAGCAAGATTAAATTGAAACTTTTTAACAAAACAAAAGCAATTCATTACATCGGAGGTGCATTGTAAATTACTTACTTCGCGGAGACGACAGAGGAAGTTTTTCTGTTCTTCGCAAGTTTTATTGCAAAGCAGGAAAGTTAAAACGGTCTTTTAAACACTTCAATGAAATTACAAGGGCACAAAACAAATTAGATTTGCATTATTTATCAATCGTTTTGCTTTATTTTCACGTTTTGTTGGTCGCGGAAGAAAGACAAGAAAAAAATGCAATAGATAAGTACTTAAGTTAATTACAGCATGCAATTTTTAACTACATTAAAAAGGAATCTTATTTCGTGTTAACATAAAATAGTTAGTTAATAGTTTTATAAAATTCCTGATAGCTGGTCTAACTTTGTGTTCTAGCATCAGTAATTCTTCTGTTATCACGAATAAGTCCGTCAATCCTCGATTCCAACGAGGGACCAGAAACTTCCACTGGACGTCCACATCGGGGTTCATCACCTACACTTGTTCGGCCACTTTTAAACCGATCAACCCACTTGTAAAAATTCGCACGGTTCATACAACTTTTACCGTACTGTATTAACATTCTAGAAAAAAATTCACTTGGTTTTACACCTTCTGCGACTAAAAATCTAATGACTGAGCGCTGCTCTTCTAAGGTGCAATCTTCTAGTGGACTTGCCATGGTGAACTGAAAATTTTGAGGTTATGTTGACATAAAATGATGAAACAGCTGATCAGAGCATATCCCAAGGTTGCCAACTAACACGCCTGAAAAGATTGTACACATTCATTGAATAGTTTTAAAATTATAGAATTTGTCTCTTTACTTATTGAATGACCCTCGTATATTAACATTTATGTCAAATATCAAAACTATGTTTAACACCAATAAATCATTATTACAAAACGAATATCTTCCCGGTTGCTGAAACCCAAATATTAATTCCCGCTTTTAGTGCGGGATTTGTCATGCCATTAATGCGATTGTACTCTACCAATAAATTATGATAGTTGTCAAGGCTACCACCCTGGTGCTTTGCCTATAGTATTATGTTCATTTATCTTGCAATGTAAATCTGTCAAACTTAAATCAAGGGTAATTAATGACCAGTATATATGTCTGCTCTGAGAGCGTCATCAATGACTTTGATTTCAAAACGAACGGAATGGAAAGGATATCAATCAGAAGATGCTCGAGATGTATTACAAACTGAGAGATGTACAGTAAGAAATATGCTAGTATATTGTAGATTTCAGAGAAATACATAGAGAAAGACAAAGTATTTTAAATTACGGCTATCAAAGTAAACCAATATAAACATTTATTTCTCCTCTAGTCAGGAATAAAGTTTCTAAAATAAATACAAAAGTATTTGTTTTTCCCTTCGGTTTTCTTTTGATGATTTCTCGCGAATTGTGTTAGTGGCAAAAGTAAACAAATGAAGAATTATAAAGAACTAAAAAAAAAAGTGAATGAGAACGATATTCTTTTACTGGGTGTTATTTGTAATATTTGTTCAAGTAAACAATTATCTATTAATTTAAATAAATAATTACAAATAAAAATATTTGATGTGACCAACACAATACCTCCCGCCATTTACCTATGGGGTCTCGTTGCCGCGTGCCTGATGTCTGGTCGCGAATCTGAGGAATCCGATTCCATCTCTATCAACGCCAAATAATTCAAATTTTGGCACAAAATTAACCCTTGGGGTAAACGCCCGCACAATGCAAATATGTCATCATCATTACCGAAATATGGCTAACATGCTGTGATAATATATTTATTTATTTCTTTATTTAAATACATACCTGCATATTTACTAATGCTAGAAATTATGTATATTAAGTTCCTTTACATAAAACTATTGTTCTATTTACAATTTTCCTTTTAAAACGTTACTATTATTAATTTGAAATAATTATTCTTTTGACAGTGACATTTATCTGTCAGTTACATACATTTTAGCTGAACTATATAACCACAGATGTGTTTAAAGCATAAGCTCCGAGATATAATTTTTATATTACTTTATAAATTTATCCATAAAATACACAAAAAAGTATTAAAGCAAACCTGTAGAAAATGGAATAATCTTTAATTTTTATAATAAGAAATTGAGAAAAAAATACATTTAAAGGTATTTTTTGAAGAAAAACTACCTTGAGTTTCAAGTAAACTGCCATTTCCGGTTATCCGATTGTCACCAAAATCTAATGGCTTCTTTCCATTTTAGAGTAAGGTAGAAATACATGGTTTCAAAACTTTCTGAATGGTAGTATTTGAGTTAGAGCGTAAAGAGGATCCACACACACACACATACACACAGCCATCATCGTGAAAATGTTAAAATTGGTTTGTAGGGACCTTAAAACGTGGTCATTTACCAAAATCTCGATATGCGATTTTTAGCACGATCCCTATACCTCCCTTACCAAGGGTAGCGGGAGGTGAAAAATAAATATAAGTAACAATTTTGGTGTAGAGTGTAGGTATACAAGAAATGTTTAATACAAAAAATATAGTATTCCTTTTGAAATTTCAAAGTTGATATTAATTACTAATAAACCGGAAGTGGTATCATGAATGTACGTCATCAAGTAGCTTACATGTTGCTGTATAAATCATGTTATATGAAAGAAATTACTAACTTAATAAATAAGCGAGATATATGCTGGATCCACTAAAATATAACATCCTGTATATCGAGTTCATTGGTGGATGCTCTTGAGACATACTCCTAGTTTTGTATTCCTTATAGACTAACTGACATCATTTCCAACATTCTATCTACCCAGAGCGCTGCCTCTTACTAAATGTATTCGGTACATCACAACATGCTCGCAGGGTATGAAACGAGGGCTATGGAATGTATTAAGCAGCTATAATTCGTTGGAAATGAGCGTCAGACCTTGTAAATGCGCGGTAGTCAACCTCAGCAACATGAAATTCAATTTGAAACACAATGGACGAATTTATGAGAACATTGGCACGAGGCAAGAAATGCGGTCTCTGCATCTGACAGATGCAACGTGGAAGCGTACAATAAATACGTATATTAGAGAAAGGTATGCCAGATATAAATACGAGATATTTTGTGCGTGTGTGTTTCAACCAACTGGAAATTTTAAATTTAATATTGACGTTATTCTATGGTCTAATGCAAGGCTAATCAATGAGATTGATTGTGTAACCGACCGAAAAAAGACGCAGCGATAGCAAAACTATCGCGTTTTACCTCTCGCCAAGAGAGGTATACTTTGGTTCACGAAAGATGACTATTCATGGTCACTTGTTCGAAGAAAGAATACACAGCACTTTATACAGTAGTAACTTAGCAACATTTCATGTTAGAAAGAGAAAGATTATTTGACGTATGTCTATATAGATTATGTTGTGTGACCGATATACGTACATGGTGACATTACTTTCCAACATATTACAAATAATAATGACGTATGTCGTAGAGTTACAGATATCTAATTATCTACTGCACTGCCCTCTGTCCTAATAGTTACCCAGTGACGTTGACATTTAAATCAAATTATTATTCCATGGTTTTTGTCAAGTCTATGTTTTTGGGTTTTGCAAATACATAGGTGAAGAGCATAAATCTTTGAGAAAGGCGTAATTTAAAAAGAAACATAATTTTTCATATAAATTACACTTATTTATTTCAGTTAAAATTTTAATGAATAAGTACGCTTTAAGGTCCCTACAATCCGATTTTAACATTTTGCGATGATGTCTGTGTGTGTGTGAATGTATGTGTGTGTGTATGTGTGTGGGATGTTGGAAGGACGATTACTCAAAAACTATGACTGATTATTTGTTTAACTACGTATTTCCTAATCGGACATTCATGGGAAGATCTGAAAAGGTTTTGGTAACAATTGGACAACCGGAAGTAGCAGATTCTTGAAAAAAAATCTTCTAAATATTATTTTTTGAATTCTCAATCTGACACGTTTAATTTTTTTATTATACCTCGTATAGGTTTGGAGATATACTATATAACAATATAGAATAATCTGTATTAAAAAAATAATCTCGTTGCCTAAAAAACTGTTGAGATATTTAAATGTTTATAATTGACAGATAAATGCAAAATGTCAGTGTCAAAAATCATCTTTTTCTGGGAGGTAGAAGTATATTAAATATATATTATTGTATTATTAATTAAATATGTATTTAAATTATAGGTATGTTAATATTACATATATCGTTAAGAAATACCGCTAATACTGTCAATGAATTTAAAGAATTTTGAACATATTAGAAGTGTAGGACAAAATTCGTCATAGAATGAAAGAAGAGATACAATTTCAATTATTTGTGTGTACAAGAAATGTTAAATTCGTTACTTATAGGGAGCGAGCAGTCATGTGACTTTGTTGGCCTTGGCACGCAGATATGAAGATCCGTGTCAGAATGACGGCTAGTAGTTATTTACATAGATGTCACAATTGTCATAATTTTCATCATCAATAGTATGGAATATACTTGCCGAGGAAAATAATCCACATGGATTTGAAAAATCATGACCAAGGCCAACAAAGTCACATGACTGCTCGCGCCTAGTGACAAATTAACTACGTGAATTTAGAAAATCTTGAAATTTTGAATGAAAAATTATGATATTTGACATCTATATACATAATTACTAGCCATCATTCTGACACGGGCTCCCATATCTGTTTGTCAAGGCTAAAAATGCCACGTGACTGCTCGTGCCCTATATTTATGTAACCAAAAACGGAAGTGGCGAGAGGTATTGTACTGGCCACAACATATTTATTATAAAGGGCTACCCAGCCTTCTGGAAAATTTAATAGGGGTACATGGAGCTATAAGTTTGAGAACTCCTATAGTCTAAAATAAATACAATTAAGCCATAATTATTAATAGATGTTGTTAGTAAGAACTGAATCATTTATATAAATAAATTTTCATTATATTTACTCTGTTATTATAATATTCCTTCTTTCTTGGAAATATTTTCGCGCATTCTTCTACAGTGTGTAAACCACTGCCTACGCAACTAAGTGTAGCCTCGTTCATTGAAAGTTACATTGATCCTATTGATTTCCACTTAACGAAACTCAAATTCCCTTCAAAACCTAAAAGGACAATTGCAAACGCTTCTATTTGCTCTGCTAAGATGTTATTTTCCCTCTGTGTACATTTTATTTCAAAGCAAAAAGTCTTTCAGTGGTTCAACAAGCACTGAATTTAAGAAGCAGAAAATTCTAAGAAGATAAATAAATTTAGAAAGAACGACCAGTTTTTTTACAAGGTTTAATGATATGTTTACGAGTATAAATAGTATAGTTCAAATGAAAAACTTTAACGAAAGAGTGTTAACAAAAAAATTTGATGTGGCCAACACATAACCTCTCACCGTATATTTTACCTGGCTGTATGCATAAAGCAAAGAATATTTTGGAGTCATTTTTAACACCTAATCCATATCACAGTCGAGAAATTTACCCACAATATTCTGTAAGGCTTGGGATGAAATCTAGCTGAATACAACCCTGTTTAATAAATAATGAAGATAGCCACAAGTGAGCAGGGTTGCCGTCATGGCAACCACATTCATATTACGATTAATTATTGTTTATAGGAATAGTAACTCGTATGATGTAGTTTCATGTTCGTTAACGTCAGCTAGATGATAAAATGTAATTTATTACAGCCCTGTCTCATAGCTTACTAAGGTATTTAACACGAAAATCATATCATATATCATAGACACGAAGTATAAATCTGAAACAATTTAATAAATACTACGAACCCAACCCCAAATGTATTCGTACCCTCTGAAAAATATATATTAACAGCAAGAAGAAATCAATTTTTAGATTACAATAGTTATATTTGGGCATTTTTTATTTTATGTATTGATAAAGTGTACTGGATTTAAATATAATGTTATTACCTAAATTTATCATTTTAACAATAATCCATTTTATTTTTTTAGTAAAATTATTTGCAAAGTGATATTTATTTATTAAAGTACCACCTACATATTAAAAACAAGATTAAATAAACTTCTGGACGCTATGGTTATTACTCCAATTCAACAAATTTTGATATGGTGTGTTAATAGAGTGTATAGAACTTGAATACATTATAATAAAATTTCTTAGGTTTAATAATAATTTATTTGCAAATAAACCATTGTCTGCATGTGACAAATGTTTTCGTCTTTAATAATTTGCAAATTTATTAAAGTAATAAAATTTAAGATGGTAATTAATTGAGTATATTGTCAGTTACCTTTACCCTCAGTTTTATAGATAATACTAACATAAATATTGTATTATTTACTGTTGGACAAAAAATTTGGGACTTGTCTTTTGTCATATATTTGCCCGTAGATTATTGTTTAAATGACAAATTTAGTTAATAACATTGTATTTAAATCCAGTACAATTTATTAATACATAAAATATAGTCTTAACTATTGTAACCTAAAAATTTATTTTTATTACAGAGGGTACGAATACATTTGGGGTTGGGCTCGTATATGTATGTATACTTTATTAAAACTGCTGCCACCATTTTCCAATATAAAATAAATACAACAAGGCATTTTAATAAGGAAGAAAATTGTGAAAAGCGAACAACAAGTTTTACATTATGATAGAAATCTTTATAATTAACAATTTTTATATTTTTCTTTTTTAATTAAACTGAAGCAGAAAAAATTCTGAATTAAACTGAAGTGTCAGATTTCTTTAGATTTACAATAATTAACGAAAGTTAACGAGAAATTTAATACTTAATTATTTCTTGACTTTCAAACAACTTTAAAGTATTGTAAAAATGGTGGCAGCGCTATTTATAGACAGATTTCAATAAGCTAGGTGGGGAACCCTGTGGTGCACTCTCCACGGCAGCAACAAGTAAATGATAATCGCCCGCACGGTACAAATGTGTCATCATTGTCAAATTGGCACACCCAGCAATGGGTGATATGTCGGAATGATATATTTATTCAAGTTTCTAATCTCTCTTAATAAACCTAAATAAAAAACCTTTCGGGTCATCTGTTTGACCTTTCGTTTATGTAATTTGTAAAGATCTAGATTCAATTCCAGGTCACAGCTATCTTTGATGTCTAAATCAGATAAATTTATGGATAAATAAATACGAGGTGTGGCTATTAAATAACGAGACTGCTAATGAAAAAGAGTTTTATTTTAAATATTATTTTATAATCGAATGCTCCCCTTCAATGTACTCCCCTCCCCTCGCCACACACCGTTCCATTCGTTTTTTCCATTGGTCAAAGCAATGTTGCAAGTCTTCTTTTGTAAGAGCGTTTAGGAGCTCCGCCGATTTTCGCTTCACCTCTTCCATCGACTCGAACCGGGTTCCTTTTAAGGCAGACTTGATCTTCGGAAACAGAAAAAAGTCACAGGGTGCTAAATCAGGCGAGTACGGCTCGTGTTCGAGTACTGGAGTGCCTCTAAACCGACCTGGACGTTGGTCATTTTTGGTGCTCTCTCGGCCTTCAGAAAACCATTTATACCATTGGAAAACACGCGCACGAGATAGAGAATTCTCACCATAGGCCTCTTTCAACAACTTATAGCACTCAGTCGGATTTTTTTTTAATTTAACGAGAAATTTCACATTGATCCGTTGCTCGTGTTTTTCGTCAAACATTGTTATCGGCACGAGAAAAAAACACGTTCGTTTCTAACCTCTATAGAAAAAATACTACTACAGGACGCCTTCAGCGCGTGCAGTCTCGTTATTTAATAGCCAGACCTCGTATATACAAGTTGTGAGTAGTTCAAGGCTACTATTGGCTGTAATTTCTTGCAGAAAACATGGATAATGAATACTAAACAAGCTACACAAATACAGGAAAGTATATTTGTAGTTTGAAATAACATCCTTAATGTACAACAACATTTTTAAGTTTTTATTGCACTCTTAGTATATTTTCCTTCGTCCTTCATCTAAGAATATATTTCACCGCACTGTAAATATTTAAAACAATGTAAGTGTGTAAATGTTCTCTCAGTTTCAGCTTCAGTAGAGTTTTTGCTCTACCTCTTATGCTAAAAGCAGCGATATATCTCTTGCATAAAGTAGCTTCGTTTCGTTCTTATTTTATATGCTTTATTTAAAAGATGTCAGAATGATAAATGGTAGTCGAATTATTGGAATACATTATTTAAAATGTCAATTTCATACGTTCCATTTTTTTTAATTTTTGAAAAATCGATATTGTAATTGACGAAGGGATAATGAAGAATAATTTCTTTCAGGTTGTTCTATTTTTAACCGTGTAAGAGTGGTGAATGAAAAAATAGTAATAAGCATGATCACCTGACCTTTAAAACAAATGGAAACAAAAATATTGCAAGGACTAATATTAATAATTCTAAGCAATTACCGTGACTATTTTTTAACATGAAACATGGGATTTGTCATATCCATGGTTACGATTTAATTGACAGCAATGTATTTGCCTGTCTCATTTAAAATGAAACATAGGGGACAATTTTGACATTTGTCTACTCTGTCAATGTCAAAAAACCAATTTGAAATACAATGGTTTATACTGTGGAAGAGAAGATGCAGATTATAAAGTGGTATTATTCGAATTTTAATCCAAGTTTAAGGCAAGTGTCGGACTTGTTCCGCGCTTCATTTCCTGACAGGCCTAAACCAAGTGCAGCAAAAATTTTAAGAATAGTGAATACCTTTAGAGGAAATGGTTGCATCGAGCCTGCACATAACAGTAGGAATAGATCCTGTAATATATTAACTGCGCAGAAAAAAACATGAAATTCTGACTTTAATACAAAATAAGAACATATTAACATTAAGAGAGATTGGGCAAGCTACTGCTGTAAACAAAGCTACTGTACACAGACTATTTAAAAAGGATCATTACAGATCATATCATTTCCAAAATCACCAGGAGTTAGTTATGGACGATACGAAACGAAGAATAAATTTTTGTGAAAGAATGTTTGAAAACGTTAATAACAATCCAGATTTGCTGCAAAATATACTTTTTACGGACGAAGCAACTTTTTATATTCATGGCGAGGTAAATTCACAAAATTGTCGGTATTGGTCCAGGGAAAATCTACATTTGTATCATAGTACGAGGACTCAACGACCCGAGAAAGTTTACGTTTGGGCTGGCATAATAGGAACCCACATTATTGGGCCATTTTTTATTAACGGAAATATTACTGCTAAATATTTAAATATAATACTTCTGTCAAATTCATCCCCTATGTTTCATTTTAAATGAGACAGGCAAATACATTGCTGTCAATCAAATGTCAAGTCGTAACCATGGATATGACAAATCCCATGTTTCATGGTATTTAAAATTATAACGGATGCATGGAATTAAACCACAAAATCATCGATAATTTATTTAATTCAATCTTTTTAGTTTTAGTTCTCTTTATTATTATAAAAATCGACAACAAATATATGAATAAATAATAACAAAAACATTAACAACAAGTAACCATGGTAACAAATTACAACATATTTAATATAAGAAACCATTTGTTCTTGCTTGTATTAAAGAAGAGTAAATTCTCTATGTGATACATAGAAATATATCATTACATCTTTTAGATATTATGTTGTAATAAATCTCACAGCCCAAATAATGTCATGGAAACCAATTGAATTTTTTTTTAAAATGTTTTATTTTCCTCGACAAGTAAATTCCACACTTCTGGTAACAAATTAACTACGTGAATTTAGAAAATCTTAAAATCTATGTACACAATTACTAATTTTTATTCTAACACGGGCCCTCATATCTGTTTGTCAAGGCCAACAATGTCACATGACTGCTTCCCTATACTCATGTAACCAAAAATGGAAATGGAGAGAACTATTGTGCTGGCCACAACAGATTTTTTTGTAATGCATTAAGGGTAAATTTTATACAGTGAAATCCCTCTTAACGGACATCCCTTTAAAGCGGACACCCCTGTTAACGGACAGATTTAGTTCGAGTGTATATAGGTTCGTCTATCGTTGTGAAATATGTCTCCTCCCAAAGTACCTCGAAGGTCGTTATTGAAAGAAAAGATAGGTGCGATTAAAAACCATGATGAAAATAAGAGTTCGTTGCGTGTTTTGGCAATGAATCTAAACATGTACGAGTACATGCTCAATTTACGATGGAAATTTTTCTAATTTTACAAAATCTATTTGTTTGGGAGGAGGTAGAATGGTGCTAACATTACATGGGGTCCCATCGGTGTTCGCTATAGAGGGGTTTCACTGTATTTTGATATTGGTCATTGTCACTATTAAAAATTTGTTCCCTCAAGATCGGCGCCAATAGTTGTTAGGTATAGTATTTGAACCATATTTCATTTACTAAATAAGCCAATGTGTGTCTATTGAACAAGTCTCGTCCTCGTATATTTAGAAGTAATTTTCGCCTCACTAATAACAAGCTACTACTACAATTCTATCTAAAATGTAATCCGTTTTAATGTTAGGGAAACATTTGGCATACGTTCAAACGTCATTCTACAAATCCGTAGCTAATTGGTCTTATCACGTCGCGTGTTATACTCTATTAACTTTGCATGACATTTACTGATAACAGAATGACGTGGTGTTGTTTATTTACTTTTACAACAGAGATTTCATCGAAAACGGTTATGGGAATTAATGCATGACACTTATAACAAAACTACTATTATAATTTACTGGACGGTTGTAAAGAAATTATTCCGGAACAATGTTCATTAATTTAACATTACGACGGGACTGATTTTTACCTTCCGTCACCTCTACGGTGTTTACAATACGATTTTACTATTTTTACGATGATGTCGTATGTGTGTGTGTATGTGTATGTATGTGCGATCGCGGTTTCGGCCGAGATATCTCCAATACTAGAATTCCAAAAATAACAATTCTTGCGTATTCCTCTTCCTTACAACTACATGCAGACTTGATTAGATTTTGGTTATAATTGGTCAACCGGAAGTACCCTCATTTGAAAATTTTAACAGTTTTTCTTGAAAAATTCAGTTAAATATTATTATTACTTAAATTTGATTGCATTTTAACCATGGAAACTGCTAATATATTAAGGTAATTCAAATTGACAGATGTCAGTACCAATAAAAAGTAAATGAATGAAAAAATAAGGGAAGTAACTCTAGTGTTAGAAGTTTCTAGATATAAGAGAAACGATTACATTGGTTTGAACATGTCATGAGGAGAGATGAATATATTAATAGAAGGAAAAAACATGGGAAGACCAAATATAAGATGTATTGCAGAAGACTTGAGAGAAAAGGAACTGAATGAGGCGACACGCAAAACAAAAATGAGTGGAAGAAGAAAAAAAATAGGGACCCCCTAACGAATGGGAAAAACTAAAGAAGAAGAAGATGTCAGTGTCAAGTGCAATTTGCATACTTTGTTTATGAAATAACTTTACTGGAAATATAGGATCTTTTGCAAGAAAATTTATATATAGGGTGTGTGCAGTGACATAATTTTGCTGACTTTGGCAAGCAGATATAGGGACCCGTGTCAAAATGACAGCTATTAATTATGTCCATAACTAACAAATATCATAATTTTTCATTCAAAATATAAAAATAGCGACTCTTAACGAATGAGAAAAGCTAAAGAAGAAGAAGATATCAGTGTCAAATGCCATTTGCCTAGTTTGTTTATGAAATAATTTTACAGGAAATTTAGAATCTTTAGCAAGAAAATGTATGTATGGAATTTATACATAATACACAGGATTGACGAAAATTGTGCTGGCGTTAAGCAATTTTTGACGGTAGTCGGCCATAGTACCAAGTCAAGTTAGGTAAAGTCAAGCAACCCTGAAGTATTTGCTAAGTTGTTGACATGGTTCTAGTTGACATCCATGTATTTGAACCACTCTCGTACTACTAGCCAATGTCTTGCGTTTTGTACTTTATTTCAAAGTTCCTGTGAGACTAAACAAGTGAATAAAACTTTAATATCTATATAAACTATAAACAAAGACGAGGAAATTGAAAATTGAAACAAAGAACTTCAAAACAATACCTACTTAAGAAGGACAATTAAGAAGATTCATATATTTCCTTCTGATGTTTACTGTAACAATGAATACGGTTTTACTTATTTTATTTGTTTCTGTATGAAACAAAGAATTAAAAAATTTCTTATATCTACAGTAAAAATCTGATGTGGCCAGCACATAACCTCTCGCCGTATATTTTACCTGGCTGTATGCATAAAGCAAAGATTATTTTTATAAATACAAATAATATATTCATATTAATCTATGACGTATAAACTTCTTTATTATTCAATAATAGCATGTCTCAACATAAAGATATTTACCATAAATTATGTTACAATAAATTACAAAGTAGAGTTTACCATATATAAATATTAGGCTGGTAACAGCAATTTTCAATTCGAACAACTTTGTTTACTTTCTCTTGAAGAGAAGAAGAATATGAATTCTTCTAGTAAAAACATTAATTTTGGGCGGTCTAAAATGTATATATCTGGATTGTGCATCTATTCTTATATATCTTCTTTTACATTTTATTTTTTCATACATGTTATATCTAAATAACACTAATTCCCTTTAATAATGTGACGGATAGATTGCACTCCGATTATTCTTATATCGATGTGTAATTTTGTCAATATTTACAACTTACTTGAGAAGAATTTGATAGCTTTTTCGCAATTCAAAGTTACTCTAGTCTACAGTACTGGTGTACATTGTCCCATAATGTTTGAAACAAATTTAAGTCCTTCAACCTAGACTTGTCATCTCCATAATAGTCACAGATCAAGAATTAAGGGATTCTCCAAATACATTTTTCTTTCATTACTCATTATTTCTAACACTGACATTTATCTGTCAGTTACAAATAATTTAAATTTGCAACTATTTTTCATGGCATCCTTTCGGTTGTAAAATTAATTACAACATTATTTTATATATTATATTCCTTTTATCTCTAAATCTATAAAATATGTATAAAAATATTTAAATGTATCAGAAAGAGAATTTATTTTTCTTTAATATTATCAAGAAAAATTTTCAAAAAATAATATTTAGAAGATTTTTTTTCAAGAATCTTCTACTTCCGGTTGTCCAATTGTTACCAAAACCTTTTCAGATCTTCCCATGAATGTCCGATTGGGAAATACGTTGTTAAACAAATTTTAAGTCTTATAGTTTTTGAGTAACCGTCCTTTCAACATCCCACACACACACATCCACACACACACACACACACACACACAGACATCATCGTAAAAATGTTAAAATCGGATTGTAGGGACCTTAAAACGTGCTTATTCAATAAAATCTGGATATGCGATTTTTAGCATGAATCCAATACCTCTCTTAGCGAGAGGTAAAAATGAAAGATGTCCGATCAAGGTCATCTGTATCACGAACGAATTAACAAATAGGAATACATTTGTCTCACAACGACATAAGATTGTTTTCGAAACACGAAGGTCTTCTCAGTGATTTTGAAATTAGTCTCATCACATATAGCATTTTAAATAATTTCTTTATTCATTTCATTATCGAAATGTCAAAAATGATGTACCCAAATATCCATCAAAGGTGCTGACGCTCAATAATATGCACATCGTCTATACTGAAAAATGTCCTACGACAAATTAATTTGAAGCTGAGCAGTTTTCTGATTACGTTTCATGGTTTGGACAGTGGTATTATTAACGAATATTCCATTATTTAGTGGGAAATAGTTTTAATTTTCAATCCAAATTAAATGAAACTCTAATTTATGTTCTAAAATGTTTTAATTTACAACAAATTAATACCACATGTCTGGTTTTATTGATAAACTTTGTAATTATGTATAATCTGAATCTGAAAAAGAAGTGACCCACTAACTGAAGAAAAAATCTGATGTGACCAACACAGTACCTCACGCCATTTACCTATGTATATAATTTTTATATTACTTTATAAATTTATCCATACAATATATAGAAAAAGTATTACAGCAAACTTGTAGAAAATGGAATAATCTTTAATTTTTATAATAACAAATTGAGAAAAAATTTGAAGGTATTTTTTGAAGAAAAACTATCTTGAAGTAAATTGCCATTTCCGGTTATCCGATTGTCACCAAAATCTAATCAGATATTTCCATATTAGAATAAGGTAGAAATACATGGTTTCAAAAACTTTCTGAATGATAGTATTTGAGTTACAGCGTAAACAGGGTCCACACATACATACATACACACAGACAACATCGTGAAAATGTTAAAATTGGTTTGTAGGGACCTTAAAACGTGGTCATTTACCAAAATCTCGATATGCGATTTTTAGAATGATCCCTATACCTCCCTTACCAAGGGTAGCGGGAGGTAAAAAGCCTAACAATGCCAATTCACATCATCATCCTTCTCAAAAATACTAGCGAGACCAACACACCTAAACAACAGGTTGATTAGAGAAGCTATTGAGATTTTCAAAACCAAGAATAATAATCTCATTCATTGTGACGGTTTATATCTTAATCCGTCATGGCTTCCTATATTAAATATGTTGTAATTTGTCACCATGATTACCTGTTAGTTGCCAATGTTTTTTGTTATTATTTATTTATATATTTGTTGATTTTTACCTCTCGCTAAGAGAGGTATTGGATTCATGCCAAAAATCGCATATCCAGATTTTAATGTATAAGTACGTTTTAACATTTTTACGATGATGTTTGTGTGTATGTGTGTCAATGAATTTGAAGAATTTGGAACATATTAGACGAGTAGGACAAAATTACTCATAGAACGAAAGAAGATATACAATTTCAATTATTTGTGTGTACAAGAAATGTTAAATTTTTTGCTTATAGGGCGCGAGCAGACATGTGACTATGTTGGCCTTGGCAAGCAGATTTGTGGGTCCGTGTCAGAATGACAGCTAGTAGTTATTTACATAGATATCACAAATGTCATAATTTTTCTTTAAAAATTTCAAAATATTCTGATATGTTTATATGTTTATATGTCATCAATAGTATGGAGTATATTTGGCGAGTATAATAATCCACATGGATTTGGAAAATCATAATGTTTTGAATGAAAACTTTGATACTTGACACCTATGTACATTATTACAAGCTGTCATTTTGACACGGGCCCCCATACCTGCTTGCCAAAGTCAACAAAGTCAAATAACTGCTCGCGCCCTATGCAACATAGAATGAAAATAGCGAGAGGTATTGTGCTGGCCACAACAGATTTTTTGTTTAATTTTAATAATTTTTATTTTGTTAAACTGCTATCCTCTTGTTACATTTAAATCAATTATGTTTAAAACTTAAGCGGCATTTATCAATTTCTATGTAACATTATTGTTCATACATATTCATACGTGCACATAGGGCCTTATTTCTGTATAATAGCTACGGCAGAATGGCAGAGAATAATTCTGAGGGTTCGGCTCTATCATCTGCTCAACTTCTAGCTTGTTTACATATTAATTATTTTGTTTTCATGACTTGCTTTGACGCGAAGCGTTTGATCTCTAGATTCTGAATTGATGTAATTATTCTTAAACAATTAGGACACTTGACGAAGTTTTACGTGTGTGATAGAAATTAGAAATTGGGACGCGTACGTTCAGAGCTAACAGCGTAATGAATTAATAGTATTAGTGTTAGACTGATTTTGAAGCGACGGAAAAGATGGAAAGGTAAAGATCATAGTTAGTTTTTGACACATTAATGCCGTTTGCACTAATAAGTTACACTTAAGCAAATAGCACTTAATAATGTATTAAGTGTTCGTTCGTGTAATGTTCGTGATGCTTATAACATTTTTTACGCGCTAGGAAAGGTATTGAAATATCCAAATTTTAATGAATAAGCACGTTTTAAGGTCCCTAGAATCCGATAATAACATTTTTACAATGATGTCTGTGTGTGTGGATGTGTGTGTGTGTGTGTGAGGTTATTGGAGGCACGATTTCTCAAATTCTAAAAGACTAAAGACGTATGTAACGACGGATTCCTCAATCTAACTGTAATAGGAAGAGTTGAATAGATTCTTGTAACAATTGAATAACCGGAAATAGTTGTACTTTAACAAAACTCTTCTAAATATTATTTTTTGAAAATTTATGTTATTACAAATATTAATAAATTTGTTGTGGCCAGCACAATACCTTCCGTCATTCTCGTGTATAATGTATAAATTCCATAATTTTTTTTACAAAAGATTCTAAATTTCCAGTAAAATTATTTCATAAACAAATTATTCAAATTGCACTTGACACTGGCATCTTCTTCTTCTTTAGCTTTTCCCATTCGTTAAGGGTCGCTATTTTTGCATGTCGTTCTCATTCAGTTCCTTTTCTCTCAAATCTTCCGCAATACAGTCCTTCCATCTTATCTTTGGTCTTCCTCTGTTTCTTTAACGTCCTATTACTAAACTATTCATTCTTGTTCCAATATAATTCTTCATTTATCCTCATGACATGTTCAAACCAATGTAATCGTCTTTCTTGTATCTTTCTAAAAACTTGTAACACTAGAGTTATTTTCTTATCGTATCTTTCCGTGTATTCCGCAATATCTACTTCAACATCCTCATATCTGCCACATTAATTTACTTTTTATTGTTACTGACATCTGTCAATTTGAATTATATGAATATATTACTAGTTCCCAAGTTTGGCATAGCTGGCTGAATTATAAAATTTAATTTCTTTAAAATTCTTTAACTCTGTATCTATTGAATATGAAGTATAAATTGTAATCAAATCGTATAGAGAATAATATATTCTTTGAGTTATAATAACGTTAAATGTCAATAAATCAAATTTAACTGTTAAATCTTGAAAATTTTGAAAGAATGGTGCGGTGCAAAGAATGTTAGTATAAACGAAAAAGTTATGCTAGCATATATGGTTCAGAGATATAAGCAACAAAAAGCACCTAGAAGCTTATGGGCTGAGTATTCAATGTTAAAGAGCACAATTTTTCTTTATGAATCAATTGATATTTCAAAATTTGGTATTCTTATTGCTTATCTTAAAAGAAAAAATGTTAGCTATAGACCTAAATAATATAGCACCAGACCAGGAATGTTTAATTCATAAGGTATGTTTAGATCACTTGTAAAATGTAGGCAATAATTATATAATTTTTGTAAAATAATTGTAGTTATTGTAAAACCAAATATGTGAAAAATAAAATACTGACACTGTGTGTATTTATTGTAATCAAGCATCTCTTTGATGTAATCAAGCATTTCTTTGTTGTAATCAAGAATTTGTTTGATGTAATCAAACCCTCTTTGAATGCTGGTCGATTTATTATTATTTAAATAAATTTATAAATTATTAAATTTATATACCTAGTTCATTATAAATTATGAAAATAAGAAATTGGTTGCTTAGCAACGTTACAGTACCATAAAGAATAATAATACCGTAAAATGTCATATTTATCGAACTGAAATCACAATTACAGAATATGATTTTTGTAACGTGCGTTGTACATTTCGTTCAAAAATATATCATTAACGATTTCGTTCATGAACGAAAACTTACAGAATAAGTACAATAATATTCTTGCTAATCTATTTTTCATTTTTTCATCTTCTTCTGTACAAATAAAACTATAATTCCCTACTGAAATTGTTTGTAATCAAATGTGAAATCTTTTTCAAAAGAACAGATGTAGAACATCAAAACAAAAATAATTTATATCTTTGTTTCTTTTGCGAATACGAGAGAAAGAAAGAACAAGAAATCTAAAAGATTTACAGTCTGAAAATATCGTTTCATACACCAAGCAACTGGTTTCCAAGTTTTTCTTGTCTCAAATGTTTTACACAGAAAAGTTTTTTCAAGAAACTTTTAAAGAGAATTAAATATTATGAAAAAGACAATATTTCAGCAAATCTACAAAGCAACAGATTAAATGAAAGTTAGTAACGTATACAATACATAAAAAACTGTTGTGGCCAGCACAATACCTCTCGCCTCTTGCCAGTTATGTATTCGTACTCAGGTTTTATCACAAGTGATGATGTTTTCCATCAATTCAGGCTCTTCATCTAACCTCTCAAGAAAATCTGAGCTTTTGGTCAGGATTCAAATTTTTTGGGACCAACTTCGCACAGACTTTCTTCATGTTCAATTCGTCATGTAATTTTTCTGACAGTTTTTTTATCGGCGTTTAGAGTCTAGATTTTGGTCATCTTCGGTGCTCTCTCGGCCTTCAGAAAACCGTTTATACCGTTGGGAAACACGCGCACGAGATAGAGACTTCTCACCATAGGTCTCTTTCAACAACTTATAGCATTCAGTCGGAGTTTTTTTTTAATTTAACGAGAAATTTCACATTGAACCGTTGCTCGTGTTTTTCGTCACACGTTGTTATCGGCACGAGAAAAAAACACGTTCGTTTCTAACCTCTATAGCGACAAAAACGTGTTTTCGTACCGGAATAGTAGACACTTCCAGCTATCCAACGCTGCATTCATTTCCCCCCTGCCCCTCTCGGACGCAATCTTGTTATTTAATAACCAGACCTCGTATACTCTGAAAATGTCATGGATAATTGCTCAAATATCATCTATCAAAATTTGTTTTCTATTAAAATGTCATAACCAAATACATGAATAGAACGTGAAAGGAATGATATATTTATATACAAACCAATCCATCAAATTTATACATAAATACAAAACCCTGAATTCTGTATTTAAATATACATTAAGTGAATTTTCAACATTTTTCCTTTTTAGGAATTTAATTTCGCATTTCAGAAATTCAGTTCCTCTACATAAACAGGTAAGTGTAACCAGGCAACGCTTTCATTTGGCTTTCAGGCGGACGAAAGAATTCCAGCAGTATAAATGTTTGAAAGACGTTAATTGACAAAATAACTTGAAATATGAGTATAAGGTTTTCAACAATGGAATTATAAAATGAAATATAATTGAGGTTTCTTTCAAATCTTTATTCTGTAAAAACAGTAAAGATACAAAAAAAATCTGATGTGACCAACACAATACCTCCCACCATTTACCTATGGGGTTTAATATTTATATTATTATATAAATTTATTCAAAGAATATACAGAAAAAGTATTAAAGCAAACCTGTAGAAAATGGAATAATCTTTAATTTTTATAATAATAAATTGCGAAAAAAATACATTTAAAGGTATGTTTTGAAGAAAAACTATCTTGAGCTTCAAGTAAACTGCCATTTCCGGTTATCCGATTGCCACCAAAATCTTCCATATTAGAATAAGGTAGAAATACATGGTTTCAAAACTTTCTGAATGATAGTATTTCAGTTAGAGCGTAAAGAGGATCCACACACATACATACATTACATACACACAGACATCATCGTGAAAATGTTAAAAATGGATTGTAGGGATCTTAAAACGTGGTCATTTACCAAAATCTCGATATGCGATTTTTAGCACGATCCCTATACCTCCCTTACCAAGGGTAGCGGGAGGTAAAAACTAAACAATTCCGTCACCTTTAGGTAAGGAAGGTATTGTGTTTGGTCAAAAAATTCAATGATGAGTTTTTACTGAATAAGCATGTTTTAGGGTCCCTATAATACGATTTTACCATTTTTACAATGATGTCTGTATGTATGTATATATGTCTGTGTGTGTGTGTGTGTGTGTGTGTGTGTGTTTGACGAAAGTTTCGGATCGCATATCTTCAATACCACGATTCCAAAAATTATTTTTGTTCATATTCCTCAAGTTTACATCCAGAAGAACAACTGATTAGAATTTGGTTATAATTGGTCAACCGGAAGTAGCCTCATTTGAAGATTTAACAGTTAAATTTAATTTATTGACATTTGATTGCATTTTATACTTCATTTTCAATAGATATAAAGTTAAAGAATTTTAAATAAATTAAATTTTATAAATCAGCCAGCTATGCTAAACATGGAAACTACTAATATATTCATATAATTCAAATCGACAGATGTTAGTATAAATAAAAAGTAAATTAATGTGGCAGAGATGAAGATGTTGAAGTAGATATTAGGGAAGACACGGAAAGATAGGTAAGGAAATAATTCTCGTGTTACAAGTTTCTAGAAAGATACAAGAGGGATGATTACATTGGTTTGAAAATGTCATGAGGAGAAATGAAGAAGATAATAAAAAATAGCGACCCCTAATGAATGGGGAAAGCTAAAACAGTAGAAGAAGAAGATGTTAGTGATAATTATGAAATAATTTTACTGGAAATTTAGAATCTTTTGCAAGATAATTTATGTATGGAATTTATACATAATACACAGGATTGACGGAAGGTATTGTGGTGGCCATAACAGATTTTTGTATGTGAAATCGTTCTAGATATTATAAAAGGTCCATGGACTAATATTTTCAATACAAACTCTTCAGATAATAAAATAATTCAGTTCGCATATCAGCCTTTTACACATTCCTGTATTCGAGTGCAGAGAAAACACTGTATTTTTATCAGATATTTTATGCTAGCGATGAACTGATAATAGTATATGTTAAAGAATTATACTTAGCCTAAATTCGTTTGATGAAAATACCGAAAAAGATAAAAAAAATCTCTTTTTGCCATCCACAATATGTCCAGTCAATTATTCTATTTTATTTTATATAAGTATCGTATATTACCTTTTTTACACTGAAGCCTCATCTAGAAGGCACTGACTAGGTTAAGTAGACAGATAATAATAATAATAATTTATTTTCGGAGACTACAAATACAATAGTATTGTCATAAAGTTACAATATAAAATTACAAAGATTTAAACAGAATTTTATTAAATTCGTTTTTACGATACTAAAAAATTCGTCGATGCTATAGAAACCTTTATTTATTAAATATTGTCATGGAAACTCATTGATAAATTAAAATATTTATAATTGACAGATAGATGTCAGTATCAAAAATCCAGACACATTACTGAAGCTTTTTTCTGGGAAGTACACACATTATATTATTTCTTATTGTATTAATAGTTAAATAAATAAAATTATAGGTATATTACATATACCCTTCAAAAATACTGTCAATCCCGACAATAAATTGGAAATATTTCGAAAAATTAGAACTAAATTCCTTCATAGAATTTATAATTAAAAAATCTAAATATAAAGAATAGATGTAAGTAGAATTTTTGGTGTAGAGTGTAGGTATACAAGAAATGTTAAATACAATAGGGCGCGAGCAGTTATTTGACATTGTTGGCCTTGACAAGCAGATATGGGGGCCCGTGTCAGAATGATAGCTAGTAATTATATACATACATGTCAAATATCATAATTTTTCAGTCTAATTTTAGTGATTTTCCAATTCCATGTGGTTTAAGTACATAGGTATATGTATTTAAATTAATAAAAATTAAATGGCGGTAGGTTTCCAAATGTGTCAATTATTGATTAAAAACAACAAATAAAATTATCAAATAGATTTCCTGTAATTTTTATTTACTGAAACAAATTAACAAAGAACGAAAAGTTAAAATGAATTTGTTTTTTTCTAAACTTCGATATTCACGTTGTAAGAGTTCGTATACAATATAAATGTTTCTTTTACATTATTAATAGAAAGTTAAATATTTACTTTCCCATTAATTTTCTTTGCTTAGGATGAATTCCTTGCTGTAAAACCCCGTATAAAAATAGGTTTTAATCAAATGAATAACGCTAAGGCATTTGTTTACTCAAATGATGATTTATTGGTTTAAATAACATATGTACGTACGTATAGCAGGTACCTATGTATGTTTATTTTTAATTTGCTGAAAAAAAATGCAGATAAATACTGAAAAAATATTTTACTGAAATGTACACATGTCTGAAATTTATTATAAAAATGAAGTATTGCAAAAAATGTAGCATATCTTTTTACCTCTCGCTAAGAGAGGTATTGGATTCATGCTAAAAATCGCATATCCAGATTTTAATGATTAAGCACGTTTTAAGGTCCCTACAATCTGATTTTAATATTTTTACGATGATGTCTGTGTGTGTGTCAAAAACTATAATACTTAATATCTGTTTAACTACGTATTTCTCAATCGGACATTACTGGGAAGAGCTGAAAAGGTTTTGGTAATAATTGGACAACCAGAAGTATAGTTTAGTTTACGAAAGATGCCAATTCAAGGCCATTTTCAAACCATCTGGTATAATATTACTTGCAAATAACTTCACTACATTCCATACACATAGGCGTGCACCAGGTATAATAGTTGTGGATACATTTTAATCATTCAAAAT
Source organism: Harpalus rufipes (assembly GCA_951394225.1). Taxonomy (NCBI): domain Eukaryota; kingdom Metazoa; phylum Arthropoda; class Insecta; order Coleoptera; family Carabidae; genus Harpalus; species Harpalus rufipes. Next base: position 1,608,025 of record OX596285.1, on the reverse strand, counting down.
CCCGTTGAAAATATTCGTGTACATTATGCACAAATTGAATAGCTTGCCTTCGCAAAGTTTTTCCTTTCTCTCCCATGATTATGTTCAATAAAATTGCGGAACAAAATTAGAAACTTATTCGTTGATTTTGATTAAACGCCAAATCGTGCGTCAAATTCAAAAAACAAACTCCGCCACTGGATTTGCTTTAACGTAGAGGGCAGTTCAATAGATAATTGCATATCAGCAACTCATCTACATACGTTCCTCTTACTTTTAGTGTGTTAGAGAGCAATATGAATATGGAACGTATATCTGTCATATAGCATAAATCACGTAGACATACGTCAAATAATCTATCTCTTTCTAAAACATAATGTTGCTATACTACCGCTATATAAAATGTTGTTGAGTCTTTCTTCGAACAAATGGCCTTGAATTGTCATCTTTCGTGAACCAAACTATAGCAGATTCTTAAAATAATTGACAGATAAATGTCAGTGTCAAAAATCCAGAGACATTACTGAAGATTATTTCTGAGAAGTACATACATTATATTATTTCTTATTGTATTAATAGTTAAATATTTAAAATTATAGGTATATTGCATATACCCTTCAGAAATACTGTTACTTCCGACAATGAATTGGAAACATTTCGAAAAATTAGAAGAGTATGACAAAATTTCTTCATAGAATGAATTAAAATTAAAAAATCTAAATATAAAGAATAGATATAAGTAGAATTTTTGGTGTAGAGTGTAGGTATACAAGAAATGTTAATATAAGCAGATATGAAGGCCCATGTCCTCAACAAGTAAGATCCACACTCCTGGTGACAAATATCTTGAAATGAAAAACTATTAAGTAGTAGTGGTTAGTAATTTTCTAGCGTCATCAGGCGACATAAAAGGGAACAATTTAAATTTTCAGGAACAATCTACAATATAAAAACCATTCTCACTTACCTAGAAGACGTGATCCTGAGGCGGTCCCGAGCTTCCATCGGCCTCTTCGGCGATGAGCCTCAACCTGACCGTCTCCCCCTGAGAATCGTACGCTGCGGTGACGGCAGCAACCCCGATATTACCCCCGCTGCTGACCATCACGTTTTCCACCTCCACGGAGTCGGCTTTGGCGGGGGGGCGGTGCTCCCGGATAGATGCGCCGCGATGGATACCTGCAATACCGCACCGAAGGGTGTTAAAAATATAGAGGTATACGAGGTCTGGCTATTAAATAACGAGACGGCGCGCGCAGGCGTCCTAGAGGGTAGGGGGGGGGAACGAATGCAGCGTTGGTTAGCTGGAAATGTCTACTATTCCGGTACGAAAACACGTTTTTGTCGATGTAGTCGTATTTTTTCTATAGAGGTTAGAAACTCGTGCCGATAACAATGTGTGACGAAAAACACGAGCAATGGATCAATGTGAAATTTCTCGTTAAATTAAAAAAAACTCCGACTGAGTACTATAAGTTGTTGAAAGAGGCCTATGGTGAGAACTCTCTATCTCGTGCGCGTGTTTTCCAATGGTATAAACGGTTTTCTGAAGCCCGAGAGAGCACCGAAGATGACCAACGTCCAGGTCGACTTGTCTCTGTTTCAACTCCGCAAACAGTGACCAAAACTGTCAGACAATTTTTACATGACGAATTGAACATGAAGAAAGTCTTTGCGAAGTTGGTCCCAAAAAATTTGACCCCTGACCAAAAGCTCGTCCGTCAACAGATCTGCTCAGATTTTCTTGAGAGGTTAGATGAAGAGCCTGAATTGATGGAAAACATCATCACTTGCGATGAAATCTGGATATTCCAATACGATGTTGAAACTAAGCGACAATCGATGCACTGGAAAACTCCTGCAACGCCAAGAATGAAAGGATGTCGAAATCCAGATTTAAAGCCATGCTAATCGTTTTTTTCGACATCCACGGCATCGTGATGACTGAATGGGTTCCTGAGGGTCAAACTGTAAACCAAACTAACTATTTGAAAGTTTTGGCAACACTGGAAAAACAAGTTGTGGATTTTGCACCAGGACAACGCACCTGCCCATAACGCGCTGTCTGTGAAGCGTTATTTAGCCGCTAGAGGCACTCCAGTGCTCGAACACGCGCCGTACTTGCCTGATTTAGCACCCTGTAACTTTTTTCTGTTTCTGAAGATCAAGTCTGCCTTAAAAGGAACCCGGTTCGAGTCGATGGAAGAGGTGAAGCGAAAATCGGCGGAGCTCCTAAACGCTCTTACAAAAGAAGATTTCCAACATTGCTTTGGCCAATGGAAAAAATGCATGGAACGGTGTATGGCGAGGGGAGGGAAGGGGAGTACATTGAAGGAGAGCATTCGATTATAAAATAATTTTTAAAATAAAACTCTTTTTCATAAGCAATCTCGTTATTTAATCGCCAGACCTCATAATGCTTTCCCGTCCATGCTCAACATTCGCTTCCATCATTATACACACTTAACCGAGCATCCCTTACATCCCGAACTATTAAGTCTAAGTTTGTAAATATTATTTCTACTTACTTGAAGGTAGGAGCGTTTCTTCCATTGTTTGGTTGTTTCCATTGCATGTCCTCTCACTCCTCCAGTTCCCCATTCTGCTGGCATTATTCGCCCTTCCTCCAGACGGGTCGAAACAGGGCAAAACTTGTTTAAACTCTTTCCTGAAGTTCTCATTCAACCAAGCATACAAAAACGGGTTATAACACGTAGATGACATTGCCAAAGCGTGTACCATAAAAAAGCAAAGATAATAATACGCCCAGGTACCAGTTGGAATGTAGAAATCATTTATGATATTTATGGCATTTAGAGGGAGCCAAGAAACTAAGAAAATTACAACCATTGCTATGAGCATTCGATTAGTACGTCGTTTCCTTTCCCTATCTGCTTCTTCTTTCCTGGTATTCTTGTTTCCGGGTTTACTCCTGGCGCGATCTTTCAACCGAAGAGACACACAAGTATAACAAAAAGCCATAATGAAAAATGGTATGACGAACTGCATAGTTGTTGTCATACCACCGAAAATCATCCTGAAGTCTTCAGTCGGCCATTTTTCCTCACAATATGGCATATTTATTTTCTCATCATTATAATTCATATATATGCCGTATGGTAGTGTTACCAAAATAGAAAAAACCCATATACTCATTATTATAACAACACATGTTGATAATTTCATCCGAGGATGAAACGGATATATTATTACAAAGAATCTGTCAATAGCTATTGAAGTCAATGTTAAAGTTGAAATATAAACACTAATCCCCTGGGCGTATGGTACCAAATGGCATATGATCTTCCCGAATACCCATTTACCCAGAAAAGTATACAATGGGGTAAATGGTACAGCCAAAACACATAGAAGAATATCAGAAAGGGCCAGATTCGTAATAAAAAGATTGGTAACAGTCTGCATAGCTTTGTTGCGAAAGACTACATAACACACCAATACATTCCCAAAAATTCCCAATATAAAAATCTTTGTGTACAAGATTAAAAATAGTGCCTGAATTATTTTGTTTTCTATGATGTCGTTATTGTTGGTACCATTGGGAAACACTAAACTGGAGGCGTTTGGAAGGTTAGTAGCACTGTCCGAGAAATTTTCCACTAACATTTTGACAGTTTATAACACTTAACACATTTTTATATTTTTAAATTGACACTTATATCATTGTATAGTTAAAGTTGATTGTTTTTATATTGAAACTGTTCTCTGAAAAACACTTTTGTTTAGCTTGTTTAGATAATATATGGTCAAACCAATGGCTTCAAAATATAATTCGTAAAGAATAACTCATTATTTGATACTCCATTTCCACGACTTGATCCCTACGTCACCAATCGTAACCATATGATTCAAATTGCCAGGGGAGGAAGAGAATTGATGACGTCATGAGCCCAACCCCAAATGTATTCGTACCCTCTGAAATAAATATATTAACAGCAATAAAAAATAATTTTTTAGATTACAATAGTTAAGACTATATTTGGGCATTTTTTTATTTTATGTATTAATAAAGTGTACTGGATTTAAATACAATGTTATTAACTAAATTTCTTCTATAAAAATATATTATTTCGTTTAATAATAATAGTTACAATTGTTTTAGTTCATTGTTGTATTTCAAGCCACAGTCATGGCTCACTATTCTCTCTTCGACTAGGTGTATAAAAAAGTGCCCGCCATTTTACTTTTCAATAATGTAACATATGGATTATTTTACATGATTGTAAAGCAAATTTGATGTACTTTTCAAATTTGTAAAAAAATATAGTATGTTCCATTTGAAATTTCAAAGTTGATATTAATTACTAATAAACCGGAAGTGGTATCATGAATGTACATCCGTCATCAAGTAGCTTACATGTTGCTGTATAAATCATGTTATATGAAAGAAATTACTAACTTAATAAATAAGCGAGATATTTGATGGGTCCATTAAAATATAACACCCTGTCTATTATGTGTGTATGACAAAGATGCTAGATAAAAGTTTAGCAATTCTTGCATCAGAGATTAATGACGTAGGAATCAACTCGCAGATACAGAGTGTATATTCATTTTTTTCCATTCATGGCACTCTTATTATAGTCATACTTAATTTAATATGAAACTTATTATAAATATTTCTCAAAAGATTTGTTATATGATGTGTGAAATTATTTTATCGTTGAATTAATTTTATAGCGAATAAGCCAAAAAATATGTGTTCCTATTTAAAATAAAAAAGTTATGTCCCATATTTTGGGAACCGTTGTTATAAATTAATTTTTGCTGATGTTACCAATTTTATAATTCAAAATGGCATAATTTTACTCATTTACCAAACTTGTATCTCTTTAAATTAAAAAGATACCAATAATGAGAAAACTTTTTGCAACATTTATTTTATGTAATAATTATATTCGGGACAGTAATAATCCATAAATTGTTTACAAATTTGTTGACATAGCAACTAAAACAAAATAGTTATTAAAATATGAATGTTTATACAATATTTTTAAATATTAACAGATAAATAAATATGATAAATAAATATTTGTAATAGGTTTCATATTTGCACCTACATATATATATTTGATTTTATAATTAATATAATTTTACCAATGACGTAGCTATTATTGATACATAAATAATGTATTGTATATTAATTAAATACAAACAAATTAAAGTAACTATATAAAATAACATAACTATAAAAATAACTATAAAAACAATACGAATAATTTACTACAAATACAAACATAAGAATAAATTATATTTCAAGTTCTCTACCGGTCTAGTCGAAATATACTAAAATAGGTATGGTGAAAATCATTAGGTAGAAGACTCACGTCATCAATCTTTATTATTATTAGTTATTTATTTTTAAAAAATCTGTTGTGGCCAGCACAATACCTTCCGTCAATCCTGTATATAATGTATAAATTCCATACATAATTTATTTGCAAATGATTCTAAATTTCCAGTAAAATTATTTCATAAACAAACTATTCAAATTACACTTGACACTGACATCTTCTTCCTCTTTAGCTTTTCCCATTCGTTAGGAGTCGCTATTTTTGCGTGTCGTTCTCATACAGTTCTTTTTCTCTCAAGTCCAATGTAATCGTCTTTCTTGTATCTTTCTAGAAACTTGTAATACTAGATCGCATAACTTAAATACTACGATTCCAAAAATTATATTTTTTTCGTATTCCTCAAGTTTACATCCAGAAAAACAACTGATTAGATTTTGGTTATAATTGGTGAACCGGAAGTAGCCTAATTTAATGATTTAACAGTTAATTTGATTTATTGACATTTAACGTTATTATAACTTAAAGAATATATTATTCTCTATACGATTTGATTGCATTTAATACTTTATATTCAATAGATATAGAGTTAAAGAATTTTAAAGAAATTTTATAAATCAGCCAGCTATGCTAAACATGGAAACTACTAATATATTCAAATAATTCAAATTGACAGATGTCAGTATCAATAAAAAGTCAATTAATGTGGCAGAGATGAGGATGTTGAAGTAGATGTTGGGAAAGACATGGAAAGATAGGTAAGGAAATAACTCTAGTGTTACAAGTTTCTAGAAAGATGTCATGAGGAGAAATGAAGAAAATAATAAAAAATAGCAACCCCTAACTAATAGGGAAAGCTAAAGAAGAACTTTGTATGGAATTTATACATAATACACAGGATTGACGGAAGGTATTGTGCTGGCCACAACATATTTTTTACTGATAAAAGTGTACGAATCAATCAAATCCAGTAACACGACACCAAATAATTATATGTAGGTATGTGCAAAAGTACGCATGTATGTGTGTGTGTATGTTTATAAATTTGAGCCATTGATTTAACCATATTACCACTTTGTTTAATATTATTTACAAACAAAAAAAAACCCAACCCAACATATCCAACAGAAAAACCCAAATCACAACAAAACAAAAATAACTTATCTTACATTTACCTAAACAGCATGTTCTCTTTCTCTACCTTCGTATACTGGGCTGGACCACGCACAACGTTCCGCTGTAGGTTCCCTAGGTTCCAAATATCTAACACCTGAATTCGATACAGTAGACTGCAACAATGTATCTTGCGTATCATTTCCACAAAATCTCCTAGAAACTCTCTTCGAAATGCAGGGAAGAATATGCTTGAATTCTTTCCGGAAGTTATCATTCAACCACGCATATAAAAACGGGTTATAACATGTCGAACTCATAGCCAAAATATGAGCGAGGAAGAAATATAAATGGAAATAAGGCCATGCTTGCGCAAAATCATGAAGAAGATTTATTATGTTCCAAGGAAGCCAACAAACGCCGAAGATTGTTACCATAGCTATAAGCATTCTGTTGGTTCGTTTTTTTCTTTCCCTGTCGAGTTCTTCTTTTCTGGCGCTTCTACTTCCGGGTTTGCTCTTAGCGCGTTTGTTCAAACGCACAGAAATACAAACATAACAATATGCAATAATACAAAATGGTATCACACATTGCATAATAATTGTAAAACATCCAAAATATTTTTCTATATTTTCAATAGGCCAATCTTCTTCACAGTATTTTCCATCACCAACTATGTTCATGTATATACCATATGGTAAAGTTATAACCATACTGAAAAACCATATACTCAAAATAATGCTTACGCAAGTGCTTAATTTCATCCGCTGACGAAACGGATGGATAATAACAAAATATCTGTCAATTGCTATTGCTGTTAATGTCAAGGTCGATACATAAACACTTGATGCTTGAACGTATGGTACTAAATGGCAAATAACCCGTCCAAAAATCCATTTCCCAATGAAGGAATATAAAGGAGTAAATGGAACAGCCATTATACACAACATTATGTCCGAAAACGCCAAATTCATAATGAATAAATTCGTCACAGTTTGCATAGCTTTGTTCGAGCACACTATGTATGAAACGAGAATGTTTCCGAAGATCCCCAGGAAGAAAATGATGAAGTAGAATATATAGAATATCACTTGCACAGCCACATAACGGATGATCTTCAATTCGATTTCTTTCGTTGTGTTGTCGGTGTGAGTAGAGTTGTTTTCCAACGAAATCATTTTGTAAATTTCGATGTTTAGTTCATTGTATCTGTTGAAAGATGAATTAAAACTAAACGCTCTCGATAAATGATGTTTAGTTTAACCTTCAAGAGTGTTAATTACATATTTATATTTAGTTAGAATGTTTTAAACTGTTCGCGTTGTTTTTATATTTGCTTAATGTTCTTGTTATATTTTTATGCTAATTTAATACAGTAAAAATTTTGAAAGATGTCCGATCAAGGTCGTCTACGAATTGTATGAATTCAGATTTTTGTTCCGCGCATTCTGACAAATTCAGTAGTGTCGTTTGCTTAGTTTTTATGAGGGTACATAAGATACTACTGTTATTTTATTATTATAAAAATATATGTTACAATAAAAGCATTCAAAATTGAAAAATAAGTCAACTGGTAAGTTTATTAGCAAATGTAAAACCAAATATGTGAAAAATAAGATACTGACACAATGTCAGTGTCAGTGACTCTGACAGAATATAACATTATACGTACGGCTATGAATCCAGGTAATGTATCTGAATTAATAAATAAACTTACGTTACAGCTAAAGTATTATCAACAACGAGCATCGTTTATAAATGGAATGTCCTAACTTAGTCGAAACAATATGAATTTTTGAAAGACAAGCGTGTTATATCCATCCTTATCACACACTCTTACAGCCTTTGCAAAAGAAAGATATAAATGTATGCCTATTTGTTAATTCGTTCGTGATACAGGTGCCCTTTATCGGACATCTTTCAAAAATTTTACTGTAAAACCAAATATGTGAAAAATAAGATACTGACACAATGTCAGTGTCAGTGATTCTGACAGAAAATGGCTATGAATCAAGGTAATGTATCTGAATTAATAAATAAACTTACGTTACAGCGAAAGTATTATCAACAACGAGCATCGTTTTAAAGTGGAATGTCCTAACTTAGTCGAAACAATATGAATATTATATCTATCCTTATCGCACATGCTTATAGCCTTTGCAAAAGAAAGAGATAAATGTATGCCAATTTGTTAATTCGTTCATGATACAGATGACCTTGATCGGACATCTTTCAAAAAATTTACTGTAGTTATGCTGTCTTTGAATTGTTTGTAAACAAGCCTTTCTTTATCATACCTCATTATGATCTTCAATTGTTATCACATAATGTATATCATCTTTAAAATTTATCTATGATTAGAGCTACCACCAAAAAAAAATCTGTTGTGGCCAGCACAATACCTCTCGCCACTTCCTTTTTTGGTTACATAAGTATAGGGCGCGAACAGTCATGTTACATTGTTGGCCTTGACAAGCAGATGTGGGGGCCCGTTTCAGAATGATAATTAATAATTATGTACGTATATGTCAAATGTTACAATGTCATTAAAAATTTCAAGATTTTCTAAATTCACGTAGTTAATTTGTCACCAGGAGTGTGGAATTTACTTGTCGAGGAAAATAAACCACTAAATTAAAATGAGAAATTATGATATTTGACATCTATATACATAATTATTGGCTATTATTCTGATATGGGCCCCCATATCTGCTTGTCAAGGCCAACAAAGTCACATGACTGCTCGCGCCCTATTGTATTTAACATTTCTTGTACACCTACACCAAAAATTCTACTTATATCTATTTTTTATATTTAGATTTTTTAAATTTAAATTCATTCTATGAAGAAATTTTGTCCTACTCTTCTAATTTTTCGAGATGTTTCCAATTCATTGTCGGAAGTAACAGTATTTCTGAAGGGTATGTGTAATATACCTATAATATTAAATATTTAACTATTAATACTGTGACGTTCGCCCCCGAGAGAAGAATATGCAACGCCGCCACTGAACAAGAGCGATCACGCGATCCCTGGTGCCGCAGCGACTGGACTCTTAATTGCGCCGTGACCTCGTTCCTTTGTGTGCCGGTCATTATCGCGTGGAAGACTTCGAGTGGCTTCTAGATTGTTACGCGCTATATAAATACTGGCCGGGAGAAGGCGGAGGCTCGGTCTCATACATACCAGTAACCAGATATGAACTCAGTGATATAAATAAACAGTTTAACAGTTGTTAACATAAATAAATGTAGTTATATAAATAAGTGTTGTGATATAAATGTTAGTTAAATAAATAATCGTAGTGTTTAAGCATTTAATAATATTCTTAGTGTTTATAATTATTTAATCATAGTGTTAGTTGTTTTATTATCTTTTAATATTTAATCATTATTTAATTATCGTTTAATAAACGTATTCTTTTGGTTAATAATATTTGTCTGTTTTACACTTCACCCATATAAATAAAAAAAACGTTACAATTGGTGTCAGGTGTGGGGTTGTTCATAACTGTGAAGTGTAAATAAATAAAAATAAAATGGCGACTAAACAATTAAAATTAAGTGAATTAAAAATAGGTGATCTCAAGAGAGAACTAGAAGAACGGGATGTGGAAACAACGGGAAGGAAATCAACACTTCAAGACAGACTGCGGCAGGCATTAACCGATGCTGGTGAAAACCCTGAAGATTACCTATTCGAAATTCCGGGTGACGTATCCGATATGAGTAAACAGATAGAAAAATTAGCACAAAAATTAGAGGAAAGTTCTAGAAAATCAGAAGAAAGTTCTAGAACATTAGAAGAAAAATTAGAGGAAAATTCTAGAAAAGCAGATGAAAATTCTAGAACACTAAAAGAAGAATTGACCGAAACACTAGAACAAAAATTGGTAGAAAGTTCTAGAAAAGCCGAAGAAAATTCTAGAACATTAGAAGAAAAATTAATAGAAAGTTCTAGAACATTAGAAGAAAAATTAATAGAAAGTTCGAGAAAAGCAGAAGAAAATTCTAGAACATTGAAAGAAGAATTGACAGGAACATTACAACAAAAATTAGATGAAAACTCTAGAGCATTAGAACAAAAATTAGAAGAAAATTCTAGAAGTTTCGAAGAAAAATTAGAAGGAAATTCTAGAAGTTTAGAAGAAAAATTAGAGGAGAATTCTAGAAAAACCGAAGAAGACCTAAAGAATTTAAAAGATGAGTATGACAAGAAGATTGAAGAAATACAGGAAAAATTCACTAAAATTACATCGACGTCAATGTCGAATTCCGATGTAGCAAAGGTGGGTGTAGTAGAAGAAAGGAAAGTAGTAAAATCTGAAACTACTTCAAAAATGCACATAAAGACACCGGAATTTGATGGGAAGTCTTCGTGGCCAAATTATTTAAAACAATTTGAAGCGGCCGCAAAAGCGAATAATTGGACATCCGAGGAGAAGGCTACTGCGTTGACTGTCTCGTTGCGCGGAGAAGCTATCGACATCCTGCAGACGCTGAAAGAAGACGAACAAGAAGACTACGACCAGCTAGTCAAGCGATTGGATATGCGGTATGGAAATGCGCATCTGGAGCAGGTGTACCAGACGCAACTGAGGAACCGGTATCAGAGTTCAAAGGAAAGCCTTCAAGAATTTGAAGTTGACGTAGCTCGTTTGGTTCATCTCGCACATCCTACGGCTCCTGACAGCGTTTTGGAGTGCTTGGCCACTCAATCATTTATCTACGGAGTTCGAGACAGCGAAACTCAACAAGCACTGCGATTGGCCCGTCCTAAAACTTTAATTGATGCGCTCTCATATGCATTGGAGCATGAAGCTGCCAAACAAGCTTCACGTAACCAATTGCGAGTGCGAAATATTGATGCTGAGAGTAATGAAACAACAGAAGATTTAGATGAGAGGTTACGGCGAATTGAAAATGAAATGTTTGCTGGCAGAAAGAAACTCCGCTGTTGGAACTGCGGTGAACTGGGCCATCCGCAGAGACTTTGCAGAAAAATACAAAAGAAGACGGAATCTGCAAAGGAAGAAAAGGAGTCGGAAAACTAAATCGGGTTGATGCGAAGGAGCAACTGTCGACCCGTAATCTAGTAGCTCCACAATCCATCAGTTATGTCGCATCTCTTCATCATAAAGCCAATAGCATCTATGTGGATGGCTCTATTAACGGAAGGCCAATGAAAATGCTACTGGATACGGGTGCGACAAAAACTATAATTAGGCCCGACTTCATAAGGAAAACTGGCAAGACACATCTTCAACCAACCAAGTGGCGGTTACGCACAGCAACGGGAGAACAAGCTATCGCATTAGGAGAAGTAGATGTCACCATCTCTATTGGAAACACCTCCTTTAAACATCGTGCGCTAGTAGCTGAAGTTGAAGATGAATTAATACTCGGAATGGACGCAATGACAAAGCATGGCTTTAAACTTGACCTGAAGAAGGGCGTGATGATGGTCAATGAAGAAGAACTCGTATTAAATCCACGAGATGATAAAGCTGTGCGCGTACTAATGGCAGAAGACGTTACCCTCCCAGAACGAAGTGAAACTATCCTGGAAGCACATTTAGATGGTAGTTTCTGTGAGGGAAGTATCGTTATGCTGGAGCCCAAGAATGATGATGCCAAAACTGGCACTGGAGTTGTTGTCGGAAAATCACTCGTCAAAGCCAGCCGGGTAATACCTGTTCGAATAATGAACGTAAATTTTTATCCTGTTGTCCTAAAGAGAGGAACAATAGTAGGAGAATGCTCTGCAGTATCCTCGATTATTCGAACTGTAAAGGCCACAGGGAACACATCTCAGAAAGTTTCGGACACGTTAATCAATCAAATGACATCGTTTGAAGAATTGACCGCCGACCAGAGAACCAAGGCGAAGGATTTAATTGGGAGGTTTCAAGATGTGTTCCAATATGACAAGAAAGCCAACGGAAGAACTAATGTAGTTCATCATAAAATAGACACCGGAGACGCAAGACCCATCCGTCAACCAGCAAGAAGACTACCACTGGCAAAGCGTGAGGAAGCGGAAAGAATAATCGAGGACATGAAAATGGAAGGTGTGATTGAACCTTCAAGCAGTCCATGGGCTTCACCAGTGGTGTTAGTGAAGAAGAAGGATGGCTCTACACGATTTTGCGTCGATTATCGTCAACTTAACAACGTGACGAAGAAGGACAGCTACCCGCTACCTCGAATAGACGACACATTAGACACCTTAGCTGGCTCAAAGATTTTCTCCACTTTGGACCTAAAGAGCGGATACTGGCAAGTGGATTTGGATCCAAAAGACAAAGAGAAGACAGCCTTCACCATTGGTACAGGACTTTGGCAATTCACCGTAATGCCGTTCGGGCTCTGCAATGCTCCTGCAACGTTTGAACGACTCATGGAAACAGTATTGGCTGGGCTATCTTGGAAAACCTGTTTAGTGTACCTCGACGATATTATTGTGGTTGGTAAGACATTCGAGGACCACATGAAGAATTTGGAAGAGGTTTTCCAGAGATTGAGGAAGGCTAACCTGAAACTTAGCCCGAAGAAGTGTCACCTGTTTCGAAGAGAAGTTCATTACCTGGGACACGTGGTTTCCGGTAAGGGTATTGCAGTCGACCAGGAGAAGATAAAGGCTGTGAGAGACTGGCCAGCACCTAGGGACAAACACGAACTCAGAAGTTTCCTTGGTTTGTGTACCTATTATCGGCGATATGTACCTGGATTTGCCAACATAGCCAAGCCACTGACAAGGCTTACTGAAGAAGGAAGAAGATTTATCTGGGAAATGGACTGTACAGTTGCATTTAAAGAACTAAAACATGCTTTGACAAGCGCACCCGTCTTGAGTTATCCTTTACCTGAAGGAGAATTCATTCTAGACACAGATGCCAGCAACGTTGGAATTGGTGGCGTTCTTTCCCAGATACAAGATGGGCATGAGAAAGTTATTGCCTACTTCAGTAAGACCTTGTCAAAACCAGAAAGGAATTACTGTGTGACTAGAAAAGAACTCTTGGCAGTCGTGAAATCCGTGGAACATTTCTACAAATATTTGTACGGAAGACGATTTTTGATTAGGACTGATCATGCTGCATTAAAATGGCTGCTACAATTCAAGAATCCTGAAGGTCAGGTGGCTAGATGGATTGAAAGACTACAGGAATACGATTTCAAAATCGATCATAGGGCGGGTACCAGCCATCGTAATGCCGACGCATTGTCCAGAAGGCCATGCCAAGATGAGTGCAAGCATTGTAGTCGACTGGAAGAGAAACATTTTACTGTCGCCAGGACAACAGTAATCGACAATAATTGGCAGCCCGATGGACTACGCGAAGACCAAGAGAATGACCCGACGTTGCAAATACTGCTGGAGTGGAAAGCAGAAGAGAGAAAACCAGGATGGGAAGAAGTTGCACCACACTCACAGAGTGTAAAATCATACTGGGCGCAATGGGACTCGATGATGATTGAAGATGGCCTGTTAAAGCGTTTGGTGGAAAATACCGATGGAACTGAGAAGAGAACTCAGTTGGTTATTCCTAAGAATAGAATTCCAGACGTGCTGAAAGAAATCCATGACGGATCTGGAGGTGGCCATTTTGGAGTCAACAAAACATTAGAAAGATTGCGCCAGCGATTTTACTGGGTTAACTGCAAGGAAGACGTTAAAGACTGGTGCAAGAAATGTGTAGTTTGCGCTGGAAGCAACGGCCCTCATAGACGACGGAAAGCTCCAATGCGTCAATACAACGTTGGCAGTCCATTTGAGCGCATTGCGATTGACGTGGCCGGACCATTTCCAGAAAGCGAAGACAGAAATAAATACATCGTGGTTGTCATGGACTACTTCACCAAATGGGTTGAGGCCTATCCATTACCCAACCAGGAAGCTACTACGGTCGCCGAAACCTTAGTCAAGGAGTGTATATGCCGATTCGGAGTTCCACGTGAACTTCACTCCGACCAGGGGAGAAATTTTGAGTCTGCCGTTTTCCAAAATATCTGTAAGATATTAGGGATTAATAAAACGAGGACAACTGCATTACATCCGCAGTCCGATGGCATGGTTGAACGCATGAACAGAACGATCAACCGATATTTGTCGAAGGTAGTCTCCAACCACCAAAGAGACTGGGACCGACATCTTCATCTGTTCTTAATGGCTTATCGTTCATCCGTGCATGAAACCACAGGGCAAAGTCCTGCGAACATCTTATTTGGGCGTGAGTTGCGCCTGCCATGTGACTTGGTGTTCGGCAGTAAACCTGGGGAAGATCTGGCCGGGGAAGATTACGTAACGGACTTACGGAGAAGAATGAACGACATTCATGAACAAGTCCGCATAAACACTCAAGCTGCCAGCGACCGAATGAAGGACCAGTATGACATCAAGGCAGAAAAAGGTGGATACCAACCCGGGGATTTAGTGTGGCTTTACAATCCTCAAAGGCGCCGAGGTTTATCACCAAAGCTACAAAGAAATTGGGAAGGTCCATATGAGGTCGTTAAGAGAATAAACGACGTGATATACAGAATTAGAAAAACACCTACCGGGAAGCCGAGAGTAGTACATTTTAATCGGCTAGCCCCGTTCGCCGGTGACAACAATGAAGACCAGCATGGAGCAACGGTTCGTCGGATCATAGCTCAGGAACCGACTTTTGAAGACTTCATGGAACAGTATTCCTTTGGTCACAAGGCGCGGTATGGCGTGACGACAGAAGAATATAGAGATCTGTTCACCGTGTCCTCAGATTATTCCCTCGGCCACTGCGTATCGGAAGACTTAAAGATGTCACGCGGCATAGCGTCAATCTTTAAGACAAAATTTGGACGACTACAAGAACTGGCCAACCAAGGTCCATCCGTCGGGAAGACGCTACGACTGAGGGATAACAATACAGAACAGCAGCGGTATATCTACTACCTGGTCACAAAACCACGCTCGTACCAAAAGCCGTCATATCGCAACCTATGGAGCTCGCTGTGTGACTTGAAGGATCATCTGCTAGAAAATGACATTTTGAAGTTGGCAGTACCGAAGTTAGGCTGTGGACTAGATGGCTTGGATTGGAGAGTTATTAGGAACATGGTAGAGATCCTCTTCCGCTATACCGGTATCGAAATTCTCGTCTGCAGCTTTAACCCTAACAGACAGAAAGGAGAACTCCAGCGGACCATCGACTGTCACTTCTTCAAGACTTCAAAGTGTACCAAGGGCAATGCATGTAAATTTCGTCATCAAGAACTGTTCCGGGACGAAACAGTCTTAAGGAGGGGGCAGTGTGACGTTCGCCCCCGAGAGAAGAATATGCAACGCCGCCACTGAACAAGAGCGATCACGCGATCCCTGGTGCCGCAGCGACTGGACTCTTAATTGCGCCGTGACCTCGTTCCTTTGTGTGCCGGTCATTATCGCGTGGAAGACTTCGAGTGGCTTCTAGATTGTTACGCGCTATATAAATACTGGCCGGGAGAAGGCGGAGGCTCGGTCTCATACATACCAGTAACCAGATATGAACTCAGTGATATAAATAAACAGTTTAACAGTTGTTAACATAAATAAATGTAGTTATATAAATAAGTGTTGTGATATAAATGTTAGTTAAATAAATAATCGTAGTGTTTAAGCATTTAATAATATTCTTAGTGTTTATAATTATTTAATCATAGTGTTAGTTGTTTTATTATCTTTTAATATTTAATCATTATTTAATTATCGTTTAATAAACGTATTCTTTTGGTTAATAATATTTGTCTGTTTTACACTTCACCCATATAAATAAAAAAACGTTACAATACATAAGAAATAATATAATCTATGTGCTTCCCAAAAAAAGTCTTCAGTAATGTCTCCGGATTTCTGACACTGACATTTATCTGTCAGTGACATATTTGTATTGTGCGGGTTAATTTTATGCCATTTAACATTCGAATTATTTGGCGTTGATCGGGATCGAATCGGATTCCCCAGATTCGCGACCAGACATCAGGCAGGCGGCAACGAGACCCCATAGGTAAATGGCGGGAGGTATTGTGTTGGTCACATCAGATTTTTTTCTTTATGTTATCAGCTTTTTAACAATGTATAACATATCTACATTCTTTTCTTTTAAACATGAATAAAAAATGGATTATTAATTTATTGGAGTGCAAAAATTGAAAATTATTAAGACACAAACAAAAAATTATCTTTAGTGAATTATTTTCTGAATATTAATTCAAAAAATGTAGTTTAGTATGTTTTCTGAAGTATATAAATTGGAAAAATTAGTATAAATTAAGAAAATAACATTAGAAATAAACATTTGATGAAAGTGTATATGAAATATGTACCACCGTCAGTGAATTTTTAAACAATTCCATATCTGATTTGATTTACATTGTCTCCAATCAAATACATTTGATTATCTTGTCCGGCTTTGTATCTTTATTTTATCGTGTATGACCCGAGCTTTCAGAGCTTTCAAAATTAATCAAAATCGATAGATGGAAAAAGCAAGAGCTTGCAAAAATGCGCTGGAAAATTATGGCTGTCGATACAATTTCAAATGAAATTTAAATATCATCAGTGATTTTGACAAATTCTGAGCTATTATTTAAAGAAGCCCTAATCATTCATCTTCAGAATACATTACAGATATTCTTCTCATCTCAAGAAAAACGAAAAGAATTATTCAAATGAAAGATGGATTATTTAATTTGGTTTTAAAGCGAAAAGAAATGGGTAAAAAAATTCTTGAGTGAACGATGTGTGAACAGACTTCAAATACTCTGGCATTATTCCAAAATTAAAAAATACCTATTGCTACTAACTTTTTTTGGTTACATAAGTATAGGGCGCGAACAGTCATGTGACATTGTTGGCCTTGACAAGCAGATGTGGGGGCCCGTTTCAGAATGATAATTAGTAATTATGTACACAGATGTCAAATGTCAGAATTTTTCATTAAAATTTTCTAAATTCACGTAGTTAATTTGACACCAGGAGTGTGGAATTTACTTGTCGAGGAAAATAAATCACTAAATTTAAAATGAGAAATTATGATATTTGACATCTATATACATAATTACTAGCTATCATTCTGACATGGGCCCCCATATCTGCTTGTCAAGGCCAACAAAGTCACATGACTGCTCGCGCCCTATGTATGTATTTAACATTTTTTGTATACCTACACTCTACACCAAAAATTCTACTTATATCTATTCCTGATATTTAGATTTTTTAAATTTAAATTCATTCTATGAAGAAATTTTGTCCTACTCTTCTAATTTTTCGAGATGTTTCCAATTCATTCTTGCCATTAATAGTATTTCTGAAGGATATGTGTAATATACCTATAATATTAAATATTTAACTATTAATACATTAAAAAATAATATAATGTATGTACTTCCCAGAAAAAGTCTTCAATAATGTCTCCGGATTTCTGACACTGACATTTATCTGTCAGTTACAAACAATTTAAATTTTCAACTATTTTCCATGGCATTCTTTCGGCTGTAAAATTTATTACAACATATTATTTATATATTATTTTTCTTTTATCTCTAAATCTATAATATATAATAAAATATTTAAATGTATCAGATAGAGAATTTAATTTTCTTTAATATTACCAAGAAAAATTTTCAAAAAATATTATTTAGAAGATTTTTCCGGTTGTCCAATTGTTACCAAAACCTTTTCAGATCTTCCTATGAATGTCCGATTGGGAAATACGTAGTTAAACAAATATAAAGTCTTATAGTTTTTGAGTAATGGTCCTTTCAACATCCCATATACACACATACATACATACATACACACACAGACATCATCGTAAAAATGTAAAATTAAAATCTGGATATACGATTTTTAGCATGAATCCAATACATCTCTTAGCGAGAAGTAAAAATTAACCATTAATTGAGTTGATTAAATCTTTGTTTTGTTTTTGTTATGTACAACTAAAAAAATGCGTTACACCCTCCCCGACAGTAAATTATTTTTCAGCCCTATCTTGCGAAAATTCCTGCAGGCGCCCATCTTCTCACACCAAGGTGGATTCATTTATATTTGTGTCGGCTTCCGCAAAGTTTTGTTTCATATTGCCGCACATTTATAACAGTTATTTCCGCGTTTCGCTATAATTTTCGCGGTTTAATTTACCACTCTCTGGGATTATTTGAATTCTGTGAATATTCGAGGCAGTTTTTGCATACCAACGCCTTTAGATCGGCGGAAGGCATTGTTTAAATTCATGACCCGTGTGAGCCTAATAAATTCCTTTTATAGGCATAGTTTTTCACGCTCTTTATTTACAAGCAAAAAGTATTTTACTACAAAAAGTCGATCGGTTTAAATTGTATTAGTATATCTTTGCAACTGCCACCAAATTTTTTAGAGGATATTCTACAAGTATAGTTGCTACAAAAATAGGTACGTTTGAAGTAAAGATATGCAAATAGAATTCATAGTCGTGTGCCTTCGGACTGTGATTCGCAAAATGTTTATGATTAAGATGAAGTATGTTTTTATCTTCCGTCACCTTTAGGTAAGGAAGGTATTGTCTTTGGTCAAAAAATTCAATGATGAGTGTGTGTGTGTGTATGTGGGATGTTGGTAAGACGATTACTCAAAAACTATAAGACTTTATATTTGTTTAACTACGTATTTCCCAATCGGACATTCATGGGAAGATCTGAAAAGGTTTTGGTAACAATTGGACAACCGGAAGTAGAAGATTCTTGAAAATATTTGAAATATTTTATTATATATACTACAGATTTAGAGATAAAAGAAATATATAAAATAATCTGTGGTAATAAATTTTACAGCCGAAAGAATGCCATGGAAAATAGTTGGAAATTTCAGATGTTAGTAACTGACAGATAAATGTCAGTGTCAGAAATCCGGAGACATTACTGAAGATTTCTTCTGGGAGGAACATACATTATATTATTTCTTAATGTATTAATAGTTAAATATTTAATATTATAGGTATATTACATATACCTTTCAGAAATCCTATTAATGCCAACAATGAATTGGAATCATCTCGAAAAATTAGAAGAGTAGGAGAAAATTTCTTCATAGAATGAATTTATATATAAAAAATCTAAATGTAAAGAATAGATATAAGCGAGAATACAGCTCGACGGAAGACGATATTTAAATGTTATAAACGCAAGATGAAAGTGAAGATGGTCTCCACTCTGCAACGTAAAATACAGAAAAATTGTATCTCATCGAAATAATGAGTAATGAAAGAAAAATGTACTTGGAGAATCTCTTAATTCTTGATCTGTGACTATTATGGAGGTGACAAGTCTAGGTTGAAGGACTTAAATTTGTTTCAAACATTATGGGACAATGTATACCAACACTGTAGACTAGAGCAATATTGCACTACGAAAAAGCTATCAAATTCTTCTCAAGTAAGTTGTAAATATTGACAAAAGTACACATCGTTATAAAAATAATCGGAGTGCAATCTATCCATCACTTAGATACAACATGTATGAAAAAATAAAATGTAAAAGAAGATATGTAAGAATAGATGCACAATCGAGATATATACATTTTAGACCGCCCAAAATTAATGTTTTTACTAGAAGAATATGAAGAGAAAGTAAACAAGAACGTTGTTTGAATTGAAAATCCCTGTTACCAGCCTAAAATTTATATATGGTAAACCCTACTTTGTAATTTATTGTGCATAATTTATGGTAAAATATCCCATAGATTTTGTAAATATATGTGAAAATTGTTTTATGTTGAGACATGCTCTTATTGAATAATAAAGAAGTTTATACGTCATAGACTTATATGAATATATTATTTGTATTTCTAAAAATATTCTTTGCTTTATGCATACGGCGAGAGGTTATGTGCTGGTCACATCAGATTTTTTATTTTGTTTATTGAAAATGTAATCCGGTCGAACTATTATGAGTATGGACTCGTATTTTTCTTGATAAATAAGCCACTATTTAATCATATTTCACTACAGTTACATTCAAGACGGGTGTTACATTCTAACAACAATTTAGCATTTCATGAATTATCAACGCGTTGTGCTTTAACCTTCTACACCACTCAAAAATGAATATACTCTTACTTTTTTACAATAATCATCGCTGGTTTCTATTCACACCTACTCGCACCAACCATAAAAATCACTCATATATCATCGGCGATATTTGAGTACCGTTCTCCTGTTGTGGATCTCGCAGAGGAGAGATAAATATAGCCGAGAGAGGAGAATCGATAGTGTATCCATCAGCACGTGATACAGGGGCCGTACTTTCAACCCTCTGTATGAGACGGGGGTGAATGTCACGGGAAATCGACTGGATTATGCATACGCGGACAGGAGGGGCGAATTAACACTAAATATAACACAACAGGGTGAAATGACCACCTTTAATGTATATATAGACGAAAAAGAATGAATGAATGTGCTTTATGCAATAAGACAGGCAGTAAAATTTGTATAATGTAATTACCTTCCGTCACCTTTAGGTAAGGAAGGTATTGTCTTTGGTCAAAAAAATCAATGATGAGTTTTTAGTGAATAAGCATGTTTTAGGTTCCATATAATACGATTTTACCATTTTTACGATGATGTCTGTATGTATGTATGTATGTGTGTGTGTGTGTGTGTGTGTGTGTCTGTGTTTATGTGTGTGTGTGACGAAAGTTTCGGATCGCATAACTTCAATACCACGATTCCAAAAATTATATTTTTTTCGTATTCCTCAAGTTTACATCCAGAAGAACAACTGATTAGATTTTGGTTATCATTGGTGAACCGGAAGTAGCCTCATTTGAAGATTTAACAGTTAAATTTGATTTATTGACATTTAACGTTATTATAACTTAAAGAATATATTATTCTCTATACGATTTGATTGCATTGTATACTTCATATTCAATAGATATAAAGTTAAAGAATTTTAAAGAAATTTTATAAATCAGCCAGCTATGCTAAACATGGAAACTACTAATATATTCATATAATTCAAATTGACAGATGTCAGTATCAATACAAAGTAAATTAATGTGGCAGAGATGAGGATGTTGAAGTAAATGTTGGGGAAAACACGGAAAGATAAAGAAATAACTCTAGTGTTACAAGTTTGTAGAAAGATACAAGCGAGATGATTACATTGGTTTGAAAATGTCATGAGGAGAAATGAAGAATATATTGGATGAAGAATGAATAGCTTAGTAATAGAAGGTTAAAGAAACAGGGGACGACCAAAGATGGAAGGACTGTATTGCGGAAGACTTGAGAGAAAAGGAACTGAATGAGGACGACACGCAAAACAGAAATGAGTGGAAGAAGAAAATAAAAAATAGCAACCCTAACGAATGGGAAAAGCTAAAGAAAAAGATGTTAGTGTCAAGAGCAATTTGCATAATTTGTTTATGAAATAATTTTACTGGAAATTTAGAATCTTTTGCAAGAAAATTTATGTATGGAATTTGTATATAATATATAGGATCGACGGAAGGTATTGTGCTGGCCACATCAGATTTTTTATATTTATAATAAAACAAAGTTTCACATGAACAGAACTTTACCAATAAAGATTACTAATTATTCAAAATATTAGTGCATTAGGCTAGGTTATGTTGAGATTAACGATAAAAAATATTGTGTTTTTCTTTTAAATCAAGAAAACACTTTTCTTCTATTTTATATCTTTTTCATCACATTAGGCTGTCTCAACTTTATGTTTTTTCTTTCGCATCCTTTTTCTATTTCCATCGTGTTGTGAATCCATCCTGAAAGGAGTAAATCCTTGGCTGTGCAGGGAAATGAGAAGGATATGTTACAGTTTATAGTTGAGTGTTCGATTTCCATCTTATTTGTTTTTCCAGGACTCGGGAATAAACTGTGAAAAACGGGATATTTAAGGAGATTTTTCATCTTGCCGCAAATAAACTCTCGGTTTTATAGACCCTCATAAGATGTTCATAGCTTTCAACAAGAAAAGAACCAGAAAATCTGGTGATTTCCACTGATATATTGTCGTTGTTCGTTATGGGAATTGAACCACGTTTTGCCTGTTAACCTTTAACACTTTTCTGGGGTTCTTCGGGACTCTACAATGTTTTATTTTGTAAATAATGTGGATATCGTTTCAAACAAGTGAAAAAATCTGATGTGGCCAATACAATACCTTCAATCCAAACATAAATTTTCTTGCAAAAGATTCTAAATATCCAGTAAAATTATTTCATAAACAAACTAGGCAAATTACACTTGATACTGACATCTACTTCTTTTTTAGCTTTTTTCATTCGTTAGGGGTTGCTATTTTTTATTTTCTTCTTCCACTCATTTCTGTTTTGCGTATCGTCCTCATTCAGTTCCTTTTCTCTCAAGTCTTCCGCAATACAGTCCTTCCATCTTATCTTTGGTCTTCCTATGTTTCTTCAACCTTCTATTACTAAATATTCATCCAACATATTCTCCATTTCTCCTCATGACATTTTCAAACCAATGTAATCATCTCGCTTGTATCTTTCTACAAACATGTAACACTATTATTTCCTTACCTATATTTCCGTGTCTTCCCCAACATCTATTAATTTACTTTTTATTTATGCTGACATCTGTCAATTTGAATTATATGAATATATTAGTAGTTTCCATGTTTAGCATAGCTGGTTGATTTATAAAATTTAATTTCTTTAAAATTCTTTAACTCTATATCTATTGAATATGAAGTATAAAATGCAATCAAATCGTATAGAGAATATAATTCCTTAGTCACGTGACATGTTTTCCGCCAATCAACATTCAGAATCTCCTTAGCTACGCGTTTATCACAGCGATGATAAAAAACAAAGAAATAAACACCGTATTTATAGTCGTTACTAAGGGATTTGTTTTCTTTATTTATGACATTGACAGTTAATTTTGAGTATAAAAATAAATAATAACAATAATTTAAACAATATGAATATGTATATCAAAAGTTAGGTTAGGTTAGATTGCAAAAATTCATTATATTCTCTCATTAAATATAAGCTCGTGATATGACTAATAA
Organism: Harpalus rufipes; assembly: GCA_951394225.1. Taxonomy (NCBI): domain Eukaryota; kingdom Metazoa; phylum Arthropoda; class Insecta; order Coleoptera; family Carabidae; genus Harpalus; species Harpalus rufipes. The sequence goes on along the minus strand of OX596285.1, from coordinate 1,584,564 downwards.
TCGAAGATATTGCTCGTGAAACAGAAGCAGCACATTTCAACTCGTCCTTCGGACTCGTGAAATCTGCAGCTCGGTTTCACTCGAGAATATCATCGATGATAATCATATCACTTGTTATATTACGTATGAGAATAATATATTCTTTAGGATATAATAACGTTAAATGTCAATAAATCATATTGAACTGTTAATTCTTCAAATGAGGCTACTTTAATTTCACCAATTATAACCAAAATCTAATCAATTGTTCTTGTGGATATAAACTTAAGAAATACGAAAAAAATATAATTTTTGGAATCGTGTTATTGAAGCTATGCGATCCGAAATTTTCGTCACACACACACAGGCACACAGAGTTAAAGAATTATAAAGATATTTCATAAATCAGTCAGCTAAGCTAACCATGGAAACAGCTAATATATTCAGATAATTGACAGATGTTAGTATCTATGAATGTGGCAGAGAAATTATAAACCCGGCATTGTATAAAACTAAATAATAAACAATCATTGCAAATAAATATTCAACATTATTCGTTTCTTAAACATGTCGTAGGATCTCCATTTTACAGTCGTATTATCCTGAATATCCTTGCTGTTGTTCCCAAGGGACATCTTGAGCCCCGCTTTGTCCCTGTCCCCAGGAGCTAGGACTCACATGTCTGGAGAACAGTTAGCGTCAGGGCTGATTTACAGGCAAATGGAGACTCCAGATTTTACGCTAGTTTTATTTCTTTCCAGAAGCGACATTACTCTTTTGGAAACATTCTTTACCTCTAGACAATACAATGTATTCTGTTCCGTACCATGTTATTTTTAACAGGCTGTTAAAATTAGTAGCCAATAGAAACAAATTAATGATGGAAAACTTATTTATTCAGGATATAGGAAACCAACGCACACAAATAAATATCTTCATGAGACCTCTAACCACCAGCCAGCCCAAAAAGCCTCTACTATTAAAACATTATATCAGAGAGCTTCTATTTTATATCATCCCAGTAACTTTCCTTGAATAATGGTAACAGCAAAGCGCAAATAAGAAGAGCACTAAAGACGAATAATAAATCTTTACCTGTTCCTCAAGTTGTTACTAATAGAAAATTATTTGCTACTTTACCTTTCATTGCCAATGTAACAGATAAAATCAATTTGACGTACAGACGTCATATAAATCTAGTTTAAAAATCCGTGATCTTCTTGGCAATGTTAAAGATATAGTTCCTCTACATTGTTCTAGCATTTATAAGATTCCTTGCCAGTGTGGTAAAGTATACAGTGATCAAACGGATAGAACTGTAGCAAGAAGATTAAAACAACACGAACGACATATAAGATTAAATCAACCGGATAATTCTGTTGCTAAACATTCAAGAATTACATGGAATTGATTTCAAAACTATGAAGATTTTAGCAAGAGAAAATAACTAATTAGAGAAGCCATATAAATCAAGAAATCTTCTAATAACGTTAATTTAAATACAGGGTTTGATCTTAATTAATATTTAATCTACACTACCCACATTTTGTAAACATGTTGTCTTGACTACATGTATTTTGTTTTGTTTTTTTATCTGATGAAGATAACACTTCGCTGTCAAAACGTCGTATAAATAATATAAAAATCTGTTGTGGCTAGCACAATACCTCACGCCATTTTTATTTTATGTTGCGTAGGGTGCGAGCAGTTATGTGACTTTGTTAGCCTTGGCAAGCAAATATGGAGATTTTTGACCCTGACATTTTGCATTTATCTGTCAATTACAAACATTTAAATATCTCAACTGTTTTTTGGACAACGAGATTTATTACAACAGATTATTCTATATTATTATATACTCTCTCCAAACCTATACGAGATATAATAAAAAAATTAAACGTGTCAGATTGAGATTTTTTTTTATATTACCAAAAATTAAATAAAATTCAAAAAATAATATTTGTTGTCCAATTGTTACCAAAACCTTTTCAGATCTTCCCATGAATTCCGATTCCGATTGGGAAATACGTAGTTAAATAAATATAAAGCCTTATAGTTTTTGAGTAATCGTCCTTCCAACGTCCCACGCACATATACACACACATACATCCACACAGACATCATCGTAAAAATGTTAAAATCGGATTGTAGGAACCTTAAAACGGGCTTAATCATTAAAATCTGGATATGCGAGTTTTAGCATGAATCCAATACCCCTCTTAGCGAGAGGTAAAAAATTATAAAACTAATCCCAATTATTGTTTCATTTTATTATATTTTATTGTCATTAGACGTAAATCATAGAACACATTTATGTAATAAAAATTACATGTAAAATATTTTTAGAATCCTTTGAATTTAAAATTCTGTCATGTAATAATAATTAGACTATGTTGTTGCAAATACATGTATCATTAAATAATATAATATAAAATGAATTTAATATAAAAATAGCCACGAAAACTCGTAATGAAAAGCGTTTTTATACATATAATTCATGTTCAACTTTTCTAATTAAGTAAAACTTTAATATATATCTTCTATAGACCGTAGAAGTTAACTTTTTTCCGCGGGAAATTTTAAAATAGTTTACCTTAGCGAAAATCCAACTCTGCAAATTTTAATTAATGTCTGGTAATAGAAAATGATAATTAACTTTAAAATTTTATTCACCACCAGAAACGCAAAAAGTTTTAATGTAATTTATCGGAAACATTTTATTTTCGAATGAAATATTTATAAACTCTAACATTTTCTACTGAAAACATGTTTATTTAACTACGAATTCTGTCCCACATCAGTTGATCCACCCACTTGAATTTCATTTAAAAATCACGTTAAACTAATTGAAAATAAGGCACGTGGTTCATTTTTACCTTCCGTCACCTTTAAGTAAGGAAGGTACAGTAAAATTGTTGATGTCCGATCAAGGGCACCTGTATCACGAACGAATTAACAAATAGGCATACATTTATCTCTTTCTTTTGCAAAGGCTGTAAGACTGTGTGATAAGGATGGATATAACACGCTTGTCTTTCAAAAATTCATATTGTTTCGATTAAATTAGGACATTCCATTTATAAACGATGCTCGTTGTTGATAATACTTTCGCTGTAACGTAAGTTTATTTATTAATTCAGATACATTACCTGGATTCATAGCCGTACGTATAACGTTATATTCTGTCAGAGTCACTGACACTAACATTGTGTCAGTATCTTATTTTTAACATATTTGATTTTACATTTGCTTATAAACTTACTAGTTGACTTATTTTTGAATTTGGAATGTTTTTCCTGTAATATATATTTTTATAATAATAAAATAACAGTAGTATCTTACGTACCCTCATAAAAACTAAGCATACGACACTACTGAATTTGTCATGATTGGCGGAGCAAAAATCTGAATTCATACAATTCGTAGACGACCTTGATCGGACATCTTTCAAAAATTTTACTGTATGAGTGTGTTTAACGAAAGTTTCGGATCGCATAGCTACCCCGATTCCAAAAATTATATTTTTTTCGTATTCCTCAAGATTTTGGTTATAATTGGTGACATTTAACGTTATTAGAACAAAGAATATATTATACTCTATGCGATTTGATTGTATTTTATACTTCATATTCAATAGATATGGAGTTAAGGAATTATAAAGATATTAAATTTCGTAAATCAGCCTGCTATGTATGTGGCAGAGATAAGGATGTTGAGATAGATGTTGGGGAAGACACGGAATGATACGGTAAGGAATGAAACAATAAGGTAAATAAAGTGTCAGAAGTTTCTTGAAAGATACAAGAGAGACGATTACATTGGTTTGAATATGTCATGAGGAGAGATGAAGAATATATTGGAAGAAGAATGAATAGCTTTATAATAGAAGGTTGAAAAAACAGAGGAAGACCAAAGATAAGATGGAAGGACAGTATTGCGGCAGACTTGAGAGATAATAAAAAAAATGAATGGGAAAAGCTAAAGAAGAAGAAGATGTTAGTGTCAGGTGCAATTTGCATAGTTTATGAAATAATTTTACTGGAAATTTAGAATCTTTTGTAAGAAAATGTATGTATGGATTGACGGAAGGTATTGTGCTGGTCACATCAGATTTTTTTTTTTCAATATGTTCAAAGTAGCTCCCTTCAACAATAATATACATCACCATCCTTCTCTTCCAATCTTCTATTGCAATAATTTCATACATTTAAATTTGTCTTGTAATAATTTGTTAGAAACAAAATTACTATTTGTCTAAATGACATATTATGTTGACTCCATTATCTGACCATCGGAGTGACAATGACGTCACCGGAACATCTGTTACCGGAAGTTGACCACAACATTTCCTGCGACAGAGCGGCCACCTGTTGCCAAAATCCCGGACTTCAATTAAGCCTCAGGAGAACGAGATATTTACATTAAAATAAATAAATAAATCACGAAGTATTACACTTTTCAATTATTCGAGTTTGGGAATTTTCAACTCTATATCTATTGAATATGAAGTATAAAATGCAATCAATCGTAAATCTTCAAATGAGGCTACTTCCGGTTCACCAATTACAACCAAAATCTAATCAGTTGTTCTTCTGGATGTAAACTTGAGGAATACAAAAAAAATATAATTTTTGGAATCGTGGTATTGAAGTTATGCGATGCGAAACTTTCGTCACAAACACACACACACACACAAACGACACACAGACACACACACAGACATACACAGACACATACACATACATACATACAGACATCATCGTAAAAATGGTAAAATCGTATTATAGGGACCCTAAAACATGCTTATTCACTAAAAACTCATCATTGAATTTTTTGACCAAAGACAATAGCTTCCTTACCTAAAGGTGATGGAAGGTAAAATTACTGTAGCTATTTTCTCTTATCTCTTCCCACGGCTAAAAATAAAATTGAAAAGACGTTTTACTAATTCAGCAGATGTGATAAAAAATGCGAAGAGGCAGCTGAAGGCACTTTCAGAAAAAGGGTTTCCAGGAGGGTTTTGAACAGTTGTACAATAGATGGGACAAATGTATAAATACAAAAAAGGGCGTACTTGAAAGGAAATTCATGTAAAAATGTATCTCTTTTCAATAAAAAATTATTGACCGTTTCGGGGAATATTTTGACGCTAACACGTATGTGTTATTATTTTCTTGATATGAAATAGGATGTGACAAAATAATCCTTTTCTATTACTAACAGTGTCTTATAAGATTATTATCTTATAACAAAAATTGATGGAATTAAGACATCTTCTAGATTCTGGAATGAAATGAATTTGATCTTAATCCATTTCATACTACCGATGATTAAATTGTAATTCTTATATATAAAGATATTGAGTTCCAATGATGCACTCTCAAATGGGTACAAGAAATATATGTTTATGTGCCAGCACAATACCTCCCGTCAATCCTGTGTTTTATGAATAAATTTGCAAAAGATTCTAAATTTCCAGTAAAATTATTTCATGAACAAACTATACACATCTTCTTCAGCTTTTCCCGTTCGTTAGGGGTCGCTATTTTTTATTTTCTTCTTCCACTCATTTCTGTTTTGCGTGTCGTTCTCATTTTCTCCCAAGTCTTCCGCAATACTGTCCTTCCATCTTATCTTTGGTCTTACTATATTTCTTCAACCTTCTATTCTTCTTACAATATATTCTCCATCTCTCCTCATGACATGTTCGAACCAATGTAATCGTCTCTCTTGTATCTTTCAAGAAACTTCTTACACTGGAGTTATTTCACTTATTCTGCACATCCGCATCTCTGCTACATTCGTTTACTTTTCATTAATATTGACATCTGTCAATTTGAATTATATGAATATATTAGCAGTTTCCATGGTTAGCATAGCTGGCTGATTTATAAAATTTAATATATTTATAATTCTTTAACTCTATATCTATTAAATATGAAGTATAAAATGCAATCACATCGTATAGAGAACAATATATTCTTTAAGTTATAATAACGTTAAATGTTAATAAATTATATTTAACTGTTTTCTCAAGAAAAACTGTTGAAATTGGATGCAAACTTGAGGATTTTTTGGAATCGTGGTATTGAAGTTATGTGATCCGACACACACACAGACACACATACATACAGACATCATCGTAAAAATGGTAAATCGTATTATATCCTAATTCACTAAAAATCATCATTGAATTTTTTCACCGTACCTAAAGGTGACGGAAGGTAAAAATATTACTCCTTAAAAATAATTGCTCAAAAATCTTATTTCTGGCTGAATTAATCTTGTACTAAAATTTCTGTAATGATGTATTTGTATCAAGCAGGGAAAAATTTAAATAAATTATGGATAAAATTCAAAGATTAAACTTTTCCAAATAAAAATTTAACTACATATTTATGTAAATCTAATCTAATTGTTCAAAAGTTTCAAATTCTTCAAAAGTTTTTTATAAAAGTTTTAACGTTCTTGTAATGATATCATTAAAAGTTAATAAAAAACAAACGTTAACTTTATGATGAGTAATCTAGTTTTAAACAACATGTAATATATCAAAATTTTGCTGGCAACCTGCAAAAGGGAAGTTTCAGACATTTGTACACGTAAACATGAAAAGTTTTATAGTTTTAATGAAAATTTTGTCAATAAACAGATAGGTAAACTCTCAGAACTTGGACAGTTGCGTTAATAGATATTAAGCATTACTGACATAACCTGTCAAATACAGGATGTTTATTAAACATAGGGCAAAAATTGAAGGGATTATTCCCTGGACCATGCTAAGATTATTTTTGAAAAGCCGCTTTGTTTCGAAGATACACGGCGAAAAAAAATTTCGACAAAACCATTTTTGATATATTTTAAATATCTAGTAACGGCAGGCAAGTTATGTGTCAAATTTGTTGAGACGTTTGGCTGTTTGACGTGTATTTTCTGTCTATAATACTTAAACTTTTGTTAGTCCTCTTATCATGAATAGCTATACGAAGAAAACTGTTATGGGCTTCAAGTAAAGTATCACTTCCGGTTTATCAATTTCAGTCAAAATATAATATGTTGTTCCCCTTGATATAAAAGTCTTAAATACTAAAATTGAAAATTTTTAGATTATATTTTAATATAGTTCGTGAAAAGCTGTTATGAACTTCAAGTAAAGTATCACTTCCGGTTTGTCAATTTCAGTTAAAATCTAATATATTGTTCCCCTTGAAATAAAAGTCCTAAATACTAAAATTGAAAATTTTTAGATTATATTTTAATACAGTTCTTCTTGAAAAACTGTTACGGGCTTCAAGTAAAGTACCACTTCCGGTTTGTCAATTTCAGTCAAAATGTAATATGTTGTTCTCCTTGATATAAAAGTCCTAAATACTAAAATTGAAATTTTTTAGATTATATTTTATTACAGTTCTTCATGAAAAACTGTTATGGGCTTCAAGTAAAGTATCACTTCCGATTTGTCAATTTCAGTCAAAATATAATATGTTGTTTCCCCTGATATAAAAGTCCTAAATACTAAAATAGAAAAAAAAATAGATTATATTTTAATACAGTTCTTCATGAAAAACTGTTACGGGCTTCAAGTAAAGTACCATTTCCGGTTTGTCAATTTCAATCAAAATATAATATGTTGTTCCCTTTGATATAAAAATCCTAAATACTAAAATTGAAAATTTTTAGATTATATTTTAATACAGTTCTTCATGAAAAACTGTTACGGGCTTTAAGTAAAGTACCACTTCCGGTTTGTCAATTTCAGTTAAAATCTAATATATTGTTCCCCTTGATATAAAAATTCTAAATACTAAAATTGAAAATTTTTAGATTATATTTTAATACAGTTCTTCATGAAAAACTGTTACGGGCTTCAAATAAAGTACCATTTCCGGTTTGTCAATTTCATTCAAAATATAATATGTTGTTCCTTTTGATATAAAAATCCTAAATACTAAAATTGAAATTTTTTAGATTATATTTTAATACAGTTCTTCATGAAAAACTGTTACGGGCTTTAAGTAAAGTACCACTTCCGGTTTGTCAATTTCAGTCAAAATATAATATGTTTTTCCCTTTGATATAAAAATCCTAAATACTAAAATTGAAAATTTTTAGATTATATTTTAATACAGTTCTTCATGAAAAACTGTTACGGGCTTTAAGTAAAGTACCATTTCCGGTTTGCCAATTTCAGTCAAAATATAATATGTTGTTCCATTTGGTTAATCTTTTTGTGTTTATATTTGAAAAAAATATATAGATGTCTTTTGCCGTTCCCGAAATATTAATTTTTTATAGTTTTCCTACAAAAATACACTATATCCCTGACTACAATTATTTGACACCGAGATATGCTGCGGACTTAACACTATGTTTCCCAACAAAAATTACAGTAAAAAGAAGAGTCCATTAAAATGAAAAAGTTATATATTTCGCTCTCTGTCTTACAAAAAATAAATATTTGCGAGTAAGTGTACAATCCTGTTTGTTGTTATTCTATGACATGTTGTCTCTGTCTTACAATGTATAGGATAAATATGTTGTAAGACAGAGATAACATGTCATAGAATAACAACGAACCGGATTGTACACTTACTCGCAAATATTTATTTTTTGTAAGACAGAAAGCGAAATATATAACTATTTCATTTCAATGGACTCTTCTTTTTACTGTAATTTTTGTTAGGAAACATAGTGTTAAGTCCGCAGCATATCTCGGTGACAAGTAATTGTAGTCCGGGATATAGTGTATTTTTGTAGAAAAACTATAAAAAAATAATATTTCGGAAAATTGACAAACCAGAAGTGATACTTTACTTGAAGCCCATAACAGTTTTTCATCAAGAACTATATTAAAATATAGTCTAAAAATTTTCAATTTTAGTATTTAGGACTTTTATATCAAGGAGAACAACATATTGTATTTTGACTAAAATTGACAAACCGGAAGTGGTACTTTACTTGAAACCCGTAACAGTTTTTCATGAAGAACTGTATTAAAATATAATCTAAAAATTTTCAATTTTAGTATTTAGGATTTTTATATCAAAGGGAACAACATATTATATTTTGATTGAAATTGACAAACCGGAAATGGTACTTTACTTGAAGCCCGTAACAGTTTTTCATGAAGAACTGTATTAAAATATAATCTATTTTTTTTCTATTTTAGTATTTAGGACTTTTATATCAGGGGGAACAAAATATTATATTTTGACTGAAATTGACAAATCGGAAGTGATACTTTACTTGAAGCCCATAACAGTTTTTAATGAAAAACTATATTAAAATATAATCCAAAACTTTTCAATTTTACTATTTAAGACTTTTATATCAAGGATAATAACATATTAGATTTTGACTAAAATTGATAAACCGGAAGTGATACTTTACTTGAAGCCCATAACAGTTTTTAATGAAAAAATATTTTAAAATATAATCAAAAACTATCCAATTATAGTATTTAAGACTTTTATATCAAGGGGAACAACATATTATATTTTGACTTAACTTGATAAACCGGAAGTGACACTTTACTTGAGGCCCATAACAGTTTTTAATGAAGAACTGTATTAAAATATAATCCAAAACTTTTAAATTTTACTATTTAAGACTTTTATATCAAGGGAAACAACATATTAGATTTTGACTAAAATTGATAAACAGGAAGTGATACTTTACTTGAAACCCATAACAGTTTTTAATGAAGAACTGTATTAAAATATAAACCAAAACTTTTCAATTTTAGTATTTAAGACTTTTATATTAAGGGGAACAACATATTACATTTTGACTAAAATTGATAAACCGAAAGTGATACTTTACTTGAAACCCATAACAGTTTTTAATGAAGAACTATATTAAAATATAAACCAAAACTTTTCAATTTTAGTATTTCAGACTTTTATATTAAGGGGAACAACATATTACATTTTGACTAAAATTGATAAACCGGAAGTGATACTTAACTTGCAGCCCATAACAATTTTTAATGATAAACTGTATTAAAATATAATCCGAAACTTTTCAATTTTACTATTTTAGGCTTTTATATTACCCGGAACCGGAACCGAAGATCGGTTCCATTACTCGGAACCGGAACCGAAAATCGGTTCCACTACCCGGGTATCCGGGTACCCGGATAGTTTCCAAATTTTTTTGGTTCTTGACAGCACTAATACGAACGCCGAGATGACTGACATGCATTTCATTTATGGACTTGCTGATGGCAATTCATTACAAGCTAGGCGGATTCTTGCATCGTAGCTGGAGGTAGTCATTTTCAACAGTACTTGTAGATTAAGAAACTTTACATGTAATTTTTGGTATTAAATGTTGTTATTGTCGAATTTTTTTTTCGCCCTGTATCTTCGAAACAAAGCGGCTTTTCAAAAATCATCAAAGGACAAAATCATCTTAGAATGGGCCCAGGGAAAAAACCCCTTAAAGTTTTGCCCTATGTTTAATAAACAGCCTGTATAGCAAAACCATTGCTCGAAATTTAAAATATAGGCTTTATTTAATTAGCGTACGAAGATGGTAGGATTAACCCCAAACCCTTGACTGTATTTCGGAAGACTTGAGAGAAAAGGAACTGAATGAGAACGACACGTAAAACAGAAATGAGTCGAAGAAGAAAATAAAAAATAGCGACCCCTAACGAATGGGGAAAGCTAAAGATAGAAGAAGAAGATGTTAGTGTCAAGTGCAATTTGCATAGTTTATGAAATAATTTTACTAGAAATTTAGAATCTCTTGCAAGAAGATTTATGTATGGAATTTATACATAATACACATGATTGACGGAAGATATTGTATTGGCCACATCAGATTTTTTCTTACATGCTTTCTGTGTGGACTGGAGCCCCTTAAAACTAATCCCTTACTGTGGCCACTTTTTCTGAAAATCTGTCACTTTGTCGATATTTTTACGGCTATAAAATTCAATGCATGTACGTTCAGGAATATTTTCAGGATATTTTCAGACAGTTTAACTTAATGACGCATATCCAAATACACTTTCAAAACACTGATAACATTTCAGACTTCCTAAGCTCGTTTCAGGAGTTTTCAGTGTCGTTTCAGGGTATTTAGTATTGATCCTGAAACGAACAAGCTCAATTTTCACACATACCTAATCTGAAAAAGATGTGTACTTTACAGATTGGAAAAATGGTGGCAGCGCTATTCTTAAAAGATTGATTAAATTGCTTATTACACATACATTATTTCTAATTAATAACCACGAAAGTTATTTTAAAAATAGTAGAGACTTTAAGAAATGAAAATGTGTAATATTGTTGTTAAAAAATCTGATGTGGCCAGCACAATACCTTCCGGCAATCCTGTGTATTATGTATAAATTCCATACATTAATTTTCTTACAAAAGATTCTAAATTTCCAGTAAAATTATTTCATAAACACACTATGCATATTGCACTTGACACTGACATCTTCTTCTTCGTCTTCTTCTTTAGCTTTTCTCATTCGTCAGGGGTCGCTATTTTTTTATTTTCTTCTTCCATTCGTTTCTGTTTTGCGGGTTGCTTTTCTTCATCTCTCCTCATGACATGTTCAAACCAATGTAATCATCTATCTTGTATCTTTCTAGAAACTTCTAACACTAGAGTTATGTCCCTTATTCTTTCATTGTTTCCGTATCTTTTCATGTCTTCCCCAACATTTATTTCAACATCCTCATCGCTACTACATTTATTTACTTTTCATTGATACTGACATCTGTCAATTTGAATTATCTGAATATATTAGCAGTTTCCATGGTCAGCATAGCTGGCTGATTTATGAAATATCTTTATAATTCTTTAACTCTATAGCTATTGAATATGAAGTATAAAATGCAATCAAATCGTATAGAAAATAATATATTCTTTAAGTTATAATAACGTCAATAAATGATATTTAATTGCGTTTTTTCAAGAAAAACTGTTAAAATCATTATATGAGGGCACTTTCGGTTGACCAATTATAATCAAAATCTAAACACCTCTTCTTCTGGATGTAAACTTGAGGAATATGAAATAGTTATTTAAGTATTAAGGGCAGTAAGTGCACCTTACCGGTTGAGGATTGTAAGAAGCACTTAATGCCCGCAATGCTTATATTTTTTGCACGTCGTCCCAATAATAACAAATTAAAGTTTAGAATTATTTAAAAATTATTTTGACATTTAAAAAAAATAGTTGTCATTTTTAAGTAAGCTATGATCGTTGTTTTGTTATCGTTAAACCTTTAAAAATTGTACATTTATTTTTTATTTATGTAATTTTCACCGCCTCCAGATCGGTAGGTAGTCACATCACTTACTGATCAGTACCACATCACTTACTGATCAGTAATTTGTAAACAAAACTTACTGCCTTGGAAACCCTATCGGTAAAGTTTTAAAAAAACCTTTTTGGAATTGTGGTATTGAATTAATGCGAGGCTAAACTTTCATCACACACACAGACACACATACATACAGACTTCATCGTAAAAATGGTAGAATTGTATTATATGGACCCTAAAATGTGCTTATTCACTAAAAACTTATTGAATTTTTGGTCCAGAGACAATACATTCCTTACCTAAAGGTGACGGAAGGTAAAAAATATTATTCGAATTCGGGCTGTCAGGAAAATAAAAATATTAATTGCAGTAATTAATTTAAAAGGCTTGTAATCTTTAAAAATGAATCTGCAATCAACAGTTTGTATTTAGTAAATCAGTTTTCTTAAATGGGGCTAAAATTAATTAATTATTTTCAAGAAAACCTTATAAATCAAAGAAAATTTCCCGAAGATATTATCTGTAATATTTAATAAGGGTATTATGAAATAGTATTTGGAAAGATGCTTTGTTGCAATTAAGATAAAAGGGAGTAGCTACAGGACCGGACAAACTACTACTACTATTATCTTAAAATTCAAATATCAAAATTTAAGTTTTTTATTAAAGCCAATATTACAGAAAAATATTCTAATATTAAGTTGTACGAGAAGAACATTTTTCAGATATGGAAATCCTGAAAAATATTCAGTAATAAAAATTGGAAAGACAAAATACAATTTCTGTTTTATTATCCACTTATTTTACATGGAATACGAAATAGAAATCTTAGTAAATGTCGGGAAAATTCAAAAGAAAATTGCTTTATGTAAAAAAGAAATAGGCCACTTGACCCAGTGCACTACGTAGCAGCTTGTGGTTTTGATATATTATATAGAAACCCAACCTAAAAATACAATAATTTTCCACGCACGATACAAGTGCATAAAGCTAGTCTTTAGTCACGACTGAATCGAATTTAAAACCGTGGTAGAATTGCTCCATTAGTTCAGTTATTTAACTAAAAGAAATATTAATACAATGTTTATTTATTAAATAAAATTAAATGGATATAATTTATCAAAATAAACAAAAGATTACCACGCATCATGACCACATAATTATAAATAAATAGAATAGTGTTTTTCCTCTATTGTTTAATTAATAAAATTCTACAAAAAACAATGAAATACAATTGTTTATATTCGTTGAAGAAAACAAATGAATACTTTATATACAACATTAAAATATATAAACAATAGAATAAGAATATTACTATTGGTTTTAAATGTTTGGTGGCAGCGCAGTTCATAGACAATTTTCATTAGATGATATATAGTTAGTCTATAAATTTGTATTATAAATAAAATTAATTTTCAGGCGCATCCACCATAATGTATTTGTTGTTTAAAAAATGGTGGATGGATTTTTAAAATATGTATACATTGGATATTTTATCAATCTGTTCTTTTGTAATAACTCGATTATTTTAAATATTATGGTTAAAAACTAACTGAAATATGAACCGCCATTTTTTTGCCTTTTCAACGATGTAGGCGTTTAACATGGGAAATCAGTTTTTCCAGTCTCCCCTAATTATTTTAGACAAAAAGTTTCAAATAGATGTTGTAAAGCAAAAATTCCTAAATAAATATATTTTATATCTGTAGATAATATAAATCAAAATATAGTATTGTCTTTGGTCAAAAAAATCAATAGCGAGTTTTTGATGGATAAGCACGTTTTGGGGTCCCTACAATATGATTTTACTATTTTTACGATGGTGGCTGTATGTATGTATGTGTGCGTGTGTGTGTGTGTGTGTGTATGTAGCAATTGTTACCCTCATTAGCAACTTTTAACTTCTTGAAAAAAACAGTTAAATATCATTTATTGACATTTAATGTTATTATAAATTAAAGAATGTATTATTCTCTATACGATATGATTGAATTTTATACTTCATATTCAATAGTTATAGAGTTAAAGAATTATAAAAATATTAAATTTCATAAATCAGTCAGCTATGCCAAAATGATTTTTTTTATTGATTCGGATGAAAATTTTTTGCTTTACATCCATTTGAAACTCTTTGTCTAAATTAGGGGGGGGGGCAAGGTGCACGGAAAAACTGATTTCCCATGTTAAAAGCCTATGAAACAATTTTTACTCAAATATGCTAGGTGGCTATGTGAAATAAGTTAATAATAAGTAATAATATATAAGTAACAAACAAATATATACTTTGTTGATATTAACATTGTTACATTTTGTTTATTTTCACATACCCACCTATAATAATTGAATAAAAAGAATACATTGTTGAAAAGAGAAAAAAATGCGGTTTATATTTTAGTAAAATAATTATAGGTTTATATTTAAAAAATAAAAATTGATAGTCGTATCTTATAAACCTGACTTTATAAAAAATATCTGCATATGTATTAAAATAGTATATTTAAAACAATAAAACTTTTATATGAGCTATTTTTATATATTATTTATAATAAAAAAATTAAAGGAGAGCCGTTTTCTCAGACTCACCCTATATATATTTTTAAAATTCGTATTATAAGAAATAATATTTATCGCGCATCAAATAACACAATATTGCAAATTTTAATTACAATTTACATTATATACGTTCGGGCCTATTTACATATCTCTATTTGATTTTTATCATGAAAGTAAACGCGACGCGTTTGACAGAAATTTAAATAAATATTTGAAAATATGCTGTATAATATTATATTTATTTTCTGTTGAAAGAATAATAAAATAGGGTGTTTCATAACTTCGAGTACAAAATTTTAAGGCATACCTATACAGTACTAACCAAAATGAGTTAAAAAGTCATACCCTGCATGACTACAACATCGGAACAAAGAACTTTAACATGTAACATCATATTTTCATAATTTCCTGCTTCCCTAATTATTTTAAGTAAAAAAGCTTCAAATAAAAGTTGTAGAGCTTCAAATTTTACATCTGAATCAATAAGCAAAATTTTATATGCTTTATAACGACAGAGATTAGGTATGAAAATGTCGAAAAAAAATATTCTTGCTAGTATTAAAGATACAAATAAATATTTTATTATATCTTTTATATATTTAGAGATAAAGAATTATAAGGTATATAATAATCTGTTGCAATAAATCTCACAGCCCAAATAATGTCTAATTGACAAATTAAAATGTAACTGACATAAATATCAGTGTCAAAATCCAGAGACATTACTGAAGATTTTACTGTCAATCTCGACAACGAATTGGAAACATTTCGAAAAATTAGAAGAGGACAAAATTTCTTCATAGAATGAATTTAAAATAAAAACATCTAAATATAAAGAATAGATATAAGTAGAATTTTTGGTGTACAGTGTAGGTGTACAAGAAATGTTAAATACAATAGGGCGCGAGCAGTCATGTGACTAATAATATAGAAATTATACCCAAAAAGTTTGTAGTCGTTGTTGTAAAACACCCAGCATATTATGGTCTGGTTATCCTAGTAATCTACATTGTATTGAGTGATTTTATAGAACTAGTGTGGAAAGTAAAATTTTCACAACTACTGCAGTAAAGTGTTATTTAATCATACATACGGAAAATTGTTATTTTTTCAATATATTATGTAAAAATATATTACACGAGCCCAACCTCAAATATATTCGTACCCTCTGAAAAAAATATATATTAACAGCAAGAAGAAATAAATTTTTAGATTACAATAGTTAAGACTATATTTGGGCATTTTTTTATTTTATGTATTATTAAAGTGTACTGGATTTAAATATGTTATTACCTAAATTTATCATTTTAACAATAATCTACGGGCAAATATATGACAACAGAGACGTGCTAATTTTTTTAGTTCCAACAGTAAATAATACAATATTTATGTTAGTATTATTTATAAAACTGAAGGTAAAGGAAACTGACAATATATTCAATTAATTGCTATATTAAATTTTATTTTTTTAGTAAAATTATTTGCAAAGTGATATTTGTTTATTAAAGTACCACCTACATATTAAAAACAAGAATAAATAAACTTCTGGATGATTATTGCTCCAATTCAACAAATTTTGATATGGTATATTAATAAAAAGTATAGAACTTGAATACATTATAATAAAATTTCTTAAGTTTAATAATAATTTATTTGCAAATAAACCATTGTCTGCATGTGACAAATGTTTTCGTTTTAATAATTCGCAAATAATTTATAAGTAATAACATTTAAAATGGGTGTATTGTCAATTACCTTTACCCTCAGTTTTATAGATAATACTAACATAAATATTGTATTATTTATTGTTGGAGCAAAAATTTTTGGGACTTGTCTTTTGTTATATATTTGCCCGTAGATTATTGTTTAAATGAGAAATTTAGTTAATAACATTGTATTTAAATCCAGTACACTTTATTAATACATAAAATAAAAATGTCCAAATATAGTCTTAACTATTGTAATCTAGAAATTTATTTTTTATTGCTGTTAATATATTTATTTCAGAGGGTACGAATACATTTGGAGCTGGACTTGTAAATTTTATTAAAATATTATTATTTTTTTAAATATTTCTTCATATTTTTCATACATTAATATAATATATATTAACATACATCGATAGACATAAAAAAATACATATAATAAACAATACAAGCACATATACAATAATTATAGTTATTCTAACTAAGACAAAAATATAAACAGTGCAACAAAATAAAACTAACTGAAATTTTATTTAAAAAAACAGAACACTATCATTACCGGTAAAACAATTGCAGAAAGACAATCACACACTTGACGTTGGCTGTCAAGTTAAACTAACTCGTCTAGTCAGTTAGTTATCTAACTAAAACGACAGAAGCGAGAAAAAATAACTCAGGTCCTAACTTTAAATTTAGAGAATTTTATTCATTTTTAGAGTTCCCCGCACTTCGATTACGAGACGAATTTTGCCGATGGTAAGCGATCAAATAAGTGGTAAGTAACACGACGACGACCACGGGTAAACTGACAGACGCCGAGCGTCGGGACGACCGGCGATTGTTCGCGCATGGAAACCAACGCACACTGCGATGAGAGAGACGAGAGATTGAATTTTAGGAGGGGGTTTCTAAGGGAAAATGGGTAGGTGTGATTTAATTACATAGAATCAAAAAAAAATCTGATGCGCCAGCACGGTACCTCCCGCTAATATATGAAGGACTTAAATAAATACTATATAAGAAGATATATATCTCTTTTCATTGTCATATCTCTTACTTTCCGTCACCTTTAGGTAAGGAAGGTATTGTCCTTCGTCAAAAAATTCAATGAAGAAATTTTAATAAATAAGCATGTTTTAGGGTCCATATAATACGATTTTACCATTTTTACGATGATGTCTGTATGTATTTGAGTGTCTGTTTCGGATCGCGTAACTTCAATACCACGATTCCAAAAAAAATTTCGTATTCCTCAAATTTACATCCAAAAGAAGAGGTGATTACATTTTGGTTATAATTGGTCAACCGAAAATACCCTCATTTGAAGATTTTAACAGTTTTTCTTGAAAATACACAGTTGAATATATTATTCTCTATACGATTTGATTGCATTTTATTCTTCATATTCAATAGATATAAAGTTAAAGAATTATAAAGATATTAAATTTCATAGCCAGCTATGCTAACCATGAAAATTGCTAATATATTCAGATAATTCAAATTGACAGATGTTAGTATCAATGAAAAATAGATGAATGTGGCGAAGATGTAGATGTTGAGATAGATGTTGGAGAAGAAATTTTCTTGCAAAAGGTTCTAAATTTCATAAACAAACTGTGCAAATTGCACTGGGGTCGCTATTTTTTATTTTCTTGTACCACTCATTTCTGTTTTACGTGTCGTTCTCATTCAGTTCCTTTTCTCTCAAGTCTTCCGCAATACAGTCCTTCCATCTTATCTTTGGTCTTCCTCTGTTTCTTCAACCTTCTATTACTAAGATATTCATTCTTCTTGCAATATATTCTCCATCTTGTCTCATGACATGTTCAAACCAATGTAATCATCTTTCTTGTATCTTTCTAGAAACACTCGAGTTATTTCCCTTATCTATCTCAACATCCTTATCTCTGCCACATTCATTTACGTTTCATTGATATTGCCATCTGTCAATCTGAATTATCTGAATATATTAGCAGTTTCCATGGTTAGCATAGCTGGCTGATTTATGATAATATCTTTATAATTCTTTAACTCTATATCTATGAATATGAAGTATAAAATATATTCTCTTTAAAGCAAGGATATATAAAGAAAACTCTATTTCTACCCAAAATATACCACTCCTGTATCTAAATTTAACAAAATTTACACACTGTACTAAAGATATTTTCGCTCATTAGAAAAATAAACATTTTTAGTATCTCTGATGTAAAACATGTTTCACATATTTAGCCACTTATATTTACATATTTTAACATATAAAAAAACAAAATAAATAAATAAAACAATAATAATAAACATACATTTTACGCTTCAGGAAAACTGTTACTAGGGCAGTCATTTTGAAACAAATGAAATCAAGGACATTTATTATTATTTAAATAAAAATTAATACAAAAAATATGACTGTCAGTACTTATATGAACAAATGATTAATGGTCTTTATGGATTATTTTATACTATGCAAATTGCACTTGACACTAACATCTTCTTCTTCTTCTTTAGCTTCCCCATTCGTTAGGGGTCGCTATTTTTTATTTTCTTCTTCCACTCATTTCTGTTTTACGTGTCCTTTTCATTCAGTTCCTTTTCTCTCAAGTCTTCCGCAATACAGTCCTTCCATCTTATGTTTGGTCTACCTCTGTTTCTTCAACTTTCTATTACTAAATAAAACAATGAACTAAAACAATTGTAACTATTATTATTATTATTTATTTGTCATAATAATGCAGAAAATAATTATTTTATTTCAAGCCATAGTCATGGCTGACTAGCCTCTTTTCGACTAAGTATATAAAAAAGTGCCTGCCATTTTTCTTTTTAATAATGTAACATATGGATTATTTTACATGATTGTAAAGCAAATTTGATGTACTTTTCAAATTTGTAGAAAAATATAGTATGTTTCATTTGAAATTTTAAAGTTGATATTAATTACTAATAAACCGGAAGTGGTATCATGAATGTACATCCGTCATCAAGTAGCTTACATGTTGCTGTATAAATCATGTTATATGAAAGAAATTAATAAATTAATAAATAAGCTGGGTCCGCTAAAATATAACACCCTGTATACCCTTTCAAATGTTTAAAACATTTAATTTTGTATAAAACATTCAACTATTTTTTACTATATACAACACCCAATATAAAAATTTAGTTAATGTAGTAATTATGCCTAAAATAACATTACAATTCAATATGACATCACAATCACCACAATTGATTCATCTATACAAGTAGAAATACCATAAGTTCAGCGTTTTACAACGGATGGCGTTACTAGTACTGACATCCTCTAAATAGAAAGTAAAATGTTTATATTCGTTACAGTTTGAATTTAATAACTGAATTTTTATAAGAAATCATTCGAAAATAGGAAGATATTTTGATAAATATGGATACTACTGTATTTAGAAGTATATTATGTTGAGTTTAAAATAGTTTTAATGTGTATTTTCATTCCAGATTGATCGTTTGAACATGATATTTGAAGAAAAACGTCTAGAAAGTTATAAAAAGTGGCCTTTTACAGACAAAGAAGTTTGTAATATTAAAAAAGTAAGTTAAATACATCAATTTATACAATAATTCAACACTTAATACACTTTAAATATATATTCTCCATACATAGTTAGGTTATGTTATATTTTTCGTATAAGATTCTGCATAAATTCAACAATTATTGTAACATAAACATCAAAAAAACAATTTTTGTGATTACAGCTTGCAGAAGCCGGTTTCTTCTGGGTAGGAACCGTAAAAGAACCCGATGCAGCACAATGTTTTGTTTGTAACAAATCGTTAGATGGTTGGGAATCTTCCGATGATCCTTGGGTAGAACACAAAAAACATTCTCCAAACTGCCTTTTTGTTACATTTGGTAAAAAAGAAAATGATTTGACTCTTGAACAATTCCATGAAGTTTGGCGAACGATGGCTAAAAATTTAGTCAATATTTCTGTCGCCGAAGGCAAGAAGAAAATCAAGGAACAGGCGGATATTATAAGAGATGAATTACTTAGATTTATTAAGAGTAATAAAGAAAAATAATTTTTTGTATTTTTATATGTATTTTGAAAAAAATATGGTTGAAATGTATTACTGTATGATTTTTGTGTATTAAAGATTTTATACTTATATTTGAAAATATAGTTTCCATACCCAGAAATACAATTATTTACGTTTGACCTTCAAATTACAACAATCAATTTTTTTTATTATTAATTATATAGATGTGGTGTCTATTTGTGTTACCAACCCCAGAACCAGAAGCCCTGGGGGGGAATCAACATTCAAAACGTGATAACAAGTTTTCAATCTAGTAGCGTTTGGAAATACTTCCTGATCTTTCCATAGATGTCGCTAGTAGTACAGATTTCACAGTAATTTTCAAACTTTAATATCAACATATGTTTCAGAACTGCTGTAAATTTCCCACAATTGAAATTCTTTGACATTTAAAACTGTATATATATACAGGTTGTTATATTTTAGTGGACCCAGCAAATATCTCGCTTATTTATTAAGTTAGTAATTTCTTTCATATAACATGATTTATACAACAACATGTAAGATACTTGATGACGGATGTACATTCCTGATACCACTTCCGGTTTATTAGTAATTAATATCAACTTTGAAATTTCAAATGGAACATACTATATTTTTGTAACATATGGATTATTGTACATGATTGTAAAGCAAATTTGATGTACTTTTCAAATTTGTAAAAAAATATAGTATGTTCCATTTGAAATTTCAAAGTTGATATTAATTACTAACAAACCGGAAGTGGTATCATGAATTTACATCCGTCATCAAGTAGCTTACATGTTGCTGTATAAATCATGTTATATGAAAGAAATTACTAAATTAATAAATAAGCGAGATATTTGCTGGGTCCATTAAAATTCAAAACTTCTCAAATTAGGTATTTAAAATTCGTGTACAACACATTAGATTTTGACTAGATATAATAATATACATTGTGTATAAATAGTTTATCATCCATCCATTATTTAATAATTATTGAACAATCATTCTAAGATAATCATTATTTATCTCAAAAAAGATAAAAACATTATAAAGTGATTTATTTATATCATTAGTCTAATAGTTCATCTTATGACTTAATAACGCAAATATGTTGAAAATTACTTTAGTATTATTACTGTGTTTCTCATCAGGTACTTATTTAAAGAAATATATATACTATTTAATTGTTTTTTTATTTTTTTTAAGCCTTTGCATTAAAAGGGGTACGATTACTGCATTCCGATAAATATATAAAAGCATTGGCTCAACAATTTGTGTATGAATTAGAAGATTATGGAGTTTGTAATACAAAACTGCCTGATATGTTTCAAAATATATCGTAAGTAAATAAAAAAAATCTGATGTGACCAACACAGTACCTCCCGCCATTTACCTATGTATATAATTTTTATATTACTTTATAAATTTATCCATACAATATATAGAAAAAGTATTAAAGCAAACTTGTAGAAAATGGAATAATCTTTAATTTTTATAATAACAAATTGAGAAAAAAATACATTAAAAAGTATTTTTTGAAGAAAAACTATCTTGAGCTTCAAGTAAACAACCATTTCCGGTTATCTGATTGCCACCAAAATCTAATCAGTTAAGTGCTTCTTACCGGTACCGGATGTAATGGAGATCTCGACTTAGTTTCGATCTCCTAACTAATCCTCAACCGGTAAGGTACACTTACTGCCCTTAATACTTAAATAACTATTATTTACGAACCAATTCTAATTTTGCAGCATCGTAGACTATTTTGGAATGAGTGTTATTGGTACAGTTGATTATACTAATGGATTCATGAGCAGTTTTCAAGAAGTTGGAATAAAAACTTATGTTCAAGAAGCAATAATCAATGAAGCAGAAAATTCAGCGTACATGTTTGTTGATCTAATATTTTCATCCTTGATGCTATTTTACGACTACCATGCTTCTTTGACTGAAGGAAAATTTACGGGAACGGTTGCTATACCCAAAAAAAATATTGAAATCAAATTACAAGTAAGTAAAATAAATAAAATAGCGATACACAAGGGCCGTCCAAAAAGATACATAAACTACCAAAAATTTCATGAAATTCTCGTTCTTGTTTTGCTTGCTGCAAGAATTAGAACGAGAGGGCGGTCACAAGAAGACAAGACATTCACATACAATGTGTTTCGAAGTGTCTTCGTTCTCTTGACTCATAAGTGAAGGCACTTAGTGCCTTTAAAGCAGCCTGGCTGTCTGACAATATGTTGATTGTTGCTCCTTTGAGATCTCTGCTTGAAATATGGTGAGACTGGTGCCCGTGGATTCCTTCAATCTGGACCAAATATACCCACTCCAGTTTCTCCTGACTCTAGTTTTGAACCATCCGTAAACCAGGACAAAGAATCCCTTGGGAAGTGTGGCCCTCCTACTGTCCACTGAAGGCGATCACCAATGATTATCTTATTTTTTGGCTGGCCTTTAAATTACTCAATTATTTTTTAATCCATGATGAATTATTGTTATTGTTTTATATTATAGTTGACAAAATATTACAAGACTGAAGCTCAAACTTATAAATTAGAAATCAAAGGAACTTCTCCAGGTTATCTTGTCACAGTATGGGATTATATTCCTTCTAATAAATATACTGAAGTTATCAATAAAAATGTAAGTATAATTCGTAACAATTGCTAACATCCTACAAAAATCTTGGATTTGTAATAAGAAATTGTCTTTCTGTAAAACAACTACACTCAAAAGCTTGTATTATGCATTTGTCCGCTCTAAGCTAGAATATTGTCTACAAGTCTGGAATCCATCATAAATATATATCTAAGATTGAGTCTGTCCAGCATAAATTCATCTAATATTGTTATTTTAAAATACATGGACAATATCCTATCTTTACCCATGAGTATTCTGTTTTATTGCCTGAAGTTGGTGTCATTAAGTAGCAGAAGAAATTTACAATTATCTCTCTACTTATACAAATTAATTAATAATTGTATTGATGACCCATGTAGTCTTGAGCTAATACCATTTCACGTTCCACGCGTCACTTCAAGAAATAAAGTACCATTTCTTTGTGAGCTAGGACTAATTATGAATTGAAATCTCCAATAAGACAACTATGTGTAGCATATAATATCATGTACTATTGATATTGACATATTTGGCGACTCCTTATCTAAATTTAAGAATATATTAACAAAATATTTTTGTAATAAGTCACTTGTTAAATTTCTTTTATGTACTTATACTGTTCAACTCATTCGTTTCTGTATTTGTATGTCATATGATCGTCCTGTAATTGGGATCTTGAATCCTGTTGGATCGATTGATTAATAAATAAATAATAATATAATATATTGCAGATAATGCTGAGTTTGATGGATGACGAATTCAAGAAAAAAATTGAAGATTTCTGGACGATAATTTTAGGAAAAGCTATTAAAAAGTTGCCATTTCCACAAATGTGTTACAATTGTTAAACAATGTATCGATTGTTATTAATAAACATAAGTTTATGTTTTTACTTATCTTGTTATCATATATTTACATAATATCTTTAAGCAAGTAATTAATATAATTTAAAGTAATTCAAAATTTGCACATCAAGATAAACTTGACAAACGGTTATTGTTTTACTATTAAAATTATTTAAATTAGTCGAGAGAAGTATAAAATTTCGAATTTATGTCATATAAAAGAAAATACAATCATATATGGAACAAAACGTGCATATTTGCTTATAGTTATATCTACATATTTTAAACATTTTTTAAAAATAATTCATTGTATCACGTTTCATAAAATGAATACCACGTATTACATCTTAAAAAGTTCTGTACTTATTTTAATTTTATTGAAAACAGGTAAATATATTTTAATTGATTTGTTAAAAAATCTGATGTGGCCAGCACAATACCTTTTCTTGCAAAAGATTCTAAATTTCCAGTAAAATTATTTCATAAACAAACTATGCAAATTGCACTTGACACTAACATATTTTTCTTTAGCTTTCCCCATTCGTTAGGGTTCATACTTTTTATTTTCTTCTTCCACTCATTTCTGTTTTACGTGTCGTTCTCATTCAGTTCCTTTTCTCTCAAGTCTTCCGCAATACTGTCCTTCCATCTTATCTTTGGTCTTCCTCTGTTTCTTCAACCTTCTATTACTAAGCATTCATCCAATATATTCTTCATTTCTCCTGATGACATTTTCAAACCAATGTAATCATCTCGCTTGTATCTTTCTAGAAATTTGTAACACTAGAGTTATTTTCTTACCGATCTTTCCGTGTCTTCCCCAACATCTATTAATTTACTTTTTATTTATACTGACATCTGTCAATTTGAATTATATGAATATATTTGTAGTTTCCATGTTTAGCATAGCTGGCTGAATTATAAAATTTAATTTCTTTAAAATTCTTTAACTCTATATCTATTGAATATGAAGTATTAAATGAAATCAAATCGTATAGAGAATAATATATTCTTTAAGTTATAAAAACGTTAAATATCAATAAATCAAATTTAACTGTTAAATCTTCAAATAAGGCTACTTCCGGTTCACCAATTATAACCAAAATCTAATCAGTTGTTCTTCTGGATGTAAACTTGAGGAATACGAAAAAAATATAATTTTTGGAATCGCACACACACACACACATACAGACGTCATCGTAAAAATGGTAAAATCGTATTATAGGGGCCCTAAAACATGCTTATTCACTAAAAACTCATCATTGAATTTTTTGACCAAAGACAATACCTCCTTGACATCTATGTACATAATTACTAGGTATCATTCTGACATGGGCCCCCATATCTGCTTGTCAAGGCCAACAAAGTCACATGACTGCTCGCGCCCTATTGTATTTAACATTTCTTGTATACCTACACCCTACACCAAAAATTCTACTTATATCTATTCTTTATATTTTTTAATTTTAAATTCATTCTATGAAGAAATTTTGTCCTACTCTTCTCAAAAAAACTTAACATAGGTCTGATCTTCAATAGTTTCCGAAATATAACGCAGTGAAATGTGAATGTATGAATATATTATTATTTCAGGTTCAGCATATGAAAAATTGCGTCCTAATATATCTTTAGATATATTACGGAATATATCCTTTTTATTTCACAAAGGGTATGTATGATATGTAGTGTATTTATTTTTATAACTCGAGAGAACGACTTAAAACTAATTTACTCTCCAGTCCTACTGTGAATAATTTTACAAAAATATCATATGAAGATGCTTTATCCATTTCGGAAATTTCTGAATTTGATTCATATAAAGAAACTGTTTTTTATTTCCATGGATGGACAGAGAAACCATCAGAAAATGAAGAAAGTGTCGATACTATAACAAAAGGTAGGCAATAGTTGTAATAAAATAGTTATTTATTATACAAGTACGTAAACTAATTCGCTTGAGAAAGTAACTCAGTTTAAGGATCTTTGAGATTATATTTGACGCAAAACTAACATTTAATGTACACATTGAGACTACCGTAAGACCATCCTACAACAATCTTGGATTTGTAATTAGCAATTGTCTTTCTTTAAAACAACTACACGCAAAAGCTTGTATTATGCATTTGTCCGCTCTAAGCTAGAATATTGTCTACAAGTCTGGAATCCATCATAAATATATATCTAAGATTGAGTCTGTCCAGCATAAATTCATCAAATATTGTTATTTTAAAATACATGGACAATAACTTTACCCATAATTATTCTGTTTTATTGCCTGAAGTGAACTTGGTGCCATTAAGTAGCAGAAGAAATTTACAATTATCTCTCTACTTATACAAATTAATTAATAATTGTATTGATGACCCACGCGTCAAAAAAATACTTTTATTTATCAATCAGTATCATAAAATTAAATGATAAGTTTGCCATGATAAAAAATATTAACCCTGGTTTAAAAATTTAGCGTGTTTATAACCCGTGACTAATGGAACAACCATTTTACAAACTTATAACTAACATCTATACATCAATTTTACGCACTATCGTAGATAAAATTTATTTAATATCTTCATGATTTATTTTAGCATTTCTAGCTAAGAATTCTGTGAATCTGGTCGTCTTAGATTACTCAGCTCTTGTGAAAGGAGATGGATTGATAAATTATTTGGGAGCTATTCAAAATATATCAGAAATAGGTATTAAATATCATTATTTACATTATTTTAAAAGAATTGATATAATACGAGTTTATCAGTTTTCTCAAGAAACATCTTGTATTTATCGATTTATTTATAGGAATATCTTTGGGATATTTTATGAAAAACTATATACCTAATATACAAGCAGTTGAAAAAGTACATCTGATAGGGCATAGTTTAGGAGGTCAAGTGATGTCCAAAACTGCTATTGCTTATGGAAAAGGACAACTTAAATGGCTGACAGGTATGGTTTTATAGAGAGGGATCAGAAATGGCTGAATAATATCTACTTCAACATCCTCATCTCTGCCACATTCTTTTTCTTTTCATTGATACTGACAACTGTCAATTTGAATTAGCTGAATATATAGGGCCGTGCGGTGTTACTTTTTCTATATATTGTATGGATAAATTTATAAAGTAATATAAAAATTATATACATTGGTAAATGGCGGGAGGTACTGTGTTGGTCCCAAATATTGATGAAATATCCTTTGTTTGATTCATTCTTGTAATCAAAATTGTTGTAATCAACAATGTTACAGTTATAACAATAATCAGAAAATTATCGGTTTAGCAGGATATCCATTTTATTTCTTTTTTTATTTCTATTAAATTCATTGTTATTCATTCCTGTAATCAATATTAATGACCTATAACCAGAATATTCATTGTTGTAATCAACAACTTCACAATTACTATTTGGTTTGGTAGGATTATTATTTTACTTAAACTTAATTAGAGCCCTAAAAAATATATAATTTTTGGAATTGTGGAGTTATCCGAAACGATTGGCACACACACACAGCCATCATCGTAAAAATATCGTATTGTAGGGACCCCAAAACGTGCTTATCCATCAAAAACTCGCATTTTTTGACCAAAGACAATATTATATTTTGATCTATATTATCTACAGATACAAAATATATTTCCATTTTTAGCTTTGGATCCTGCAGGTCCTATATTCAACATAATGGTAGATCATCTTTCAAGAGATGATGGTCAATTCCTAGATATCATACATACCGACGGCACAGGATTTGGAGACGGCAGATCTATTGGCCATATTGATTTTTTCCCTAATATGGGTGTAAGAATTCAACCTTATTGCAAAATCAATCAAAATGGTAAGTAAAGAATGAGTTTCTATAATTGATATTACAGATTTCTTTTGCGCAAGTTACTTCTTATTCATTGATTCTGTATAGTTTCTATGGATATTTATTTATTGCGTTGTGAATCAAGTCACAAAAGATGCTATTTTTATGACGTTTGAAGAAAAAGTTTTGTAGAATATTGCAGTCATCAAATGTCTTGGAGGTACTACGCAGAGTCTATTTTAAATGAAACTAGTTTTCTGGCGAAGAAATGTAACTTGAATTTTTATTGCACACGTTATAATATGAACTGGTGCTGTAGAAAAGATGCTGTTATAACTAATATGGGATACGGAGTGAATAAAAAATTAAGAGGAAATTTTTATTTAAAAACAGACATGAAATCACCTTATAGTTTAGGAATAGCAGGATTTTATGTATAAATAATAAGAAATATGTAACAATTAATAAAGATTTATTCATGGGTTCAATTTATTTACACATGTTGTGGCCAGAACAATACCTCTCGCTACTTCCGGTTTTGGTTACATAAGTATAGGGCGCGAGCAGTCATGTATCATTGTTGGCCTTGACAAGCAGATATGGGGGCCCGTGCTAGAATGATAAATAGTAATTATGTATATAGATGTCAAATAACAGAATGTTTCATTCAAAATTTCAAGTGTGAAATTGTCGAGGAAAATAAACCACATGGAATTGGAAAATCACTAAATTTAGAATGAAAAATTATGATATTTGACATCTATGTACATAATTATTAACTATAATTCTGATACGGGCTCCCATATCTGCTTGCCAAGGCCAACAAAGTCACATGACTGCTCGCGCCCTATTGTATTTAACATTTCTTGTATACCTACACTCTACATTAAAAATTCTACTTATATCTATTCGTTATATTTAGATTTTTTAATTTTAAATTCATTCTATGAAGAAATTTTGTCCTACTCTTCTAATTTTTCTAAATATTTCCAAGTCATTGTCGGGATTGACAGTATTTTTGAAGGGTATATATAATACACTTATAATTTTACATATTTAACTATGAATACAATAAGAAATAATATAATGTATGTACTTCCCAGAAATAATCAGTAATTTATCTGTCAGGGGCTGAGAGATTTATTACAACAGATTATTATATACCTTATATTTATTTATCTCTAAATCTATAAAAGATATAATAAAATATTTATATGTATATTTAATACTAGCAAAACAAAAAAAAATCATAAAATATTTAAAAAGTTTAAGAATCTGGTTTTTTTTCAGCTCTTCCCAGTAATGTCCGATTGAGAAATACGTGGTTAAACAAATATTAAGTATAATAGTTTTTGAGAAATCGTCCTTCCAACCTCCCCCCACACACACACATACACACACACACAGACATCACCGTAAAAATATTAATATTAAAATCGGACTGTAAGGACCTTAAAACTTGCTTAATCATTATAATCTGGATATGCAAATTTTAGCATGAATCCAATACCTCTCTTAGCGAGAGATAAAAAGTGTTTGTAACCTTTTTTCTTACGAATATAAATAAATATACTTAGACAAAGAGGGCGAGGTAAATTAACAGAAATTATTTTCTAGTTTAGACTTCACCCTCTAATAATATATCTTTCCCTATATTCTGTAGGTAATGTTTGTACTGGTCATAAAATTCCTCATTTTGAAAGTGTTCCTGATGTTTGTATACACGGTTACCTAAGTTACCTAAATACAAAGTTACCAGGTGTAACGGTGTATTTGTTTACATGGATACAAAATCGATGTGATAGTTTCAAACAGAAGGAAGTAAAGTGTTATAAAATATTGTTAAATGAGTGAAAAAGGTGGAAATAGTGGTTGTTTTCTCTTACAAGGCAAACAGGTATATTAATAAACTATTTACAATAAGTTAATTCTAAATTAAACCATAGGAATAGTGTATTACATAGTATTTAAATATTGAATTCATTGTCGGATTTATTTTTGTCTACCTGGCTACGCCACTAAATTAGTATATATAAGCAAACGACCTTTATTGTATGTAAAACTTCTTGTGAGGATAACATTTTGGTTATTATAACAAATATACATCCTAAAAGTTTTGTATGTTGATAAAAAATGTAATTCGCTTGTTGAAAGAGTAAAATTTTATTCTGTACCGAATTTTAGGTAAATTTCAACAAAAGACACCTTTTTAAAGGTATTAAAAATACCCAAAACTCAATAATGTCACACCGACCCCTTTCAGCTACTCATAAGGTTTGACATACTTCAATTTTATGGAATATTCTTATCTGTCAAGTGGTTTTAGAAGGAGAAAAACGTTATTTTTAACTTAAGACGACCATTATCAGCCGATACAATATTTTGTAATGAACTGTATGAGCAAGATTATGAAAATATGAACAGGGATACATATTGCGAAGCTACAAAAGGTAAATAACGTATGTCCTAAAAGTTTTAACACAATATTCAACATTTTTTTTTTGTAATATAAAATGCATTTACTTAGTTTTGTAATACTTAATAATTATGAACTTAAATTTAAGAAAATGTTTTGATATTATTCGAAAACTAAAATATATAAATAATATTTTTCTATTAACAATATTTTAGATCATAATTCCGAAATTCCCGATCTTCCAAGTTCTAAAATATTACAATCGTTATTATCAGAATCTATTAGCCGTCCATGGGAAAATATAAGTTCTAGACATTTTGAAACAAGTTCTGTTGAATCTACAGATAATTCTGATAAAAATACAAACTCTAAAATAAAAGAAATTAATTCTAAATCTGAATCAAACCCCGGTATTTTAGCGCCAGGTTTGAAAGGTAAACCGCCTTTGCCAGAAAAAAAGAAAAAGACTGATTTGCACCTAGATATCTTCCCTAAAGATAATATAGATAATTTTGATACAGATTTTAAAATTAATCTAGAAAATGATGCGTTTTTAGAAGATCTAGAAGATGCAGGTAAGTAAAATAATACGAGGTCTGGCTATTAAATAACGAGACTGCTTATGAAAAAGAGTTTTATTTTAAAAATTATTTTATAATTAAATGCTCCCCTTCAATGTACTCCCCTTCCCTCGCCACACACCGTTCCATTCGTTTTTTCCATTGGTCAAAGCAATGTTGGAAGTCTTCTTTTGTAAGAGCGTTTAGGAGCGTTTAGCACCTCTTCCATCGACTCGAACCGGGTTCCTTTTAAGGCAGACTTGATCTTCGAAAACAGAAAGAAGTCACAGGGTGCTAAATCAGGCGAGTACGGCGCGTGTTCGAGCACTGGAGTGCCTCTAGCGGCTAAATAACGCTTCACAAACAGCGCGTTATGGACAGGTGCGTTGTCCTGGTGCAAAATCCACGACTTGTTTTTCCACAACTCCGGCCGTTTCTTACGAACTCGTTCTCGCAATGTTGCCAAAACTTTCAAATAGTAAGTTTGGTTTACAGTTTGACCCGCGGGAACCCATTTTGGTCACTGTTTGCGGAGTTGAAACAGAGACAGTCGGAGTTTTTTTTAATTTAACGAGAAATTTCACATTGATCCGTTGCTCGTGTTTTTCGTCACACATTGTTATCGGCACGAGAAAAAAACACGTTCGTTTCTAACCTCTATAGAAAAAATACTACTATAGCGACAAAAACGTGTTTTCGTATCGGAATAGTAGACACTTCCAGCTATCCAACGCTGCATTCATTCCCCCCCTTCCCCTCTAGGACGGCTTTTGAACGCGCAGTCTCGTTATTTAATAGCCAGACCTCGTATTTCAAATCCGTAAATAATGAATTATTTATTAAATTTGGTAGAAAAACTAGATATATTAGACATTGATCTATCTCCAAACGATAACGTATCCAACACTTCTTTTAAAAATTGGCTTCAAGAAAACAAAAATTTAATGCTAGAAACAAAATTACTAGAAAATGAGACTGATTTGAGTCTTCAAACAGTCCACAAACACCAGGAAGAATTGAATGAGAGCATTTTAAACATTGAACCATTATTTTTACAACCATCCACCCTCCCAACCACAAAACCAGAACCAAGAAAACCAAAACCAAAATTCTACCGCACCGAATTCCAACCAAAGATTAAAAAACCACAGAAGGAAGTTAAAAAACCACCAAAAAGCATCTTAAAACAAAAGAAAATACCTCTGAAAGAAAGAAAAAACCAAAAAGAAGACGAAGAACAACAAGAAGACCAATCGTGGATGTCTTCAACAAAACATGAAAGTTTTCTCGAATATTTAAACAAATTAGAAGATTTAGAAGAAAATGAAGAAAGTGCCAGATCTAGACCTTTATCTCAAAGATCTTTTCTGCAGGATATTCCAGAACACGACGAAGAGAAGAATGTTTCTTCGACGTGTGATGAAATTGCATCCATTTTAGAAGTTTTGGAAAAAGAAGACTTAAAAAGTCGTAAGTTGTACCATATTTTTACAATCATAACATTCATTATATGAGGCCAACACACTTGGCCCAACGTTTTTCTAACTTTTCGATTCCCGAAAATGGTTTTCTTTGACGTCCTCAAAATAAGCATTTATTACTTCGATGCCTTCTTCGTTAGATTGTAATACAGGGTGCGGCAGAACCAAATGAGCAGTTTTGAAGAGTTATAAAAAAGAAACCAGGGTATATATAAAAAATGTTTTTATTTTTGAAATCAGTAGGACTTACCATTTTATACTCATTAATTTTTAAAAATAATGTCTTTAAGATGGCGGCCGTTAGCTGCAATACATTGCTGGAGCTGATTTCTGAAGTTTTGAACAGCCCGTTGACACATTTCGCGGGGTATCGCGTTTACTACTTCAACAATCTGCTCCCTTAGCTCTAGCAGGTTTTGGGGGCGACGTTTAAACACTTTCCTTAAGATATCCCCAAAGAAAGAAATCGCATATGCTTAAATCGGGCGACCGCGTAGGCCACCCCACGTCACCTCTCAAAGACACTAGACGTCCAGGAAACATTTCTCTTAAAGCGTTTAGAGAATTTCGGGCTGTGTGGGCTGTAGCCCCATCCTGTTGGAACCAAAAGTCCCCTAATCCCTCTTCTTCAACAACCACTTCCAATCGGGGCTACAGAAAATTTTGCAGCATTAAAACATAACGCCCGGAATTCACGGTCACGGTCTCGCCTCTCTCTTCAAAAAAGTACGGGCCTATAATGCCAAAGTGTTTAAACGTCGTTTTTCTTGAATTGCTGCTTTCAGCTTGTTTAAAAGTGTGGCGTAGTTACAGTTTTTCTTTATCAAGATAATCAATTAGCAGAATGCCAAAAGACTGACCTTTCCTGTCGATTAAACTGACGCTTTCTTCGGGGCCGACTCACCATGTCCAATCCACCCTTCCGACTTAATTTTCGTCTTTGAAGTGTAATAGTGTATCCAAGTTTCATCCATGGTCATGAAACGTCTTTTAAAATCGACCGGATTTTTCTTAAACAACTCCAAATACCCATTATGTAAAATATGAACTAACGTTCATAAGAGATCCCTATGGATTCCTCAATCTTTCATTCGGCGATCTTCCAGAACCATATCATGGACTTTACCCACAATTTCCGGTGTGGTAGCCGATTTTGGGCAACCTGAACGTTGCTCGTCACAGGTGTGTGTTCGGCCACGCTTAAATTCCGAAACGCAGAAATTCACTGTGAAAATCGTGAAGCATCCAACCACGAACTTCGTTTTTATCCATTATCGACAGTTGGCAGTTCTTCTTGAATCAATTTTCACAACTTGACATTTGATTTTGATAATAATCCGACATACGTTTCTCTGTTCGTAGCCTATAACTTCACCCAAATAAATTATCGTTACAATATATTTATTTTGTAGAAAAATCCATTGAAAGTTACAAAGAAATAATAAACACTGAATTATCTGATAATGCCCCAAAACAAACTAATATTAATAGCGATACTGCATCAAGTTCTACGTCTAGTTTGGAATCAGCAAATTACAAGTATTTTTTTTATAATTTCTCATGAAAAACTGTAAAAACTGATTGATAGTTTTTTACATTCTAGTGATTTTTTATCATATTTAGAAGAAGTTGATAAAAATTGTATGAAAACTTTACAAACAGCCAAAGAACGAATCAAAAGTGTTACAAAAGTTACAAACAGCATTTTGAATTTAGATAGTATACCGAAGTATGCACGAATTATAAAAAATGTTTCTTTATAATATAATTATTTTAATGTTTCAAGATTAGAAGACTTAATAAACCTAACACAGGTCGATTTATCTCATCATATAGTCGATTTAAGTCTCAGATTAAAAGAACGAACATCTTCCATATCAACCTTACAATCAGAAATATCAAAATTGCGATCTATGCTGACATCCAAAGCAGATGAATTCGAAAAAATATTAAAAAACAAACTTAAACAATTAAAAGATGAATATGAACCAGCAATAAAACGCCACCAAAAGTTTATAGATCAGCTTATAGCCGATAAAAAAGCTCTTAACAAACAATGTGAAGGCCTAATCAACGAAATGAAAGTACTGGAAGATAGATACAACACTAATATGAATGCTACTGAACAGAGACATAAAATTGAGCTTCAGAAAGCTAAAGATATGCATATGGCGGCCGAAAGGCTTCGGCGAGACAAATGGATTGAAGGAAAAACCCAAAAAATAAAGGTATAGTTGGAAGAAGAAATATTTGGAACTCATTATAGATTCTGCCAATTGGTCGTTATATAGTTTTATAGACTTTGCGGTAATGGTACTCGGAGCATTCAAGATATACTTTTAAATCTGTATTAAAATAATAATTCGTTTTAAGTGTATTTCTTCTAACGTCAATTTGTAAAGTAAAAAGAGATTAAAATATAAGATATTTCCTAATTAAGTACTTTTAAATCTGTATTCAAATAACAATGCGTTTAAAATACACTTGTTCTAATATCATTATTAAATACGGCCCATTTCTTACCCTAAAATTGATGCTTTCAAGTTCGAATAATTTATGAGTCCTGACCACAAACAAACCCAACCGTCCATAAAAGATTGTAAACCCTGCATAAGTCAGTTCCAAATATTTCTTCCTCCAACTATACAGTAATATTTTGAAAGATGTCCGATCAAAATCATCTGTATCATGAGCGAATTAACAAATTGGCATGCAATTATCTTTTTCCTTTGCAAAGGCTTTAAGCGTGTGCGATAAGGATGGATATAACACGCTTGTCTTTCAAAAATTCATATTGTTTCGACTAAGTTAAGACATTCCATTTATAAACGATGCTCGTTGTTGATAATATTTCGCTGTAACATAAGTTTATTTATTAATTCAGATACATTACCTTGATTCATAGCCGCACGAATAACATTATTGTCTCTCAGAGTCACTGACATTGTGTCAGTATCTTATTTTTCACATACTTGGTTTTACATTTGCTAATAAACTTACCAATTGACTTATTTTTGAATTTTGAATGCTTTTATTGTAACATATATTTTTATAATAATAAAATAACACTAGTATCTTATGTACCCTCATAAAAACTAAGCAAACGACACTACTGAATTTATCATAATGGGCGGAACAAAAATCTGAATTCATACAATTCGTAGATGTCCGATTAAGGTCATCTATGAATTGTACGAATTCAGATTTTTGCTCCGCCCATTCTGACAAATTCAGTAGTGTCGTTTGCTTAGTTTTTATGAGGGTACATAAGATACTACTGTTGTTTTATTATTATAAAAATATATGTTACAATAAAAGCATTCAAAATTCAAAAATAAGTCAATTGGTAAGTTTATTAGCAAATATAAAACCAAATATATGAAAAATAAGATAATGACACAATGTCAGTGACTCTGACACAAAATAACGTTATTCGTGCGGCTATGAATCAAGGTAATGTATCTGAATTAATAAATAAACTTACGTTACAGCGAAAGTATTATCAACAACGAGCATCGTTTATAAATGGAATGTCCTAACTTAGTCGAAACAAATATGAATTTTTGCAAGACAAGCGTGTTATATCCATCCTTATCACACACTCTTACAGCCTTTGCAAAAGAAAGAGATAAATGTATGCCTATTTGTTAATTCATTCATGATACAAATAACCTTGATTGGACATTTTTAAAAAAAATACTGTAACTTATTTGCATAATTCTGACAGGAAATGACAGTAAAAGGCCTTGAACCCGAACTACAAAATTTACAAGCAAGGCATCAGCAAGAAATTTCAGATTTGCGCTCAATTCACAAACGAGAAATCGAAGAATTAGAACTCCGAGGTGCTAGAAAAACTCAGCAACAATGCGAGCAACTTCGGCAACAATTAAGTTTAGAAAGAGAACAGGCCGTAGCACATGAACGCGAAATCCTTCGCCAACGGTGAGAATTTTTTTCAGATAATTAATATTTAATTTCTCGACTGTGATGTGGATTAGGTGTTAACAATTACTCGAAAATTCAGCGCATTTATTCTTACTTACATATTATTTCCGTATCAATGATGTCACCAGAATCCTTACACAGGATATTTCCAGCTATTTAAGAATAAAAATGTTGTTTGACTGAACTTTCGAGTAATTGTTAACACCTAATCGATATAGATTGGAAAAATTGGTCGAATCCGAAGAAAAATCCTACCAAGAACTCCGCCGCCGTCTCCAGGCAGAACACAGTGCCCGTCTTTCCGAATGCGAAGACCGAATTTCCCTCATCAACTCCGAAAAAGATCGCGCAATCGAAGCGACAAAATCCGAATTCGACGATAAACTCCAAACAGCTTTACGCAGACACAAACAAGAAATAAAAAACATGAGAGAATCATGCGAACTTGAATTCGAAGTCTGGAAGACCAATTTCAAAAAACAACAAAGCCTGAAAGTAACAGAAATGGAATCACAAATGCGCGAATTGTGCAAAAGAGAAAGAGACAGAGAAATAGAAACTGTTATAGAACGATTGGAAAAAGAAGCCGAAGAGATGAAAGAACAAACAGAACAAGCCACAGAAAACAGAATCAGAAGAATGAGGGAAAAATACGAAAGCGAAATCAAAGATCTGGAGAAAAACACTGAAGATTACAAAGAAAAATATTCAGAAACTCGAGAAAAACTTCTTGTTTCGGAAGATAACATCCTCAATTTAAAAACTAATTTCAAACAACTACAAAATCAACTACAAACATCGAAAAAAATCACCGAAGAACTCTCCATGGATAAAGATAAGATGAGGGAACAAATTAAAGAAGAATTCATGACAGATATGAAACAAATGGAAGAAGAATTGAAGAGTTTAAGAAACAACAGAGAAGAAGAAATGCAAAGAATATTTGCCAAGTAATAAACAATAAAACATACGAATTCTATTTACGAAAAATGTTTTTTGTTTCAGAGTAAAATTAACAGTAAATCACAAGGATGAAGTCATGAAAGAACTCAATCAAAATAATGCTAACCTACAAGAAAAATGTACCATGCTGGAAAATCTTTTGGAACAGCAGAGAAAAGATTATTTAATTAAGTAAAACATATTTTCATACAATGTATTTTATACTGTAATAAATATTTTCTTGTACGAATTACATTTTATTTTATTCAAATCTTCAAAAAAATCAATGATGAGATTTACAGTGAATAAGCATGTTTTAGGGTCGCTATAATACGATTTTACCATTTTTACGATGATGTCTGTATGTATGTGTGTCTGTGTGTGTGTGACGAAAGTTTCGGATCGCATAACTTCAATACCACGATTCCAAAAATTATATTTTTTTCGTATTCCTCAAGTTTACATCCAAAAGAACAACTGATTAGATTTTGGTTATAATTGGTGAACCGGAAGTAGCCACATTTAAAGATTTAACAGTTAAATTTGATTTATTGACATTTAACGTTATTATAACTTAAAAAATATATTATTCTCTATACAATTTGATTGCATTTTATACTTCATATTCAATAAATATAAAGTTAAAGAATTTTAAAGAAATTTTATAAATCAGCCAGCTATGCTAAACATGGAAACTACTAATATATTCATATAATTCAAATTGACAGATGTCAGTATAAATAACAAGTAAATTAATGTGGCAGAGATGAGGATGTTGAAGTAGATGTTGGGGAAAACATGGAAAGATAGTTAAGGAAATAAATCTAGTGTTACAAGTTTCTAGAAAGATACAAGCGAGATGATTACATTGGTTTGAAAATGTCATGAGGAGAAATGAATATATTAAGCTGCGTACACACTTGAGCACGAATGCGAATGAGGCAGATCGAGGCTAAACAGAATGCCTCGTGTGGGATAAACGTTTTCCCACATAGGAGCGCATGAGGCATGCCGCGGCAGTGCTCCAGTGTTGTGAGGCGAATAGGCGAAATGTCGCATGAACACTTACTACCCGTGGCGTGTATCAGTGTTATACTAATTTTAAAGTTAATAAAAATCACAAAACGTAAAAAAACAGAGGCGAAGATGGTCTTCACAACTTTATTTGAGACGAAGCCGCATTAATAATTTTAATATTACTTTTTTATTAAATGACTTACGTACTGACGAAGATTTTGGCAAATTTAAAAATTTCCCCAGAATGTCAAAAGAAGATTTTAATTTTCTTTTAAATGGTATTAAAAGTAAAATAAAGAAAAATGATTCAAGATTCAGAACCTTTTAAACTATCCATTTTTTTTTTAATTTCTTCTACTCTTTTTTCAAGAGATGCTGCTATTTCTGCCCACGCATCTTATTTTCTTAAGTATTGTACAAATTGGAATCCCGAGGGTTCCATAATATTTCCTTCTTTCTATATTTATTTATAAGATCGAAACATAAGTCTTGAGTCATTTTTACAATGTATTCAAAATCATGTGTTCAAATGTTTTGAACACGTCCACACTGAGCACGAATCCCTTTGATAGACCGACAGCAGTTGGCTCGTTCCGAACTGTTCGGCGAACAGTTCCGCGTGCCTCGGGACAACGTCCACACTGCATGCCTCGTACGGCCGCGGCCTGCCTCATTCGTATTCGTGCTCAAGTGTGTACGCAGCTTTAGATGAAGTATATTGCGAAATAAAACAAACAAAAATTAATTAATTATAATATTTTAAACAATTATACAGTATAAAAGTATTGAAAACAATAAAAATATTTCATTATATAGTTATTTAATCAGTTCTTGGGCGATAAAACATTTATCCCAGAAATCCATGTTGTCTTCCATGAGATCCTTCGTGTTTATGTTGAGGAACATGTTTCAACGGGAACAATTCATTCCATTTTGCGTATCGCTCCTCGTACAATTTGTCTTCCATCTGAAGTGTTTCGTTAATGTTCAAATACTTTTTGTTGTCCGGTGTTAACCGTGTCCACAGTTCCGGTGTTTCCGGCGTTGGATTTCTATAAAGTAAGTGTTTATTCTATTGTTTTATTCATTGTTTGTAGATGTTATTTTGTGTATAAATTGTTTATTAATATGTTTTGTGCGATATATTTGTGTTAAAACATAAGTTACAGTAAAAATGTTGAAAGATGTTCGATCAAGGTCATCTGTACCACGAACGAATTAACAAATAGGCATACATTTATCTCTTTCTTTTGCAAAGGCTATAAGTGTGTGCGATAATGATGGATATAACACGCTTGTCTTTCAAAAATTCATATTGTTTTGACTAAGTTAGGACATTCCACACTTTTATTGTTTATTTATTCATATACATTATGGGAGGCGCTGAAATAAATGTTTTGCATACCCTGTTCTGGCAAAATTTGACCACAGTGTTGTCATAACTTCAACAGTCTTTGATTCCGGGTCAGTGTCTTGGAAAAAAGGGAAGAAGCTTATATGGAATAAGTAGATTAATTCGTCGTGGTGTACTGGTCCTAAAATGATTCAAAATTCGTTGATACACTTGTTTATTTCAAAAAATACACTTACCATAAACCGTATTGTTAGTTCCTGGTATGTAAAAATGGCTGTAACGTCCTTTATAAGAAAATCTGTAATAATATACTGGATTTTTATTAGACGCCGCTACCAATTCCGCTAATCTATGAACTCCAAAGCCAATCACACCATCCGCGTACAACTGAAACCAAAATTGAATTAAAAAATGTTAAAAACAATTCGTAATTTGTACATTACTTCAGCGAGAGCAGTAACAGTATTATTACTTATCAGTTCGTCTTGAAAATAGAATTTTTTCAAACCAGCACTGATTTCTTTAGACTTTTCACTGTCTCTTTCATATATAAACGAAATTGGAGCAATTTTTTCAAAGTTTGTGTTCATTTCTTCGAGCAAAGATGCGTTGTTTATAACATCTATAACGAATAAAATAAAATACATCGAAATTATAGCTTCAAAAACTTTTTTCTCAAACGCTATTTTGGAAAGTACACATTCCACAACTAAAAATTATGTTGGAATTATTATTATTCCAACAAACCGTGTGGAATAATTCCGCACGGCTTTCGACGAATCACAATGTATTTAGCCGCATATTAGCGCGGTATATCAAATATCTTGGTTCGGTTGCTATGGTTATGACTCTTTGTTTTATATTTATTTATTTCTGTATTCGCGTTCGACGTTTTAAAGTTTTGAACATTTTTAGAGTTTTTTGTTAAGTTTTACAGGTTTTTGGAGTTGTCCAGAGTAATAAGTTTATCTAAATAATAATATATTACTTAGAAAATTAACTGAAGACATTTTGTAGTAAGTATAAAGTGGAAATGAAGATATAGATATGGAATGTACGTCACCAGAAATAAGGGAACTTGCTAATGATACAGGGAGTCAGTTATTACCAAATAAATCAAAAGAAAAATATGGAGTTATTATAAGCAATTTATGGACTGGCGTCAAAAAAATATTTAATGGTATATAATAATATATTGTTATTATCAATCAACATTTTATGTATAATTTCTAAAATCTTGTTAGAGAAAATATAGTCTACAACACGTTTGGAATGGCATAATCCACACTCGCAAACCGTAGTCCTCAAACTTTTTTTTCGTGTGGAATATGGGCCATTCCATTACTTGTTGTAGAATATACTATTTTCTTACTGTAAGCCGGGTAGACAAATTCATATTCCGAAATTCCTGTCATTAACGGCACTTGAGCTTGTTTTCCTTTTATATACATTTCGGTAGGGTCTTCAGATAAAAATCTTTCTTCGCCAATGTCTGGTTCAATAACTGGAAGCCAAATTAAAATTGGATCACCTCCAAATTCCTAAAATGTATGTACAAAGTATCATTTGAAACTAGACGATATAATTTTTTTGGATTTAAAGCCCAAATAATATCATGGAAACCAATTGAAAAATTTAAATGTTTGTAACTGGCAGATAAATGTCAGTGTGAAAAATCCAGATACATTCCTAAAGATTATTTCTAGGAAGTACATACATTATATTATTTCTTATTGTATTAATAGTTAAATATTTAAAATTATAGGTATATACATATACTCTTCAAAAATATTGTCAATCCCGACAATGAATTGGAAACATTTCGAAGCCAAAATTTCTTCATAGAATGAATTTAAAATGAAAACATCTAAATATAAAGAATATATGTAGGTAGAATTTTTGTGTAGAGTGTAGGTATACAAGAAATGTTAAATACAATAGGGCGCGAGCAGTCATGTGACTTTGTTGGCCTTGACAAGCAGAAATGGGAGCCCGTGTCAGAATGATAGTCTAAAGGTGACGAAAAGTAAAAAAAAAATTATGTATATATCTCACTTGAAATCCTGGAAAAGAGTCGCCCAATTCCTTTGCTGATTTCGTCCTCAAACATTTAATAATTTCAGTGGAATTCGTAGTAGGACACCCAACCAATCTTGCCTGTTTTTCGGCTAAGTTTAATTGATGATTTGGTACTTTCCATTGCGCAGTGCAAGATCCAGACATTGCTATAGCTCTATGGAACAATCCTACAAATATATACAAATAATTGGTCAGTATTTATGTTTGTATTTGATGTAAAATTAACCTCTGGACATTGGAGAAATCATGTGTAGACATACGCTAATACCTCCAGCGCTGTAGCCAACAATAGTGACCAAATCTGGGTCGCCCCCGAATTGTTCTATGTTTTGTTTGATCCATTTAAGGACCAGGACTTGATCTTTAAGGCCGTTGTTACCTGGGGCTTCTTTATCTCCTGTACTTATGAATCCTGAAATGTACAACAATATAGTTAAGTTTCGAGACGAAGATATATTTATTTATTGTAAATATAAATACCTAAAGAACCCAATCTATAATTGGGGGTAACTAAAACTATTTCTTTGTCCATCCAGTATTCAGGACCTTCGTAGATGCTTTGACCAGAGACTCCGTAAAAACCTCCCGCGTGAAAATAAACTATGACGGGTCTTTTAGGGTTCTTGTCGCCGCGTTTCAACTGTAATTCATAATAAATAGATGTAGAAATTAATGAAATTATATGAAAATGACCAATGATACTAAATTTAGACTTACAGTTGTTGAATAAACGTTCAAAACTAAACAATCTTCTGATATAGATAAGTCCTTAAACTGAGGACACGCTGGTCCGTCTTTTGTAGCATCTAGGGTTCCATTCCAAGGTTCTACAGGTTGTGGAGGCTACAAATAATAAAAAAAAATGTTTAAGGGTAAACTACAACACCCCTATGTAATGGCCAGCTGTATGGGGGTGATTAATAAGGTCCTTGACTATAAAATAAAATAGAATTTGAAGT
Organism: Harpalus rufipes; assembly: GCA_951394225.1. Taxonomy (NCBI): domain Eukaryota; kingdom Metazoa; phylum Arthropoda; class Insecta; order Coleoptera; family Carabidae; genus Harpalus; species Harpalus rufipes. The sequence continues at coordinate 1,541,974 of OX596285.1, read as the reverse complement.
GGTGCAACATCGTATTTTACCCTCCCGCTAAGAGAGGTATTGGATTCATGCTAAAAATCGCATATCCAGATTTTAATGATTAAGCATGTTTTAAGGTTTCCTACAATCTGATTTTAATATATTTAAGATGATATCTGTGTATGTGTGTGTGTGTGTATGTATGGGGGGAGGTTGGAAGGACAAGGACATTACTGAGAATATCTGAAAAGGTTTTAGTAATAATTGGACAATCGAAAGTAACAGTTTCTTAAAAAAAAAATCTTCTAAATATTATTTTTTGAATATTTTTCTTCTTGCTTGTATTAAAGAACAGTAAATTCTCTATTTGATACATATAAATATTTTATTATATCATTTATAAAGATATATAAGGTATATAATAATCTGTTGTAATAAATCTCACAGCCCAAATAATGTGGAAACCAATTGAAATATTTGTAACTGATAGATAAATGTCAGTATCAAAAATTCAGAGACATTACTGAAGATTCTTTCTAGGAAGTACATACATTATATTATTTCTTATTGTATTAATAGTTAAATATTTAAAATTATAAATACCCTTCAAAAATACTATCAATCCCAACAATAAATTGGAAACATTTCGAAAAATTAGAATAGTAGGACAAAATTTCTTCATAGAATAAATTTAAATTTAAAAAATATAAATATAAAGAATAGATGTAAGTAGAATTTTTGGTGTAGATGTAGAGTGTAGGTATATAAGAAGTGTTAAATACAATAGGGCGCGAGCAGTCATGTGACTTTGTTGGCTTAGACTTAGACAAGCAGATATGTGGGCCCGTTTCAGAATGATAGCTAGTAATTATGTACATAGATGTCAAATATCATATTTTTTTCCTCGATAAGTAAATTCCACACTCCTGGTGACAAATTAATTACATGAATTTAGAAAATCTTGAAATTTTTAATGAAAAATTCTGACATCTGCTTGTCAAGGCCAACAATATCACATGATTGCTCGCAGCCTATACTTATATACCCAAAAAGGGAAGTAGCGAGAGGTTTTGTACTGGCCACAACAGATTTGTTTTTAAATATTTTTTAAAAGGGTAAACTACAACCCCCTACGAGATGGCCAGATATGTGGCTATATGGGGGTGATTGGTTATAAAATAGTATTTCATACCTTAAATCTCAGTTCTCCTGTGGGCGGTTTGGCATATTTCACCCCTCTAAATGCAAAAATATCCTTCCCTTGTCTCGTCTTCATGATACTCCCTTGGAGCAATCCCAGTGGCGTGCTTACAGTAGGGTGCGTTGTCATCTCCGCCACTGCTTTGGCGTCAGGGTAGGCCAGTGAGGCAGTTAGTCCCATAAACAGGACGAATATCGACGTAAACAGCATTTTATAAGGGAGGGAACTGTCAGAGATCAGGAAAACAGAATGCATACTAATAGAACGGAAGAAATGATGAGGTTTATATACTCGGCAGGATAATTCAAGGTAAAGGTTTTTGAACAGATTAAATTAAGTGAAGGTCAATATAAAAGAAGATAAGACTAGTTGGTAAACAGTTGGAAAGGTTAGATGAATCTTAAATACGAATGATCGGTGAATGATCAATTTGTTTTGCAATAAGTCTTGTATTCTTTTTTGGGAAATACCTTCCTTATACTAAATATTATTCCGTTTATTTATTTTGTATTTGCAGTGTTTATATTAAAGGAAAAACCGTATAGATAATATACTTATTTATTATTAATTCGAAGAATGTTATCGCTATATTTGTAATATATTTTGCGAGATAATTTTAAACTTGTTTGATAATTTATTCTTATCTGAATACAAACTTTTATAAATATGTACCTAGTATATACAATATTTATTATTTCATTGAAAATCAATTTTTACCTTCCGTCACCTTTAGGTAAGGAAGGTATTGTTTTTGTTCAAAAAATTCAATGATGAATTTTTAGTGAATAAGTATGTTTTAGTGTCCCTATAATACGGTTTTACCTGATTAGATTTTGGTTAAAATTGGTGAACCGGAAGTAGCCTCATTTAAAGATTTAACAGTTAAATTTGATTTATTGATATTTAACGTTATTATAACTTAAAGAATATATTATTCTCTATACGATTTGATTGCATTTTATACTTCATATTCAATAGATATAAAGTTAAAGAATTTTAAAGAAATTTTATAAATCAGCCAGCTATGCTAAACACGGAAACTACTAATATATTCATATAATTCAAATTGACAGATGTGAGTATCAATAAAAAGTAAATTAATGTGGCAGAGATGAAGATGTTGAAGTAGATGTTGGAGAAGACAAGGAAAGATACGGTAAGGAAATAAATCTAGTGTTACAAGTGTCTAGAAAGATACAAGAGAGATGATTACATTGGTTTGAAAATGTCATGAGGAGAAATGAAGAATATATTGGATGAAGTATATTGCGAAATAAAACAAACAAAAATTATTTAATTATAATATTTTAAACAATTATACAGTATAAAAGTATTGAAAACAATAAAAATATTTCATTATATAGTCATTTAGTCAGTTCTTGTTCGATAAAACATTTATCCCAGAAATCCATGTTGTCTTCCATGAGATCCTTCGTGTTTATGTTGAGGAACATGTTTCAACGGGAACAATTCATTCCATTTTGCGTATCGCTCCTCGTACAATTTGTCTTCCATCTGAAGTGTTTCGTTAATGTTCAAATACTTTTTGTTGTCCGGTGTTAACCGTGTCCACAGTTCCGGTGTTTCCGGCGTTGGATTTCTATAAAGTAAGTGTTTATTCTATTGTTTTATTCATTGTTTGTAGATGTTATTTTGTGTATAAATTGTTTATTAATATGTTTTGTGCGGTATATTTGTGTTAAAACATAAGTTACAGTAAAAATGTTGAAAGATGTTCGATTAAGGTCATCTATATCACGAACGAATTAACAAATAGGCATACATTTATCTCTTTCTTTTGCAAAGGCTATAAGTGTGTGCGATAATGATGGATATAACACGCTTGTCTTTCAAAACTTCATATTGTTTTGAATAAGTTAAGACATTCCACTTTAAAACGATGCTCGTTATTGATAATACTTTCGCTGTAACGTAAGTTTATTTATTAATTCATATACATTACCTTGATTCACAGCCGTATGAATAACGTTATTTTCTGTCAGAGTCACTGATACTGACATTGTGTCATCTTATTTTTGAATTTTGAATGCTTTTACTGTAATATATTTTTATAATAATAAAATAACAGTAGTATCGTACGTATCCTCATAAAAACTAAGCAAACCACACTACTGAATTTGTCATAATTGGCGGAGCAAAAATCTGAATTCATACAATTCGTAGCAGGGCATCGAACCCGAACCAAAACCGCAACCAAACCGTAACATTTTAGCGAACCGAATCTCAGATATATTTTTCAATTCAACCCGAATCGGAACCGAACCGGGTATCAAAATTCTGGTTGAGAGTTCAGTTCGAAACGTAATCGTAACACTTATAGCCGATCATCGACGATCGACGCCTTCTGCGTTTGCGTCGCTATATATGTGTTGATTGTTCGTGAAATATGTGTTCATGTTCTTGTCTTGCGTTGCATTAATTATAAATTCCGGCATGCATTTCAAATTATTTCTATATAATGATTCAAAAAACATTAATTCAAGTTCATTAGGTCGAACCGAACCTGAACCCGGGGAACAAGGCCGTAAATATTATTAATATTTGAACTAGAACCGCACACGAACCCATTTTTCAAAAAACGAACCAGAACCGAACCCAGTTTTTGGCGGGTTCGATGCCTTGATTCGTAAACGACCTTGATCGGACATTTTTCATAAATTTTACTGTAATGTTATTGGGATCCGGATGCGGTATTTCGCTACCGAAAATCGGTCACTTTAATATGTTTAAGAGTAAGGATTTGTTGTATGATGTTGTTCTTAATGTTATCGGGTTTGTGCGAACCCACTAAGTGGGACACGCGTGATTTTATGTATGTATGTATGTTATGAAAAGTGTTTAATGTTTTGCGTACCCAGTTCTGGCAAAATTTGACCATAAAGTTGTCATATGTTCAACAATCTTTGATTCGGGGTCAGATTCTTTAAATAGCGGGAAAAAATCGGCATGGAATAAGTATATTAAATCGTCGTGATGTACTGCTCCTAAAATAGCAACAAAGTTTTGAAATAGTGCAATATTTTCAGCTTTAGAAGATAAAATTATTGAATGCGTTTACCATAAACCGTATTGTTAGTCCCGGGTAAATAAAAATGGCTGTAACGTCCCTTATATGTAAATCTGTAATAATATACTGGATTTATATTAGATGCGGCAACCAGTTGTGCTAATCTATGAACTCCAAAACCAATTAAAGCATCTGCATACAACTGCAAATAAAATTTAATTAAAAAGTGTTAAAAACAATTCGTAATTTGTATATTACTTCAGCTAGGGCTGTAACCGTGTTATTACTTATCGGTTCATCTTGGAAATAGAATTTTTTCAAACCCGCACTGATTTCTTTAGACCTTTCAGTATTTCTTTCATACTGAAACGAAATTGGGGCAATTTCTTCAAAATTTGTATTCATTTCTTCGAGAAGAGTTGAGTTATTTATAACATCTATAACGAATAAGACAAAATACATCAAAATACAAAAATGTCTTTTTACGTTCCGTCACCTTTAGGTAAGAAAGATAAGTATTTGCATTTGGTCAAAAAAAAATAATGAATAAGCACGTTTTAGGGATCCTAGAAAACGATTTTATTGTTTTTACGAAGATATCTATATGTATGCGTGTGTGTGTGACATTTTTTTCGTATTCCTCATTTATACATCTAAATCCAAATGAAAATTTTATTAGATTTTGTTTACAATTGATCAACCGGAAGTACCTTACTAAAAATCTGTTGTGCCAGTACTTCCGTTTTCGGTTACATAAGTATATAGGGCGCGAGCAGTCATGTGACAAGCAGATATGGGGGCCCGTATCAGATTTGTCACTTGTTTTGGAATTGGAAAATCACTAAATTTAGAATGAAAAATTATGATATTTGAAATCTATGTACATAATTACTCGCTATCATTCTGACACGGGCCCCCATATCTGCTTGTCAAGGCCAACAAAGTCACATGACTGCTCGCGCCCTATTGTATTTAACATTTCTTGTATACCTACACTCTACACCAAAAATTTCACTTATATCTATTCTTTATATTTAGATTTTTTAATTTTAAAATCATTCTATAAAGAAATTTTGTCCTACTCTTCTAATTTTTCGAAATGTTTCCAATTCATTGTCGGGATTGGCAGTATTTCTGAAGGATATATGTAATATACCTATAATTTTAAATATTTAATTATTAATACAATAAGAAATAATATAATGTATGTACTTCCCAGAAAAAAATCTTCAATAATGTATTTGGAATTTTGACACTGATATTTATTTGTAACAAACAAATTAATTACAACAGATTATTATATACCGTATATTTCTTTATCTCTAAATCTATAAAAGATATAATCAAATATTTGTATATATCATATAGAGAATTTACTCTTCTTTAGAAGATTTTTTTAAGAATCTACTACTTCCGGTTGTCCAATTATTACCAAAACCTTTTCAGCCGTTCCCATTAATGTCCGATTGATACACACACACACATACACACACACACATACACACACACATACACACACACACATACACACACACACACTCACATACATACATACACACAGACATCATCGTAAAAATATTAAAATCGGATTGTAGGGACCTTAAAACGTGCTTAATCATTAAAATCTGGATATGCGATTTTTAGCATGAATCCAATACCTCTCTTAGCGAGAGGTAAAATTAGAAGAAACTTTCTGTATGAAATATATATAAAATACATAGAAATGACGGAAGGTATTGTGTTAGCAACAACAGATTTTTTCTTACTGTAAGCCGGGTAGACAAATTCATATTCCGAAATTCCTGTCATTAACGGCACTTGAGCCTGTTTCCCTTGCACATACATTTCGGTAGGATCTTCCGGTAAAAATCTTTCTTCACCAATGTCTGGTTCGACTACTGGACTCCAAATCAAAACTGGGTCCCCTCCAAATTCCTAAAATATACGTACAAACCATCAAAAATAGACGATATAAACCGCATTTCTCCAACAAAAATTCACGAAATATTAATATAAACGAGGAGAAAATTATGTACAGTAAAATTTTTGAAAGATTTCCGATCAAGGTCATCTACGAATTGTATGAATTCAGATTTTAGTCCGCCTATTCTGACAAATTCAGTAGTGTCGTTTGCTTAGTTTTTATGAGGGTACATACGATACTACTGTTATTTTATTATTATAAAAATATATGTTACAATAAAAGCATTGAAAATTCAAAAATAAGTCAACTGGTATGTTTATTAGCAAATGTAAAACCAAATATGTGAAAAATAAGATACTGACATACTGTCATTGACTCTGACAGAAAATAACGTTATTCGGACAGCTATGAATCATGGTAATATATCTGAATTAATAAATAAACTTACGTTACAGCGAAAGTATTATCAAAAACGAGCATCGTTTTAAAATGGAATGCCCTAACTTAGTCGAAACAAAATGAATTTTTGAAAAACAAGCGTGTTATATCCATTCTTTCGCTCTCGCTTTGTAAAAGAGGGGGATAAATGTATGCCAATTTGTTAATTCGTTCAGGATACAGATGACCTTGATCGGACATTGTTAAAAAAATACTGTATCTCACTTGAAATCCTGGAAAAGATTCGCCCAATTCTTTTGCTGATTTCGTCCTCAAACATTTGATAATTTCGGTGGAATTCGTAGTAGGACATCCAACTAATCTTGCCTGTTTTTCGGCTAAGTTTAATTGATTGGGTATTTTCCATTGCGCGGTACATGATCCAGACATTGCTATAGCTCTATGGAACAAACCTACAAACATAGACAAATAATTGGTCAGTATTTATGTTTGTATTTGATGTAAAATTAACCTCTGGACATTGGAGAAATCATGTGTAGACATACGCTAATACCTCCGGCGCTGTAGCCAACAATAGTGACCAAATCTGGGTCGCCCCCGAATTGTTCTATGTTTTGTTTGATCCATTTAAGGACCAGGACTTGATCTTTAAGGCCGTTATTACCTGGGGCTTCTTTATCTCCTGTACTTATGAATCCTGAAATGTACAACAATATAGTTAAGTTTCGAGACGAAGATATATTTATTTATTGTAAATATAAATACCTAAAGAACCCAATCTGTAATTAGGGGTAACTAAAACTATTTCTTTGTCCATCCAGTATTCAGGACCTTCGAAATAACTTTGACCAGAGACTCCATAAAAACCTCCCGCATGAAAATAAACTATGACAGGTCTTTTAGGGTTCTTGTCGCCGCGTTTCAACTGTAATTCATAATAAATAGATGTAAAAATTAATGGAATTACGCGGATGTACTCAAAAATAACAAGAATTATTTGTTGCCTAAACGTCATCATTCTGACCGCTCAGATGGTTGATTGAGAGAAAGGTACTTAATGAGGACGACACGCAAAACAAAAATGAAGAAAAAAATAAAAAATAATAAAGATATCTAGTGGGAGAAGTCAGAATTAGAATCCTAGCACCCGCTAGGAAATAATTCTCGTTATTTTTGGGAACTCCTTTGTATGAAAACGACCAATACTAAATTTAGACTTACAGCTGTTGAGTAAACATTCAAAACTAAACAGTCTTCTGATGTCGGTCTGTCTGTAAGCTGAGGACAAGCTGGTCCATCTTTAGTAGCATCTAGGGTTCCATTCCAGGGTTCCACAGGTTGTGGAGGCTGTAAATATAGGGTGTTAGGGTCACGGAAAGTGAAACATATGCGTTTAACATGGGAAATCAGTTTTTCCGGGCGCATTGCTCCCCTAATTATTTTAGACAAAAAGTTTCAAATGGATGTTGCAAAGCAAAAATTTCTATATTCGAATCAATAAAAAATCATTTTGGCTACTTCATAACTGAAGAAGTAAAATTTGAAAATTTACAGAATTACAATTTAGTATTAGCCATAAAAGCATGCAAAACATTTACAAATATAACAAAAATACAATAGCGAACTCTCGGAATTTAATAATAATTAGAAAAACACTCGCACAGATTTCAGCATCTCTCGCTCGGTCATTTTACAGATGCTGGCCGAGCCCAGTTAGCACCCACAGACACGTTTCGCTCTTATTGGAGCTCATCAGTGTGGTGTAACTACAGCTGTAAAATGACCGAGAGATGCAGAAATATTCTGAAACATGTGTTTCTTACCTTAAATCTGAGTTCTTCTGTGGGCGGTTTGGCATATTTCACCCCTCTAAATGCAAAAATATTCTTCCCTTGCCTCGTCTTCATGATACTCCCTTGGAGCAATCCCAGTGGCGTGCTTACAGTAGGGTGCGTTGTCATCTCCGCCACTGCTTTGGCGTCAGGGTAGGCCAGTGAGGCGGTTAGTCCCATAAACAGGGCGAACATCGACGCAAACAACATTTTAGAAGGTAGGGAACTGCCAGAGTATTAGGAAAGTAGAAGGCAAACTAAGCGTACGGAAGAAATGATGAGGTTTATATACGCGGTAGGATAATTGTGACGGATTGGATAATTCAAGGTAAAGGTTTTTGAACAGATTGAATTAAGTGAAGGTCAATATAAACAAAGATAAGACTAGTTGGTAAACGGTTGGAAAGGTTAGGTGAATCTTATAATACGAATGACCGGTGAATGATCGAAATGTTTTGTAATGAATCTTGCATTGGTTTTTGGAAAAACCTTTCCTTATACTAACAATATTATTCCGTTTATTTATATTGTAATTGAAGTGTTTATGTTATTTTGTTAAAGGAAAAACCATATAGATAGATATACAGGGTGTTTATAAAAGGATAAAAAAAATTAAGGACCATACAGTAATGACCAAAATGAGTAAAAAAATATATTGTGGCCAGCACAATACCTCTCGCCATTTTCATTTTATGTTGCATAGGGCGCGAGCAGTCATGAGACTTTGTTGGCCTTGGCAAGCAAATATAGGGGCCCGTGTTAGAATCTAGTAATAATGTATATAGATGTCAAGTATCATAATTATTCAAAAATTATTTTCCAAATCCATGTGGGTTATTTTCCTCGACAAGTATATTCCATACTACTGATGACAAATAAACATCAGAATATTTTGAAATTTTGAATGAAAAATTATGACAATTGTGACATCTATGTAAATAACTACTAGCCGTTATTCTGACACGGATCATCCTCATATCTACTTGCCAAGGCCAACAAGGTCACATGACTGCTCGCGCCCTATAAGTAACGAATTTAACATTTCTTGTACACACAAATAATTGAAATTGTATTTCTTCTTTCGTTCTATGAGGAATTTTGTTCTACTCTCCTATAATATGTTCAAAATTCTTCAAATTACAGTATTAGCGGTATTTCTTAAGGATATATGTAATATTGACATACTTATAATTTAATTTTTTTTTAAGATACTACTACTTCCGGTTTTTCAACTGGTCCCAAAACCTATTCAACTCTCCCTATTAAAGTTAGATTGAGGAATCCGTAGTCAAACAAGTCTTTAGTCTTATAGAATTTGAGACATCGTCCTTCCAACATCCCACACACATCCACACACATACACACACACACACACACACACACACACACACACACACACACACACAGAAACAGACATCATTGTAAAAATATTAAAATCAGATTCTATGGACCTTAAATCGTGCTTATTCAATAAAATCTGGATGTGCAATTTTTAGCATAAATCCAATACCTCTCTTAGCGAGAGGTAAAAATTAAATTAAACGGGAGGTATTGTGTTGGCCACATCAGATTTTTTGGCGTTTAACACCCTGTATATTTATTTATTATTAATTTTAAGAATATTATATTTGTAATATTTTTTACAAGATAATTTCAATCTTGTAATTATTTAAGCAGTTTAATTTCTGTTGTAATAAAAGTAAATAAACGTGGAAAGTTTTGCAAATCAAATAACAGTCTGTATAATAGGCTAATAGGGCAAATAGAAAGATTACACTATTTATTATTTAAACTCTAAACTCAACACAATTGTTATGCATAACAATCTTTTCAAAAGTAATCTTTTATATTAATTTTACCTCGAGAAAGGATGTAAACAATATTTTAAAAACATTGGCCGTGAGAATGGTCACTCACAGGGGATGGTTTTAAAGGAGAAGAAAAAACAAATAAATTTAACAAAAAAATATTTATTACAATTTTATATTTTGATTATGGTCACGGGGAAATAGTATTAGTGTCTGGTTGCGAAACTGGGGAACCGGGTTCGATTCCGACAGATATTATAATGTTGAGATACATGTTGGGGAAGACACAAAAAGATAATGTAAGGAATGATAGGTAAGGGAAATGGCTCGAGTGATTTCTAGAAAAATACAAGAGAGACGATTACATTGGTTTGAACATGTCATGAGGAAAGATAAAGAATATATTGGAAGAAGAATGAATAGCTTGTAATAGAAGGTTGAAGAAACTGCGAAAGACTATATTGCGGAAGACTTGAGAGAAAAGAAAGTGAATGAGGACGACACGCAAAACAGAAATGGACGAAAAAAATAAAAAACAGCGACTCCTGACGAATGAGAAAAGCTCAAGAAGAAGAAGTCAGTGTCAAGTGCAATTTGTATAATTACCTTCCGTCACCTTTAGTACGGAAGGTATTGTCTTTGGTCAGAAAAATCGGTGGCGAGTTTTCAATGAATAAGCACGTCTTAGGGTCCCTACAATACAAATTACATTTTTACGTATTCCTCTTCCTTACATCCATATGCAAAATTGTTTAGATTTATGTTATAATTGGTCAACCGGAAGTAGAGGGTACTTCAGTTAAACTGTTAAAACGCTGACATTTAATGTTATAATAAATGTTAAAGAATATTCTAATATCTATACGAATTGATTGCATTTTATATTTCATATTCAATGGATGTAGAGTTAACAAATTATAAAGAAATTAAACATTATAAATTACCCAGCTATGCTATAATATAACCATGGAAACAGCTACTATATTAAGAAAATTCTGACAAATGTTAGTGTCAATGAAAAGAAAATAAAAGGACACGCAAAATAGAAATGAGTGGAAGAAAAAAATAAAAAATGGCGACCCCTAACGAATGAGAAAAGCTAAAAAAGAAGATGTCAGTGTCAAGTGCAATTTGCATAGTTTATGATATAATTTTACTGGAAATATAGGATCTTTTGCAAGAAAATTTAGGTATGGAATTTGTACATAATGTGCTAGCCACATCAGATTTGTTACTTCCTTGTACGTAAGTAAAGGAAGTATTGTAATCGCGAAAAAAATCGGTTTTCAGATTTCAGCGGAAATATCCATTTTGATCATCCCTGAATCCATTTTGACTAATTTCGTCGTGACGTCTGTACGTTCGTATCTCGCATAACTCAAAAACGGTAAGCCGTAGAAAGTTGAAATTTTGTATTTAGGACTGCTATAACATCTAGTTGTGCACTCCCTTTCTGGTTATTACACAATTTCCAGAAGTGGCACTTTACATGAAGCCTATAATAGATTTTAATGAAAAACTGTTTTAAAATATAATCCAAAACTTTTCAAATTTGGTATACAAGACTTTTATGTCAATCGAAATAACATAATAGATTTTGGTTAAAATAGGCTAACCGGAAGTGGTACATTACTTGAAGTTGTTAACAGTTTTTCTTTAATAAAATGATTTTATTTTGATTTTAGAAATAAATGTTTCAAATAAAAGTTTTAGAGAATTAATTTGTGCGTCTAGCACATCAAGTATTATTAAATTAGCCCTTTGTATAAGCGAGATATGTAAATTTAAAAATTATATACTTTTTTGTTTTTGTAATAAAGCTTGCTATGGATTAGGACAAAAACATAAAAAAAATGTTCATGTCAAATTACGGTAAATACGTGCAATTTTATGATTCGCGCAATAACAAATATTATATTTTTATTGTGAAATTAGTCATATTCATTGTTGTAATCAAATATTTCTTTGTTGTAATCAAAACTCTCTTTAAAAAGAACCTTTATGGTCGCTATATGTCTTACTATTTTGAAGTTAAAATTAATATTTTGTAATTTATTTATTAAAAAAATATGTATAGCTTAATAATCGTACAAGGAAGTCGTATGGTGTCCACATCAGATTTTTTTTAATATATATTCAACTCACGAGCCGCCACTGACATGTATACATTATTTTATTCATACTTACCTGGAATTCAACATATATTTTGCAATACCTGAAAAAAATATAAATTAAAACAACACACACATCGTTCTAAGAATTTTATTATCAAACTAAAATTCCATAAGGAAATAATACAATAATTTGTAATATAATTATATTTCGCAAAAAATGTACAATTAATTGTATTTTCCAACATAATTAACATCCTTAAATATTGTAAAAATGTTCATACTTTCTTTACAATCTGGACAACATCTTCGTCATAAAGAATATGTTCTTTGCCCACTTTTTGGGGCTGGTGTTTTACAGATGAACCCCACACCAACGCACTGAAAAAAAAAACAAGTTTTGGAAATAATCAAATTAAAAGATTGGCGCGAAAATCCCCCACTCCTGTAATATATAACACGTCATTCATATAATTAGCCAATAGGAGAACAATTTGTCCATCACCTATGTCAATATTTAATAACTTACTATTTGAATTCTTTTGCGATGCTTCTATGCAGCTTGTTGCAAAAATCTTCGACGCTAGTATGGTCACTGTGCAATACAATGGGGGAGCTATAGTCTGGAAGCTGCCCTTTTGGCTTCGTATAGCTGAAAGGTAAACAAAAATTAAGAAAAATGTAAAAAACATTATAGAAAATATTTACATTCGAACCAATTTGAGATAGTCCCACATTTTTTCCAATAAATCGTCGAAGTTCCATCGATGGTGAGCAGATATGGGGACGCAATGCGGTATTTTGTAAATTACATCAAGTTCTTCGATACTTATTTGATCTAGAAATATGAAAAACATACTTACACAGTACATACACTTAACATTAAGTCTAGTTATAGTGGTAGAAGTACATAAAAATATTAGACTCGTATTTTCCCAATTATTTCCAAAATGTCGATGTTGTTTTTCGACATCCCTAAGGCCTTTTTGACACTTTTAAAATATTAATATATCAAATCGACCCTCTAAAGTTCATTTTTGCAAAAATAAACACGCCATTTTTCACCGAAATCGAGATATAGACCGGTTTTTAACCTCACATTTTTAGTCAAAAATGTACAACATTTAAACCCGGGTTTGAGGAGTTTTCAACCGAAAATTTAACCACTTTTATACTGGAAATATACAAATCAACCCTCTAAAGCTCATTTTTGCAAGAATAAACACTCTATCTTTAACCGAAATCGAGATATTGACCGATTATTAACCTCACATTTTTGGTCAAAAATGTACAATTTTTGAACCCAGGTTTGAGGAGTTTTTAACTGGAAATTTAACCACTTTTATACTGGAAATATACAAATCTACCCTCTAAAGCTCATTTTTGCAAGAATAAACACTCTATCTTTAACCGAAATCGAGATATTGACCGATTATTAACCTCACATTTTTGGTCAATAATGTACAATTTTTGAACCCGGGTTTGAGGAGTTTTTAACTGGAAATTTAACCACTTTTATACCTGAAATATACAAATCAACCCTCTAAAGCTCATTTTTGCAAGAATAAACACTCTATCTTTAACCGAAATCGAGATATTGACAAATTATTAACCTCACATTTTTGGTCAAAAATGTACAATTTTTGAACCCAGGTTTGAGGAGTTTTTAACTGGAAATATAACCACTTTTATACCTGAAATATACAAATCAACCCTCTAAAGCTCATTTTTGCAAGAATAAACACTCTATCTTTAACCGAAATCGATATATTGACAAATTATTAACCTCACATTTTTAGCCAAAAATGTACAATTTTTAAACCCGGGTTTGAAAATTTTTCAACCGAAAATTTAACCACTTTTATATCGGAGATATATAAATCAACCCTCTAAAGCTCATGTCACGAGCTTATATTTAATGACAGAATATAATGAATTTTTGTAACACATTATGTGTGCTGCTAACCTAACTTTTGATATACATATTTTATTAAAACATGGTACTTACAAGTTTTATTTAATATATCGGAGTTAGAATTATTGTTATTACTTATATTTATAATCAAAATTAACTGTCAATGTAATAAATAGTAGCAACTATAAATACGGTGATAATTTCTGTTTTTTATCATCGCTGTGATTCGTTGATTGGCGGAAAACATGTCACGTGACTAATGAATTATATTCTCAATATTTAATACAAAACTCACCAATCTTGTTAAGAAGATAAATACAAGGTACATAAATTCTATTTCCTTCAATAATATCGATAAGATCGTCACTGGTAGCATCGTATCTTAAAGTAATATCAGCATTATGTATTTTATATTCCGATAAAATTGTTTTTACTGAATCTGCATCAAGTTCCGATTGAGTGACCTTGAAGATTATTAAATAATTTGTGATATTGTTTGGTGTGAATATTACTTACCATGCAGTTTAGGTTGATCCCTCCTTTATCTTTTTTCCTAAAGTTAATATTGGGTGGCTGTTTATTTAACCGCAACCCAAACCCTTCTAATTCATGTTCTATAAGTTTTTTATGCTGTAAGGGCTTTAAAACGTCTAAAACTATGAATATAAGACTACAGGTTCGAGCCACGGCTATAACTTGACGACCACGGCCTTTGCCGTCTTTAGCTCCTTCAATAATACCGGGAAGATCTAACAGCTACAAAATTTGTAATTATTTTGACGTTACAATATAGCGGTCGATTTGAATTTTAAACAACTTTTGAAATATACACAATAACGCAATTAAATTTTTAAAAAATGGAGGACCCATTATTTTAAATTTTACCTGTATCTTCGCCCCTTTATATTTAATACACCCCGGCACCGTGGTAAGCGTCGTAAACTCATACGCAGCCACTTCCGAATAAACTCCAGCTAAAGTACTCAGCAACGTCGACTTCCCGACACTAGGAAACCCAACAAACCCTATTCTCGCGTCCCCAGTTTTTGCAACATCGAAACCTTCCCCAGGTCCACCCCCGCCGCCTTTGGGGGTGATCAACTCCCTTCTAAGTTTCGCTAAACGTGCCTTGAGGAGCCCTAGATGACCAGCGGTGGCTTTGTTCTTCTGGGTTCTTGCCATCTGCGAAAATAGGTTAGGAATGGAAATAATGAATATTTTGGTTTTACCTCGGCTTCGATGGCTGCAATCTTTTCTAAAATCGTGCTCATGTTGGATGAATTGTTTTTAAATTAATTTGTTTAATATTTGTGGTGTTTTTTATATAAAACACGTGGAACTTGTTGACAACCTAACCGCTTTGACAGATGTCTAGGTTAAGAATGGTTTTTAGGATTTTTATGACTTAAATGTTATAAAAAATAAATAAAACAATACTTTGTTAATATTTTTACATAATATGTTTATTCTATGACATATAATACATAAATAAATGTTTTAATTCAAACATAAAGTTCAACCGTTTTCACACAGATGGCCCCATAGTACTTATTTTCAGTTGTTTTCGCGATTGTCATATATTAAATTCATTTATTTGTATCTTAGTGCATTTTGTAGTGTTAAATTAAGTGTTTTTTTGAACAATTAGTGCCCAAAATTAGCAAGAAAAGTGTTTGGTAAGTTTAACAACTATTATTTTTATAAAAATGATACATATTCTAGCGATCTTTCGCTATTGTTGCTTATATTTCTTCGCACAGATGACTTCACATAAATTATTAATGCCGGTTGTTTCGAATTATATTAAAATTTAATATTAAATTTAGAAGATAACGGATATTTAACTATATAGGATAGTGACCGACACAGCCAAAAATAGGACTTCATATGATATTAGACTTTCGTAATTTTCTGTTTCCCTAATTATTTTAAGTAAAAAAGCTTCAAATAAAAGTTATAGGGCATAAAATTCTACATATGAATCAATAAACAAAATTAATTTTGATTTTACCATTTTACGAGGATGTCTGTATGTATGTGTGTGTGTGTGTGTGTGTGTGACGAAAGTTTCGGATCGCATAACTTCAATACCACGATTCCAAAAATTATAATTTGTTCGTATTCCTCAAGTTTACATCCAGAAGAACAACTGATTAGATTTTGGTTATAATTGGTGAACCGGAAGTAGCCTCATTTGAAGATTTAACAGTTAAATATGATTTATTGACATTTAACGTTATTATAACTTAAAGAATATATTATTCTCTATACGATTTGATTACATTTTGTACTTCATATTCAATAGATATAGAGTTAAAGAATTATAAAGATATTAAATTTCATAAATCAGCCAGCTATGCTAACCATGAAAATTGCTAATATATTCAGATAATTCAAATTGGCAGATGTCAGTATCAATGAAAAGTAAATGAATGTGGATAATGAATAATATATTGGAACAAGAATGAATAGCTTAGTAATAGAAGGTTGAAGAAACAGAGGAAGACCAAAGATAAAATGGAAGGACTGTATTGCGGAAGACTTGAGAGAAAAGGAACGCAAAACAGAAATGAGTGGAAGTAGAATATAAAAAATAGCGACCCCTAACGAATGGGAAAAGCTAAAGAAGAAGATGTTGGAATATATACATAATATACAGAATTGACGGAAGGTATATTGTGCTGGCCACATCAGATTTTTTTTTAATGAACCCATTAATCAGGACGAAAACGAAAAAAATTGGCTGGAATTCTCATAAAATTCATATAAAACAAAGAAACAATATATGTATTTAAAAATTTATTTATTTTGTTTTGTTCTTATTACATATTATATATTAACAAAATTAAAATTAGAATAATTAACAAATTAATATCGCGAAAATGGTTGAAAAATATTATTTTTACTTTTACTTTCAGATTTTTTTTTCGTTTCTTCAATTTCTTTTTCATAGATTGTAACAGACATTTCTAGTGATTGTTTTTCCTTATTTATAGAGTAACTATAAGCGGTTTTTTTAACAATTTCATTTATAACTGGTTCATCTATCAATTCTTTATTTTTATTTTTATTTAAAGTTATTTTATTTTCATAATTATTGCCATATTTATTCATAATATTATTCAAAGAACTCATTTTTTTAAATGAATCATTTTTTCTTAACGAATCATTAAACCCTTGTCCATTATTTTTAATTGTATACAACGGAACCGGATTAGACAATCTTTGCCTTTTTACAGGCAAAATTTCAGAATTATCCTGAAAATTTTTACTATTATAATATTGCTCTATGATTTTCATCCGATTTTCTACTTTCATTGTAGCCTTTTCTGAAAATTCTTCAGACGATTCTGAATCCTGAACTTCAGATGTTTCCTGAAAGTTTTCAGTAGCCAGAAAACTAATTTCAGGAGATTTGTTGAAATTTTCAAAATTTTCTAAAGTTAAATCAGTCTCTGAATTTTTTTCAGTGAATATATTTCCTGAATATGAAAAAGTTATATTGTCTATATCTGAAATTTTCATTTCAGGAGATGTGAACGAGTTTTCAAAAGTTCTCTCATTCAAAAACTGATAATTTTCTGTGTTTTGAATATTTGAAATGTCAAATGTAATATCAAAATTTTGTTCTGGAGTTTTTTCAAAAAATTTTGTAGTGGCTGAAATTTCTTCGTCACTACTGCTTTCAGGGTTGTCTAAAGGGCCCATTAAAAATTCCTGAAACCTGAAGAAATATTTACTTAAATTGAACAGCCTGAATTAAACAAGGGCCTAGAAACTTAAATCCTTTTTTGGAAAGTATATAAAATAGACAAAATTTGTTTAATTTTGTACCTGATGTTAAAATAGGCTTTCTGCGTTAATTTTTACTTCTCTGCTTATGGCTGCTCGCGCCCTATACTTCTTATGTAACCAAAAAAAGAAGTGGCAAGAGGTATTGTGCTAATGATACGGTGATGTAAAGAAAACTTGTAATTTATAATTTTGACAAATTCACGTAAGTTAGAGATAGTATTTTTAGAAATTTTAATATCGAAAACATCAGGTACAAAATAAAATATTATATTACACACTTTTCGATAAAGTATCTCTTTATTGTCTTGTATAAAAAATAACTTACCCTATGTCATAATTGAAATGTTTATTAACCAATGTACTTTCCTTTAACTTGTCAATAGAATTTTGGACATATTCTCTAAATTTTTTAGGGAAATTTGGCTTTTCCATATTTGTTTTTCCATTTTCACTTTCTTCTGCTATATTCACAATATTTTTTAATATACCATGTTCAGAAATATCAATTACTGATAGAGAATTGTCATCAGTTGTATTATTTTCAAAAATGGAATTTTCATTTTGAAAACTATTTTCAAAATTTTCAGTATATACGGATTTACAATATTGCATAGGATAGATTTGAGTAGAATTTTGAGATAAATTAATATTTTTTTGAATAGTTTCTTTATTTTTATTTTCCATAAAACGTTTGAATTTTTCTAATTCTTCATTTGTTACTGATACTTTTTGACTTGGTATTTGAGAATGAGAATAATTTTGACTGATAGTTATTTGAGAATTTGAACATTTTTTTTCTCTATTCTGGGAATTATTATATATTTTGGATGCTAATTTTTTATTTTGTGGCATTTTGATGTGATTAATTTTTTTTTGAGCTGTGAATTCAAAATTTTTCAAAATTGATTTTAGTTTTATATTATTTTCTATTTTTTTAACAATATTGTTACTGTTACTATAATTATTTTCAACAGAGGTATTATTTGCAGAATGATATATATTTTGTCTATTTTCATAATTATAATGCGAATGTAGATTATTTTCAGAATTCTGAAATAAAAAATATATGATTATGAAGTTATTTTTGAAGTGTGTGTTGAAATGTATTCGTACCCTCTGAAATAAATATATTAACAGCAATAAAAAATAAATTTTTAGGTTACAATAATTCAGACTATATTTGGATATTTTTTATTTTATGTATTAATAAAGTGTACTGGATTTAAATACAATGTTATTAACTAAATTTCTCATTTAAACAATAATCTACGGGCAAATATATGACAAAAGACAAGTCCCAATTTTTTTCGTTCCAACAGTAAATAATACAATATTTATGTTAGTATTATCTATAAAACTCAGGGTAAAGGTAACTGACAATATATTCAATTAATTGCCATCTTAAATTTTATTACTTTAATAAATTTGCGAATTATTAAAGACGAAAACATTTGTCACATGCAGACAATGGTTTATTTGCAAATAAATTATTATTAAACCTAAGAAATTTTATTATAATGTATTCAAGTTCTATACACTCTATTAATACACCATATCAAAATTTGTTGAATTGGAGTAATAATCATCCAGAAGTTTATTTATTCTTGTTTTTAATATGTAGGTGGTACTTTAATAAATAAATATCACTTTGCAAATAATTTTACTAAAAAAATAAAATTTAATATAGTAATTAATGGAATATATTGTCAGTTTCCTTTACCTTCGGTTTTATAAATAATACTAACATAAGTATTATTTACTGTTGGAACTAAAAAAATTAGCACGTGTCTGTTGTCATATATTTGCCCATAGATTATTGTTAAAATGATAAATTTAGGTAATAACATATTTAAATCCAGTGCACTTTATTAATACATAAAATAAAAAATGCCCAAACATAGTCTTAACTATTGTAATCAATAAATTTATTTTGTCTTGCTGTTAATATTTTTTTTCAGAAAGTACGAATACATTTGGGGTTGGGCTCGTATTATATATTTACCACTGAAAATTTACGGGCCATATTTTGAGAAAAACTTGCAAAATCCTCTTGGGACGACTAAAAATCAAAAAATATTTTTATTTTCATTTATAACAGAATATATATATATGTTCCAAGCAGTGAATTATTATATTACCATATATTTGTTATTTGTCTTCGGTAATTCTAATTTTGGTCTATTGTCGTCTACATTAGGTACATGTTTTTTAAACAATTCAAAATAGGGATGTTTTGGTTTAACAAATTCCTCAAAATTTAGGGAATTGTCCAACTTTTGACTAAATTTATTATTGTCTTGTATATTCGCATCAAAAGTTATGTTATGTTCCAAATTTTCAAAATTATTTTGCTCAAAATTTCCAGTATAATAATTATCATTGGTAGATATATTATTATAAGTATCTTTAGATATATTTAACTCATTATTAGGATGTATATCATTTTTTAAAGGATCAAGTGTGCTGTTGAAATTATTTAGTAAATCATTGAAATTTTCAGAAAAACCAGTTTCTTCTATTTCTTCAAAATGTATCGGAGTTTCTGGCCCTGAATTCTGAGTTTCAGCAGGAATAACCTCCTGAATATTTTGAGTATCTGGGACATTTTTCAATGGTGGTATAATTTTTTTAGCGTTTTGAAAATATGTATCAATAGTTTTTAGTTGTTTTTTAGTATTTGTAGTGTTAGTATTTTTTATTTCATTAGTTTTTTTGGCTGGAGTGAAAAATGATGTAATTTCTTTTTGTTTACTGTTAGTATTTGGAAAATTAATATTTTTTGGAAGAATTTGTTCATTTTTAATTATGATGTCATAGTTTTCCTTGCAATCTAAACCAACTGAAATGAAAAATATATTTTTATATATATATTATAACATATGAAATAAACGGAATTGGAATTTTTTTTTTTATATAGAAACATTGGTATAAGGGGTTGTTTATGTTTCTATAAACTAAGGGGATAAGAAATCTAGTTTTGCAACACGTTTGGCAATGTAGCCTGTTGACGGGGGAGGAGGATTAAATATGGTTCGATCCTAAAAATTTATGATTGTTTTTTGATCCTAAATTTTGATCCATAACGTTCTATGAAGTCGAAAGCGTGGATTTGACATGGTGAGTCAGCCCCCAAAGAAAACGAAGTCATTTGAATCGGCAGGAAAGGTGACGGCGTCAGTCTTTTGGCATTCTGCTAATTGATTATCTTGATAAAGGAAAAACTGTAAATGGACAATACTACGCCACACTTGTAGACAAGCTGAAAACAGCAATTCAAGAAAAATGCCCGAAGAAGCCATCGGAGCAGAAATGCTTATTTGAGGACCTCAAAGTAAACCATTTTCGGGCGGGAATCGAAAAGTTAGAAAAACGTTGGACCAAGTGTGTTAACCTCAGAGGGGATTATGTAGAAAAATAAAATGTAGTTTATGTTAAATATATATTTTTTGTTTCCTCGCAATTCCGGCTTAAGCAGGTTTGACTGTATATTAATAATTATATTATTAATTGTATTATTATAAATACATACCCCAGTTTTCACTGATTAAATATACTTGAATATTATGATCAGTTTTCAAAATTATGTCAATAATTTCAACATAATTTTTACAAACAGCCATACTATGATGACTGAAAAATAATATATTAATTTTGGAATCCAATAATTTTGAGGCAAACCTTACAATATTTTTTTGCAACTTAAAATATTATTTTCTGAATCGCCTACTAATAATGTCATATAATTATTTGACCCTGTAGTACAGTTTTTAATAATATCTTCTGCATTTAAGAGATGTACTGTAATTTTTAATTTGTATTTATAATTTTCATGGCCTTCTAAATTAATTTTATAAAAAGGTAAATGCATTATTGCATCTATGATATCGTTACCCATAGGAGGGGCGCGATTTATTATCTGAAAATTATAAATATCATCACTGTGTTTATTTAACTTTAAAAAAAAAATACCCTTTCGATATCTCGCGGACTAGTTTCTAGTATAGATTTAAAACTAGTTTTCCCAGCGCTCACTAACATACCAGATAAAACTGGTCCTATTTTGGGAAATTGCCTAGCTACATATGAAGAATTTTCCCATATTTTCGCGACGAAACATTGGTATAATATTAAAGCGTTTAAAAGAGCAGAAAAATATTTATTTTTATGGAGCAAAAATGTTACGAGACCTGGAAAAAATATGTAGTATTTTTGGTGTTTATATTATTTTTAGTGTATTACATTTTGCAATACGTTCACCTATTCGCATAATTTTAATAGACTCTTGATGTAAGGCTGGGTTTTGTATACGTATACAACCAAATATTGCTTGAATTAGGCTGAAAAACAAATGATAAAACATAGGAACAAACCCAAATAGGAGGGACGTCAAATCAAGTGAATTTAATCAGACATTAACAAAATTAGTTATTTAGTTTGTAATTTGTAAAAATAAACAGAACTAAAACTAAAAAGGTTGTATTGTTTTAATTGGACTATGAGTTTTGAATAATTTTTAATAATTTCGTATACATTTTACAGTAAATATGTATTTGATGAGGTTGAAATGACGTCAGTACTATGTCGGTTTGTTCCAACAGATGTTTAGGACGCACTTTTTGCAGAAATTCACATAAAATAACTTACCAATATATTTTCATAGGAGTAGTTTTTATTGCACCTTTCATAGGATATCTTATAGTTTGCTGGTACCTATTTTTATTTAAAGTGTTCAAAGTTTTTTTGTCATTTACTCGTAAATAAGATTCAGAAAATTCGGGGCATTTAGATATTAAAACTAAAAGTTCTGATAAAGATTCTGTACCTTTTATCTAGAAAATATTAAAATATTAAATGTATAATTAATTATTTCCAATTTTAAATGGCACTCTCTACGCCTGCAATGAGTGCCCGTGAGGTGACTAAATTCATGAGGAGAGATGAAGAATATATAACAAAGGTAAGATGGAAGGACTGTACTGCGGAAGACTTGAGAGAAAAGTAACTGAATGAGAACGACACGCAAAACAAAAATGAAAATTTATGTATGGAATTTACACACATCAGATTTTTTTAATAATACTAGGTCTGGCTATTAAATAACGAGACTGCGCGCGCAGAAGGCGTCCTAGAGGAGTAGGGGGGGAAATGAATGCAGCGTTGGATAGCTGCAAGTGTCTACTATTCCGGTACGAAAACACGTTTTTCTCGCTGTAGTAGTATTTTTTCTATAGAGGTTAGAAACGAACGTGTTTTTTTCTCGTGCCGATAACAATGTGTGACGAAAAACACGAGCAACGGATCAATGTGAAATTTCTCGTTAAATTAAAAAAAAACTCCAACTGAGTGCTATAAGTTGTTGAAAGAGGCCTATGGTGAGAATTCTCTATCTCGTGCGCGTATTTTCCAATGGTATAAACAGTTTTTTGAAGGCCGAGGGAGCACCGAAGATTTAAAGCCATGCTAATCGTTTTTTTCGACATCAACGACATCGTGATGACTGAATGGGTTCCCGAGGGTCAAACTGTAAACCAAACTTACTATTTGAAAGTTTTGGCAACATTGCGAGAACGAGTTCGTAAGAAACGGCCGGAGTTGTGGAAAAACAAGTCCTGCCCATAACGCGCTGTCTGTGAAGCGTTATTTAGCCGCTAGAGGCACTCCAGTGCTCGAACACGCGCCGTACTCGCCTGATTTAGCACCCTGTGACTTTTTTCTGTTTCCGAAAATCAAGTCTGCCTTAAAAGGAACTCGGTTCGAGTCGATGGAAGAGGTGCTAAACGCTCCTAAACGCTCTTACAAAAGAAGACTTCCAACATTGCTTTGACCAATGGAAAAAACGAATGGAACGGTGTATGTCGTGGGGAGGGGAGTACATTGAAGGGGAGCATTCAATTATAAAATAATTTTTAAAATAAAACTCTTTTTCATAAGCAGTCTCGTTATTTAATAGCCAGACCTCGTATAACAAAGATAAGATGGAAGGACTGTATTGCGGAAGACTTGAGAGAAAATAAACTGCATGAGAACGACACGCAAAACAGAAATGAAAATTTATGTATGGAATTTATACATATTAGATTTTTTTAATAATATAACCTAATAACTTAACCCGACACCGGCCCAAGAAACCGGCGCCGGAAAATGAATACGATTGAATCTGATTTTATACCTTACCTCCGTAAATATTTTCATAGTATTAAAAGCTAAATAATAATTTGCCATTAGAATACCAGTACTTGTCGGTAACACGCTAAAACCATCAGTTTGATCAATTTGTAACATTCCATACTTATGTAAAGCATTTATTTCAATTTGACACCAATCTACAAAAATGTATTCATAAAATATTTTTTTAAAACATTCTCAACAATTATGTGTTAATAATTACTCGAAAAGAAGGTGCAAGGGTATTTGACTGAACTTTCGAGTAATTATTAACACTTAATCCACATCACAGTCGAGAATTTTTTATACCTTGTAATCGTTTTTCTATTTGAGTTTTGGTGAAATTTATTGGTATATTATAATGTTTAGGATTTTTCAATACTCTAATATAAAGAAAAGTATATCTCAACCACTCTAGAGCAATAGCAATATCTGTTATCGTTCCGAGAGCAATTTCAGCGTTGAGATGCTCGGTTAAGTGTCGATGAAGGTTGCTTTCTATTAATTCTGTACCTCCGAGCATTTTTTCGTACTTTTCCTACAAATTTTGAAAAAAAAAACAGAAAGAATGAATAGATAATGAATGCATAGTAGCGTGCAAAAGTTTTGAACCAAACAACGAATACAAAGGGTCAGGCCACCGGAAGTAACTAAACTGGTGTAGACGTGTGTGTTTACCCTGCTGACAGTTAAGGTTAGACGCGTTCTAGTAACGTTCGACCAGTGGCGACGGTCGCGTTCTCATAGACCCAGTGGCATCGCACGTTACAGTGAAAAAGAAAATTTCATGCTGAATTCATATTTAGAATTGCCATTATCCTATTTTTAACTGTGTAAGAGTGGTTTGGTCCAAAACTTTTGCACTTACACTGACAACTCTAGATGAGTTAGAGAATGTACCTTTTGTTGTAATGTTGTCATTATGACTACGTTAGCTCGCTTATCAAATTGAGGACGCCCGGCTCGTCCCGTCATTTGTAAAATAGTTGATTCTGAATATTCCTATAAAATCATATTTATAAACTGCTTCAAAAAAGATGAGCGGCGTTACAAAAAAAAATCCTACCTGAAATCCTCCATTGCAGTACTGCATGGTCCCCTTCAACACCACCGTATGTGCTGGCAAATTAACCCCCGCTGCCAAAGTGGCTGTAGCCACTAAAATGGGTAAATGCCCTTCTCTGAAAACTTGCTCCGTGGCTTGGCGCTCCTCCAAACCCATCCCAGCATGGTGGGCCCCCACACCGCGCTCTAGGGCCCTTGCTAGGGCTGCGCCACTAACATATTTCGCAGCTGCGCGAAGGGCTGTTTGCTGAATAGGGGTTAACTGTATGGTTAAGTTCTGGGATAGATAATTGGCAAGGGTGTCCACGCTTTTTCTGGTGGAGCAAAAAATCTAAAAGGGGGATGATTTTTCGATGGTACTAAATAAAACTTACCAATGTTGGTTTGCCTTCTGAATATTGCATTAAAACATTTTGCATTTTGTAATTTAAATTCAAGTCAAATTTAAAAGGAGAAGTACCTATCATATACGGATATCCTAATACAAATTTATTCAATTTAACTGGTCTTAATTCATCTCCAATTCTACAGACAATTAAATAAATTTACAATAGTTAATAGAAAGTTTTCGTCTGAAGAAGAGATTGATGATTATTTTGAAGCATTCCGCAAAAGAAGATTGATTGGAAGATTTTAAATAGTGGAAGGAAAATAAAGGCATCAAATGTATTATTGTTGAAGAGAACATAACAATCTCAATAATGCGGTCCTATACCATAGTTAAATTTTATCCACGAGTATCTGTATTAGTGAAAGAATTTTATTTAAATAATAATTAGAAGTAGCCTCATTTGAAGATTTAATAGTTAAATTTGATTTATTGACATTTAACGTTATTATAACTTAAAGAATATGTTATTCTCTATACGATTTGATTGCATTTTATACTTCATATTCAATAGATATAGAGTTACAAAAATTAAATTTTATAAATCAGCCAGCTATGCTAAACATGGAAACTACTAATATATTCATATAATTCAAATTGACAGATGTCAGTATAAATAAAAAGTAAATTAATGTGGCAGACATGAGGATGTTGAAGTATATGTTGGGGAAGACACGGAACGATAGGTGTCTCGTGTTACAAGTTTCTAGAAAGATACAAGAGGGATGATTACATTGGTTTGAAAATGTCATGAGGAGAAATGAAGAAGATAACAAAAAATAGCGTCCCCTAACGAATGGGGAAAGCTAAAGAAGATGTTAGTGTCAAGTGCAAATTTATGTATGGAATTTATACATAATACACAGGATTGACGGAAGGTATTGTGGTGGCCACAATTGGTATACTTACTTGAAATACGTAGCCGCTTTTTCTTTACCCAACCACTGAGCAATGTCCTCTATATTGGGTATGGTCGCGCTAACAGCCATAAATCTCATATTTTCACTTTTTTTCAAAATTTTCATTCGACTGACTATAACTTCTAAATTAGGACCTCTACATTCTTCGTTTAATAAATGCACTTCATCAATCAAAAATAGTTTGACATTGTTTAAAATTTCGCCATCTTTAGAATTTCTGCTTATAGAATCCCATTTTTCGGGGGTGGTAATTATAATATTAAAATTATTAAGAGAGCGAATATCTGTATTGTCATT
The DNA here is from genome assembly GCA_951394225.1 of Harpalus rufipes. Taxonomy (NCBI): domain Eukaryota; kingdom Metazoa; phylum Arthropoda; class Insecta; order Coleoptera; family Carabidae; genus Harpalus; species Harpalus rufipes. The sequence continues at coordinate 1,515,168 of OX596285.1, read as the reverse complement.
ATCGCCTGTACAAACTATAGTGGAAACTGCGATTTTTGAAAATTTTGAATGCCACTCTGATAATCGTTCGTGGCATAAAGATTTTAAAGGGGCGACTAAAATATTTATTAATAATAATTACAACATTTAAAATGTATTCGTACCCTCTGAAATAAATATATTAACAGCAATAAAAAATAAATGTTTAGGTTACAAAAGTTAAGACTATAATAACTATTAATAAAGTGTACTGGATTTAAATACAATGTTATTAACTAAATTTCTCATTTAAACAATAATCTACGGGCACATATATGATAAAAAACATGTCCCAAAATTTTTCGTTTCAACAGTAAATATTACAATATTTATGTTAGTATTATCTATAAAACTGAGGGTAAAGGTAACTGACAATATACTCAATTAATTGCCATCTTAAATTTTATTACTTTAATAAATTAGCGAATTATTAAAGACGAAAACATTTATCACATGCAGACAATGGTTTATTTGCAAATAAATTATTATTAAACCTAAGAAATTTTATTATAATGTATTCAAGTTCTATACACTCTATTAATACACCATATCAAAATTTGTTTAATTGGAGTAATAATCATCCAGAAGTTTATTTATTCTTGTTTTTAATATGTAGGTGGTACTTTAATAAATAAATATCATTTTGCAAATAATTTTACTAAAAAAATAAAATTTAATATAGTAATTAATTGAATATATTGTCCGTTTCCTTTACCATCAGTTTTATAAATAATATTAACATAAATTTTGTATTATTTACTGTTGGAACTAAAAAAATTAGCACGTGTCTGTTGTCATATATTTGCCCGTAGATTATTGTTAAAATGATAAATTTAGGTAATAACATTATATTTAAATCCAGTACACTTTATTAATACATAAAATAACAAAATGCCCAAATATAGTCTTAACTATTGTAATCTAAAAATTTATTTCTTCTTACTGTTAATATATTTTTTTCAGAGGGTACCCCTTAAAATTGTAGAAATGAGAATAATAAATCAAGGTATTGTGAAACATAAAAATGGCACTTAGAACCCTTTGAATTTAAATGTTTTAATAATTTCTCACCGTATATAATATTAAAAGGTCCATCATAATTAATTTCTTCAAAATTCATTAACAATTTAATTATTGCTAATTCAAAAACTACTGTTTTTCCTGAACCAGTTGGTGCAGAAATAACAATAGATTCATCTAAAACAATAATTATAAATATTTTTCCAAAATTTTACTTTTAAAACTAACCTGAATATAATACATCATCCAAAACATTCGATTGGATGATATTAAAATATGGAAATTGAAAAATACATCTATATTTTTCCGCTATTTAATAAATTAAGGATAAATTTGCAAAATAAATATTAAAAATTATTATCGTTAAAAGGATACGTAACTCTTGTACCGACCTTAAATTGTTCACTTTTCCAAAATTTCGAGGCGGTCTGTCGAGATTTTTCACCGTAAAAAAATTATTTGCAGGTGGACTGATAGTTAAATCCATAAAATTTGATTCTTGGCTCAAAATTTCGAATACTTCATCCATTTTTATAATTACAAAGCACAATTAACTCACTTTGACGTTTATTATAACAATTGATGATTACAGGTAAACAATAGTACAACAATTATCAAATAAGCAATTAATTATGGGTTTAATTATTGTTGTAATTGTTGTTAAAATAGTTTTTTATTTATTTAGGGTTGTTTTTAATTTGGCCCCTGAAATTTATACATTTTTATTTACACTTAAGTATATTTTTAGAGTGCATGTTATCTGTCATTGTTTTTAAAAAAAATATATTTATTTAGGTAATAATACATGTAATATTCAACAAATATTTATTGTTTAACCGTAATTATTAAAATATTTTTTATTAAATACAAATTTTATGAAAACTTTCAAAGTTTATTTTCTACTATTGGCAACACTGACACCAACCTTCTTCCAAGCTGTTGTTGTTTTGAAAGTTCGTTATTACATTTTATTATCGTCTGTGCCTTTGTGTAGTAAATATAGGGCCTTATTAGCTAAATCCGGTTTTAATAGTGACTTTAAACATTAAATATCACAATGAGAACTGACGCAAATGGTAAACTAATTCTTAAAAACGAACATCAGGTATATAGTGTGGTTATGTGCGTTTACAATCGTATTGAATCGTAAAAATTTGTAGGAAAATGTGAGAAATACTCGCAAAACTTTAAAAGTTTTGCAACAAGCGGCCACGGACAAAGAAAATTTAGTTGGAAGACCTCACAAATCAAAAGAACTGCTACCAAAAACACTAAGGTATGTAATTTTGTGCTTCAAACATCGTTTAGTATTAAATATTTAGTTTCAGTGATTCAGATCTAGATTCCAAAAGAAAAATCAAAGTTTCCCATAAATATGTGCAAACTACAAGTGGAATTAAGGTCGATACAAACGATTTAACATCTGAAGGCAAGTTTAAACACGTTTATTTTACCAACATATACCCATTTTTGGGTTTTTAGCTGGACCCAGCGAAAACTACTGGGAAATTATTGCTGAACGACGACGTCTTGCCCTTGACGAAAGTCTACAAGAAAATCAAAAACTCCACGAAGAAAATGAAGCACTAAAAGAAGAAAATAAACTTGTGAAGGAAATGCTGGAAGAATCGAAAAATCTTGTTGAAGTACTTTCGGTAAGATACTGTCATTTGTTTTGTGGATGTTTGGGATGATTGTGTTTTGTTTTTGCAGGAAATGTTGGGCGAAACAAATGAAGAAACGACGGGGGAAACTGAGGAAACAAATGACGAATAATTGCTAATTGATTATGTTTTATTTCAGTACATAGTACAATACTTACTTAGAGTAATATATAGTTTGTATTTTTGACCAAAAATAATTTGTTTATAAGTAAAAAAAAACTAGAATGTATTTTTATTTACTTATTTGATAATGACATTGCCATATTTTGTATGTTATATTAGTATATGAACAATAAATATATTTAAAATGTAATATGAATTTTTTTTCTTGTTTTGTTTCCATTCATATAAGAATTCTTATGTATTTCGTATTTTTCTCATAAATAATTGAAAATTATATTTTATTTAAGAAATCAGGAAATGTTTTTACAGTATATTACAAAAGAATTATTGAAAATGAGAACACACGTATTGTCCTAATCCTACTCCTACTGTTTATAATGTTCATTCATCACCTTCCCTGTCCATTTCAGTGTTGCCATATAGCTCAAAATTATTTCCCTAAAATCAAATAAAAAAATTCCCTAAATTTAACTTTCTATAATTTGAGTTTTACAGAAATTTAAAAGATGAATTGGAAATAGGAAAATTAAAGGTTTGTTTTGTAAAAAATGGGAACATACACATCGTCCTAATACATCGCCCCGTTCATTTCTTGTTTCGTTCAGTTTCCTAACGTTCAAATCTTGGCCATGAAGTTGGCGCAGATGAACTTGGCGCGTTCACAATTTAAAATGTACACTCCGCTGTACAAAATCAACATGAAAATTATTTATTGAATTGGAGTATTGTGCTAATTTCATGGTCAAGATTTGAACGTTATGAAACTGAACGAAACAAGAAATGAACTGGGCGATGTATAAACATTATGACGCTTCATACCTAGCCTAATGTCAAAACTGACAGTATTATATTTGACATACATAATTACTAGCTATCATTCTGACACGGACCCCCATATCCGCTTGTCAAGGCCAACAAAGTCACTTAACTGCTCGCGCCCTATTGTATTTAACATTTCTTGTATACCTATACCCTACACCAAATATTCTACTTAAATCTATTCTTTACATGTAGATTTATTAAATTTAAATTCATTCAAGGAAGAAATTTTGTCCTACTCTCCTAATTTCTCGAAATGTTTCCAATTCATTGTCGGAAACAGTATTTCTGAAGAGAAAATGTATATATTTAACTATTAATACAATAAGAAATAATGTATGTACTTTCCAGAAAATTCTTCAATAATGTTTTTGGATTTTTGACACTGACATTTATCTGTCAGTTACAAACATTTTAATTATTCAATTGGTTTCCATGACATTATTTGGGCTGTAAGATTTATTACAACAAATTATTATATACCTTATATTTCTTTATCTCTAAATCTATAAAAGATATAATAAAATATTTATATGTATCAGATAGAGAATTTACTCTTCTTTAAGACTAGCACGAACAAATATCTTCAAAAAATAATATTTAGAAGAATTTTTTGTCCGATTGGGAAATACGTAGTTAAACAGATATTAACATATACATACATCATTGTAAAAATGTTAAAATTGATTTGTAAGGACCTTAAAATGGGCTTATTCATTAAAATCTAGATATGCGATTTTTAGCATGAATACCTCTTAGCGAGAGATAAAAACAGGTTTCCAATCCACACTATTTTTAATACAGAATACATTCCAATAATTATTAGTACATTTCTGTACAAGAAAATCATATTATTTTATTTAAAATCATATATATTTACAAAAAATAAAATCATACAACTTAATAAATAGTGTAATGGGTCGACGAAATAATTCACTCAGTGGTTTAAAAATATAGTTTTATTAAAAATATTAATGCAGAATGACGTGAAGTTTTGTGAGGACTGGCGTGAGGATCTAAGATCTGGTGACTGTCTCTGACTGGGATATATATTGGTGGATAAGGGTTGTTATCTTATTTGTGATGTACAATTCACGTTCTAACAAAATGACTCAGAGATGGTTGGTAGGAAAGGTCAGTTGTATGGGAAAAGCTAACAATAGGATTATAGAAATGGACTTCAAGATAATACAGTAAATATTTAAAAGAACAGTAAATAAGAGAATTAGAATAACATCATAACATGATATAGGCACAATAACATGATTCATAGAAATACAACATAATACTTATAATAACTTAATAATTAATTAATCTCTAACATGGGTAGGTAGGTACATTACACCTCCCCCCTTAAAGAAAAGGAAAGCCTCAAGGGTTTTCTTTTAGTTGAGCGATTCTACTGCTCCTTCGGAGAGGCTTTTCAACTTCCTCATCGCTATGATTGTCTCTGTTACCTAATTCAACATTAGTTTTAACTGGGTGAACTTTATTTGAATTTTTAAATATATTTAGAGTTAAACAATTTGAAATGCTGTGACAACAGGTATTGTTGTTTCTGAAAAACCTTTTTTTAATTTTCTGATAAATTTTGTATATACAATAAAGGCTAAGAATTTTAAGTAACGTACAAAGTAAATATATGAAATAATTGTTATTGGTAACTCTAGAGAAAATAGAATCTTGTTGTTTATTTAATTCCTTAGTCATCCTTTCTATTTCCTTTAACTTATGGCTAGCTATTTCTAAATTATCTAAATTAATGTTTGAGTGTATGTCTACCATTTGTGGAATTGTAACATTTGGTTTTTTATTTTTTAAACAACATTCGTCTTGGCTAATGTCAAAATTTGGTACTATTGATAAATGGGAACTCTCTTTAAATATAGAAAATGTTGACAGTACCGTAGTACTGGTGTACCCACGACAGAATTTATCCATGGTAAGAATTCCTGTTTTAACAATCGAGATATCGAAAGGTGCAATGTTTTTGCAATTTATTGTTAACGAAGTTAATTTTGGAGAAACGTAAATCCAACTGTTACTACTATGTAATCTATGCCATATTTCGTTATTAGTTATGAAGATGCGAGTATCACAATTTTCGGGGATTCTAGAAGAGGTTTGCAGTAACTGTGTTTCGCAAATAGGTTTAACATGTACCGAATATATAGGTGATTCCAAACGACATACTAATTTTAATTCGTTTAATTTTTTACATTTACTAAAATCAGATATAGCAGTATATTGTAATTTGCTTTCAGAAAGTGCAATCATTTTAGTGGAAGGTTGTATAAAAAGATAAGATTGATTGCTTGTTAGAATCGGTAAAGGAATAAGATTATAAATGTCGAATGTATTAATATCTAGTAAAGGATTTAAGAGTACAAATATTAGCCTATTATTAAAACGAAAAACTTCAATTTCCATTACTTGAACGAGTGCGTGGAAATTGTGAGTTTCTAAAGAAGTTACGTAGTTCGTAGATGGGGGTAAATATGGTAAGGTATTTTGTAATTCTTTAATTAATTGTTTAGGACCTAAGATTATAGGGTGAAGAATACTATTCTGGGCTAATAGAATTGCCGTCGTATAATCGCTTAATTCTTTCTCGACTTCAGTGAACATAATAGTTAATAACGAGATGTGTTCGTCTGTTTCCTGTTTCCATTCTACTTCGAATAACTTTGTATTTATCTCTTTAGCTAATTGTTCGAAAATTTTAATATTTGAATTTAATAATAAGGTATTTTCTTGCAATTTGGAAAGTGTGGTATTAAAATTTGAAATAGTAGATTTTACTACTTGTGTTTGTTCGTTTAATAATTTGATTTGTTCTTTTTCATCATGTGATAAAGATTCAATGGCTTTGTTATAATATTCGCCGTCATTATGATCTAAGGTTCCGAAAATGAGTTTAAAAACAGAACCTAATCCGTCGATTAACCCACGTTTTGTTCTACGGTTCCCAATAATTTCGTTAAAGTTTCCAAATTTATTTTTAAGAATTGGTAGTGCTTTTTCTAAGGTATGTAGTGAACTACCACATAGTGTGGATTTTTCAATATTATCGTGATCGCAAAGGTTACGAGTTTTTATAATAGTATTTTCGATTAGATTAATTTTTTTGTTCGAAAGCAGAAATATCGATATGTACAATTAATTTCCAAATATTTTCGTAATAATTTAATTTAGTTATGTGGTCGTAATATATTCCTGGAGATTGCTTTAACTCGGTATGATTGAAGAGCTGTTCCCCTGATACGAGGCTGACTAACCTAAAACAATATGACGTTTTAGTCTGTTATAATGAACACGCATATGTTTATTTTTTATTTTTATTGTGCAATTGACTGGAGGGTTTAATTTTATGATTTTATATGGACCTGTATATTTCTTAGAATATTTCTTCGTAGTTCCTATTTTTACTTGATTATTTTCTAGATACACTAAATCTCCTACTTTATAATTTATGTCTTTGGTTTTCCTATCGTAATATTTTTTATTAGTGTTTTTGGACTCAATAATATTATTTTTTGCTATTTCGTGTGATTTTTGAAATTTTAGGGTTAATTCCTCTAAGTAAGTGTCGTATGTATATTTAAATTCTACGTCTTTCGTAATTGAAGTTGGAAGTTCGGGTTTATTACCGAATATTAGTTCATAGGGTGAGTATTTTGTGGATGTGTGAGGTGTTGTATTGTAAGAAAACATGGCAAAATCGAGCCATGAGTCCCAATCGGTTTGATCTAATTTTACGTAATGGGAAAGGTATTCGGATAAAGTGTGATGTGATCTTTCGAGAGCGCCGTTCGTTTCGGGATGATATGCTGTTGTATTTAATTTTTTTATCTTAAATAATTTTGAAACTTCGTTTAAAAGATTGGACATGAAATCTCTACCTTGATCTGTAAGGATTGATTTGGGTATGCCAAATTTACAAATAAAATTTTGAACGAATGTTCTTGCTATGGTTTCTGCGTCATGTCGCGGAATTGCAAAGGCTTGAGAATACTTTGTTAAATCGTCTTGTAATGTCAATATATATTCATTACCGTTTTCGGTACGCGGTAGTTTACCTACAATATCGAGGCTAATTTTTTCAAATGGTTTACTAGCAGTTGTTGTAATTTCCATTGGTTTCTTAGATTTATTCCGAACTAATTTGTTTTCTTGACAAGAGCTACATGTTTTAATGAAATTAGCAATATCTTTTTTCATGTTGGGCCAACGATATCTTTCTTTTATTCTTCTATATGTTCTATGGAATCCTGAATGTCCCGATGATGGATTTGAATGAAATTCTACGAGGACTTTCTCGATTTGGTCGGTATTTAAATTTATTATATTGTTATGATAGATATTTATAGTAATGTTGGTATTCTTAAATATGTACCTAATCATCGATCGAATTTTGTGCCATTTTAAATTATTATTGTGACTTTGGGAATTTAGATTTGGGATGTTGATTATAGATATGTTATTATTAATTAGAACGTTTTTGAGATTCAAAATGGAATGGAAAATATCTTCATATGAAGGCTGGTCCCAATAATATTTTTTTGAAAAAACATAAATAATTATTTCATCAGAATGGAAAAAGTGTTTAGTTTCGAATAACTCAGGATTTTGTAGTGAATCTAAATGATTGTATTTTTCATTTATCTCTGTTAATAATGTGTTTGAATTATCTAGATCACAAGAAACAAAAATTGCTTTATTACCTTTAATAGTTTTAATGTCTCCATCGAATTCATTTAAAAGGTTATAGTTTAGAATAGAAGTCTTAAGGCAATTTAGAAAATCAGAATATGTTTCGGTATTGTTACTGGATTTAAATATTGAACAGTTGTTATCGTTGTTAGTTTCTAATTTAATACGACTAAGCGCATCAGCGTTTGAATTTAATCTACCTGGTTTATACGTGATTTGATAATCATATTCTTCTATTTTTAAGCGCCAACGAACTAATCGTGATCCAGGATCTTTCACGTTAAACAACCATGTCAAGGGTCGATGGTCTGTAAATATGTTAAATTTCCTACCATAAAGATAAGGCCTAAAATGATTAATTGACCAAATAATCGCGAGTAGTTCTTTTTCAATGGTGGAGTAGTTAGATTCTGCTCGATTTAAAGTGCGGCTTGCGTATGCGATTGGAAGATCTTGGGAACTAGGACCTTGTGATAGGACTGCTCCAATAGCAAAATTACTTGCGTCGGTGGTGAGATTAAAGGGTTGAGTGAAATCTGGATATTGAAGGATTGGTTCTGATATTAATTTTGATTTTAAGGATTCGAAAGCTTCTTGTTGAGTGCTTGTCCAAAGGAATGGTTCGTCTTTCCGTAATAATTTTGTGAGAGGTTGTGTTATTTTGCTAAAGTTATTGATGAATCGTCTATAGTAACCAGCTAAACCGAGAAAACTTTTTATCTCTTTAGTAGTCTGTGGAATTGGGAATTCCTCTACGGCTCTTATTTTATTATCGTCTGGTTTAACACCTTCGGATGTGATATGATGTCCTAAATAAATGACTTCTTTGCGTAAAAATTCGCATTTATCTGGTTGTAACTTTAGATTATTTTCTGCTAATTTGGAAAAGATTGATTTTAATTTTCTGCAATGATTATCGAGATTATCTGAATAAGCAACGATATCGTCAAGATATACAAAACATGCGGAACCTTGTAAACCAGTTAAAATAGTGTCCATTAGACGTTGGAATCGCGCAGGGGCTGTTTTCAATCCAAAGGGCATTCTATTGAACTCGTAATGGCCTGAAGGTACAGTAAATGCAGTTTTTGATATATCTTTTTCTTCTATTGGAATTTGGTGAAATCCGGATGCGAGATCGAGTGTTGAGAAATATTTTGAGTGACCTAACTGATCGAGAATATCGTTGATGTTTGGCAAAGGGTATGAATCACCGATACTAATCTCGTTAAGTTTACGGTAATCTATAACTAATCGCCATTTTTGTTTACCGGATGCGTCCTGCTTCTTTGGAACGACCCAAACGGGGAAATTCCAAGGAGAGGTAGAAGGGCGGATAATATTTTCGTCTAACATTTTTTTTATTTGATTATTTACTTCTTCTTTGTGGACTTCTGGAAACCTGTAGGTTTTGGATTGGACTGGTATTTCAGAATTAGTAGGAATTTGATGAGTTATCGCATTTGTATGAGTTAGCTCGTCGCCTGGTAAATGAAATATGTGATTAAACTCGATGCAAGTTTCTAAAATTTTATTATATTCTTCCTCATTTAAATGATGTAAGCGCAATGATTCTTTCAATAATTTTAATCTATTAGAATTACAATTAATATGTTGTTTGTAATTATTGTTTGATATGGAATTTATTTTGTGATTGTTTTCAACTTGTTCAATTTCAATTTTTACTTTAGAGATTTTGATTTTTTTATCCGTTGTATTGAGTACAGATGTAATGGCAAATTTATCACGGACCTTAACAAAACTAGGACATAATAAAACACCATCTAGGATTTTAGTAGGAGGAATAATTCCTTCAGAGATTTCAGGATTAGATATTTCAACAACAATGATTTGTTCAGATCTTGGTTCGATTGATATAGGATAAGTAGGAATTAGTGAAGATTTAGAATCATTATCTGAATTAGTAAGATTAGAACTTTCTTTTTGTAAAATGTTTTCTATATGACTTAGGGAGATAGCAGAATTATGAATATGTAATAAATCGTTCTCATAGTCGATGTGGCAAGTATTCTCTTTCAAAAAATCGTTACCAAAAATTCCATCGAATTGTATTGGAAAATCATCTCTAATTACATGGAATGTGTGAGTGATTGTTCTATTTCCAACTAAAATATTCAGATGTAGATAACCGAGTGTTTGAACAGAATTTGGATTAGCGTTATCAATGCCGTGCAGAATCAATTTTTTATCTTCATTAATAAGAGTATTTCCATTTAATTTTGAAATTTTGATTAAAGAAACGTCCGCGCCTGTGTCTAGCAAGAATGAATTTTGTAAAAGTTTTGATTCGCTAAAAGATACATTGATAAATGTTGTGACAGCTAAATTTTTTATTATGACGATTCGGCCTGAATGTGATTTGCAGTCCGTTGAATGGCCGACGCAACTGGACTTTGCGAGTTTAAAGGATTGGAAGAGGTTTGAGAATTAGAACTAATATTGTTTCGTTTTTGGTTATTATATTGTCGTTTTCGACATTCTGAAATTACGTGCCCTAGATTTTTACAATAATTGCACTGCTTAGGATTATCGAAATTTTGATTCCTACGGGGAAAATTTTGATTTTGGTTAAAATTTGAATTTCTATTTGGAGAATTTCTATTTATTTGACTACTCGGTGCATAGTTTTGTCTTGAATCATTCGGTTGCCTAAAATGTCGAATGTTTGAATCACTTCTCGGTTTATTTTTTGAGTAACAATTAAAACTACTGTGTCCCGGTTTATTACAATAGTTACAATGCTTTGTGTTGGAATTATTAATAGTTTGAAACTTTTGAATTTCGAATTTTGATATAAGTTCTCGTTCTTCGTTTATTGCAATTGCTATGGCTTCTTCTAGAGACTCAGGTTTTTGTGCTTTTACAAGTATAATTAAATCTTTATTTAATCCGGAGATAAATGCATTTAAGGCTTGTGTTTTTAAGAGATTGACGCACGCTTGTCGTCCTTCTTGTGATAAATCGTTGTCTAAGGTATTTAATAGTTTAACGTAACAGTTTTCAATACGATTTCCATAAGAAAGAACATTTTCCTTGATATTTTGCTTACTTGAGTTTAATTCTAATTGCCATTGACCACCTGTTCGTCTATCTGAATAAGAATCTAATAAATGTTTCTTTAAATCTGACCATGAATCAAAGTTTCTGTTTTTTATTAAGAGTCTGGCGTTATCAGTTAATTTAGTTTTAATAATTTTTAAAAGAGTAGCTTTATTTGTTTCTGATACGAGAGCGATTGCTTCGTCGCAGTTATCGACAAATTCGAATAGTTTGGATTTGTTATTGCCATCGAAATTAATTAACATACTTCTGGCAATTTCTAAGCTTACGAAAGATGTTGAAGTACTCGTAGTATCAGGCATTTTGAAATTAGTTTTGACGAATGTTTTACAAGAGTATTTAAAATCTACACGAATTAATTTTTGTATTACTGAATTTTTGAATTGAACACTGGCACTTTGGGGATTGGTATTATTGTACTCACAGAAATAGTATAAACATGACCACAGTGAATGAAGACCCACGACGTTGTTGAACTGCTGCTCGCTGGACCTGGTGAACGATTGAACTGGAGTTCAACTGTGACCTGGTGGACTGGTTGGCTGGATCTGGATGGACCCCGACGTTGTCGAAGATGAGCCTTGAATTTGAGTAAGATCCGGAACCACTGTCTCGAACGCGAGTGATACAGACAACTTATTGGATTCGTCTCGACGGTTAAAGACTAAAGTCACCGATTTCAAATTGTAGTTTGAATTTATTTACCGTTATTTCGAAAAACGATCCCACTTCTGACACCAAAATTATGTAATGGGTCGACGAAATAATTCACTCAGTGGTTTAAAAATATAGTTTTATTAAAAATATTAATGCAGAATGACGTGAAGTTTTGTGAGGACTGGCGTGAGGATCTAAGATCTGGTGACTGTCTCTGACTGGGATATATATTGGTGGATAAGGGTTGTTATCTTATTTGTGATGTACAATTCACGTTCTAACAAAATGACTCAGAGATGGTTGGTAGGAAAGGTCAGTTGTATGGGAAAAGCTAACAATAGGATTATAGAAATGGACTTCAAGATAATACAGTAAATATTTAAAAGAACAGTAAATAAGAGAATTAGAATAACATCATAACATGATATAGGCACAATAACATGATTCATAGAAATACAACATAATACTTATAATAACTTAATAATTAATTAATCTCTAACATGGGTAGGTAGGTACATTACAATAGTATTTGTAAAATATTATTACCAATACACAATAATCATAACTAATATGTTATCATATCACTAGTCATTGTCATAACTACTTCGCAAAACAAACTATTGTTTAAATATTACCGCTGCATATGCTAATATGTCCTGCAGTGCCAAAATACAAGTAAAATAGACACTTAACAATCTGTGTCAGTGGAGAATAGAATAGTATTAATTCTGTTACCACTCGTGCAGTTAAAATATTGTGAAATGTTCGATGATACGACAAGTATATAAATAGTTTTTATCTTTATTTTGAGTTAGTTAGTTGTTACCTGTATTAGAAGTATAATGATTTTACGTGGGTGAGTAGAATATGGTTATATTACAGTGAAAACAATTTTAAAGTTGTTTTAAATTGTGTAAATTTATGAAAAAGTGTTTTATTATTCATAACAATTGGAAAAAAGTATGTATATATGGTTTATTATACTGATTTTATAATACAATATGTTGTTTTATATTTATGGTTATGTTTAAATAAAAGTAAATGCTTAAAATGTTTAACAATTTATACAAATTATTATTAATAATTTAACTATAAAAAAATGTTAAATATTTATATTTTTATATGTATTTGTTTTTTTAAATTATTGAAACTGAGTGGTAATGGTTAGGGGTGAACATAGGGATTTAAAACATAGGATTTTAGTTTTATACAATTTTCTGCTTTCCTGTTAATTTTATTACAAAAACTATAGAGTATAAAGTTGTTCAAAATTAAACATTGCAGACATAACTGTTCTTCATTTTCTGTGTGCGTATGTGTGTTTGTATGGATGTATGTGTGTGTATGTGTGTGAGAAGATTGGAAAGACGATTTCTCAAAAACTATAATACTTAATATCTGTTAACTACGTATTTCTCAATCGGACATTACTGGGAAGAGATGAAAAGGTTTTGGTAATAATTGGACAACCGGAAGTAGCAGATTCTTAAAAATTCTAAATATTATTTTTTGAAAATTTTTGTTCTGACTAATATTAAAGAAGAGTAAATTCTCTATATGATAAATATAATTATTTTATTATATCTTTTATAGATTTAGACATCAAGAAATATATGGTATATAATAATGTCATTATTTCTTATTTATTAACAGTTAAATAATTAAAATTATAGGTATATTACATATATCCTTCAAAAATACTGTCAATCCCGACAATGAATTGGAAACATTTCGAAAAAGTAGAATTTTTGGTGTAGGGTGTTAAATACAATAGGGCGCGAGCAGTCATGTAACTGTTAAAATCTTCAAATGAGGGTACTTCCGGTTGACTAATTATAACCAAAATCTTCATATGAATGTAAAGAAAAGGAAAACGAAAGAATTATAATTTTTAGGATTGTAATGTTGGACTTATCGTCAAACACAAACACACACATATACATACACCATAATCATCGTGAAAGTAGTAAAATCGTATTCTCGGAACCCTAAGACGTGCTTATTCACTTAAAACTCACCATCGAATTTTTTAACCAACGACAATACCTTCCTTACCTAAAGGTAAATATTCTTTTGCCCGGATTTATAATTAGAGCAAAAAAGAAACGAAAATTTCACTGCTTCTTGATGAGTAGAGTTGTTTTTGACTAAATTTCATTTTCTCTTTAAACGAGCCTCTTTTAACGGGATAAATAATCGTCGACCAGTGCTGTCTTAAGAGAGATTCCACTGTATACTTACTTTTTTTTAAATTGTATTTATTATAGTAAATACTTATAATTTTTATTGAAAATAATATATTTATATACTAGTAACAATGCATTGTCTATGAAGTTACACACATATATTGTTACACTGAGTACATATTTTAAACTAAAGTTTAAATTACTTTGTCAAAATTTATATAAAAGGAAAAGTAATTAACTTTCAACTTTCTCTACAAAAATTTACATGTGTATACATTTTCAATAAATACATATATTAATATTCAATTCATTTACTGATCATTCATTATTACATTTGTTATTGTGTACGATATTTTTAAGATGTCATTAAAAAATAATTATCTATGTTCATTATAAATTTCAAATAAACAACAATTCTAATTTTCTTATTTTCTTGCATATAATTATTAATAATATCATATGACAAACAAATTATCATTATGTATTTCCATGACTTTATTAGTTATGAAGTTATGTAATACATGTAATTCATACATTGGGCTCCCTGAATCCATTTTGACTAATTTCGTCGTGAAGTCTGTACGTACGTATCTCGCATAACTCAAAAACGGTAACCCGTAGAAAGTTGAAATTTTGTATTTAGGACTCCTATAACATCTAGTTGTGCACCCCCCTTTCTGGTTATTACACAATTTCCAGAAGTGGCACTTTACATGAAGCCTATAATAGTTTTTATTAAAAACTGTTTTAAAATATAATCCAAAACTTTTCAAATTTGGTATACAAGACTTTTATGTCAATCGAAATAACATATTTTGGTTAAAATAGGCTAACCGGAAGTGGTACATTACTTGAAGTTGTTAACAGTTTTTCTTGAATAAAATGATTTTATTTTGATTTTAGAAATAAATGCTTCAAATAAAAGTTTTAGAGAATTAATTTCTGCGTCTAGCACATCAAGTATTAATAAATTAGCCCTTTGTATAAGCGAGATATGTAAATTTAAAAATTATATACTTTTTTGTTTTTGTAATAAAGCTTGCTATAGATTAGGACAAAAACATAAAAAAGTTCATATCAAATTACGTTAAATACAGTAAAATGTCCGATCAAGGGCACCTGTATCATGAACGAATTAACAAATAGGCATACATTTATCTCTTTCTTTTGCAAAGGCTGTAAGACTGTGTGATAAGGATGGATATAACACGCTTGTCTTGCAAAAACCTTCGCTGTAACGTAAGTTTATTTATTAATTCAGATACATTACCTGGATTCATAGCCGTACGTATAACGTTATATTCTGTCAGAGTCACTGACACTGACATTGTGTCAGTATCTTATTTTTAACATATTTGGTTTTACATTTGCTTATAAACTTACTAGTTGACTTATTTTTGAATTTTGAATGTTTTTCCTGTTAATATATATATTTTTATAATAATAAAATAACAGTAGTATCTTACGTACCCTCATAAAAACTAAGCAAACGACACTACTGAATGTGTCATGATGGGCGAAGCAAAAATCTGAATTCATACAATTCGTAGACAACCTTGATCGGACATCTTTCAAAATTTTACTGTACATGCAATTTTATGATTCGTACAATAACAAATATTATATTTTTATTGTAAAATTAGTCATATTCATTGTTGTAATCAAATATTTCTTTGTTGTAATCAAAACTCTCTTTAAAAAGAACCGGGTTAGATTAATGTTAATTTAAGAATGATAGTAGTAAATGAATTATTTTTTGTTCTATATCAAAATATTTCTCGGGCTTGGCTTAAGCCTGTCAATATTTTGTAATTTAATTATTAAAAAAATATGTATAGTTTAATAATCGTACAAGGAAGTCATGTGGTGTCCACATCAGATTTTTTTTATTGATTCGGATGTAAAAACATTCATTTGAAACTTTTTGTCTAAAATAATTAGAGGAGCAATGCGTACGGAAAAACTGATTTCCGTGATACAGCCTGTATAAAATATACGATATGAGATGTTTAATTTTCAACTAAACGTAAATAGAAATCAACAATTATTAACCTCAAATGTCAATAAGGATTGAATTAGGTCTTTGTTGATTTTACGCCTGAATGGTTTTCAATTATTACTGCTTTGTAATAGAGAGTTGCAATTTGTAATATGTGTCATTACAACTTGAAACTGAAGCAGGTGAATGAGTTTGTATATTTGGGTAGCTTGATGCCGAGGGATGGTCGAATTATCGAGAGTGCTCTGGGTACGTTTGCACGAAACGTTAATATATCAAGGGATGTCGATTAAGTGTATATAATGAAGTGCTAGTGCTTGCTTTGATGTTTGGAAGCGAATGTTGGGCATGAACGGGAAAGTATAAAAAAAATCAGATGTGGCCAACACAATACCTCCCGTTTAATTTAATTTTTACCTCTCGCTAAGAGAGGTATTGGATTCATACTAAAAAACGCATATCCACATTGTAATGAATAAGCACGTTTTAAGGTCCCTACAATCCGATTTTAACATTTTTACGATGATGTCTGTGTGTGTGTGTGTATGTGGATGTATGTGTGTGTGTGTTTGTGTGTGTGCGTATGTGTGTGGGACGTTGGAAGGACGATTACTCAAAAACTATAATACTTAATATTTGTTTAACTACGTATTTCCCAATGGGACATCCATGGGAAGAGCTGAAAAGGTTTAAACATTATTTATATTAAAGAAAATTAAATTCTCAATCTGACACATTTAATTTTTTTATATCTCGTATAGGTTTGGAGATATAGTATATTATAATATAAAACAATCTGTTATAATAAATCTCGTTGCCCAAAAAACAGATGAGATATTTAAATGTTTGTAATTGACAAATAAATACAAAATGTCAGTGTCAAAAGTCAGATTTTTTTGCGAGGTAGGAGTATATTTAATATATATATTATTGTATTATTAAATATGTATTTAAATTATTGGTATGTTAATATCCTTAAGAAATACCGCTAATATTGTCAATGAATTTGAATAATTTTGAATATACTAGAATAGTAGGACAAAATTTCTCATAGAACGAAAGAAGAAATACAATTTCAATTATTTGTGTGTACAAGAAATGTTAAATTCGTTACTTATAGGGCGCGAGCAGTCATGTGATTTTGTTGGCCTTGGCCAGCAAATATGAGGATCCGTGTCAGAATGATGGATAGTAGTTATTTACATAGATATCACAATTGTCATATGTCATAATTTTTGATTCAAATTTTCAAAATATTCTGATGTTTCTTTGTCATCAACAGTATTTATTTATATACTTACCTATATTACTACATATTTACTTAAGCGTGTAACTGTATTAAGTTCCTTTCCATATAATTATTACCACCCGCCATTTGGTCCACAGTTTTTTTTTTGTTAATTTTAAATCTATATTTAAAGTAGCAAAAAGAATTTTGTAGGAATTTTTAACCATGTTTTCAAAATGTAACTATTAGGTATGAGATAAGTAAAATATTATAAGTATTAAAATATCGTAAAAATGGAAAGACAATTAAAAAAAATACTGTACTATGTAATTATTGATATAAATTAATCCAACTTTATTGCAATAAAATATATCAGAAAATAATAAAAGTATTAGTTTTATTACTTTATCAATTATCTAATAGTTTACTAATCTTAATCCGTCTGGTTTTAAAAGTATTTTAACATTTTGAATAATGTAAAAATACAATTCATTCATTAGTAAATAGTGCAATTTCATTGGTTGTAATTGTAAACCATAAAGTAATAAAATTTAAGATGGCAATTAATTGATTATATTGTCAGTTATTATTACCCTCAGTTTTATAGACAATACTAACATAAATATTGTATTATTTACTGTTGGAACGAAAAAAATTAGGACTTGTCTTTTGTCATATATTTGCCCGTAGATTATTTTTTAAATGAGAAATTTAGTTAATAACATTGTATTTAAATCCAGTACACTTTATTAATACATAAAATAAATGCCAAATATAGTCTTAACTATTGGAACCTAGAAATTTATTTTTTATTTTAGAGGGTACGAGAACATTTGGGGTTGGGCTCGTATTAATTAATTATATTTTCTACGCTTAAATAATTAGACTTGTATATTTCAATTTCAAACAACACGTTAACAAGTAAGAATCTAAATATAGAGCTTTGGTTTGTGCAATTCTGCTAGATGCCAATTAACGCGCGCTGGAAAGCATAAATGCACGATTTTGCAGAATTTATTTTTATTGTATTTTATTTATAAAAATTATAATACTAGTACTGACTATTTCATAAACATTAAACTTAGTTAATAAAACGTTTTTATGTAAAAATTTCAAATAAGGATTCTTGTTTTATTATATATGTAAATATACAAATTTTCCTTAAAGCATGTAAAAAAGATTGCGATTTAAACAATAGCGTACTTGTGTTATACAAATATAAAGTTGACTGTGTTTAATTTATGAATATAAGATTATATATAAGTCAAATAGCTTTAATATTTTGTACTGTAATGTATTCTGTAATTAGTTGAAGATAGAGAAACATGTCGTTTTCTGAGCATTTTACAAAACCGAAATTTATTGATAATATAAGTTGTTGCAATAGATTGTATTATAACAGTTTGTTAAATGGAAAAGCACATAATAATAGGTAAGAATTAAACATAAATTTAGTATAAAGTGTACGAGTTGTACCTATCGAGTTTAAAATATTATTAACCTTTTAAAAGTATATTATACAACAAGTAATGGAATGGCCCATATTCCACACGAGCAAAAAGTTTGTGGCCCGAACCCAAGGCGAGGACTATGGTTTGCGAGTGTGGATTATGCCATTCTAAACGTGTTGTAGACTTTCTCTAACAAGATTTTAGAAATTATACATAAAATGTTGATTGATAATAACAATATATTATCATATACCATTAAATTTTTTTTTGGCGCCAGTCAATTTCCCCTCCCTGTATCATTAGCAAATTCCCTTATTTCTGGTGACGTACATTCCATATCTATATCTTCATTTCCTCTTTATACTTACTACAAAATGTCTTCAGTTAATTTTCTAAGTAATATATTATTATTTAAATAAACTTATTACTCTGGACAACTCCATAAACCTGTAAAACTTAACAAAAAACTCTAAAAATGTTCAAAACTTTAAAACGTCAAATGCGAATACAGATATAAAAAATCTGTTGTGGCCAGCACAATAACTTCCGTCATTCTCGTGTATAATGTATAAATTCCATAATTTTTCTTACAAAAGATTCTAAATTTCCAGTAAAATAATTTCATAAACAAACTATTCAAATTGCACTTGACACTGGCATCTTCTTCTTCTTTAGCTTTTCCCATTCGTTAGGGGTCGCTATTTTTGCATGTCATTCTCATTCAGTTCCTTTTCTCTCAAATCTTCCGCAATACAGTCCTTCCATCTTATCTTTGGTCTTCCTCTGTTTCTTTAATGTCCTATTACTAAACTATTCATTCTTGTTCCAATATAATTCTTCATTTCTCCTCATGACATGTTCAAACCAATGTAATCGTCTTTCTTGTATCTTTCTAAAAACTTATAACACTAGTTATTTTCTTACCGTATCTTTCCGTGTATTCCCCAATATCTACTTCAACATCCTCATATCTGCCACATTAATTTACTTTTTATTGATACTGACATCTGTCAATTTGAATTATATGAATATATTACTAGTTCCCAAGTTTGGCATAGCTAGCTGAATTATAAAATTTAATTTAGTTAAAATTCTTTAACTCTGTATCTTTTGAATATGAAGTATAAATTGTAATCAAATCGTATAGAGAATAATATATTCTTTAAGTTATAATAACGTTAAATGTCAATAAATCAAATTTAACTGTTAAATCTTCAAATGAGACTACTTCCGGTTGACCAATTATAACCAAAATCTAATCAGTTGTTCTTCTTCTAGATGTAAACTTGAGGAATACGAAAAAATTATAATTTTTGGAATCGTGATATTGAAGTTATGGAATCCGGAAGTTTTGTCACACACACACACACACACACACACACACACACAGACACACATACATACAGACATCATCGTAAAAATGGTAAAATCGTATTATATGGACCCTAAAACGTGCTTATTCAGTAAAAACTCATCATTGAATTTTTTGACCAAAGACAATACCTTCCTTACCTAAAGGTGACGTAAGGTAAAAATCTGTTGTGGCCAGCACAATACCTCTCGCCATTTTCATTTTATGTTACATAGGGCGAAAGCAGTCATGTGACTTTGTTGGCCTTGGCAAACAGTACTACATATATCCCCAAACCTATACGAGATATAATAAAAAAATTAATTGTGTCACATTGAGAATTAAATTTTCTTAAATTTCAAGAATCTGCTACTTCCGGTTGTCTAATTGTTACCAAAACCTTTTCAGCTCTTCCCATGAATGTCCGATGTGGAAATACGGAGTTAAACAAATATTAAGTCTTATTGACACACACACACATACATCCACACACACACACAGACATCATCGTAAAAATGTTAAAATTGATTGTAGGGACCTTAAAACGTGCTTAATCTGGATAAGCGATTTTTAGCATGAATCCAATACCTCTCTTAGCGAAAAATAATAAATATAAAACAAAGAGTCATAACCATAGCAACCAAACCAAGATATTTGATATACCGCGTTAATATGCGGCGAAATAGATTCTGATTCGTTGAAAGCCGTGCGGAATTATTCCAAACGGCGTACGGAATAATTCCACACGGTTTGTTGGAATAATATTAATTCCAACATAATTTTTAGTTGTGGAATGTGTACAGTAAATTTTTTGAAAGATGTCCGATCAAGGTCGTCTACGAATTGTATGAATTCAGATTTTTGCTCCGCCGATTATGACAAATTCAGTAGTGTCGTTTGCTTAGTTTTTATGAGGGTACATAAGATACTAATATTATTTTATTATTATAAAAATATATATTGCAGTAAAAGCATTCAAAATTCAAAAATAAGTCAACTGGAAGGTTATAAGCAAATGTCAAACCAAACATGTTGAAAATAAGATAATGACACAATGTCAGAAAATCAAGGTAATTTATCTGAATTAATAAATAAACTTACGTTACAGCGAAAGTATTATCAACAACGAGCATCGTTTTAAAGTGGAATGTCCTAACTTAGTCGAAACTATATGAATTTTTGAAAGACAAGCTTGTTAATCCATCCTTATCGCACACTCTTATAGACTTTGCAAAAGAAAGAGATAAATATATGCCTATTTGTTAAGTCGTTCGTGATACAGATGACCTTGATCGGACATCTTTCAAAAATTTTACTGTAGTTTCTAAAATAGTGTTGGAGAAAAGTTATTTTAGTCATAAAATATTGATTCAAAATTATGAAATGTTGACTGACACATACTCTTGTAGGTATATATGGTTGCTGACGACTATTCCTAAACTCATACAAATTCTATTGATTCATTTATCGGTTTGTAATTATTTCCTAGTAAGTTTAAATCCTATTTAACTGATTATCATTAACTAAATACATTTTAATGTTATTCTAATGATAAGGAAGTACACATCTATTATTCTCTTCTACATTATACAAATATTTTCTATAACTCATTATATTTTTGAAAAATATTTTTACGTTTAAAGATAAAATAGATAATTTTGATGTAGTTAAGATAGAGATGCAGATAAGAAGATTAAAATATAATCTGTAATGAAGGACAAAACCAAATAATACATTACAATACAAACAAATATATGCATTGATTAATCTTTTGAATATTTTTGTGTATATAAAATGTATTCATAAACGTCTGTAGATGATATACGATTTGATTATTATAGTATTGGAGTAATACCAGATATTCCAAGGTTATTTTATGAGCATAAAATATTTTTTTGCACGATCAGGTTTTTTTTTAAACTTTACCGATAGGGTTTCCAAGGCAGTAAGTTTTGTTTACAAATTACTGATCAGTAAGTGATGTGACTACCTACCGAACTGGAGGCGGTGAAAATTACATAAATAAAAAATAAATGTACAATTTTTTAAGCTTTAACGATAACAAAACAACGAGCATAGCTTACTTAAAATGACAACTATTTTTTTAAAATGTCAAAATAATTTTAAAATAATTCTAAACTTTAATTTGTTATTATTGGGACGATCGTGCAAAAAATATAATAAGCATTGCGGGCATTAAGTTAAGACTTACTGCCCTTAATAACAATACTTCTCGCTAAGAGAGGTAATGGATTCATGCTAAAAATCGCATATCCACATTTTAATTATTAAGCACGTTTTAAAAACACTACAATCCAATATTAATATTTTTACGATGATGTCTTTTTATTTGTGTGTGTGTGTTTAACTACGTATTTTTCAATCGGACATTTACCGTGTTACAATTGTTTTATTTCAAGCCATAGTCATGGCTCACTATTCTCTTTTCCACTAGGTGTATAAAAAAGTGCCCGCCATTTTACTTTTTAATAATGTAACATATGGATTATTTTACATGATTGTAAAGCAAATTTGATGTACTTTTCAAATTTATAAACAAATATATGTTCCATTTGAAATTTTAAAGTTGATATTAATTACTAATAAACCGGAAGTGGTATCATGAATGTACATCCGGCATCAAGTAGCTTACATGTTGCTGTATAAATCATGTTATATGAAAGAAATTACTAACTTAATAAATAAGCGAGATATTTGCTGGGTCCACTAAAATATAATATACACATGCATACTCCAATATAAAGTACCAATATTACTTATAAATTTATTTATTGTCTTTAACTAACACTATATTCCAATCTACAACTGTTTATCATTCTTACAACCGTACAAACAAATATAAAATAATATTCCATGTTTCTTTCTGTACACGTCATCTACTTGGTCGTTATTTGCGCGTATGTCACGTACGTTAGTATAATAAACGCTGAAAATAAAGTATTAAATTTCGTTGCGTTTACAACCATACTTCTCTGCAACTTTTCGTGGTGTGAACGAAAATGTTCAAAGCAGGCATTTATAAGCGAAGGCTCCAAGGTTAGAGGAAGTTATAATTTTTTTCCTATGTCGTATCAACGGATATTTAGTTATTTCCGGTATAATTATGATAAAACTAAAGCGTTTCCTGCAGGATGCGGTTTAGAATAAGATAAAAAAAATCTGATGTGGCCTACACAATACCTCCCGTTTAATTTAATTTTTATTCATGTAAATACTTAAAATTAAATTTCAATACCGGGTTCGATCCCGACCGACGCCAAATCGAATTTTAAATGGCACAAAAATTACCCCTGTGGTGCACTCTCCACGCCAGCAATAAGTGCTCGTGATATGACACGGTATTTTTCGAAGAAAAACTATTTTGAGCTTCCAGTAAAGTGCCAATGAGGATCCACACACACACACACACACACACACACACACACACACACACACACACACACACACACACACACACACATACATACACACAGACATCATCGTGAAAATATTAAAAATGGATTCTAGGGATTTTGAAACGAGGTCATTTACCAAAATCTCGATATGCAATTTTTAGCACGATCCCTATACCTCCCTTACCAAGGGAAGCGGGAGGTAAAAACCTGCAGAGAATATTAAGCATCCTATATTTTTACCTCTCGCTAAGAAAGTTATTGGATTCATGCTAAAAATCGCATATCCAAATTGTAATGATTAAGGTCCCTACAATCCGATTTTAATATTTTTATGATAATGTCTGTATGTGTGTGTGTGTGTGTGTGTGTGTTGGAAGGACAATTTCTCAAAAACTATAATACTTAATATGTGTTTAACTACGTATTTCTCAATCGGACATTACTGGGAAGAGCTAAAAAGGTTTTGGTAATAATTGGACAACCAAATCTTAAAAAAATCTTCTAAATATTATTTTTTGAAAATTTTTGTTCTTGCTTGTATTAAAGAAGAGTAAATTAAAAATAATAAATCTCACAGCCCAAATAATGTCATGGAAATCAATTCAAAATTAAAATGTTTGTAACTGACAGATAAATGTCAGTGTCAAAAATCCAGAGACATTACTGAAGATTTTTTCTGAAAAGTACATACATTATTTCTTATCGTATTAATAGTTAAATATTTAAAATTATAAGTATATTACATACACTCTTCAAAAATACTATCAATCCCGACAATGAAACATTTCGAAAAATTGTTAAATACAATAGGGCGCGAACAGTCATGTGACTTTGTTGGACTTGAGAAGCAGATATGGTGGCCCGTGTCAGAATGATAGCTACTAATTATGTACATTGATGTCAAATATCATAATTTCTCATTCTAAATTTAGTGATTTTCTAATTCCTTGTGGCTTATTTTCCTCAACAAGTAAATTTCACATATGGTAGCTGGTATGTAGTTGACAGCTGTCACTCTCGTTTAAATTATGTTGGCGGCAATGTAAGACACTCCTTCATTGTTAAGTAGTTTGCCGACGTCATCAGGCAACAGAAAAGGCGGCAATTTGAATTTTATATTTTCAGAGATAATTAATAGTAAAGCAAAAGTATATTATTTTTGGAAATCTGTCATCAGGCATTTTTACCTCCCGCTACCCTTGGTAAGGGAGGTATAATACTATTATTTAGAAAGTTTTGAAACCATGTATTTCTACCTTATTCTAATATGGAAAGAACTGATTAGATTTTAGTGGCAATCGGATAACCGGAAATGGCCGTTTACTTGAAGCCCAAGATAGTTTTAAATGTATTTTTTTCGCAATTTGTTATTATAAAAATTAAAGATTATTCCATTTTCTACAGGTTTGGTTTAATACTTTTTCTGTATATTCTATTGATAAATTTATAAAGTAATATAAAAATTATACCCCATAGGTAAATGGCGGGAGGTATTGTGTTCGTCACATCAGATTTTTAGAATGGTTGCCTACTAATTCAAACATCTTTTAAGATCAATTATCCCCAAATGTACTGCTTTTGTTTCAAGTCTAACTTGATAATGAAATATATCATTTTAGTTTCACAAATATTTATATTTCAGAAAGAAAATTTGCATCTACATCTTCGCCGCTTTGATATTCATTGGAGCTGTGGCAGGTCTTTACTTTGCTGTTACCTACGATGACAAATCTTCAAATCGAGATGGCAGAGCCTTTTTTCCATCAAATACGGCAAGAATTCAAATTGACTGTTCCCAGAACTATGAAAAATACACCGGAGCGGTCGTTACAAATGGAATCGAATGCGCAGAAATAGGAAGGTAAGTTTAAATATTAATATCTTTGAAACTAAACGAGATAGCGACTTGCGGTTTGAAAATTTGGAATCAGCGGGTATTTGTTTATAAGTGTCGGTAGTGTCAGCTCATACAGACTTCAGCAAACACTAATTTTGTCGGCATCTCAGAATATCGATTTTTGTCAATCTAAAGGTGTGTTTATTTAAAAAAATATGATGTGGGGCCACCATAATACAATCCTGTGTATTATAAATAAATTCCATACATAAATTTACTTGCAAAAGATTCTAAATTTCCAGAAAAAAAATCATGAGGTCTCGTGGCCGTGTGCCTCAGTTTCTGGTCACGAATCTGGGGACCCGGGTTCATTGAGTGCCTATGAGGTGACGCCTGATACAAAGCAGATTGGCACACCCAGCAATGGGTAATATGCCGTGATGATATATTTATTATTTCATAAACAAACTATGCAAATTGCACTTGACACTGATATATTCCTGTTTTTTAGCTTTTCCCATTCGTTAGGGGTCGCTATTTTTTATTTTCTTCTTCCAGTGATTTCTGTTTTGCGTGTCGTTCTCATTCAGTTCCTTTTCTCTTAAATCTTCCGCAATACAGTCTTTCCATTTAATCTTTTTCATTGATACTGACATCTGTCAATTTGAATTATCTGAATATATTAGCAGTTTCCATGGTTAGCATAGCTGGCTGATTTATGATAATATCTTTATAATTCTTTAACTCTATAACTCTATATAAATGTCAATAAATCATATTTAACTGTTAAAATCTTCAAATGAAGCTACTTCCGGTTGACCAATTATAACCAAAATCTAATCACTTGTTCTTCTGGATGTAAACTTGAGGAATACGAAAAAATATAATTTTTAGAAGCGTGGTATTGAAGTTATGCGATCCGAAACTTTCGTCACACACAGAATATTAATATATTTTGTTAACACATTAAGATGCAGCACATCTTTGACTATAAGTATAAGTATTTTCAAAAATTTCAGATGGTTAATATAAATGACAGTAAATAATAATTTTTGTCGGCTATTAACGCTATTGTTTTTGAAACACAAATTTAAAAGCCTAATTTTCTAAGAATGTTTCCCCAAATGTTGTATTGCCTTGAGAAGTGTTGCCATGTGCTGGGTTATCTGTTTCCTGTATCTTAAAGTGTCAAAGGCCTTCAAATTTATGACTACGCTTAAGGAACGCCTGTAGTTTTTTCCTTTGTGTGCAGATTTTCTAGAAGTTTTAAAAACATATGGACAAGGAGTGTTGCACTTGCATATAAATTTGTTTTAAATAAAATAATTTAATTTTTAATTCTTTATTCCACAATCTGTATCTATTCAGTTTTATAATATTTATACAAATAAATTCTGATTCTACTAAATATTGAAAGAAGCTCTCAGAACTCATAATAATGAAATAAATACAATATTTGGGATTAGTTCTGTATATTTTTATTTATCGACGTTTCGACAGCGTAGTGCTGTCTTCATCAGGTACAAAGTAAATAACAAAGTACATGTAGTCAAGACAACAAGTTTACAGAAAGAGGGTAACATAGATCAAAAGTTACATAAAAAACATAACGGATAACCACGACTTATTAAGCTCATAACCTGTATTTAAATTAACGTTATTTGAAGATTTCTTGATTTCGATGTCTTCTCTAATTAGTCTTCTCATCCAGTTATTTTCTCTTGCTAAAACCTTCGTGTTTTTGAAATCAATTCCATGTAATTCTTGAATGGCATGTTCAGCAACAGCAGAACTGTAGCAACAAGATTAAAAGAACACGAACGACATATAAGATTAAATCAATCAGATAAATCTGCTGTTGGTGAACATTCCCAAATATTGTATTTATTTCTGATTCTACTATTTATCATTCTTATTTTCGACTGATAATCTGTTTCATGGTTGACCTTTACAGCCCTTGAAATTGTTTTTTTAATAACACATAAAAAATGTCAGCACGACATAACAGTCGACAGTAGAATATTTATAAAACAAAATAAATTAGTTTGTATTGGTCTGCCTTATGATATTTGACGTTAGATGGTGTTTATATTATTTAAGTTGTTTTCTTGATATAATTTTTAAATTATGATTCAAAAGGATCATGATTAAACTAATCAGGTTTTACAAAATCACAATCACAGTCCGAAGGAACACGGCTAATACTGTCACTAACATTTCAAATGGCTTTCAAATATTCAACAAAGATCAATTTATCTTCTTTCTAGTGCCATTTTGAAACAGAATGGCTCAGCAGCCGATGCAGCTATCGCGGCCTTATTTTGCGAAGGGGTTGCCCAACCCCAAAGTATGGGGTTGGGAGGTGGGTTTTTATTAACCATCTATACCAAATCTACGGGAAAAGTTGAAACGTTGGATGCTAGAGAAACTGCGCCTGAAAAGGCTCATAAAGATATATTTCAGGGAAATATTAGCCTTTCAGCAGAAGGTAGGAATGTTATCATCATTTTTTGCATCATATATCATCAATATATCATCATATACGAGCCCAACTCCAAATGCATTCGTACCCTCTAAAATAAATATATTAACAGCAATAAAAAATAATTTTTTTCTTCAAGTGTACAATAATATTAATATTATGCTACTATGCACTATAGAAGATATTCATTTTATTACTAGTACAACAATGTTGTTCATTATTGTACTAGTAAAAAAATATTAACTTCTTAGTTCACCGCTGGCGGCAGCAGTGGTCACAGCAACACAGACCATATTGAAAAATTGTTATTTGACAGTTGTATCGTTTGTGTTTTGTAGTATACACAGCCAACTGTGGCTGAAATTGCAAACTCTATAATTAAAACAATTCCAGAAAAATATAACTATTAGGTTACAATAGTTAAGACTATATTTGGGCATTTATTTTATGTATTAATAAAGTGTACTGGATTTAAATACAATGTTATTAACTAAATTTCTCATTTAAACAATAATCTACGGGCAAATATATGACAAAAGACAAGTCCAAAAATATTTCAGCCTACCGGCGGCAAAATCGTAAACCCGCCACTGCGTACTCTACTAAATTATTATTATTATCTTCTTGAAATTTAAGACAATCGTGAAACGATTCTATAGTCTAAGACTTTTTGATTTGTAAATCATTCATTAAACGTTGCTTTAGAAACCAATATTTTTTTTACAGCCCTATAATAATAAACACTACAACCCTTGACAGAAAATTTTCTATTATCCTTCTCATAAACCATAGGCGTGCCATCATAATTTTCATTTTTACAGTACGTTAATACCCACAAAAAAATCTATTATTCTGTTCACATTTCCCATTGACGTGCACTCGAATTTTTCTTAGGGGTTATTTTATATTCCAGGACCCCTATCCATAGCAGTTCCTGGAGAACTGAAAGGATATTGGGAGCTCCATAAAAAATATGGAAAGCTAGAATGGAAAGAATTAATTCAACCAACAATTGATTTATGTAAAAAGGGGAATTTGGTAACACCCTATTTAGCTAGAATGTTGAAAAATACAGAAGAAAAAATAATAAAGGAACCATCGTTAAGGTTAGCTAATAATTAGTTTTGAAAATAAATGAGGACTAAGTAAAGAAAAGAAAAAAAAGTTCAAATCCTCATTCATAAGTATACTCTGCTAAGAAAATAAAACTTCCTTTTTTTGGTTACATAAGTATAGGGCGCGAACAGTCATGTTACATGCTTATTCAATAAAATCTGGATATGCGCTTTTTAGCATAAATCCAATACTTCTTTTAGCGAGAGGTAAAAATAGTATTGTGTTTATATTCTAGAGAAATTTTTGTGGATCCAAATACTAATAAAACTTGGAAAGAAGGCGATAGAATTAAAAGAATAAAGTTAGCCAATACTTTAAAAATTATTGCTGCAGAGGGGGCCGATGCAATATATAATGGTTCTTTAACAAAATCATTGGTTGATGATATTCAGGAGCTTGGAGGTATCATCACGGCGGATGATCTTCTGAACTACAAGTAAGAACGTAGAATATGGCTGAAATATGGTGTATATATTTAATTTTTTATACTAGCGTATTATATCAACAACTTTTCGATGTGATTTTCGTTGCTAAATGAAGTACTTTTACTTTTAAGCGTAGTGCAATCTTGTGCACTAGACGTGTTATCCAACTCGGCTACGCCTCGTAGAATAATTTTCACATCGCGTGCTTAAAACACATTTCTTTCGCAACTTATTACATAAATAGCTATATTGTAACAAAAATAACTAAAATACTTATACTTCGTTTCGTAATGAACTGGAGTAATAAATCAAAATTTGCAACAATCAAGGCCGTTGTAAGGGGTAGCAAAAATTACCGCGCCACTTTAATATATTTTACGGACTGATTGATTATTTCAGCTCGTTTTGAAATGAGACAAATACGATTAATAACAACAAACATAAGAATAATAACAAATATATCCGTACAGAGATGCAACAGTATTCGTAAAATGATTTATTTTAGACCAAGATGGGAAGAACCAACAATAGCGAAATTACAAGACGATTTTACCTTATATTCGTCACCTCTACCCGGTTCAGGAGTGATCCTAACTTTCATTATGAATATTTTAAATGGGTATTTAGATAGAAATGAATTTGGCACACCCGAAAATTGGCACAAGATTATAGAAAGTTTTAAATTTGGGTATGGAAGACGTACAGAACTTGGAGACATCGAAGGATTACAAGATGTAAGAACAAAAATAAATTTGAAGTGAAAAAATATAATTTTCATGAAACTACAGTAGAAAAATTTAAAGATGTCTGATCAAGGTGATCTACGAATTGTATGAATTAAAATTTTAGTTCCTCCCATTCTGTCAAATTCAGTAGTGTCGTTTAATTTGAGGTCAACATACTTGGTCCAACGTTTTTCTAATTTTTCCATTCCCTCCCGAAAAATCTTTGAGGTCCTCAAAATAAGCATTTATTGCTTCGATGGCTTCTTCGTTGGATCGTAATATCTTTCCAGCGAGGTACGTTTTGAGTTTCGGGAAAAGATGGATGGGGACGATTTCAAACTTCTTGAATGAGCTGGATTTTCTTTGCCATTCCCGGGCGTTTTACTTGAATTGCTGCTTTCAGCTAAAAGTGTGGCACTGCCCTCTGTCCTAATAGTCACCCAGTGACGTTGACATTTAAATCAAATTATTATTCCATAGTTTTTGTCAAATCTTGTGTTTTTGGATTTTGCAAATACATAGGTGAAGAGCATAAATCTTTGAGAAAGGCATTATTTAAAAAGGAACATAATTTTCAAATACATTACACTTATTTTTTTCAGTTAAAATGTATCCATAAATATTTCATATTGCACGTCTATGTATACGAAATGCAGTGAAGTTATCTGCTAGTAATATTATACCATACGGTTAATAAATGACTTTGAATTGTCATCTTTCGTGAACCAAACTATACATAAGATACTACTGTTATTTTGTTATTATAAATATACAATCCGTTCATGATACAGATGACCTTGATCGCACATCTTTAAAAAAAAATACGGTACATTGTTTATAAATGAAAATAAACTAATTTTTATTTAGTTACTGTTAAATTTGACATCGCAAGAGTACGCCTATGGTATTAGGAATAAAATTTATGATAATACAACTTTTCAAGATCCTGAATATTATGGAGCAAATTATTCAGTTGTTGAAGATCATGGCACTGCACATATAAATGTATTAGCTCCCAATGGAGATGCTGTTTCTGTTACCAGTACCATTAACTTAATGTAAGTTCGAGAAATAAATGTTTTCGGACGCGGGAAATAAAATTCTTTTACAGTCTAGGGTCAAAACTAAGATCAAAAAGTACTGGAATAATACTGAATGATGAGATGGACGACTTCTCTGCTCCTAATATAACAAATTCTTTTAATTTACCCCCTTCTCCAGCAAATTATATCAAACCTGGAAAGCGTCCATTATCCTCCATGTGTCCTTCCATAATTTTGGACAAAAATGGGGACGTCCGACTCGTTGTAGGGGCAGCCGGCGGCAGCAAAATCACCACTTCTACGGCACTGGTAAGTCGAAGCATAAAGCTAATTTGTATGAGCAAATAAGAAAGTTGCACCCCGTATTTTGAGAACCACTGGTCTAAAATAATTCTTATATCGCTCATTTTAATGGTCTTATAATATAGAAATTGTTTGCTAATTTAACACAGTTATCCCCTTTTTAAATCAATTAATTTAATCTATTAAAATTTGTTTATTTATAAAAATAATTCTTTATTTCCAAAGACCAAAATACTATTAACGTTTATTTATATGGGTGAAGTGTAAAAATAAGAGAAATTAATTAAAATAATACGTTTATTAAACGATAAATAATTAGGATAAATAATAACTAACACTATGATTAAATAATTATAAACATTAATTTAAGACTAAGAATATTATTAAATGCTTAAACACTAAGATTATTTATTTAAACAATATTTATATCACTATATTTATTTATGTTCACAACTCGTAGACTATTTATTTATATCATAGCTTGTTGCTTCTATATATCAGACTATTTCTGCTGGCTTTGGCGACGGGTTTATATAGCGCGATGTCCCTCGAACTTTCTGACGCCACAATGACATTGAATACAAAAGATTCAGGTCACCGGTGTAATTAATACGTCTAGCCGTATGGGTATTTTCGTCGTCGGGGTGGGGCTCGTATACTCTTAAGTCAGGGGCGCACGTTACAATACATTGATATAGAAAAAACAAAATTTACAAACAAAAAGAATTCGTGCACAAAAATTAATAGCTATCTATCATTTAGAAATTCATTAACATTTTTGTATAAGATATTTTTTAAAAACTATTTATGGATTCCATATCTTTGAGATTTTGAGGAAGTTTATTATAAAAAACTAGGCCATAATAATTTGGATTATTTTTTGAGTTTAATTTTATTTTTGGTATTTGTAAATTGATTTTTCCACAAGTATCGTAATGATGAAGTTCGCACAATGAAGGTAACTTGTTTTTCTTTGATATGTAACCCCTACATAAACATTTCCAACCCGTGGGGTGGAAGTTAAATTAGTTATTTCCCAACCTGTAAAAGTTTGCGAATCGTGAATCGTCGGGACGCCTGGAACCTGTATAGTTCTAGATTATATTTTATTTTCTAGGTCACTCTTAGAAATATTTTATTCAACGAATCTTTAAAACAGTCAATTAGTGATATGAGATTACATCATCAACTTTTCCCGATGGCTGTACAGTATGAGGACAGTTTTGATAAGGTAAGCGAGCGTGTTTTCTATTTTGTTGCGCAAATGGCTACTATCTATGTAGACTGTAGATTTTTTTTTTATTCTTTCGATTAAGAAATAATCGTGCAACACCTCGTTATGACGCACGGTTTGCTTGCGTTTACATTGAAAGACAATGTGGCATTAATTGTGCCGCTCTGTTGAAATGGAGATATGCATTGAGTGGACTGCCCGGCTACTCTATCTATGAACAAAGTTGTAATATCCAAAAATATACTCGAAATTCATTATAATATATTTATTTTTCAGTCTGTCGTAGAAAAAATGGAGCGAATAGGACATAAGACAAAGTTTGTAAGTAGTAAAAGTGGATTTGCAGCTGTTACAGCAATATCTAGACAGTGTGGAACACTTTTTGGACAGTATGATAACAGACGTCAAGGTTCAATATCATTATTTTAATTTTGTATTTTAACGTAATTTTTTATTTAATTAATGTGTAAAATAGTGTATTTATAATAAAAAATATATATTTTAACATTTTTTATTCGTAGTTTTGAATATGAATTATCCTAAACATTGTTAAGAACATATTTTTCGAAATAATTTCATGTTAACCACAAAATTCAAGAGTGACATTTTAAAATTTTGTTTTGCTCTTGTAGCTACTGTGAATTTTTCGATTTGAAATACTAATATTTACAAGACCCGTATGGAGTTGATTAACGGGTACTGGGGCTGTTAGGAAGGGGGTAGACATGACCCCAATTCACTTAGGTCTCTTTACTAGCAATAACAAATAAGTATTTTTGAAAGAGGCCTATGGTGAAAATTCTCTATCTCGTACGCGTGTTTTCCAATGGTATAAACGGTTTTCTGAAGGGCGAGAGAGCACCGAAGATTTAAAGCCATGCTAATCGTTTTTTTCGACATCAACGGCATCGTGATGACTGAATGGGTTCCCGAGGGTCAAACTGTAAACCAAACTTACTATTTGAAAGTTTTGGTAACACTGCCAGAACGAGTTCGTAAGAAACGGCCGGAGTTGTGGAAAAACAAGTCGTGGATTTTGCACCAGGACAAGCACCTGCCCATAACGCGCGTTATTTAGCCGTGAGAGGCACTCCAGTGCTCGAACACGCGCCGTACTGGCCTGATTTAGCACCCTGGTGACTTTTTTCTGTTTCTGAAGATCAAGTCTGCCTTAAAAGGAACCCGGTTCGAGTTGATGGAAGAGGTGAAGCGAAAATCGGCGGATCGAGCTCCAAAACGCTCTTACAAAAGAAGACTTTCAACATTGCTTTGACCAATGGAAAAAACAAATGGAACGGTGTGTGGCGAGGCGAGGGGAGTACATTGAAGGGGAGCATTCAATTATAAAATAATTTTTAAAATAAAACTCTTTTTCATAAGCAGTCTCGTTATTTAATAACCAGACCTCGTATATTAATTTGTTTAAAATAATTAAGAATTATTTTATATTTGAGCATTTGTGCTCCTGAGGTGACCCCTGGCAAACGTTCTCGCAAATATATCATTACCGATATTTGTCTACAAAGCAGATTGGCACACCCAACAATGAATAATATTGTTTTATATATTCATTTAAACAATAATAACAAGCATTATTATACGTATTTATTAATAATAATAATAACAAACTATATTTTTTTATCCACATTTCATATTTGTATAGTGCTAAGTTTGTTTCACGTAGTACTTTGTCAACAACCACTAGTCGCCATCTTAGCAACCTGTACGATGTTTGTTATGACATTTCTCCACAATTTTTACAAATTAAACCATTTTAAACATATTTATATTAACTAAAACTATTCAAAAATAGTTTTTAACATATTTAAGTTTATCAAACGCACAAATTTGTAGCCGTTTACTCAAAATTACATGTAATAACTATAAGACAATTTTGTACGTGTATATACATAGTTACCGATGTGAAATAGTATTGTTACAGATACATGAAGATGGTTGTTATAGTGAATTAAAGATGTAGTATAGTGAAATAAAGTGAAAATTTAACAGTGTGGAAGGGCTTCCCATAATTCTTTGCGGGTGCAGGCCAGGTAGCGGACAGAAAATTCAGGGAATTCTTCAAAAGGTAAGTCATTTTATATTGCTTTAGGTTTATTGGTCCATTAAAATTTCTAAGAACACTTGGAGGTACAGTCATTTTTTTAAAGGTCATCTGTCTCATGAACAAATTAACATACATTTATCTCTCTCCTTTGCAAAGGCTATAAGCGTGTGCGATAAGGATGGACATAACACGCTTGTCTTTCAAAAGTTTATATTGTTTCGACTAAGTTAAGACATTCCACTTTAAAACGATGCTCGTTGTTGATAATACTTTCGCTGTAATGTAAGTTTATTTATTAATTCAGATACATTACCTTGATTCATAGCCGTATGAATAACGTTATTTTCTGTCAGAGTCACTGACACTAACATTGTGTCATCTTATTTTTAACATATTTGGTTTTACATTTGTTAATAAACTTACCAGTTGACTTATTCTTGAATTTTAAATGCTTTTATTGTAACATATTTTTATAATAATAAAATAACAGTAGTATCTTATGTACCCTCATGAAAACTAAGCAAACGACACTACTGAATTTATCAGAATTTTATCGATATTATTTTAGCAAATTAAACTATATTTATTATTTGAATTTGGCCAAATTTAATCTCGAATATTAAGAACCAAATTTTTTTAATATACTGTTGACTCTGGAGTATAATAATGAATCCAGATCTCATCTGTGGTTCTTAACCGACACGAACCAAGTTTACAATAGCGAAATAGTTATTTGTGTATTTTCCCAGCTATAGTAATAAATGAAAAAAACAATAATATTTTTCATAACATATATTTTCTCAAAACATTTAGGTACACTTTAATACTGACATATATCTTTAGTACAAAATAAAACTAATTTGTACTAAATAAAAGATCAAAAAAATATTGTTGATATAAATATATAAAAGTTAAGTATATGAAGTCATATATATTATATAATCACAATTCGATATGCAAATTATGGTACCCAAAAATGGGCAAAAATAAAGCTATTTTCCCATTTTAGGGTAGACGATATATATTGTATAAAATTTAATCCAAAAATACTTTTTTGATTGTTTCAAACACTGGTTTATTATAATTATATTATAATCTCTTCTCAGCACAACGAAAAATTCTCAAAAAACTGCTAAAATATAAAAACTTATTATTCAATACAAAGATTGTCAAACACTCACAATAATCTATATTTGATGTATATTAAACATCAATTTTATAAAATTTTGAAACGATTTCTATTTAAAAATTTAATTATCAACAGTGTGCATATATAAGCGTATAATCATAGTGAGATTCAGAGATGGGACAAAAATACAATTTTATAGGCAAGATATCTTCGGACGAAACCATCCGAACAAAATATTGGACGCAAATAGTCCGGAATGAATACTGTAAGAGTTGAAATAATTTGGACAAAACGGCACGACACAAAATATGCGATTAAACTGTATTGCATGGCACAAAATATGAGACAAAACTTATGTGTAAACACGTCGGACAAAACAGCTCGTACGAAATATCTTTTGGGAAAAATTTGGGCAAAATTTTCTCCAAAAAGTTCAGTCGTTTTATAAAAGAAACAAAATATTTTCAAACGTTGACGGACGAAATTACCCTGTGTTTAAATATCTGTTTTGTCCGAAGTGTTGTGTTTGTTCGAAGCATCCGCTGCGTTTTGTCCGAATTACAAACAAAAAAGTTTAAAAATTGTTTTTGTCCCATTTAACATATATAAACAACAGTAAAATATCTAAAACAGGTACAGGTAAATCGAAGTTTTTTTTTTTAAGTATCACATTAAAACTTACTTTAAACTTAACTGTACTTCTTAGGCGCAAAATATTAATGTCTATATCACTAAAGAGGTAACTAATAAGTAAAATAAAGAAGGAACTAAGAACACATATTTATAAACGTATGTACAGTAATAAAAAAAAAATTACGAACGGGTAAAACATCGTTTTTCGTGTTGGGGCCAAGCTAATCCCTGAAAAAGAAAGGGGTAGTCAGTACACTTCGCAAAATATATTATTAGTTGTTAAGGTAGTTATATCGTGAAACAAAAATTAATTGAAATTTTAAGTACATCTCAACTGAAGTATAATCTACCTGCCCTCCAAGTTTTAAAACAATTGACCACGCGGTACCTGAAATATTTGCAATTAAATTTGGCCTTTTTAACACGTGAAGAATAGGAAATGGCAAAATAAACACAACATTTTAAATTATAACTTTTATATCTATACCGACATTTAATCGAACTAGTATGTTATAGAAAACTAATTAACGGATTTTATGTAAAAATTTGAAAAGTATTTACCACCCAGATTTAATTTTATTGCCTCTAGAAAATTATAATCTGAAGATACGATAAATAGGTAGAATTATACTTGACAACCATGTACAAGCGTTCCAGATGGAGTATCAGTTAACACCCGCTTGGTATTAGCGAATAAGAGGTGATCTTTGGTTAAAGGAATTTCAGACGTACATTCGAATTTTTGAAATTGGTATTTTACGTGAAAAGCATGAAAACTTTAAACAGTATTATACTACTTTTGTAATTTTAAGAAAGAAATATATTAATCTGTTTTGCAGTTTCCATTTGTAGTTTAGAATTAGTATTATATTTCAAAATATTACTTTTATACCCGAATGTACCAATAAATGTCTTGGTGCGACGTTGCCACAATTATTTTTCAACATTTTAGTGTGAGTATATTGAAATACGACACTTGTGTATGTGTTAATGCGAGTGGTACAGTTAAAAAAAAAACTTTTCTACGGAAAAATAAAGAAAATTCATCTGTTACAGTGTTTGATATTAGCTTTTAACTATTTTGATGCAATCTGTGTATATAATGTTAAAAAATATAAGTTATTGCAAATATAAACTGCATTAGCTTAATTTTTATTTTTACTCGTATAATGTACGATAAATGGTGGCAGCGTTATTTAATAATGTATCATATTCCTCCGTTACATCCTTTTAGTTTAAAAAACAAATAATCTAATATTAATTTTCAATATTGCAAAGTATGCCAATATAAAAATCAATAGTGAAAATTTCCAGGGACGCGCATAAACTAAAATTAGTTCTAGGCGATATTGCATTACATGTAGAGAGACTTTTTACATTGTTTTCCAGCAACAAAATGAAAAGAAATTACGTCGATACGCAATTAAAAGTTCTAGCTTGTGCGATTTACATGCTTAGCGATAAAAATTTAATTTAAATTATACTGAGTGTCCAGAATATCAGTTCTTGCATTGATGTTATTGCAATCATTCCTGATATGTAACATTTCAAGAAACATACGTTTGGAGTACTTCTACTCCAACCAGGGTTGCCAGACGTCCCTATTTGAGCGGGACTTTCCCGAGATCGACAGAAAAATCCCGAGTTGCTTCTGAAAATCCCGATTTAACAATTTGAAGATGCACAATAATGGACGTATATAGTTAAAGATGCTCGCTTAATTTTTATACACCCCAAAATTTCTTCCTTAATTCTTGAACTTATTTTTGAAGTTATACTTCTTTTGGCGCGCATTATTAGTCGGAAAATCTAGTGTATAGGCGGCTAGCGCATTCGCTAGATGGCGTAGTAAAATGGAGGTTATATTATTTTTGTTTTCTTAGTTTTTTTTTATTGTTCGTTTGTGTGTCCCGATCTGTAATATATTACTATGTGAATATCCCGATCTGGCAACCCTGACTCCAACCCAGATGAGTGATGAGTTCCTATTCTGGGCGACCTGTATAATACCATAAAATATAGGATTTCTTACCTGACAAACAATTGAGCAATAATAGGTATAACATCCACTACACATAAGGCTGCTGGGTTTCAAACAGCGTTCGCAGAATTGGTCGGTATCTGGATTCTGGGAACAAGAACAATAGCTTCAAAAATCAATGTGTCTAGTTGCTTATGATAATGTTCATTTGTTTTTACTAGATAATCTCATGGAAACGTTAATTAAAATATATAAATATGAAAATTCAATCTTTCGTTATTTGCCGCGTCCCTAATTATTTTAGGTAAATTTGCATGCTTTGTAACGGCAGAAATTAAGTATGAAAATGTCAAAAATCACCCCAAAAATAGCAGTAGCCAAGCAGACTGACACACCCAGAAATGGGTAATAAACCGTAATAATTTACCTGTGTGCTGTCGACGGGACTGAAATATCCACTGTCTCTACTGACGTTTCTAAGAGAAGTCTAAAACAATATAAAAAAAATATAGTAAAAAGTTATAACCGTCTAGAAATGACATTTTCCGCACAATACTAGAGTAATCCTGAAAATAGTTATTTACACAACGAGCTAAGAAACAGGGTCATTTCAACCCCAAAAAAGGCACAATTTAATATTAACCTCAAATTAGTTGTCACCTGCACGAAACGCGGTGGTGTACATTCCTTAGATCATAGACGCTGTCAGTTTTATAATAATTACATTTTCACATTCATGTTGTCTTTATAAATAACCTATTTTCTAGTGCTATAAGTTCACGTAAGCGTTTTCGCTATTATAGTCGACATGACGGGGATTATAGAAGTCAAAGAAATGAACTTGAACTAAACTATACCAGCCAGTTGGCAACACTTCTCTAAAGTCCCTAGATTACTAAAGTACCGCGATTTGTGTCATTTTTGAATCAAAATAATAAAGTTTCACCAATTTCCTTGTTTCACGTCGTATTCTAAATAGTCTACGAGGTCTGGCTATTAAATATCGAGACTGCGCGCGCAGAAGGCGTCCTAGAGGGGAAGGGGGGAAATGAGTGCAGCGTTGGATAGCTGGAAGTGTCTACTATTCCGATACAAAAACACGTTTTTGTCGCTGTAGTAGTATTTTTTCTATAGAGGTTAGAAACGAACGTGTTTTTTTCTCGTGCCGATAACAATGTGTGACGAAAAACACGAGCAACGGATCAATGTGAAATTTCTCGTTAAATTAAAAAAAAAACTTCGACTGAGTGCTATAAGTTGTTGAAAGAGGCCTATGGTGAGAATTCTCAATATCGTTTTTTTCGACATCAACGGCATCGTGATGACTGAATGGGTTCCCGAGGGTCAAACTGTAAACCAAACTTACTATTTGAAAGTTTTGGCAACACTGCGAGAACGAGTTCGTAAGAAACGGCCGGAGTTGTGGAAAAACAAGTCGTGGATTTTGGACCAGGACAACGCACCTGCCTTGTGAAGCGTTATTTAGCCGCTAGAGGCACTCCAGTGCTCGAACACGCGCCGTACTTGCCTGATTTAACACCCTGTGACTTTTTTCTGTTTCCGAAGATCAAGTCTACCTTAAAAGGGGTTCGAGTCGATGGAAGAGGTGAAGCGAAAATCGGCGGAGCTCCTAAACGCTCTTACAAAAACATTGCTTTGACCAATGGAAAAAACGAATGGAACGGTGTGTGGCGGGGGGAGGGGAGTACATTGAAGGGGAGCATTCGATTATAAAATAATTTTTAAAATAAAACTCTTTTTCATAAGCAGTCTCGTTATTTAATAACCAGACCTCGTATTTAGCGATTTCTCGGAAAAGATAAAACCAAATTACCAATCAGTTGGCAACACTCTATTATTACGAGTCCCTAGATTACTAAAGTACCCAATTTGGCTCAAAATAATAAATAAAGTTACACTAAATATCTTTTCTTCTTTCACGTCGTATTCTAAGTGTTCGCCATTTTAGGTCCAAATTGCTAAACACACGCTACGTTGGTAATCTACGGACTTTAATTATGACTACAAACTATTATTTTACTTACATTTTGGTCATGATCCTGATTGTCCCTCTGATTTTCGTGAACATTTTGACTTGA
The DNA here is from genome assembly GCA_951394225.1 of Harpalus rufipes. Classification (NCBI taxonomy): domain Eukaryota; kingdom Metazoa; phylum Arthropoda; class Insecta; order Coleoptera; family Carabidae; genus Harpalus; species Harpalus rufipes. Next base: position 1,474,370 of record OX596285.1, on the reverse strand, counting down.
AGCTTGATTTAAAATGGCTGCTTGTCTCATTCTATATTTAGCCGGCTGTGACATTCTGTCAGTTACAGAAACACTGTTCATGTCGTAAGACTGTTGCGGTACTCCAAAATTTGTAGTAGATTGTTGAGAAATATGGTTTTGATAAATTTCAGTCATTTGTGGTTGCAAGACATTCGTGTGGTGTGCCATTTGTGTGGTATTGTTAGCTGAAGTTAGGGGACGGTATATTTCTTTCTGTTGAATGTTTTCGTTGTTGTTGTATGCCATATTTGAGTTTATAGTGAAGTTATTTGTGATTTGTGTGCTGTATGTTGGTAGACGTGGCAAAAGATACGGTGCCAATTCATTTGTAACCATTTGTTGATATGGTTGCATCTGTGGTATATGTCTTTGTTGTGGTATTTGTGCTGGCTTTAATGCTGGTGTTAAATTTGGTACCATTTGAGGGGAAGATACCATTTGAGGAGGAGGTACCATTTGAGGAGGTACGATTTGTTTTTGAGCCATTTGTTGCTGCGTCATAATTAACCAATTCCTAGCTATAGCCAGTCGTTGGTTGTCTGTGTATGTATCATTTCTATTTGGAATGCCATTCGGTGCACCAGTTCTGCTGGTATTTTGTTGTGAGAGTAGTTTACGTATTATGGTTGCATCATTTAATTGGTGCTGTGTTGGAAGTTGGTACTGTTGTACCATCTGTGCCATAATATTGGGCTCTTCAGAATCGGAGCGAGAATTTGGTTGTACAGGACTTACTGGTATATTTTGGACTGGGGCCCGAATATATCTTCGGTTTTGGGCCATTTGTTGAGTGTTTTGAGTCTTTTGTGCCATTTGTTGAGGGTTTTGTGCCATTTGTTGAGGGTTTTGTGCAATTTGTTGAGGGTTTTGTGCCAATTGTTGAGGGTTTTGTGCCATTTGTTGAGGGTTTTGTGCCATTTGTTGAGGGTTTTGTGCCATTTGTTGGATGTTTTGTGCATTAATGGAAGGTTTTTGTACCATTTGGTCTTCAATAATGGTACCTTGCATAGTCAAAATTCTATTATTTTGTTGAATTTCACTATTATTTTGATTAGATAAATTCATAACTTGATTATTGTGATTAGTTAGTGTACCAAAGGCATTATTATTATGAGTTGTTGTACATATTAAATGCGCTAAGCTATTTTCCACTGGTACAGAATTTTTTAATTTCCTTTCATCGACTAATTTAATACGTGGTCGTTGTTGCTTAGGTTTGGTAACTACAACATCAATAATTTTTATTTTGTTCAAATCTTGAACAGCTTGTTCATAGTTTGGAAGTTTCTTTGACTTGGTTTGAACCATATTTTGTTTAAAACGTGTTTTAACATTTAAGTTTGAAGTGGTCTGAACAGAATTTTGTTCCCGGCTCGTTGGAACATTTGGAGATTGTGTGTTTGAAGTTGTTTGAACCGAAGTTGGAACATTTGTCTGTGGATTAGTTTGAACATTGGTACGTGTTTGAAGTTTTTTAATATTTTCTCTTACTTGAAGAAATTGATTTTGATATATACTGGAAGTTTTGTTATGTACAGGAATTGTTGGAACATTTTGTAGAGATTTTGCTCCAACGGAATTAATATCAGGAATAATTTGAGTTTGAGTTTGAACAGGGTTTGAATAAACATATTGTCCGTTTCCAGGTGAAAATTGTGCATTAATTTGAGGATTTGTTCCAACCGTGTTTGAATGAACATATTGTGGTTTTCCAGGTTGCTGATTTGTTCCGACATTGTTTGAACGAATATTTTGCGTGTATCCAGGACCGGTTTGAATAATATTTGGCGTTTTTTGTTGAATTGTTCCGAGAGTGTTTGAGTATAAATTTTGTATGTTTACATTGTTTGTTCCGACATATTGATTGTTTATGGTTTGAACATGGGGCACAGATTGTAAAGCAACATTCGGGCTGTTTGTTCCGACAAAGTTTGAAGGAATATTTTGTTGGTTTGTTGAGGTTTGAACAATATTTTGTGCAGATTGTAATCCTATTGGGCGATTTGATACGGCATATGTTTGCGGATTTCTATGAATATTTTGTGTGGTGTATATATTTTGGCTGATCTGTACAGGTTGTGGCGTGTGAACATGTGTTTCATTGTTTAGCAACATAGTTACTTTATTGTTTTGTTCATTCAGATTTCTTTTATTTTGTAAATTATGTTGATTAGATTCTGTAACAATTGCAGCATTATTTTGTGTTTGTGCTGAATTTGAAGATGAGCAAAAAGAAAAATCTTCGTACGTCTCCATCAAGAATTTATCTTTTTCGGTTATTTGACTGTGTTTGAATTTTTCTTTAGCTAACAAGAAGTCAACAGCATCACAAGAGGTTATGTGATTAAAGAGGCATGTCTCGTCACTTGGTGACGTGAAATTTTCCATGAGAATCCAAATTGTTTTTCGTAAAAAGAATAATATAAAAATTTCTGTTATATATTTGTAATTATCGAATTCTTGTTGAAGAAGTGTCATCATTTTGTTAAAAAATAATATCAGGCTGAAGTGTTTCACATTAATTTTGATTAATTTTTGATATAATTTGTTCATATCACTCTTATGCCTTTTTGCAAAATAATTTTTTTTGGATGTGATGTCAGGTTTCAGTCCTGTCTTTTTCTGGGCCTCTGTTTTCAATTTTTCTTTATAATATCTGTTGTAAATAAACAATAATGAAACGAAATAGTTTTTGGTGGAAAAAACGGCTTGATCTTGTTCTTTGGAAATTATAGTGTTTTCTGTAGCAACTATTTGTTGTATTGTTGGCATGTTTGATAACTTACCTGGATCTGGTAAGTTAGTGTCAATAATATTGTCTAGATTTTCTATATCTATATCTTCGCCAAAAGCCGAATCGGAAGATAGTCTATTTTTTCTGGTTTTGTTTTCTTTTTTGTTTGAAGACACTGTTTCTTCCTTAGGAGAAGAGGAAGAGTCATCAACGCTAGATACTTCTAAAGTCATCATTTGGTCGTTACTAACAGACGGAAAAAGTTTCTCTATGTCGCTGTAGTCTATAGTTATAGATTGATTTGACGTAGTGTCAGGTATAAGATCTTCGGAAACACGTTTCTTCAAAATGCTTTTCTTCGGTTTTTTAGTTAAATCAAATTCATTAATAGTCTTTCTTCGATTTCTTATTTCTTTAGCTTTTTTAGGTTTTTCAGTTTTTTCAGAATCAGTTTCTTCCTCTTCCTTCATTGGCATATCTTCAAAATGAAACGAATGACGCCTTGCTATAATTTTCTTAGTGTTTTGTTCTATGTCTTGAATGCTTCTTCTTCTTACAAGAATTTTATTACAACCTTGATCTTCAGGTATTACAATGACACTGTCATATGTCATTGCATCAATCACATTGTCCTTATCGTATGTTGGTTTGGAGAAACCTACTTTTGTTTTGGTTGTAAGTGGCGCCACGAAATCAATTGTTTTGTTTGTGGTGTTCTTCATTTGTTTGAGAAGATCTCCATAATTAATAACTGGATCTGGAATAGTATCTTCCATGGATATTCTTCGCGCAACGGCTCTTGATGTTGGGAAGATCTTGGAAGGTTTAATTTTCTCTGGAGATTTGCTTTTCTTTGGAGATTTAGATCTTTTGTTTGAGTCGAACATTTGTTCCATTATTTCTTCAGAATTTTTTTCAAGATTTGTTGATAAATCTTGGGGATCAGTAGATTTTTTAGGAATAGTATAACTGCCAGCTTTAGAAACGTTTTCTTTACTACTGGACCTTCTAGAAGATAGTGTTGAAGATGATCTTTCAACATCAGTAAAAGATATGGTAGATCTTCGTTGTGAAGAAATTTTTGAAGGGAGGGTGTCAGAAGTTGAAGATTGTCGACTATTTGCTTCAGAAAACGGAGACTTCCCTCTAAGTCTTTCGTTTGATTCAAACAAATGTTCCATTTTTTCTTCAACACTGTCTTGAAGAATTGAAGATCTATTATCGTTTTCTTTGCTACTGGATCTTCTAAAGGTTATTGTTGATGGTTTTTGACGAGAAGTTGAAGATTCTCGGCTATTTACGTCAGAAAGCGATTCCAGGCGAGATTTTCTTCCCTCTGGAACGCTTTCTTCGTTTGTAGAATCAGAAGAATCTGTGTTTGTTGAGGGCTGACTTATGGCAGACTTAATAGAAGAAATAGAGTCTTCACCCAATATGATAGTGTCGTTAGATTCATCATTGATTTCTAGTTTTGGAGAAAGACATAAGTCATCAACAGATAATGTGATGGCTCTTCGTTTGGGAAGAAAAGATGAACTATCATCACTTTTGGGACTGTCTGGAATAGAAGCTACTAATTTTCGTTTGTGTCTGACGGGACTATCATCATCGGTTTCTGAAGAAATTGATTTTTGGATATTTTTTGATTTTCTTCTTTCTGTTAATTTTTTTGGGGTTTCTTTCGACTTTTCTTTTGAAGATGAAGTTTGTTTATTGGGTAATTTTAGGTCTGAAGTTCTTTCTAGTATTTCTTTAGGTTTAATAGTTGATTCGAGTTCTGTACCTAATTTCATGGTTTTAGGAAGACGGGCTCTAGATTTTTTAGGTGAAAGATTTTTATTTGTTTCAGAAATATTATTTGGTGACATTTTTTTATCGTTTTTATTTAATTTTTCAACAGATTTACCACTAGATATTTTGCTAGAACCAGTTTTACGTTTTTTAGATTTTTCTATTTTATCTACAGATTTAGTTCTTTTTTCATCGGCTAATTTACATCGCTCTAAATCATTTCTTTTATGTTCTGATTTTGATTTTTGTTCTAGTTCTATTTTTGTCCGTTTGGCACTTTCTAATTTTTCTAGAAAATTAATTCTAGATCCTTGTATGCTGCATAATTTTGGAGGGTAATCTTCATCACTAGAAGTTTCTACAGAATCAGTAAATTTAGATTTGAATATTTTAACCGGATCAATTTTTTCTATTTTTTCTTTTGATTTATCAATATCGGATGATCTGTAACGTTTGATTTTATCAATCTTCTCGATGCTTTTGGATCTAGAACGTTTACTAGGTACAATTTTTTCTTTGGTTTGTGATCTATCATCAAATAAATTCTTTTTTGGAGTTGTTGGATCTTTCTTGTCAATACTTTTGCATCTAGATAGTTTAGGAGGCATAGATTTTTCTCTAGATCTTCTAAAAAGTTCGCTGTCATCAATGAAGTCGTCGAATTTATCTTCTTTCTTGTTGATACTTTTGGTTCTAGAAATTGTGGGCGAAATAATTTTGTCTTTAGATTTTGATTTTCTAGAACGGTCATCAATGAAGCATACAGATTTTGATCGTGTTCTTCTTAATGGTGGAGCATGGAAAAAAGAAAATGTTTCTTTTTTCTTTGGTGTAGTAACTCCTATAGTTTTTCGTCTTTCGAAAATTTTAGCAGGATTTTTTTGTTCTATTTTTGTTCTAGATTTCGGCGATTCTTCTATATTTGAAGGTTTGTCTACACAGATACTTTTTCTTCTAGAATAGTTGTCTTTCATTTTATCTTCGTTTGGAGTTCTAGATTTTGGTGTTGGTTCTAGACTCATACTTTTTCTTCTAGTTGGTGTGTCTTGTTTTTGGATACTGGGTCTAGATTTGGGGGAATTTTCTGGAGGCTGTTCTATACATATACTTTTTCTTCTGGGAATATTGTTAAGAGGTTTTTTCTTTTCTATTGGGAAGGTTTCTTCACAAATACTTTTTCTGCTAGGAAGATTTTTGTCTTTATTATCGTGTTTGTCAAAGCTTCTTTTGTCTTGGTCCGGTTTTGTTTTTGTTTTGTCTTTGTCAAGCGATTTTCTCTTGTCGTCAAGTTTTTGGTTGTTGCCAGAAATTTGATCTTCGCTATTGTGTCGAAAAACTTTTTCTTTATTATTGTAAGATTTACTACTTTTTGGTGTACTGATTTTGTCATTACTGTGTTTTGTTTCTGATTTTCTAGTGTCTTCGTTTGTTCTCTTGTGTTTTGTGTCTTTGTCTTTGGGATGTGTTTTGTCTTTATCACTTTTTATTTTGTCAGTCTTTTCGTCGCAAGTTTTTTTTTTGTCTGCTTTGTCTGAAGAATGGCTAGAAGTCCGTTCTTCGTTCTTGGTACATTTTGGCGATTTTTCTGATTTCTTTTCTTCATAGTCTTCAAAAATACTTTTTCTTCTACTTTTATTGTCAGTCTTTTTGTCTTCTTTGGCATTTCTTTTTTCGTGGAACAGACTCTTTCTTCGAGAAGCGTCGGCTAGGATTTTCTTCACGTTTGAAGATAGGTTTACGGGTGATGTGGAAGTCATTTTATGTTCTGCTATCTTCAATGACGAATCATCGTCGAAAAGATCTATTAGCATTAATTTATGGGCAGAATTCATGTCTTCTTCTTTTGATTGAAGATTTGAAGTTAAATTTATTGAAGATCTACTTGTTTTTATATTTTTTTGTGTACATAAAACATTATTGTCTATGTGTTTTGTTTTATTTTGTGATATTTCTAGATTATTTGATATGTGTTCTAGTTTATTTTCTGTACTATTTTTAGAACTAGCACAAGAATTGCTATTATTAGAAATGGATGACTTGAGATCTTGTTTCTTCTTTTCTGAATGTGACGAAATAATTTCGACGTCTTCCTGTTTGTGTCTTGTTCTTGGTTTTAGTATAAAAGTATTTACGCTGCAAGAGAATAACAAAATAAAAAATAATTTTACAAAAATGGGTTTCCAAGTTTTAGTTACAATTTTTCTTATATTTATAGTTATAATGTTTCCCAAACTCCCACATATACACACCGGTATATTGTAGTTATTAGGTGTAGTGCATTTTCCATGCCAGCAATGAGTGCCTGTACAGTGACACTTGTTAAAATCTTGTACGGTATAAATATGTTATCATCATCACCAATATCTTTGAGTAAACAGATTGGCACACCCAGCAATGGGTAATATGCAGTAATATTTTACCCAGAATTAATTGAAATTTTAAGTACATCTCAACTGAAGTATAATCTACCTGCTCTCCAAGTTTTCAAACAATTGACCACGCGGTACCTGAGATATTTGCAATTAAATTTGGCCTTTTTAACACGTGAAGAATACGAAATGGCAAAATAAACACAACATTTTAAATTATAAATTTTATATCCATACCGACATTTAATGGAAAAACTAGTTGTTATAGAAAACTAATTAACGGATTTTATGTAAAAATTTGAAAATTATTTACCATCCAGATTTAATTTTATTGCCTCTAGAAAATTATAATCTGAAGATACGATAAATAGGTAGAATTATACTTGACAACCATGTACAAGCGTTTCAGATGGAGTATCAGTTAAGTTAACACCCGCTTGGTATTAGCGAATAAGAGGTGATCTTTGGTTAAAGGAATTTCAGACGTACATTCGAAGGAAATTTAAATTGGTCTTTTACGTGAAAAGCATGAAAACTTTAAACAGTATAATACTACTTTGTAATTTTAAGAAAGAAATATATTAATTTGTTTTGCAGTTTCCATTTGTAGTTTAGAATTAGTATTATATCTCAAAATATCTTATTACTTTTATACCCGAATGTACCAATAAATGTCTAGGTGCGACGTTGCCACAGTTATCCTCCAACATTCATACTGTATTGTGAGTATATTGAAATACGACACTTGTGTATGTGTTAGTGCAAGTGGTACAGTTCAAAAAAAAACTTTTCTACGGAAAAATAAAAAAAAATCATCTGTTACAGCGTTTGATATTAGCTTTTAACTATTTTGATGCAATCTGTGTATATAATGTTAAAAAATGTTAATGCAAATATAAACTGCATTAGCTTAATTTTTATTTTGAACATAGAACAAGTTTTTGAATAGTTTTTATAGTTCATTGTTTTATTTCAAGCCACAGTCATGGCTCACTATTCTCTTTTCGACTAGGTGTATAAAAAAGTGCCCGCCATTTTACTTTTTAATAATGTAACATATGGATTATTTTACATGATTGTAAAGCAAATTTGATGTACGTTTCAAATTTGTAAAAAAATATAGCACGTTCCATTTGAAATTTCAAAGTTGATATTAATTACAAATAAACCGGAAGTGGTATCATGAATGTACATCCGTCATCAAGTAGCTTACATGTTGCTGTATAAATCATGTTATATGAAAGAAATTACTAACTTAATGAATAAGCGAGATATTTGCTGGGTCCATTAAAATATAACATCCTGTTTAATATAATATGATACATAATAAATATAAACTTTTGCAAAGGATATTATAGATAAATATTGAAATATAATATACGAATAAGTATACATTATTTTATTATCAATATAGTGTTTTCTACGAATTAGAAAGAGATAACCAGTGTTTTTCTTATGATTTCTTGTATTGTATTCGCTGACACTGTTGTTTATGACTACGTGTGGTGAATTCTAAACGTCTGGGCTTTGAAACCAAATCCGTACATCCTTTAGCGAAAATATTTAATATTATTTTACAAAGAATTCTAAACGTAGTCCAATTTTTAATTCGTCAAATAGAATGAAAATTAATGTTTACAGTAGTCCACCTGACTATTGATCGCCCAGTTGAACATCGCCCATTTCCGGCGCCTAATTTATCGTTTTTGATTTATTTCAATAAAAAGAAGAATATGTACACTTACCAGTTATGCTTCTTTAATTCTTCTAAACCTAGGCGTTTTAATGGTACTTGTGTGTATGAAGATATCTGGTTCAAAGCTTTTTTGAAACTATGTGTCTTCTTAATCTGCAAGAAAAGGAAAAACAGTATTAGAATTAATTCTATATTATATATTTGTAATTTACGTTATGAATAAATAAATTACAATTATTACTGAGTATTTACAGGTTGACATTTACCGTGTTACAATTGTTTTAGTTAATTGTTTTATTTCAAACCATAGTCATGGCTCACTATTCTCTTTTCGATTAGGTGTATAAAAAAGTGCCCGCCATTTTACTTTTTAATAATGTAACATATGGATTATTTTACATGATTGTAAAGCAAATTTGATGTACTTTTCAAATTTGTAAAAAAATATAGTATGTTCCATTTGAAATTTCAAAGTTGATATTAATTACTAATAAACCGGAAGTGGTATCATGAATGTACATCCGTCATCAAGTAGCTTACATGTTGCTGTATAAATCATGTTATATGAAAGAAATTACTAACTTAATAAATAAGCGAGATATTTGCTGGGTCCATTAAAATATAACACCCTGTATAAATTGCTACCTATAGTATCAAAACAAGCCTATGTTATATTATTAAAAAATGCAATGGCAAATAATTAAAATATTACATTTTTATTAAATACAGAAGCCTCACATTACATTTTACAAGTTTTATCGAATTTAAAATTTTATAAAAAAAATCTGTTGTGGTCAGCACAATACCTTCCGTCAATCCTGTGTATTATGTACAAATTCAAAATAATGTTACTGCACGCGCCCATACATAAATTGTCTTGCAAAAGATCCTATATTTCCAGTAAAGTTATTTCATTAACAAACTATGCAAGTTGCACTTGACACTGACATTTTCTTCTTCTTCTTCTTTAGTTTTTCCCATTCGTTAGGGGGTCGCCATTTTTTATTTTCTTCTGCCACTCATTTTTGTTTTGCGTGTCATTCCTCATTCAGTTCCTTTCCCCTCAAGTCTTCTACAATACAGTCTTTTCATCTTATATGTGGTCTTCCTATGTTTCTTCCACCTTCTATTAATATATTCATCTCTCCTCATGACATGTTCAAACCAATGTAATCGTCTCTCATATATCTAGAAAGTTCTAACACTAGAGTTACTTCCCTTATTCTTTCATTGATTTACATTTTATTGATACTGACATCTGTCAATTTGAATTACCTGAAAATATTAGCAGTTTCCATGGTTAAGTTAGCATAGCTGGCTGAATTATGAAATTTATGTGAAATTTATTATTTGTATTCTTCTTTAACTCTATATCTGTTGAATAACAAATATAAAATGCAATCAATCGTATAGATAATAATATATTCTTTAAGTTATAATAACATTTAACTGATTTTTTCAAGAAAAACTGTTAAAATCTTCAAATGAGGGTACTTCCGGCCGACCAATTATAACCAAAATCTAAACAGGTCTGCATATGGTTGTAAGGAAGAGGAATACGCAAGAATTGTAATTTTTGGAATTCTAGTATTGGAGATATAGTCGACGAAACGGCGATCACACACACACACACACACATACACACACACGCACATACGAACACACACACACACATACAGACATCATCGTAAAAATAGTAAAATCGTATTGTAAAGACCCTAAAACGTGCTTATTCAATGAAAACTCACCACCGAATTTTTTGACCAAACACAATACCTTCCTTACCTAGAGGTGACGGAAGGTAAAAATCTGTTGTGGTCAGCACAATACCTTCCGTCAATCCTGTGTATTATGTATAAATTCCATACATAAATTTTCTAAATTTCCTTGACACTAACATCTTCTTCTTTAGTTTTCCCTATTCGTTAGGGGTCGCTATTTTTTATTTTCTTCTTCCACTCATTTCTGTTTTACGTGTCGTTCTCATTCAGTTCCTTTTCTCTGAAGTCTTCCTTCAATCTTATCTTTGCTATTCATTCTTCCAATATATTCTTCATTTCTCCTCATGACATTTTCAAACCAATGTAATCATCTCGCTTGTATCTTTCTAGAAACTTGTAACACTTCTTCTCCAACATCTACTTCAACATCCTCATCTCTGCCACATTAATTTACTTTTTATTGATACTGACATCTGTCAATTTGAATTATATGAATATATTAATAGTTTCCATGTTTAGCATAGCTGGCTGATTTATAATATTTCTTGAAAATTCTTTAAATCTATTGAATATGAAGTATAAAATGCAATCAAAACGTATAGAGAATAATATATTCTTTAAGTTATAATAACGTTAAATGTCAATAAATCAAATTTAACTATTAAATCTTCAAATGAGGCTACCAATTATAACCAAAATCTAATCAGTTGTTCTTCTGGATGTAAACTTGAGGAATACAAAAAAAATATAATTTTTGGAATCGTGGTATTGAAGTTATCCGAAACTTTTGACACACACACACATACATACAGACATCATCGTAAAAATGATAAAATCGTATTATATGGACCCTAAAACATGCTTATTCAGTAAAAACTCATCCTTGGATTTTTTGACCAAAGACAATACCTTCCTTACCTAAAGGTGACGGAAGGTAAAAATATATCTCTTTATAGTGTTAGCTATGAATTTAACAGAATTACAAACAAATGTAATAATGTTCTATCAGTCAGAAATAATTCCAAATTATATGATGGATTCATCCTTAGAATATCATGCTGGCCAAATTTACAAATTCATTCACCAATTCAGTCACTCACTCCACCAATGCATTGCACTCAGTCACCAAATACAATTATAATAACAAAATATTTAGATATTTTCTTACTCAATATTTATGTCTTTATAACACAGAAGCACACACAACACTAAGAGTGGTAGGATTTCATTCTCCGGATGACTAATATCATTAAATACATAAAGCATTAAATGTCACTGATAAGTTCATACATATGTCTATATTATGTCTGCCATATGTATGTATAGATAATATAGACTTATCATACACACACACACATATACCTAGATTCTTAGAAAACAAGTCAAATGGTCTTCTATCATAGCAAAAATTCTGATGTGGCCTGCACAATACCTTCCGTCAATCCTGTATATTATGTATAAATTCCATACATAAATTTTCTTGCAAAAGATTCTAAATTTACAGTAAAATTATTTCATAAACTATGCAAAGTGCATTTGACACTGACTTCTTCTTCTTCTTTAGCTTTTCTCATTCAAGGAAGTATTGTAATCGCGAAAAATTTCGGTTTTCAGATTTCAGCGTAAATATCCATTTTGATCATCCCTGAATCCATTTTGACTAATTTCGTCGTGACGTCTGTACGTTCGTATCTCGCATAACTCAAAAACGGTAAGCCGTAGAAAGTTGAAATTTTGTATTTAGGACTCCTATAACATCTAGTTGTGCACCCCCCTTTCTGGTTATTACACAATTCCCAGAAGTGGCACTTTACATGAAGCCTATAATAGATTTTAATGAAAAACTCTTTTAAAATGTAACCCAAAATTTTTCAAATTTGGTATACAAGACTTTTATATCAATCGAAATAACATAATAGATTTTGGTTAAAATAGGCTAGCCGGAAGTGGTACATTACTTGAAGTTGTTAACAGTTTTTCTTGAATAAAATGATTTTATTTTGATTTTAGAAATAAATGCTTCAAATAAAAGTTTTAGAGAATTAATTTATGCGTCTAGCACATCAAGTATTATTAAATTAGCCCTTTGTATAAGCGAGATTATGTAAATTTAAAAATTATATACTTTTTTGTTTTTGTAATAAAGCTTGCTATGGATTAGGACAAAAAAAAATGTTCATGTCAAATTACGTTAAATACGTGCAATTTTATGATTCGTACAATAACAAATATTATATTTTTATTGTAAAATTAGTCATATTCATTGTTGTAATCAAATATTTCTTTGTTGTAATCAAAACTCTCTTTAAAAAGAACCGGGTTAGATTATGGTCGCTATATATCTTACTGTTTTGAAGTTAGAATTAATATTTTGTAATTTATTTATTAAAAAAATATGTATAGTTTAATAATCGTACAAGGAAGTCATGTGGTCCACATCAGATTTTTTTAATTATAAAATTTTACTAAATACATCCCTTATTATGACATTCATGGCACCCTATAATGACGCACTTAAAGACCGCAAATTTATTACGCAGTCAAGTCAGTTGTGTATTTCCCACGCACTGAGACCTTTTTCCAAGAATTATGGGCTAGAAATTTGACCTTGTCTGAATTCCAGGAATTTTCTATTTTTAGAAATAGCATAGTGTATTATCCTCATTCCAAGAAGGGACAGGTAGCAGAAAACCAACGGGACTACATCCCTAAATGTAAATAATCCCATTATAACCGGTTTCTTATCTAAAATTTTGACTTTGATTTATAAATACATATAATTATCGCAAATTGGTACCATGATATTGGCCAAGATACAGAAAAATACAAGTTTGCAATATTCTATGGCCAAAATAAATAAATAAGGAGATAAGCTTAAACCAAACGGCCATTCTGTGATATAAGGGCAAGATATAACTTTGACCCTAGATAATGGTAGTTATTGGTATAGTTGGGTGATTCAATACATTTGTTTCTCAGAAAACTACTAATAGGAATATTTTATAAATATTATTTTAGTTGTTCTCTAGAACGACATTTTAAACTCATTAGTTCAACAGTTTTTGAAGAAAATACCACAACTGCGAATCAAAATCGCATTGATAATCTAGAAAGATCTATTTGATCTATAATACAGCAGATATTTTAACATAAGTATTATGAGAACTAATAGACAACTAGACAAACATATAAAAGACAAACTAAACAGTTTATAAAGAAATTTGCTGATATGCAAAAAATGCAAGCCCTCCTTATATTGCTTATCTATATTTCCTGTGATAGTACTTTATGTATATGCTTACTACAATGCTTAGAAAAAAAAAACGCTTACTATATATTCTTTAAAATATGACACAGTAATATAAATTAATCTGAACGACACAATGGCGACACCAAGAGGACATGAAATTGATACCACACATGTTGTCAATAGAAGGTTGAAGAAACAGAAGAAGACCAAAGATAAGATGAAAGGACTGTATTGTGGAAGACTTGAGAGAAAAGGAACTGAATGAGAACGACACGCAAAAGAGAAATGAGTGGAAGAAGAAAATAAAAAATAGCGACCCGTAACGAACGAGAAAAGCTAAAGTAGAAGATGTCAGTGTCAAGTGCAATTTGCATAGTTTGTGTGTGCAAGTCATGCATGAAGCCTTTTTTATATTCATGTGGTTGCACCACTCTTAAAAAAATCTGTTGTGGCCAGCACAATACCTCTCGCCATTTTCATTTTATGTTAACATTTCTTGTACACAAATAATTGAAATTGTATCTCTTCTTTCGTTCTATGAGGAATTTTGTCCTACTCTTCTAATATGTTCAATATTCTTCAAAATCATTGACAGTATTAGTGGTATTTCTTAAGGATATATGTAATATTAAATGTACTCGTACCTCCCAGAAAAATCTGATTTTTGACACTGACATAAACATTTAATCTCAACTGTTTTTTAGGCAACGAGATTATTTTTTTACAACAGATTATTCTATATTATTATATATCTCCAAACCTATACGAGATATAATAATAAATTTGAATGTATCAGATTGAGAATTTAATTTTCCAAGAATTTTTTTCAAAAAATAGTATTTAGAAGATTTTTTTCAAGAATCTGCTACTTCTGGTTGTCCAATTGTACCCAAAACCTTTTCAGATCTTCACATGAATGTCCGATTGAGAAATACGTAGTTAAACAAATATTAAGTCTTATACTTTTTGAGTAATCGTCCTTCCAACATCCCACACACATACACACACACACACACACACACACACACACACACACATACATCCACACACACACACAGACATCATCGTAAAAATGTTAAAATCGTATTGTAGGGACCTTAAAACGTTCTTAATCATTAAAATCTGGATATGTGATTTTTAGCATGAATCCAATACCTCTCTTAGGAGAGGTAAAAAGACACTAGATCCACAATATAGGAGTACTATTTTTTACTTAGAATATACCCAAGTTTTAACTGTTTCTGACAGCAAAAATATTTAATTATTCTGTTATATACAAATCTGTTCATATTTCTACAACTATATTCTGATTTTGTCTTTATTTGCTATTTAACTGTGGATACGAACACTCGAATGCGAACTATAGTCACTCAAGGACGAAATAATTAACAATTAATACCTGAAACAATCGTTTAGAAATACCACAAACCACAAGAAATAAAACGTGCTGCAAAGACCTCAGCAAAAACATTAGGTATAGTTTTGGTTAATTATAGCCGTTATTAAGGGATTTGTTTTCTTTATTTACTACATTGACAGTTAATTCTGAGTATAAAAATAAGTAATAACAATAATTCAAATTCATAAGCACCATGTTTTAATACAATATGAATATCAAAAGTTAGGTTAGCAGCACACACAATGTGTTACACAAATTTAATATATTGTCTCGTTAAATATAAGCTCGTGATATGATTAATAATCGAAGATATTGCTCATTAAACCGAAGCAGCACATTTCACTCGTCCTTCGGACTCGTGAAATCTGCAGCTCAACAATATCATCGATGATAATCATATCACTTGTATATTACGTATGAGAATAAAATGAAAAAAAATGCTTCATGTTTACACAAAGTTGTCATGAAGATGGCACCACATGTATTGAAAATTTGAATTAATATAATCATTACTGGAATTTGACAGAGATGATACATTATCTTACAAGAGTATAGGAACTACTAAATGTTTTGGTTTATATTTCACTATATATCTTACGTTGCTGATAAAAACCAAGACATATTTACTTTTTCGTCACGAGGGGACAAAGTTCAAGAATTTATATAAACATTTTTTTTAGCGGTCTTATCAAAAGGCTATGTTACAATTATTGCAAAAAGTTACAGCTTATACAATATTAAATCACTCACATACGAGGGCTGTATTTTTAGTTTTGCATACAGGGACATAGTAGGCGGTGCTAATAATAGCTCAATAATATTGCAAGAATGAATCCGACAATGAATTTATTAATTATCATTACAAAAAACACTTAATTTTCAATGAAATGTATTTTATTATCTTTCATGTACTGTATATATAAAAAAATAATGCCCTAAGGGAAAAATATCATAAGGAATATTATTCTCCAGTGTAGTCGGCACCCATGCTGACTACAACTCTAGCTTCTATAACATCCACCAGCCGACTGCTATATTTCCCCCCCCTCCCCCTAAAATTAGACAAGAACATCTGTATGCCCCATCTGATGAGAAAATCGATTGAATGATCACAGACTACATTTAATCGATCATGGATTTGATCGTTATGGATAACAGAAGATCGACCAAAAACGTTCATAAATTTTGAAGATGGAACAGTCTTATTCCCTACCACATCCCCCCCCCTATCTCTAGTTGTCTCTGTTTGGCCAGCCGAAATCAAAACAAACGAAAGTTTTGTCTGGTTGTATTTCGTCGTTAGTTTATTCAGTTGCCATCTAGCAGTGTTAAAAGAACTACGTCATTATGATGTGCTATTTTATAAATAATTTTAAAAAAATAGTATAATATATATATAGGACAAGTAATTTTTGTTTTTGACTGCCCTAACCTTGTTATTTGCACCAGATTGATATATTTAGACCGTCTTAAAATATATTCTGATAAAAAAATAAATCACGAATTTGATAACATTCGTGTCTTATCTTAAATTTTTATCATATTTATACAGATATCTTAAAAGTTCTCAAGTAAACGTTAACCATTAACGTGAACGTGAACAGTACTAGATATCTTTTGTGTCAAATATATTTCAAATGTAAAGAATTTAAAGAAACATTTGTTGCGACATTGCAATTAGTATTTGTAAAGCGAATTAACACATCAAAATATGCTTAGCAGACGTTCTTAATTTTATAAAGTCAACTTTATATGTATTTTTTAACAATAAACATAATATTTAATATGATTTAATTCATAGATCATGTTTTTTTTTGTTTTTTGTCGCGTTTTTAAATTGAAACAAGGCCTGCTTCGTTTCCAAATATTTCTTCAAATATTACACAATAAACGATGTATGTATTAATCTAATACTGTTCCAGATATTACAATACATCATATCTATAAATAAGTTTGTATACTTTCAAAACACACACACACACATAATGTGTAGAGGTTATTTTTCTCCAAACACCTTCCTTCACCATGACAACATCAACAATAACAAAATCCTACTTACTTTACTATATAATAGATTTCTTTCTTTCTTGGAAATGCTCTGTGCATATTCTCTGAACACTGTATTCGTAAATTGTATATCCATTTTCACTCACTACAAGTATAAACTCACTCAACTACGTTCGAATGTAAACTGTAAACTAACCCGTATCTCGGCTGAGTTCGACAGACAAACAAGGATAGAACTATAAATTAGGCATTTCTCGAAGGATAAAATAGACAGAGATGGAGAAATTGCGTGCGCATATGTGGCACACGATGATTGGTGGATGGTTTCCCGCCAAAAAGAAAAGGAATATTGGTTTTGTATATTTAAAGATTCTGATTTATAATACACTTCAGTCTGTTTTGTATCTTCCGAGGAACTTCATCACTCGAGCCATTTCCCTTACTTTCATTCCTTACCCTATCTTTCCGTCTCTTCCCCAACATCCTCATCTCTGCCACATTCATTTACTTTTCATCGTCAATTTGAATTATCTGAATATATTAGCAGTTTATAATTCTTTAACTCTATATCTATTAAATATGAAGTATAAAATGCAATCAAATCGTACAGAGAATAATATATTCTTTAAGTTATAATAACGTTAAACGTCATTAAATGATATTTAACTGCGTTTTTTATGAAAAACTGTTAAAATCTTCAAATAAGAGTACTTCCGGTTGACCAATTATAACCAAAATCTAATCAGTTGTTCTTCTGGATGTAAACTTGAGAAATACGAAAAAAATATAATTTTTGGAATCGTGGTATTGAAGTTATACGATCCGAAACTTTTGTCACACACACACACATAATACATACATATAGACATCATCGTAAAAATGGTAAAATCGTATTATATGAACCCTAAAACGTACTTATTCAGTAAAAACTCATCATTGAATTTTTTGACCAAAGACAATACCTTCCTTACCTAAAGGTGACGGAAGGTAATAAAATAAATATCCCGCTAAACGGATAATTTTTTGGCATTGTTATGTTGCAAACTATAACTATAAAATTGTTGATTACAACAAACGATTTTGATTATAAGATAATATTGATTACAACAATGAATTTAAAGGATATTTCATCAATATATTAATTTAGCATTTTTCAAAAAATTAAAAGTATAATTTAGGTGTCAAATATCATAAGTTTTCATTCAAAACATTACGATTTACAAATCCATGTGGATTATTTTCCTCTTCGTAGATAACCTTGATCGGACATCTTTCAAAATTTTTACTGTATATAAATAAATATAGTGATATAAATATTGTTTAAATAAATGATATTAGTGTTTAAACATTTAATAATATTCTTAGTCTTAAATTAGTGTTTATAATTATTTAATCATAGTGTTAGTTACTTTTATCATCTTCATATTTAATCTTAATTATTTATAGTTTAATTAACGTATTGTTTTAATTAATATAACGTTACAATACTAAAAATATTTAAAATAAATACAAATATTATAAAATAATAATACTGGTATTGCAGTAATTTACAATACCTTCAAATATAAATAATTACTTAAAAAAAATAATGATATGGAACTCTGTCAAACACCATTTGCAGCGCCATTTTGTATAACTGACCAACCGCAAAACCTGTATCTTTTCTCAAAAATTGGAAGGCCGGTTTTGAATTGTGGTTCAACAAATTATGAGCTACTTCGGCTGTGAATAAGAAATATACAATTAACATTTATTACTTTAAAAATAAATATATCTTACATAGTTCTTCGTTTCCATCGAATAAATTCCCTAAATTAAAATTCATTTTTTCGCACGCTAAAAATTCCAGATTTGCATGAAGTATGTCTACGTGTTTTTCACCATTAATTTCTTTGAAGTCAAACGTGAATTCGAAGTGGTTTAGTAAATTGTCTAGAAGAAATATTAATAATTAGTAAGCGCCTCCGTGCCGGCGCCGGTTACCTTGAAAATATAATAGTAGTGGGTGCCGGTTTATACCTTCCGTCACTTTTAGGTAAGGAAGGTATTGTCTTTGGTCAAAAATTTTTAACGATGATGTCTGTATGTATGTGTGTGTGTGTGTGACGAAAGTTTCGGATCGTATAAATTCAATACCACAATTCCAAAAATTATATTTTTTTCGTATTCCTTAAGTTTACATCCAAAAGAAGAGGTGATTAGATTTTGGTTATAAATGGTCAACCGGAAGTACTCTCACTTGAAGATATTAACAGTTTTTCTTGAAAAAACTTCGTTAAATATCATTTATTAACATATAGAGAATATATTATTCTCTATACGATTTGATTGCATTTTATACTTCATATTCAACAGATATAGAGTTAAAAAATTATAAAGATATTAATTTTCATAAATCTGCCAGCTATGTTAACCATGGAAACTGCTAATATATTCAGATAATTCAAATTGACAGATGAAAAGTAAATGAATATGGCAGAGATGAGTATGTTGAGATAGATGTTGGGGAAGACACGGAAAGATATGGTAAATAATGAAAGAACAAGGGAAATAACTCTAGTGTTAGAAGTTTCTTGAAAGATACAAGAGATTACATTGATTTGAACATGTCATGAGGAGAGATGAAGAATTATTGGAAGAAGAATGAATAGCTTAATAATAGAATGTTGAAGAAACAGAGGACGACCAAATATAAAATGGAAGGACTGTATTGCGGAAGACTTGAGAAAAAAGGAACTGAATGAGAACGACACGCAATGAGTGGAAGAAGAAAATAATAAATAGATGCTAGTGTCAAGTGCAATTTGCATAGTTTGTTTATGAAATAATTTTACTGAAAATATAAAATCTTTTGCAAGAAAATTTATGTATAGGGCGTGTACAGTGACGTGACTTTGCTGACTTTGGCAAGCAGATATGGGGGCCCGTGTCAAAATGACAGCTATTAATTACGTCCATAATTTTTCATTCAAAATTTCATGATTTTCTTATTTCATGTGGTTCATTTGTTATCAGGAATGTGGAATTCAGTTGCCGAGAAAAGGAATCATAAAATACCAAAAAATAAATTTAGAATGTAATATTATGACATTTGTCAGTTATGGACGTAATTAATAGGTGTCATTCTGATACGGGCCCCATATCTGATTGCCAAGGTCAGCAAAATCATACATGACTGCTCGCACCCTATGGACTGTGTACATAATACATAGCTTAGTAATAGAAGGTTGAAGAAACAGGAACACCAAAGATAAGATGGAAGGACTGTATTGCGAAAGACTTGAGAGAAAACTGAATGAGAACGACACGCAAAACAGAAATGAGTGGAAGAAGAAGATGTTAGTATCAAGGGCAATTTGCATAGTTTGTTTATGAAATAATTTTACTGGAAATTTAGAACCCTTGCAAGAAAATTTATTTATGGAATTTATACATAATACATAGGATTGACGGAAGGTATTGTGCTGGCCACATCAATTTTTTTTAGTATTTAACAGGCACCGTCTGTAGATATGGGAACCGGTAACGGTGTTCATAAATATACTTACAAAATGTAACATTGGCAAATCCCTTGCCTTGAAGGGGAACACCTGCTATTTGTCCAAAAATCTCATAAGGCCCTAAAAAGTTTAGATAGGGCTGGATGTACCACATTTCGAATTTATTGGTGATAAAATCAAGCCTGAAATTAATTACATACACACATAAAACATCTGATAATAACAAGGCGAGCAATAACAATTAAATAACTTTTTATAATCTTTTCTAAATTATAATTAGAAATAATTATCATCTTTTATTAACTGACTGTTTAGTCTAGCTGTCAGAGACATTGGACAGTTATTTGTTCACAAGTCTAGAAGTTATTGCAAGCCTACATGCAGGGCTGTTGTTTTGATATGCCATATGATACCCTCTTCAACCCCTCAGAGATAATCCTCTCACGAAGTTAACGCTTTGTTTTTAGATAGTCGACGAGACATGTAGTCTGTGTTTTAGTTTCTGGCGCGGGCTAAACGCCTGCCTGCTGAGTTACAATGTAACTATTTAGTTTATTTGATGTAGTTATGTTTAGTTTAGCAATCAATAATAATAAGTTTAATAGTTTATAATTGATTAGTGTTAGTGTAAATATGTATAAATAAAGAAGTTAGTAATATTAATAATGTCTGTGTCCATAATGTAAGTCAACATTCTGTAACACAGCCCTCGTGGTACAATATTAAATATAAAATATAATCATGAAATATCGAATTGTAATGTAGGGAAAAAACACTTACGATACGTCTTTGAATCTAATTTCGTCAAATCCAGACACATTGCCATCTATAAATTTCCCGGACAACAAAGTACTTACGTTGACCAACAATTCAAGAACATGGAAAGGGGTGAAAGATACTAAATGATATTTGGGGTCTCCTAAAAATATATTTATATTATTATATCATGATAAAAAATGTTGTTATTATATTTTTATACCCTTTACGAAGTTTGGCCAATTTTCTTGTGTAACTTTCAGGAGACATGCATTTAGATCGGTATCATTTTTGGAACATTTCTTGAAGAAACTGGAAGCTAAAATAATAATCAATACCTCTCGTCACTTCCGTTTTTGGTTACGTATATGGCGCGAGCAGTCATGTGACATTATTGGCCTTGACAAGCAGATATGGGGGCCCGTGTCAGAATGATGACATGGATGTCAAATGTCAGAATTTTTCATTAAAATTTCAAGGTTTTCTATAAATTCACATAGTTAATTTGTCACCAGAAGTATGGAATTTACTTGAGGAAAATAAACCACATGGAATTGGAAAATCACTAAATTTATGATACTTGACATCCATGTACATAATTACTAGCTATCATTCTGACACGGACCCCCATATTTGCTTGTCAAGGCCAACAAAGTCACATGACTGCTCGCGCCCTATTGTATTTAACATTTCTTGTACACCAACACCAAAAATTCTACTTATACCTATTCTTTATATGAAGAAATTTTGTCTTACATTTCTGATTTTTCGAAATGTTTCCAATTCATTGTCGGGATTGACAGTATTTTTGAAGGGTACCTATACTTTTAAATATTTAACTATTAATACAATAAGAAATAATATAATGTATGTACTTCCTTTATCATCATTTAAACAATAATCTGTGGGCAAATATATGACAAAAGACAAGTCTCAAAAATTTTCGTTTCAACAGTAAATAATACAATATTTATGTTAGTATTATTTATAAAACTGAGGGTACCTCTCTTAGCGACAGATAAAAATAATGTATACTTACATATTTCTGCAGAAGACACAGCAAAGACAGCGAACAAAACTACTAGAGCCCTCATGATGAACTGGTGACCGTAAAATGCCGACAATCTTATATACTTATTTTAAATCCTTTATTTGTTTTCGATATTTGAATATGCTAATTTAAATAGAATTTTTTATATTGTTATCTTTTATTCTTCATTGATAAAAAAAATATATACATATGGGGCTTTTTCGGAATTCAAGTAAAAAATATAATTTTAATGAAAAAACTTGTTTTCTAAACAAATCACAACTATTTTTGAAATAAAATTACTACAAATAAAAACATATTTTAGATATATTTTTCGAATACAAATTAAGTTTTTATTTATTAATTTTTTGTACAAACAATAAAATATAGAAAAGATAAATGATTTCATTAATATTTTAATCGAAATGTCGAAAATAACAAACATACCTATATAATATAATGTAAACAAAATTACCATTAAATTTTTTTGTTGTTGAGTTTAGTTACCTGTCTCTGCTTAACAAATTTTAATGACTATGGGCACTCTGAGCTGCTGTGGAAAGTGGGAGGAACCACTTACAGTAATAGTTTTTACGTATAGACATGGGCGTTGGCAGTATTTTGTTACACAAGGGAGGCAAAAAGAATTTACAATTTTCTGATGAACTTCAAAAATTAATGCCCCCCAATGCTACGCCCATGCGTAAAGTTTCTAATGAATAAGCACGTTTTGAGGTCCCTAGAATACGAATTTACTATTTTTACGATGCTGTCTGTATGTGTGTGTGTGTATTCCTCAAGTTTAGATCCATACGCAGACATGATTAGATTTTGGTTATAATTGGTCCACCGGAAGTACCCTCATTTGCAACTTTTAACAGTTTTTCTTGAAAAAAGCAGTTAAATATCATATAGACATAATGTTATTATAAATTTTAAAGAATATATTATTCTCTATCAGATATTAAATTTCATAAATCAGCCAGCTATGCTAACCATGGAAACTGCTAATATATTCAGATAATTCAAATTGACAGTATTAATAAAAAGTAAATAAATGTGCAGAGATGAGAATGTTGGGGAATACACGGAGAGATGAAGAATATATTGGAAAAAGAATGAATAGCTTAATAATAAAAGGTGGAAGAAACTGAGGAAGACCAAAGATAAGATGGAAGGATTGTATTGCGAAAGTCTTGCGCAAAATAAATAAAAATATAGCTACCCCTAACGAACGGGAAAAGCTAAAGAAGATGTCAGTGTCAAATGCAATATGCCTAGTTTATGAAATAATATTACTGGAAATATAGGATCTTGTGCAAGAATGTATCGAATTTGTACATAATATACAAGATTGGCGGAAGATAATATGCTGGCCACATCAGATTTTTTAATTTCTTGTTGTACTTATTTGCATAAGTTTCTAGTTTTATAGAAATTTCGAGGAAACATGTAAATAAAATAATTTTGTATATTATTTACATTTTTCTGATATTTTTATTATAATCTATAGTTATCTTGTAATAATAATTTAAGACCTCACGCGCATGTTTGGTTGCGTCTACTACACTTTGTCGAGTTCAGAGTTGTGTTAGTGTAGCGCGGAGTGTACTCAGAAACGCTAAAAGTTTGGTTATTTTAATTTTAAAGTGTTTCACCCATGTTTAAATAATGAAAAAGTGGTTTGTTATTAGTTTTATAGTGAAAATATGCAGATAAATAAACTTATTCAAGTTAAAGGTAAGCGATTTTATAAACTTTTAAGCATGAATTAATACTTTTATTTGTAAACATTTTGTGCGGCTTTTTATCATTTCTTCAGCGTCTCTTGGCTTCAATTAGGAATTAATAAAACAATACAAGTTTTAATAAAAGATTTATTAAATATAACCTATTTACAACAATGTATATATATTTATATAAAATGTCTTCAAATCTGCACAACAAATAGAGACCTGTAACAAACAAACATTTAATGAACAAATATGTCTAAAAATAGTAATAGTTTTAATTTAAAGGTATATATTTCAGTAACTAAGTTCTCATTCATAATATATATGACAGGGATAACTATAATCATCATGTAAAAAATTCAACATTTACTAAAAACTGTAAATTTACAAGTATATTTACCTGTCAAGATTTCTTCATTTGTTTCGGGAAATTCCGGCCATATTTGTAAATTCTGTAACAAATAATAAGTAAATAAGTATTTTTCCGATAAAATTATTTCAAATAAATTATAAAAATTATTAGTTTTTATCAGTTTAAAGATTATCCACAAAAATAATTCAGACATATGCTTGTCATGCCATCATTTTAAATATTTGAACATAAATACAATAAAAACTGTTATGGTTACCTGATGGTTTTAGTCATTTCAGCAAATTCTGGTCACACTTGTAAAATCTGTAACAAATATAAAGTAAATAAGTATTTTTCGGATAAAATTATTTCAAATAAATTATAAAAGTGATTATATCAGTTTAAAGGTTATCCACAAAAATAATTCAGACATATGCTTGTCATGCCATCATATAAAATATTTGAACGTAAATACAACAAAAACTTTACAAAAATGTGTGTACCTTTTATTGTAGTTTTCTTATATTGTTTCATTTCTTCAAAATCTGTAATATAAACACAGTATTAATATATAATATTAAACAGCAAAGACAGAATATATAAATTTATTAATCAGTTATAAATTGTAATCATAATATTTCATAGCGTATATTAAAACCATCATTTGTTAAAATTAATATATTTCAATTTAAAATGAGTAAATTATGAAAATAAATACCTTGACATAGCACTTGAGACAATAGGTGAAACTGATGTATAATTCCAAGGATCTGTAATAAAATAAATGTTATAAAATTGAAGGAAATCTCTGTCAAATTTACGAGAAATATATAAATTTATCAGTACTTTAAAAAAGCAGCCATTAAGTCTAATCACGGACTTCAGACGGTAATTATTATCATCATAAAAAAATATTGAAAAATATATATCTTCAAAGAATAGTACATACCTTATTTCAGTTTATATGTAGTCGAAATGTGGATGAAATTCAGAACACGACATTCGGAGTCTGCAAATAAAATTTAGCTATATTTATACGTTTTGGCATGATGAATGGTTATAAACATTTTTCCCAATTTCTAATAGATACGTTATTTGAAAATTAAATATTTTTCAACCGGAGGTTTTCAAACTGTAAGGACCAACAGTATTTTAAACGTTTATTACGTCAGTGTCAGAATAATGACGTCAAAACATAGCCCCTTTTAAATTAACAAATTTCCCGCTCTTGTTACAAAAATAATTTATATCATAGATAACATGAATAAAAATATAAATGAAATAATTAAATTTTACTGTGAATGTATCCAATTTCTTTCGGCACAAAAAATTTTATTGAGTAAAATCATTTGCTTCCTACATGGATATCTATTTTATCTTCCCCTATGTTAAAAACTGGCACTCGCTATAACAATTATCGTTATAAGAGCGTGGCTTCGGGGTTAAAAGAAAAATAATAAAACTCACCATTTTGTATATTTGGCCATTTTTTCTTAGATAAGAACTCGGGACCTCCAAATTGCTACACAAAAATACAATAAAAGTTACACAAATTTTTATTAAAATTGAAAATGTCTCCATAAGCATTCGGCACAGATACACCCATAATTAGGGCACACTGCTTCCTAAATGGATTTTTATTATACCCCTACAAAATTTTCTGGCACTCTAAACAACTAGAAATCGCTGAATGAGCGTGGCGTCGGGGATAAAACAACAAAAATAAATAAAATATTCACCTAAACATTGATAGTCGGCCATTTTCTCGCACATGGTCAGCGGGAACGCCCTACAAACAAAAAAAATCACGCATTACTACTTTCCGTATTTGAGACGTTTATATTTTATTCATCAACAAATCATTTAAACTGAATTTATAACTCATAAAACAAAACTTACTTTTAAGTTGGCAATACTTCTAAGCGCGCAAACAGCACTTCCGGTACACGTGCTGCAAAAATCTAAGGTTAACTCAAACATTTCACAAATTTATACTGATTTTTTTTTAGTAAAAATCAGTGAGGGCAAGTTGTAATCATTATTGCTATTCATTTTAGCGTATATTATTGAGTCATCATGTTTGCAATTAAAAATAAAAAATTCTATCATAAAAACTTACCGTGTCCTCCATATTTTATTTGAAACACGTGGGACGCGCCCACCTATAAACAAAAATAAGGTTAGTAATCTATTAAATACAACCACATGTTTTAAATATGAAAATAAATATCAGAAAGATCGAATCAGTCATAGAAATCAGACTGGGGCGATAAATAAAATCATGTTGAATAATATACATATATAATACAAAAATAGATAACGTACCGTGCACAAAGTCGCCATGTTGTGTTCACAAATCTTGTACATGTACACCAACTACAAATAATAAAACTATAATTAGTAATCGATATTTAAAATTAAATGTTTTAAATATTGTAAATAAATATCAGAAAATCCAATCAGTCACAGAAATCAGACTGGGGCGGTAATTAAGTCATCATGTTAAATAATAGAATAAAGAAAATATAATTACACGTACCATGTGATGTGCAAAATCTTGTACAGTTACACGTATCTGTAACAATACTATAATTACAAACAGTTCATTATTGTACAATTATTAATAATTTATTAGTAATATTCAGCATTGATAAATGAAATCATTGAAATCATACGAACGAGACATTTTCTCATCATTTCATGAACACGTGGTGTTAAATTTAAGACAAATTTAGAAAAAATCAACTGCGTTGCATTTTTATTTATAAAATACTGTACTTTAACGTAATAATTATGGACCGAAATAGTAATAAGATCGTAATAACAACAAAATAAGTTAAAGAAATGTTTAACGTACCTCTCTCCTCAAAATCGCACTCACAAATGGCAGAGGAAACGCAATGCACTTGTTTTTATGCACCAGATGCACAAAAGATGCGTTGTGATTGGTTGGAAGATTCGTTAGTCAAATTATGTTCAAAAAACATTAAAATATTTATTTTAAATTATATTTAATTATTAAAATAATGCATCGTGCAGTTGTATATACATAAAATGTATAAATATAAACAAAAAATTATTCAATATACTTGTGACAAAGTTCACGCGTATGGGTAAAAATAAAATTCCTAAATTTGACAACTTCGAATGCTGACTTGCTGATTGTGTTTTGAGAAGTGAAAGAAAGTTGACGTACTGAAAACTCTACTTAATTTGCGTATAGTACTTCTAAGGTAATAACAAATACAATAAATACTTTCAAATATCAAACTTTAGTGTGTTAATACTCCCTAGAATCAAAAATGGGGGACAGTACAGCTACGGATTCCGGCCGAATCGTCAAAATGGAAGTAGATTTCAGTGCTACTTGCGACACTAAAATACCAGAATGCAAAAAACTAGCTGCTTCGGGTAAAATCCACGATGCTTTGGACTCCCTTCTAGCTTTGGAAAAACAGACTAGAACAGGCGCAGACATGCTCTCCACCGGTCGAGTCCTGGTCGCTATTGTCCAAATATGTCGCGAGGCCAATAACTGGCCTGCTTTAAACGAACATATTGTCCTTTTGGCCAAAAGAAGATCCCAATTGAAACAAGCTGTAGCGAAAATGGTGCAAGAATGTTGTCTTTATGTTGAGCAAGCCCCAGACAAAGAAACCATGGTTAAGTTGATCGATACGTTGAGGCAAGTAACTGAGGGGAAAATTTATGTTGAGGTCGAAAGAGCTAGACTGACGCATAAATTAGCAAAAATTAAAGAAACAGAAAATAATATTACTGAAGCCGCAAATATTATTCAAGAATTGCAAGTTGAGACGTATGGATCAATGGAGAAAAAGGAAAAAGTTGAACTGATTTTGGAACAAATGAGACTTTGTTTGGCCAAAAAAGACTACATAAGGACTCAAATCATTTCGAAAAAGATCAACACAAAATTTTTCGACGATGAATCAACCCAAGACTTGAAATTAAAATACTACAAACTTATGATGGAGTTGGATCAACACGAAGGATCATATCTCGCAACTTGTAAACACTACCGCGCCGTTCTATCAACGCCATCTATTCAAGACGATACAACCGAACGCCAAAATGTAGCTCGATGCGTCGTTTTATATTTAATCCTAGCCCCTCACGACAACGAGCAAGCGGATTTGACCCATCGCGTCCTTCAAGACAAATCTCTCGACGAAATACCTCTATACCGACAACTTCTCAAACTTTTTACGACTTCCGAGCTCATAAAATGGTCAGGATTGTGCGAGATTTATGAAGCGCCCCTCAAACAAACCGATGTTTTCAGCGGGACTGAAAAAGCCCTAGAAAGATGGAAGGATCTCAGAAGTAGAGTTGTTGAGCATAATATCAGAGTTATGGCGAAGTATTACACGAGGATTCAAATTCAAAGAATGGCGGAATTGCTCGATTTGACCGTTAATGAAACGGAAGATTTTCTATCGTCGCTTGTTGTGAATAAAAGCGTTCTCGCTAAAACTGATCGGCCTGCCGGAGTTGTGTATTTCACCCAAAACAAAGATCCTAATGATGTTTTGAATGATTGGTCCAACAATCTTACGAGTTTGATGCAATTAGTTAATAAGACTACGCATTTGATTAATAAAGAAGAATGCGTACATAAACATTTGATTAATGTACCGTCTTAAAAAATATAAAATGTAAAATAATGAAAATTTCATTCATTTCATGCAGTGCTATTTATATTGTTTCTTTTTACTCTAAATAAAGAATAAGACATCTATAATCGTTCTTTTAGGGCATTTTCATAATAAACTTTATCCTCACTTTAAATTACTAACTTGCGCGCGAACTTCTGTTTGGTGCGAAAAAACCCTAAATTCTACTTCCGATTTCGCAGAAAGCGAAACATCCTTGATTTTTCAAATGGAATGGTACTTCATTTTTGGAAAGTTATGCGCCTTAAAAATGCATGTTTAGTTTCGACCAAAAATTGTGGTTAAATTTCCGCTTCAAAACTCCTCCAACCGGGGTTCAAAAATCGTACATTTTTTGCTAAAAATATGAGGTTAATAATCGGTCAATATCTCGATTTCGGTTAAAGATAGAGTGTTTATTCTTGCAAAAATGAACTTTAAAGGGTTGATTTGTATATTTCCGATCATAAGTGGTTAAATTTCCAGTTAAAAACTTCTCAAAACCGGGTTCAAAACTTGTATTTTTTTGGCTAAGAATGTGAGGTTACGAATATGTCAATATCTCGATTTTGGTTAAAGATAGTGTGTTTATTCTTGCAAAAATGAACTTTAGAGGGTTGATTTGTATATTTCTAGTATAAAAGTGGTTAAATTTCCGCTTCAAAACTCCTCAAACCCGGTTTCAAAAATTGTATATTTTTGGCCAAAAATGTGAGATTAATAATCGGTCAATATCTCGATTTCGGTTATAAACAGAGTTTTTATTCTTGTAAAAATAAGCTTTACTTTAAAATAAAGATAGTCTCTAAGCATTTTTATGGAGCGTGCTTTAACATTTCTCATGAGGAGTATGCTCCTTAAAAGCGCTTTTATTATCAGTGGCCTTTATCTTATTTTAAAGTAATGTCGCTAAAGTGCTAAAATATATTATGAAAACCAACACAACTTTAATTTAAAGTGTTAAAATTTATACGATTGAAAACTGAATAGTTTTGAATTTGCGGATAGATAATTATTTTCACTTTAAATTAAAATTGTGTTCGTTTTCATAATACAACTTTAGCACTTTATTTTAAAGTAAAGTTACAGTGCTCGCTAAAGCGCTATTATATTATAAAAACGAACACAATTTTAATTCTTAAATGTGCGTGATTATGATAACGCCCCTTGTACAATCTTGTTTGCGCTTTATTTTGTATTTTTTCTGTGAAAATTTCCATCTAAACGTTGGCAAAATTGCACTTTTCGGGGCACTTTCGAGGTTATAAAAATGGCGCCGAGTGTTTTGATTCCATGAATAAATTAGGTTATATTGTGACAATTATTTATCTACTAGTGTGTTTTAATTAAAAACTATACAATTTTTACAAAATGACAGAGGATAAAATAACATCAACGTTGAAAAGTATTTTCAAACATGACAATTTCAAGTCAGAGCTTCAGGAAAAAGCAGTAAGAGCTGTTTACAAAAGTTAGTATCTCAATAAAATTTCTATTAGAAGTTTGTTTATAACGATGTACTTTTAGGGGATAATGATATTCTTATTTCTATGCCCACTGGGTCTGGAAAATCTTTGTGCTATCAGTTACCCGCGGTTTTATACAACAGTAAAGTTGCTATTGTTTTCTCTCCATTACTCGCTCTTATAAAAGTATTTATGCTCTAGTTTTAACAGTAAACTGTTTATTAATATATAATTTTAGGATCAAATAGATCATCTTTTAGCTCTTAATATTAGAGCAGCTTCTCTCAATTCTAAAACTCCAAAAAAAGACAGGGAAAATTTGATTGCGGACTTAAAAACCAAAACTGATACTCGTCTTTTGTATATTACACCAGAACAGGCAGTCACACACACTTTTAGGGTTAGTTTTACTATTTTTTATACAAAATAAAGTGTAATGAATAATTTTTACAGAATCTTTTTGATTATATGGTCAAAAATGATAAAATCTCGTATTTAATCGTAGACGAAGCGCATTGCGTTAGCCAATGGGGTCACGATTTTCGACCTGATTATTTAAAACTTTCTCAACTGCGCGAAAATAATTCTATTCCAGTTATAGCTTTAACAGCCACCGCTGGTGTTGAAGTAATAAAAGATATCGTCCACCAGCTCAAACTTTCTGATAAATACGCAAAATATAAAACATCTTGTTTTCGCAAAAACCTATATTACGATGTTGTCTTCAAAAATCTTCTCGACAACTCATATGAGCATCTTCGGGATTTTATTAACAATTGTCTCAATTCTTCAAATGAGGAACATTTACCGAAAGATCAAAGATCTTGCGGGATTGTATATTGTAGGACGCGGGAACAGACAGAAGAGGTAGCAAATAAATTGACTATTTTAGGGGTGAAATCTTTTTGTTATCATAGTGGATTGAATAATAAGGATAGGTCGATGAGACAAGAAAACTGGCAAAATGGAGAGTTTGCAGTTATTTGTGCCACTATTAGTTTTGGAATGGGGGTGGATAAAGCGACTGTTCGGTAAGAAAAGAAAAATATTTTATAGAATCTTCTACTAGCTTTATTTTTGCTTGCATGAAATTATTCTCAGTGAAAGACAATCGCACACCATGTATACCCTGTTCCACTTAGGTCATGCACGATTTTTCATTTTAACCTTTAATTGATAACTGAAAAATAATAGACCCGTATTTTTTATTTTTTCCCAAATCGATCCTTAATAATGAAAAAATTGCAATTAAAAATGGCATTGTTCAAAAAACGGCTGATTTTCACACTCTAAACTTAAATCATGTTAGCGACGCCAAAATCAGCTGAATCGGTCTAGTCGGCCAGAGGTCTGGCTATTAAATAACGAGACTGCTTATGAAAAAGTTTTATTTTAAAAATTATTTTATAATTGAATGCTCCCCTTCAATGTACTCCCCCCCCCCCACGCCACACACCGTTCCAATCGTTTTTTCCATTGGTCAATGTTGGAAGTCTTCTTTTGTAAGAGCGTGTAGAACCTCCGCCGATTTTCGCTTCACCTCTTCGACTCGAAACGCGTTCCTTTTAAGGCAGACTTGATCTTCGGAAATAGAAAGAAGTCACAGGGTGCTAAATCAGGCGAGTACGGCGCGTGTTCGAGCACTGGAGTGCCTCTAGCGGCTAAGTAACGCTTCACAGACAGCGCGTTATGGGCAGGTGCGTAAAATCCACGATTTTTTTTTTTTAATTTAAGGAGAAATTTCACATTGATCCGTTGCTCGTGTTTTTCGTCACACATTGTTATCGGCACGAGAAAAAAACACGTTCGTTTCTAACCTCTATAGAAAAAATACTACTACAGCGACAAAAACGTGTTTTCGTACCGGAATAGTTGACCCCCCCCCCTTACCCTCTAGGACGCCTTCTGTGCGCGCAGTCTCGTTATTTAATAGCCAGACCTCGTATATTTGCTTTTTAATATACTTTCTTGTTTCATTTTTATGTTATTACTAATATAATTTATCTGCCACATTTGAAATTTTATGTGGAATGTCTTATGTTAGATTTGTGGTACATTGGGGGGTCGCAAAAGACCCCGCGTCATACTACCAAGAATCCGGCCGAGCTGGCCGCGACGGCAAACAATCATACTGCCGATTATATTACGACAGATCCGACCAAAAAGCCATCCAATACTTACTCTCTCAAGAGCTTGGGAAAGCTCAAAGTATAAGCGAAGCTCGGACCAAAAAAGCCGAGCACACGATACAGTGTTTTACAAAACTCGTGGAATACTGCGAAACAGCAAGGTGATAAAAAAAAATCATTTAATCATCAAAATGTGATTATATTTCTTGTTATAGTCAATGCAGACATAAATTGTTTACAAATTATTTTGGGGATGCGGCTCCGAAGTGTAAAAATGGTTGTGATATTTGTAAAGACAAAAAGGCGGTTGAAAAACAGGTGGAACAGTTTTTGATGTGTGCTATTCAATATAATACTAAGCCAACAACGCAGGGGGATTTTTCTGATATGTATGAGGGTGGAAGACGAGGGCCACAAAGGTAAAAAAAATCTGATGTGGCCTGCACATTACCTTCCGTCAATCCTGTGTTTTATGTACAAATTCCATACATATATCCTATTCATTAGGGGTCGCTATTTTTTTTATTTTCTCTTAAGTCTTCCGCAATACATTCCTTCCATCTTTGGTCTTCCTCTGTTTCTTCAACCTTCTTTTACTATAAGCTATTCATTCTTCTTCTAATATATTCTTCATCTCTCCTCATGATATGTGAGGTTAATAATCGGTCAATATCTCGATTTTGGTTAAAGATAGACTATTTATCTGTAAAAATGAACTTTAGAGGGTTGATTTGTATATTTTCGGTATAAAAGTGGTTAAATTTCAGGTTAAAAACTTCTCAAACCTGGGTTCAAAAATTGTACATTTTTGGCCAAAAATGTGAGGTTAATAATCGGTCAATATTTTGATTTCGGTTAAAGATAGGGTGTTTAGTCTTGCAAAAATTATCTTTAGAGGGTTGATTCGTATATTTCCGGTATAAAAGTGGTTAAATTTCCGGTTAAAAACTTCTCAAACCAGGCTTCAAAAATTGTAAATTTTTGATTAAAAATGTGAGGTTAATAATCGGTCATTATTTCGATTTCGGTTAAAGATAGCGTGTTTATTCTTGCAAAAATGAACTTTAGAAGGTTGATTTGTATATTTCCAGTATAAAAGTGGTTAAATTTCAGGTTAAAAACTTCTCAAACCTGGGTTCAAAAATTGTACATTTTTGGCCAAAAATGTGAGGTTAATAAACGGTCAATATTTCGATTTCGGTTAAAGATAGAGTGTTAATTCTTGCAAAAATGAACTTTAAAAGGTTGATTTGTATATTTCCAGTATAAAAGTGGTTAAATTTCAGGTTAAAAACTTCTCAAACCTGGGTTCAAAAATTGTACATTTTTGGCCAAAAATGTGAGGTTAATAAACGGTCAATATTTCGATTTCGGTTAAAGATAGAGTGTTAATTCTTGCAAAAATGAACTTTAAAAGGTTGATTTGTATATTTCCAGTATAAAAGTGGTTAAATTTCAGGTTAAAAACTTCTCAAACCTGGGTTCAAAAATTGTACATTTTTGGCCAAAAATGTGAGGTTAATAAACGGTCAATATTTCGATTTTGGTTAAAGATAGAGTGTTAATTCTTGCAAAAATGAACTTTAAATGGTTGATTTGTATATTTCCGGTATAAAAGTGGTTAAATTTCGGGTTAAAAACTTCTCAAACCCGGGTTTAAAAATTGTACATTTTTGGCCAAAAATGTGAGGTTAATAATCGGTCAATATTTCGATTTCGGTTAAAGATAGAGTGTTTATTCTTGCAAAAATGAACTTTAGAGGGTTGATTTGTATATTTCCGGTATAAAAGTGGTTAAATTTCTGGTTAAAAACTCCTCAAATCTGGCTTCAAAAATCGTACATTCTTGGCCAAAAATGTTAATAATCTGTCAATATTTCGTCTCTCTTGTATCTTTCTAGAAACTTTATCACTCGAGCCATTTTTCTTACCTTTCATTCCTTACCATATGTTACCGTGTCTTCCCCAACATCTATCTCAACATCCTCATCTCTGCCACATTCATTTTCTTTTCATTGATATTGACATCTGCTAATTTGAATTATCTAAATATATTAGCAGTTCCCATGATCTTTATAATTCTTTAACTATATATCTATTGAATATGAAGTATAAAATGCAATCAATTCGTATAGAAAATAATATATTCTTTAAAATTTATAACATAAAATATCAAAAAATGATATTTATTCATTAAAAACTCACCATCGATTTTTTTTACCAAAGACAATATCTTCCTTACCTAAAGTTGACGGAAGGTAAGATACCCTACCCAAAAATAAATCTTAACTCATATTTCCTCTAGCGATTTTGATAACTACCAAGAGGACGAAGGCAGTTCATGGGAACGTGAAAATCGCGCAAAAAAAGACACAGAAGATTTAATCAAAAAACAATTTTCTCTTCGAAAAGCCTCTGTAAAGGTAGTCTTTCTTTTAGAAAAATCAATCTTATTTGCCGAAATATTTTAGATGGACACAACCGCCGAAGAAAAAGAACTCTGTAAACATGCTAGGGTTAAAGCCGCTGAATCTACGTCTTTAAAAGTTACTGGCTTGTCTGTTTTACTTAGAGAGCACAATGTTGATATGTTAGCGAAAGAATTAGAAAAGAATCACGAGTTTAAAATGGAAGATTTTCCTCATTCTTTCGACAAAGTAGATTTTCAGGATTGTGCAGTAGAGTTAGAATATGAAATATTTACTACAAAAACTAATATTACGATGTATAGGTCAGCTTTAGTGAAACTGGTAAGTTAATACATTAACGGTCATTAAAAATGCAACATCAAAAAATATTAGAAATATTAGGATTTCGGTTGAAGATAGAGCGTTTATTCGTGCAAAAATGAACTTTAGAGGATTAATTTGTATATTTCCGGTACAAAAGTGGTCAAATTTCTGGTTAAAAACTCCTCAAACTTGGGTTCAAAAATTATACATTTTTAGCCAAAAATGCGAGGTTAATAATCGGTCAATATTTCGATTTCGGTTAATGATAGGGTGTTTATGCTTGCAAATATTAACTTTAGAGGGTTAATTTGTATATTTCCTGTATAAAAGTGGTTAAATTTCCAGTTAAAAATTTCACAAACCTGGGTTCAAATATTGTACATTTTTTGCCAAAAATGCGAGGTTAATAATCGGTCAATATTTCGATTTCGGTTAAAGATAGGGTGTTTATTCTTGCAAAAATTAACTTTAGAGGGTTGATTTGTATATTTCCGGTATAAAAGTGGTTAAATTTTCAGTTAAAAACTTCTCAAACCTGGGTTCAAAAATTGTACATTTTTGGCCAAAAATGTGAGGTTAATAATCGGTTAATATTTCGATTTCGGTTGAAGATAGAGTGTTTATTCTTGCAAAAATGAACTTTATAGGGTTGATTTGTATATTTCCGGTATAAAAGTGGTTAAAGTTCTAGTTAAAAACTGCTCGAACCTGGGTTCAAAAATTATACATTTTTGGCCAAAAATGTGAGGTTAATAATTGGTCAATATCTCGATTTCGGTTAAAGATGGAGTGTTTATACTTGCAAAAAGAAACTTTAAAGGGTTGATTAGTATATTTCCGATATAAAAGTGGTTAAATTTTCAGTTAAAAACTCCTCAAACCTGGGTTCAAAAATTGTAAATTTTCTGCCAAAAATGTGAGGTTAATAATTGGTCAATATCTTGATTTCGGTTAAAAATAGGGTGTTTACTCTTGCAAAAATGAACTTTAGAGGGTTGTTTTGTATATTTCCGTTATAAAAGTGGTTAAATTTCCAGTTAAAAACTCCTCAAACCTGGGTTCAAAAGTTGTACATTTTTGGCCAAAAATGTGAGGTTAATAATTGGTGAATATCTCGATTTAGGTTAAAGATGGAGTGTTTATTCTTACAAAAATGAACTTTAGAGGGTTGATTTATATATTTCCTGTATAAAAGTGGTTAAATTTCCAGTTAAAAACTCCTCAAACCTGGGTTCAAAAGTTGTACATTTTTGGCCAAAAATGTGAGGTTAATAATTGGTCAATATCTCGATTTCGGTTAAAGATGGAGTGTTTATTCTTGCAAAAATGAATTTTAAAGGATTGATTTGTATATTTCCGATATAAAAGTGGTTAAATTTCTGGTTAAAAACTCCTCAAACCTGGGTTCAAAAATTGTACATTTTTAGCCAAAAATGCGAGGTTAATAATCGGTCAATATTTCGATTTCGGTTAAAGATAGGGTGTTTATTCTTGCAAAAATTAACTTTAGAGGATTGATTTGTATATTTCCGGTACAAAAGTGGTTAAAATTTCGGTTAAAAACTTGTCAAACCTGGGTTTAAAAATCTTTGGTGTTGTATTTTCATTGATCGCTTGTGCGTATTAAATTCATTTCTTCATTTTTAAATTTAACTGCTTCAAGTATAGTTTCTGTTTTATAATAACAATATTTTCTAAGTTTCTTCATAGAGTGTTATATATTTTAGCTTTCTAAAATAAAGAAACATACACAAAATTCTGAACATTTTGAAGCACTTTCAAATCATCAACCTAAAGTCAGAAAAAATGATACATTGATAAATTTATTTAGAAATATACAAAAGGAACAATATAAAGACGAAATAAGCATCAAAAAACGCCCAGCTGATAGAATTCAAGCGTTTCAAACTGCTAAAGAATTATTAGAAAATACTCAAACCACTAAAAAAATAAAATTAGACAAAAATCAATCAAGCATAAGTTCATTTTTCAAAACAGAACTTAAATCAGAAAGCGAAAGTTCCACCGAATTAGTAATCGATGAATGTGGAGAAAAAATCGACGTATGTCGAGAAAAAATCGATGAAAACTCCAGCGAAAACGAAGAAAAATCTTCATCTTTAAAAACAGATTGGGCGAAATTTGAAAAATTTTTGGACAAAAACTCCAAATCCTGCGAAACAATAAACAAAACCGAACTAGATAAAGACAAAAAAGTAAATAAAGAAGTCAAAAAAGAATTATTTGGTGATAGCGAATCAGAAACTGAACATAATCTTGAAGAAATAAATAAAAACATAAAAGAAATCGACGCTAAAATTAAAAAACAGGAAGAAAAGAATAAAAATTATAGAGCTGAACGAAAGAGACAAGAAAAAAGAGAAAAAGACTTCAAAGAAGACGAAAAAAGAACAAAACGTACAGAGAAACCTTCTTTAATAAAAGATAAAGAAAGGAATGATAAAGAAGTAGAAAAACAAAAAGAATCCGACAGAACTCATAAAAGTGATAAAGAGGCAGAAAAATCCTCAAAAGATGAGAAATTAGGCGGTAACAAACAAAAAATTGGACAACTAGTTGTACATCTGTTAATGCCCGCGTATTCTCAAAAAAAGTTCGAATCTAAG
This sequence comes from Harpalus rufipes, assembly GCA_951394225.1. Classification (NCBI taxonomy): domain Eukaryota; kingdom Metazoa; phylum Arthropoda; class Insecta; order Coleoptera; family Carabidae; genus Harpalus; species Harpalus rufipes. The sequence continues at coordinate 1,436,384 of OX596285.1, read as the reverse complement.
GACGTTTTCAAATCAGTCGCACGAAAAATCTCCCATATCATACTCAGCAAAGGATATACAGGTAAAAAAAAATCTGTTGCGGCCAGCACAATACCTGTCGCCACATTCTTTTTTTGGTTACATAAGTATAGGGCGCGAACAGTCATGTTACATTGTTATTATTTATTTTAGCGAGAGGTAAAAATGTAACCATTATAATGGGGTCATTTCACATTTTCTAATTTATTTCTTTCTTGAAAGATAGGTCACATTAAATATGTAGGTGTATGTTTTACATTTTACAAGTCTTTAGAATCAAAGATTTTTTAAAAATTGTCTAATTTCAAATATTTGGACGCTGACGTCACAGCTACGGTTTTGTTTGTAACTATGATTATTTGAGTTATCACTTGTCAGATTTTGTGACAGCAACATATTGTTAACTAAAATTTCATACAAATTTTGATATTTATTTTAATAAATGTTTTATTTATATACCTTTACTCTTATCTCTGCTGTCACCTGTCACAATTTTAGGTTAGTTTGTTTACAACGGAAACTACGAGGACCGTAAATAGAGGAATGTCTTTGTGTCTTTTGCAACCGCGAAAGTTTATTAGCAAATTTATGAATGAAAAGTCGCATATTTCATGGTATTTTTTTTAAATGACCCCATTATGAAAAATTGTGATATTTATTATTCTATTGCTAGAAAAAAATTAATACAATACTTAATAAATACGCCTGAAACTAAGAAAAATCTATTTTCTTAACTTGTAATGTAAATAACAATTTCTAGATGAATCCAAGGTGAAGAAATTCATTGATGATTTCCTAAGAAAAAATCCATGCCTTAAAGAGAATATGGATTTGAAAGTTTGAGGAAAATTCTTGTAAAAATAATAGTGTATATATTTCTGTTTTGTTATAAGTACTTTTAAAATAACAATCATGAATTTATTAATTTGAATATTTATTCTTGAGACTGATTTGTGAGTTGCTTAGAATATTAAACTGCTTTGATTGTTATGAGAGAATAAATATATATATTAAAAACATTTAATATGTTTCGTTTTTTTTATATCTGTACCTTGATTCCTTTATAGTTTAAAATATCACTGCAGATAATGTGTAAAGTAAATATATCTCCCGCCATTTAATTTTTATTAATATAAATACAGTAATTAAGATTTTAGCTCCGGTTTGCAGACAAAAACATTTCCTGCCTGCCATAAAATTATATATATTGTAAAATAGCTTATTATAACATATTAATATACAACAAATTCATAATTTATATCGCACATTAGAAAAACAAAAATAAATCTATTTTTCCTTCGTCTGAAATAAATACATATTTCAAATGAATTTGTCGTTGAACCACGTGACCCCACGTGATCTATTTCGACCAATCCTAGCCTTCTTCCTCAAAGCATTGTACTCTGGGAAAAGACGCTACGTAATGGCAATGAACAACGACGCAGACACGTTCTCCGAGATACAAAAACTGATAAGAAAGGAAAAACTGATGAAACCGTCCCAAAAATATGATATTAATTGTTGTTATGTCCATATTATTGTCGTGATATAGTTTTTGAAGACCTGCCGAACCTGAATTCAACATATTTCAAGCAGAAAATGATTATGAAACACGTGGTTTTGGTTGGTTTAGTGCATGTTTGCAGAATTTTGTTTTGAACGGTGAGTCTAAAATCAAAATTTTCTTTTAGAATTTTATTGAACTGTTTATGAATAGCAAAATTTTCTTTTATATTTATATATCTACCAATATTCAAACGATGTAATTTGTGTTAATAGAAATCATTTCAATGAATATTATGTGCTCTGGTTTTATATTTATAAGTTCAAGTTTGATGTTAATATGAAATTGTGTTTTTTGCCGGTTCGCTAGTCTTTATGTTTCTTGCAAAACACAACTAGCCATCTTCGTTACGTTATTGAAGTATCGTTTATATTTTAATTGTGAAATATTGTTGTACATTGTTGCAAATTAGTAACAATGGTAAGTTTAAACGATAGTTTAACTGTTTTAATAGTTATTTATGCTAATAAGATGTTTTATTATTGAAATACTTGTATTTTAAAATAAATTATTTTTGTGTTCCAGAGTTCCACTGAATAAAAAAATGTTTCTTGGAGTTTGCCGTCATGGGGTCGCTGAGACGTATTGGGGCCTAGCTGATAGCTGAGTTCATCAATGTAAGTCGTTATATTATGTGCCTCTTTTCACTGTCACTTTTTTGCTATTTTTATTCAACGTAACACAAAAATAAATTCATTTTTCTCCTGAAAATATGATTTATGTTGTTGAATTTAATTCAAATAATTATATTTTCTTCTGTATTTGTCTTCCGAGGCACATTGTGAATGTCTATGTTAACATACCGGGCGTCGTAACTCGTTACAATATCGTAAATAAATCGGCAAAACTTAGTTTTTTTTTAGAGTTAGTTTAAATAAATATCCGTTCGTTCAGAAATATGTTTCTTTTCCCAAAACAATTGTATTTGTTTAAAAATATTTTTAAACAAGTACGGTTTACAATACAGGGTTCCAGCGAAGTTTCCATGGAGTGTAAAGGCTGGTTTAAGCCATTGATCAACAGCAGGGCTTATCTAAAGCTTTGTTTAAGACTTTAAGGCTAATCTACAACCATAAGAAGGCGACAATAGTTAGAATTATTTTAGATAAAGTCGCGATTAATTTTTTTGCTAATATTACATTAACATTTAATTCATTTGTTTTTTAAAGTTAGGGTAAAATATAATTAAAGTTTTGCCGATACTTTTTCGGGTTCGGGTCGGTTTCCGCGTTATTTAAGGACAGGGTAGCGTAGTTTTTATTTGGAGTGTCTACCCCATTATTTAATTTAATACTACACATGATTAGTTGTTAAATAAATGACTAGAAATGTAAAATACTCGGGTTCAAAACTAAATTTAAAATTTGTTGTATATTATTTTTAAATAAATATTTTATTTTTAAGTTTAGATTCAAAAGTGTTCAATACAGACTTACATTGTATAATTTCATTTCATTAATTTGTAGTAAATAATTAATAAATGGACATTTCATTTAAAAACGAAACTACATTTATCAATGATCTATAGCACCGGCTGTAGATCTTAAGAACATTAGGTCTTTCGCGATTTCAGGTGATGAAAACATCAGGTGACGAAAACAGATGAAAATCAGCCCCCCCCCTGCATGGTTTTGCTTTTTTTTCTTAACTATCCAAGCTTAGCAGGCGTCGCCCCACAGACACTCATCGCTGGGATGGAGACTGCAGCACAGAAGGCACTCGTGTGCCATTGGAACATATACACTAAATTGTACCTAAATTTAATTAAATTTGCAGATAAAGTTAAATTAAAGTAGTATAATTGGTTTACTTGAATTTAAAAGTTTCATTTTGCAGTTTTAAAAAAAAGTATAGTTAGTTTACTTGCATTTTAAAGTATTTGTTTACAGTTTTAAATGATTACAATTAGTTTATTTGCGTTTTAAAGTTTTTATCTACAGTTTTCATTAATTACAATTAGTTTACTTGCATTTTAAAGTATTAATATAAAGTTTTAACTTATTAAATTATAGTTACACACACTTGCTTTTATATTAATTTTACTAACATACACACACACACACGCCCACGAAATCATATATCTATATATGTTATGTAAAAATAAATAAAAGATATGTGCACAAAATGTGTTTTTTTTTTTATTCATGTTACCTTTTTATCCGTTCGTCGCCGCGATTTCGTCCGTATATATAGTCGATTTATTATGTACTTATTTATGTATGTATATTATATATTTGTGCATGTTTATATACATTGTGTTTAGGGCGTGAGCAGTTTCAACGGAGCCTCCTCACCATTTATTTATTCATGTGTTTTATGTGTATTTTTTAACTAAAATATAGGTAGGATGTCTAAAAACACTAATAATGAATTATCTAATTGCGATAAAATATAACTTAAACTGCTTCGAAAAGGTCGAGAATTACACTTATTTTTTCAGTTAAAATGTATCTATAAATATTTCTTGTTGCACGTTATGCATACGAAATGCAGTGAAGTTATCTACAATAAAATTATACCAGACGGCTTGGATTATATTTTAATGCAGTTCTTCATTAAAAACTCATGTAAAATATCACTTCCGGTGTATCAAGTTTGGTCAAAATCTAATATGTTGTCCCCCTTGGTATAAAAGCCTTAAATACTAAAATTGATAAGTTTTGGATTATATTTTAATATAGTTCTTCATTAAAAACTGTTACGGGCTTCAAGTAAAGTATCACTTCCGGTGTATCAAGTTTGGTCAAAATCTAATATGTTGTCCCCGTTGGTATAAAAGTCTTAAATACTAAAATTGATAAGTTTTGGTTTATATTTTAATGTAGTTCTTCATTAAAAACTGTTACGGGCTTCATGTAAAGTATCACTTCCGGTTTATCAATTTCAGTCAAAATATAATATGTTGTTTCCCTTGACATAAAAGTCTTAAATACTAAAATTGATAAGTTTTGGATTATATTTTAATATAGTTCTTCATTAAAAACTGTTACGGGCTTCAAGTAAAGTATCACTTCCGGTGTATCAAGTTTGGTCAAAATCTAATATGTTGTCCCCCTTGGTATAAAAGCCTTAAATACTAAAATTGATAAGTTTTGGTTTATATTTTAATGTAGTTCTTCATTAAAAACTGTTACGGGCTTCAAGTAAAGTATCACTTCCGGTTTATCAATTTCAGTCAAAATCTAATATGTTGTTTCCCTTGACATAAAAGTCTTAAATACCAAAATTGAAAAGTTTTTGATTATATTTTAATATAGTTCTTCATTAAAAACTGTTATGGTCTTCAAGTAAAGTATCACTTCCGGTTTATCAAGTTTCGTCAAAATCTAATATGTTGTCCCCCTTGGCACAAAAGTCTTAAATACTAAAATTGATAAATTTTGGATTATATTTTAATATAGTTCTTCATTAAAAACTCTTAAGGGCTTCAAGTAAAGTATCACTTCCGGTTTATCAATTTCAGTCAAAATGTAATATGATCTTTCCCTTGATATAAAAGTCTTAAATACTAAAATTGAAAGGTTTTGGATTATATTTTAATATATTTCTTCATTAAAAACTATTATGGGCTTCAAGTAAAGTATCCCTTCCGGTTGTCCAATAGTACCCAAAATCTAATAAACTCCTTTATATGAATGCAGAAAACTTAAATACGAAAAATAGAAATTTTTGGAAGTTCGATATAAGAGTTATCATGGGAGAAAAATCGTCACACAGACTCAGACAATTGTAAAAGTAAAAGCGTGATGTGGGGCCCTAATTCGTGCTTATTCACTGAAAACTGACTATCGAATTTTTGTACCGAAAACATTACTTCCCTTACCTACGGTATGGCGGGAGAATACTTGTACCGTTCACGAGATATTCAATAGTTTTTACATCTATGTTTACCTAAAAAAATACCAGATTTGAACCCAAGTTCGTTTATTTTTTTAAACAACTACTTAACCATTTTTCCACATATACAAATACGGTTAACCTTGTTGTGTCTATATTGGAAATAAAATAGAGATATCTTTTACCATTCTCGAGATATTATTTTTTTCTACAACAATACACTTTACATTCCTGACTACAAGTTGTCACCGAGATATGCTGTGGGCTGTGGACTTAACACTAAGTTTCCCAACAAAAAATACAGTAAAAAGAAGATTCCATTAGAATGAAATAGTTATATATTTTTCTCTCTGTCTTACAAAAAATAAATATTTGCGAGTGAGTGTTCCATCCTGTCTTGTATTACTCTATGGTCACATAGATATGTACACGTACGGACTTAACACTTTGTTTCCCAACAAAAATTACAGTAAAAAGAAGAGTCCATTAGAATGAAATGGTTATATATTTCTATCTCTGTCTTACAAAAAATAAATATTTGCTAGGAAGTGTTCCATCCTGTACTTGTTATTCTATGTCATGTTGTCTTTGTCTTACAATATATTTATCTCTGTCACACCCGCCGTTTAGTAATTGAAGTAGGGGTAACACTTTTAGGTAAAAATTGATAATTTAAATTTTATTGATTTTTTTTTTACGAATCAATTCCTCCCGTAAAACGTACATGTAGAAAAGGTATACTTTTAAATAAAATAAAACAACCAATCACAAGCGTGCTAAGGTACACTTGATTTTATCAACAATACTTCTCGCTAATTACAAATGGCGATAAAACACACACATACACTAACTAAGGCAACAGTACCTCCCGCCAACTAATACAGTTTAAAGGTGACAGTATTTTTTCGTCAACAATACCTCCCGCTGATTACAAATAGTAATATTACACACTCATACATAAATATGCATACAAACACTAAAGCAACAGTACCTCCCGCTAATTAATTTTGTGATGTACACATATTAAGAAATCTGATGTGACCAGCACAATACCTCCCGTCAAATCTGTGTGTTTTGTAAATTTCATACCTAAATTTTCTTGCAAAAGCTTCTCAAAGTAACTCATTTCTCTTTCTATTTCAGATTGCATGCATGACCATGAGGGCTTCGGAAACATGGAAGTAGGGGCAGAAGAGGGCAGAGCACCTTAAGGAGAAACAGGAGACATGTATAAGGTAAGAATCTTACTAGATTTCATACTATTTACAATTCTGTGGCTTTATGGCAAAAGCCATTTAACTTTTATTCTTTTTATCATTATTAAATGTATTTATTTTGTTGGTAATGCAACAATACTTTATAATCCAAGAGTCGAAACTTGGAATATAAATGAACTAGTTCGAATCTAGTTACTAGTCAATAAAGACTACCTGAAACAGTTTTATATGTATTGTGCGTGAAATATTTGCACTAGAGTAACTAACCATTCGAAAAGTAGTGCACTTTCCACTTGTATAACCGCATCCGACGGACAGGGTGGTGCAAAATGAATGGCCTTCTCTGTTCTATTTTTTATCAAATTTCGAAATATTATAGCAAATTTCAAATACTTTTGAGACCATTTAAAAACTGTTGGACAAAATATCTAATTATTAACTTATTCTCATATTCAACCATGAGAACTTAGTCCATGAAATATGACTATTATAAATGTCTAAATATTATCTTGTACTCAAATTATAAATATAGTAATTAAGATTTTAGCTCCGGTTTGCAGACAAACACATTTCCTGCCTGCCATAAAATTATATATATTGTAAAATAGCTTATTATAACATATTAATATACAACAAATTCATAATTTATATCGCACATTAGAAAAACATAAAAATAAATCCAATTTTCCTTCGTCTGAAATAAATACATATTTCAAATGAATTTGTCGTTGAACCACGTGACCCCACGTGATCTATTTCGACCAATCCTAGCCTTCTTGCACAAAGCATTGCACTGTGGGAAGACGCTACGTAATGGCAATGAACAACGACGCATACATGTGCTTCGAGATACAAAAATTAATAAGAAAGGAAAAACTGATGAAACCGTCCCAAAAATATGATATTAATTGTTGTTATGTCCATATTATTATCGTGATATAGTTTTTGAAGCCCTGCCGAACCTGAATTCAACATATTTCAAGCAGAAAATGATTATGAAACACGTGGTTTTGGTTGGTTTAGTGCATGTTTGCAGAATTTTGTTTTGAACGGTGAGTCTAAAATCAAAATTTTCTTTTGGAATTTTATTGAACTGTTTATGAATAGCAAAATTTTCTTTTATATTTATATATCTACCAATAGTCAAACGATGTAATTTGTGTTAATAGAAATAATTTCAAGTTTTATGTTAATATGAAATTTTGTTTTTTGCCGGTTCGCTAGTCTTTATGTTTCTTCAAAACACAACTAGCCATCTTCGTTATGTTATTGAAGTATCGTGTATATTTTAATTGTGAAATATTGTTGTACATTGTTGCAAATTAGTAACAATGGTAAGTTGAAACGATAGTTTAACTGTTGTAATAATTATCTATGCTGATAACATGTTTTATTATTGAAATACTTGTATTTTAAAGTAAATTATTTTTGTGTTTCAGAGTTCCACTCAATGAAAGAATGTTTCTTGGAGTTTGCCGTCCCGGGGTCGCTGAGACGTCTTGGGGCCTAGCTGATTCTTCTTGCTGATAATGAGCTGTGTTCATCAATGTAAGTCGATAGTTATATTATGTGCCTCTCTTCACTGTCACTTTTTTGCTATTTTTTTCAACAGAATACAAAAATAAATTCATTTTTCTCCTGAAAATATGATTTATATTGTTGAATTTAATTCAAATAATCGTATTCTGTATTTCTTTTCCGAGGCACATTGTGAATGTCTATGTTAACAAACCGGGCGTCGTAACTCGTTACAATATCGTAAATAAATCGGCGAAACTTAGTTTTTTTAGAGTTTAAATAAATATCCATTCGTTTAGAAATAGATTTCTTTTCTCAAAAAAATTGTATTTGTTTAAAAATATTTTTAAACAAGTACGGTTTACAATACAGGGTTCCAGCGAAGTATCCAAGGAGTGTAAAGGCTTGTTTAAGCCATTGATCAACAGCAGGTCTTGTCTAAAGCTTTGTTTAAGGCTTTAAGTACTTTAAGGGCAATCTAAAACCACAAGAAGGCAACAATACTTAGAATTATTTTAGTTAAAGTCACGATTAATTTTTTTTGCTAATATTACATTAAAATTAAAATTCATTTGCATTTTAAAGTTAGGGTTAAATATAAAGTTTTGCCGATACTTTTTCGGGTTCGGGTCGGTTGCCGCGTTATTTAAGGACAGGGTAGCGTAATTTTTATTTGGAGTGTCTACCCCATTATTTAATTTAATACTACACATGATTAGTTGTGAAATAAATGGCTAGATATGTAAAATACTCGGGTTCAAAACTAAATCTAAAATGTGTTGTATTTTTTTTAAATAAAGATATTTTTTTAAGTTTAGATTCAAAAGTGTTCAATAGACTTACATTGTATAATTATTTAAAAACGTACACATATTGTAATATTTAAATTTATTTAATTTTAATTCAATAATTTCATTTATTTGTAGTAAATAATTAAAAAATGGACATTTCATTTAAAAACGAAACTACATTTATCAATGATCTATAGCATCGGCTATAGATCTTAAGAACATTAGGTTTTTCGCGATTTCAGGTGCAGAAAACATCAGGTGACGAAAACAGGTGAAAAACAGCCCCCCCCTCTTGCATGGTTTTGCTTTTTTTCAGTTTTCCTTCTTAACTATCCAAGCAGCTCTTTCTAGTAGCCCCTTTTAGATTAGATTCAATTTTCCAACGGCGACTGGAACCCATTGTGGCAAACTCAGTCGGTTCCTTTCGCTGCTCCTCTTTGTAATAGGTCATTGGGGCCCCTGGGAAGGTCGTTCTACTCAAACTAGGGTCCGCCGGACTGAGTAACTCCCTGTTCTGATTCCCAGTTTTTGTAGTAAATAAATATATATCATCACAGCATGTTGAGTGATGACATATTCGTGCCGTGCGGGCGCTTACCAGGCGTCACCCCACGGACACTCATCGCTGGGATGGACACTGCAGCACAGAAGGCGCTCTTGTGTCATTGGAACATATACACTAAATTATAGCTAGATTTAATTAAATTTGCAGATAAAGTTAAATTAAAGTAGTATAATTGGTTTATTTGAATTTTAAAGTTTCATTTTGCAGTTTAAAAAAGTGTAGTTAGTTTACTTGCATTTTAAAGTATTTGTTTACAGTTTTACATTATTACAATTGGTTTATTTGCGTTTTAAAGTTTTTATCTACAGTTTTTATTAATTACAATTAGTTCACTTGCATTTTAAAGTATTAATTTAAAGTTTTAACTTATTAAATTATAGTTATACACACTTGCTTTTGTCTTAATTTTACAAACATACATACACACACACACGCCCACGAAATCATATATCTATATATGTTATGTAAAAATAAAAAAAAGATATGTGCACAAAATGTGTTTTTTGTATTCATGTTACCTACCTATTTATCCGTTCGTCGCCGCGATTTCGTCCGTATATATAATCGATTTATTATGTACTTATTTATGTATGTATATTATATATTTGTGTATGTTTATATATGTTACTGTAAATGCCCGAAAATCGGTAAATCCTAGGATTGATGTGCAAAACCTAGGATTAACCAATTTTATGTGGTAAATTAAATGACATGGCATATTTCTCTACATATAACAATAATCTAACGAACAAAACTGTGCTCCAGTTTTCAAGGGTGACTTTTGTGCGTTAGGTTAGGTTATTGTTGTAGTATTTAGAGAAATATACTAGCCAGATTGTAAAACATTGCTGTCTTTGAAGGTTTGACAATCTGGCCGCGTTTCACCAACCTTTTAATTAAAAGTCGGGTTTTACAACATGACTACGAGAATTAAAAATGCAATACTAATTTGCAATTGCAATACTATGTTTTAACACCCAAAATTACATAAAGTATCTAATTGTTTGTAGATTTATCACATAAAATTGGTAAATCCTGGGTTTTGTACATCAATCTTAGGATTTACCGATTTTCGGGCATTTACAGTAACATATACATTGGCCCGTACTACGATCACGGTTTTAACTAAAACGCTGTTTTAGGAAGCAGAACATAGTTTGTATTCCAACAAATATTTTTAAAAAAATCGATCCTCAAACATACGTGCAAAATTAAATGTTGAAATTTGAATTTGACATTTTTTAAAACAGCGTTTTAGTTAAAACCGTGATCGTAGTACGGGCCATTGTATTTAGGGCGTGAGCAGTATCAACGGGGCCTCCTCATCATTTATTTATTTATGTGTTTTATATATATGTATATATATATTTATGTGTATTTCTTAGCTAAAATATAGGTAGGATGTCTAAAAACAATAATAATAAATTATCTAATTGCGATAAAATATAACTTAAACTGCATCGAAAAGGTCGAAAATTACACTTTTTTTTCAGTTAAAATGTATCCATAAATATTTCTTGTTGCACGCTTATGCATACGAAATGAAATATATACAATTAAAATTACATCAGCCGGCTTATAAATGGCCTTGAATAGTCATCTTTCATGAACCAAACTATACCATCCTCTTGACATTTTTAATATTAAAATTTTGAAATTTAATCAACAATAATTTAAAAGAGTTCAATGCAGGAAATGGTTAAAACATTATCCTTTATTTTATTTATATCCTATATTGTATACATGTCATACTTCTCGCTAATTATAAATGGCGATAAAACAAACACATACACTAACTAAAGCAACAGTACCTCCCGCCAACTAATACAGTTTAAAGGTGACAGTATTTTTTTTTTCGTCAACAATACCTCCCGCTGTTTACAAATAGTAATATTACACACTCATACATAAATATACATACAAACACTAAAGCAACAGTACCTCCCGCTAATTAATTGTGTGATGTACACATATTAAGAAATCTGATGTGACCAGCACAATACCTCTCGTCAAATCTGTGTGTTTTGTAAACATTCCATACCTAAATTTTGTTGCAAAAGATTCTCAAAGTAACTCATTTCTATTTCCATTTTAGATTGCATGCATGACCATGAGGGCTTCGGAAACATGGAAGTAGGGGCAGAAGAGGGCAGAGCACCTTAAGGAGAAACAGGAGACATGTATAAGGTAAGAATCTTACTAGATTTCATACTATTTACAATTCTCTGTGGCTTTATGGCAAAAGCTATTTAACCTTTTATTCTTTTTATCATTATTAAATGTATTTATTTTGTTGGTAATGCAACAATACTTTATAATCCAAGAGTCGAAACTTGGAATATAAATGAACTAGTTCGAATCTAGTTACTAGTCAATAAAGACTACCTAAAACAGTTTTATATGTATTGTGCGTGAAATATTTGCACTATAGTAACTAACCATTCGAAAAGTAGTGCACTTTCCACTTGTATAACCGCATCCGACTGACAGGTTGGTGCAAAATGAATGGCCTTCTCTGTACTATTTTTTATCAAATTTCGAAATATCTAATTAAAGCAAATTTCAAATACTTTTGAGACCATTTAAAAACTGTTGGACAAAATATCTAATTATTAACTTGTTCTCATATTCAACCATGAGAACTTTGTCAATGAAATATGACTATTATAAATGTCTAAATATTATCTTGTACTCAAATTCGATTTTGAGTACGTACTACATTGAAAGAAATATAACTTTCATGAATGTCTGTATAATGTTCAAACAATATATAATTGAAATATCGATCGACTGTTTATCAATATAAAATCAATATCTGGGAACATATGATTAGTATATATCTTTCAGGAATCGGACATCAAGAAGACTAAATTAATATAGTATAGGAAGGATTCTTTGCGTAAGAATAACATTGTGCACTGTAGAAAAAGTTAGTTTTCTAGTCGATGTCAGTACAGATTATAGAGCGAATTGAACGAAACATTATTGAACAATGCCATTCTTACGTGAAGAATAATATAGAATATAAGTTAGTTTTAAGTTTTTTGAAATGTATTTTCAGCTCTTAATTAAACTTTGGCTCATCGCGCCGTTGAGCAAACACGCGTTTTCTTTAAAAATTTAAAAATAAATTTATTTAACTTGAAGTGCATTATTCCCTTACGAAGATTCATCATAAAATCGTGCGTTTTGATTGCCCAGACGGCATCTAGGGAGAGTGGATGTGAAAAAAAAAATTGTATGTATTGGTGTGTCGGGGCATGCTTGCTGTCAAATGGTGAGAGAATCAGGAAGTAGGGGGTGTGAGATTCGAAACTTGTTTGGTGGGTTCGGGTTTCCTTTATTCTTTTTTATTATTATTAACATTGACGGTTAGTTGGGATGGTTAGGTAGGATTCGTGCGCGATTTCCATAATTGAGTGGACTGATATGTATAGTAATTCACAACGCCATGTGAAACCTATATTCTGGTGGATCGCTTCACACTTGTGTGAATGTTTCTAGGGACAGTTTAATTCTTTTGTACCAGTGCTGACCACCGTTCGTATTGGCCGCTGCTCTAGTTTGGACGCTTTAAAACCGCTAGACTCAACTGAGAAAAGTTTTAAACAAACCTGAATGCTTACACAGGAAACTCTGTTATGGCGTTATGTGCTCTCCTCATCCGGAGGCAACGTAATCATCGTTTAACTTTTAATGGCAACGAATTATTAAAGACAAAGTAAAGTTTTTCATTGATTTAACATTGTTTGAGCACACGGGTTGTCCGCGTTCGGTGTCAGGTGTTTCGGGAATGGCCGGGCGATGCCATCGGGAGTAGCTCTTTATTGCATCCAAGCCGCGGAATATCACTTAATTGCTTCCCTTGTCCTTAATTGGCTCGCGTGTGTAGGCCGTAAACCCTTGTGGTCGCGACTGGGGTCGGCTTAGCCCCCACGTAAACAACTGTGAGGACCGCCCCGGAGTCCTCACTTTTTTTGTCTTAGATCGTATATCTCTCTCTCACTTCAACATAGCTTAACATAGTCTAGATATAAGATAGCTTGCGTAGACATAAGATAGCTTAGATTATAAGATAGGCAGGGGTTGTTTTTGCTTTTTGAGAGAGAGAACAAATTAACGTAACTTACTATTTTTAGATTTGTTTGTGTTTGAAAAAGATATTAACGTAAGATAGGATTTTTTGTGCACTTCATAAACTGAATTTGGGGGGAACTACAATAGTTTAATTTAGATTATAAGGTATTATTGTATACGGAATTGTATTTATTTAATAAATGATATATATATGGAGAGCGTGGGTTTGGCATGAGGGTGGTGTCTCCCTATATATTATATACCATTTATTAAATAAAGCATTTCAGTTATAGTTTTAAGATAGTTATAAATTAAAACAATTCCCCCGCCGCCGCCGCTGTCGCCGAGATTGCAGTGCCGATTGGGGTGCGTCTCCATGGATTCCTCTGCATAATGACTTATTTAAAATGTATGTACTAATAAAACAATCTTTTAATTCTGTTAATTTTAATTTAAACCCGTCACATTAGTTTTAATGTTAGGTAGTTTTAGTAAAACTTGTAATTATTATTAAGTATTTTGACGCGATCAGGGCAATGTTTAGATTTTAAGTATTTATTGTAAACGAAGCTCTATATTAATAAATATTATATATATTTTTGGTGAGTGGGTGGTTGAGGCGGTAACACCAAAATAATATATAATTAATATAAAGGTTCGCAAACGATCTTAAACCAAATAAAAAAATCTTGTACCTTTAACAATGGGAACAAGTTATCTTATTTGGGGATCGAAAGTTTTAATTTGTTAAATTAGTTCATAAGTATTGTAAACGGAACTCTATATTATATTATATATTTGGGCGGTTTTTGTCCAAAAAATATATAATATTAACTTAGAGTTTCGTATCAGTTATAAAACTAAAATGTTTGTTACCAAATAAAGTTATTATGGGGTTATATTATTTGTTGTTTTATTATTTTGCATCTTTATTCTGTAAATAAAAGTTAAATCTTCCGGTTAAACTTTTATTTGCAGAATAAAGATGCAAAATAATTAACAACAAATAATATAACCCCCATAATAATGACAATTTAAAGGGGTAACAAATGTTTTAGTTTTATAACTAAACCCTGTGTGACATTTTTATAAATTGTTAATAGATTTGTTAATAAATTTAGTTTGAAATAATTATGAACAGAATTTTTAAACTTTAAATCTTTTACTATTCATTTGTTTTATATCTGTTTATAATTGTTACTAAATTTGTTAACAAATCTATTGACTATTTATGATTGTCAAACAGTTCTTTGTAATAATAATGCCAATAAACTTTGATTTTTATGAGATAAAGTGTTGTAATTTCTTAAAATACAAATATATTTTTATATTATTGAAAAATTGATTTTTATTCTAAGTCCCTACACGTATGTAGTTTTTAAAACGGCCACCAGTTGGCAGCACCTGTTGAAAAAGATAGCAAAAAAGAGTAAATCCGACTAAAAAAATATATGTTTTTGTGTACATAACGACGTACATACACAATTTTCAATAGCCTTTAGAGTTAAATATGGGATTTTATGTCTATTTTGAATACGGACTTAGAGTTAGCATCCATGTATCTGCTTCTGCTACCTGTAAAATGATTTTTTTCTAAGTCCCTGTCGATAAATGTTACAACTGAAAATTGTCCCTTAGATTTTTTGCAAGTATTTTTTCTTCGTTTTCATGATCTGTGCTGCCCCCTAGCGGCCATTTTCCGTACTATTTCGAATCCTGTATGTACGTATGTATAAAGACAGCATTATTTCTAATTACCTACATTTTTAAGAGTAGTGTTTTTTCCGACAGGTGCTGCCACCTGGCGGCCATTTTCCGAACTATTTCGAATCCTGTATGTACGTATGTATACAGACAGCTTTATTTTTAATTACCTAGGGTAGGGCTTTTCAACAGGTGCTGCCCCCTGGCGGCCATTTTCCGAACTATTTCGAATCCTGTATGTACGTATGTAAAAAAGAGAGCTTTATTTTTAATTACCTATATTTTTAAGCGTAGTGCTTTCCGACAGGTGCTGCCACCTGGCGGCCATTTTCCGAACTATTTCGAATCCGGTATGTACGTATGTATACAGACAGCTTTATTTTTAATTACCTAGGGTAGTGCTTTTCAACAGGTGCTGCCACCTGGCGGCCATTTTCCGAACTATTTCGAATCCTGTATGTACGTATGTATACAGACAGCTTTATTTTTAATTACCTAGGGTAGTGCTTTTCAACAGGTGCTGCCCCCTGGCGGCCGTCTTAAGAACTATATACGTATAGACCCTGAAATTTTTAAAAAATTCATCCCCTAAGTAGAAGGAATTTAAAAAATAGACAAATTAAACTTTAATTTATATTTTATTGCATAAAATATTGTAGATTAGGGTAGTTTACATGATATACAACAATGTAAGATACAAAAAACAATAAATACATATAAAATTTACACAAATTATTATTTAAACATCCCTATTTCTAATTTTTCAGGATAAGGGTAAGTATATTTATATATAAAATACAAAGAATAAGAATAAAAACTACAATTTAAGCTATGAACATAATAAAGACAACAATGTATTACAAATAAACAATAAAAATATCTTAAACTAATACAAGTTTTTATTTAACAACCCCTAATTCATTGAAAATAGCACAACAAAGAGACAGGGAATTATGTACAGTTGATTCGGCTTCATTGGGACAATAGGGAAGTATGAGAACTGTATTAAACATATTAATAAATGTTGCGTTTTGAATTCGCCCTTTAAATTGGCCCTTAGGGAAAATCTGACTACGGTTTCGTAATCTACGGGTCGAAATTAGTATAATAGAATTTGTTTCGCATTTCTAACCCTAATAGTTTCAGAGCTACAGTCTATTTTTCTTATTTAATATAATGTTGCGTTTTGAATCGAAATGTTTCAATTAAAAGCTGTCAAATTTCAATTAGGCGATTTTGAAACCCTTGGCCCTAGGCCCTTGAAACTTAAATATGTTGTTCTACGACCCCGACATTTCAAAGGATCCGAAGGGAACGCGAAATTTCAAGGAAATCGCTCAAATCCCAGCCGTTTCCGAGATACGAGCCCCTAAAGATTTTGGGGGGTATTTTACCCTAATTTGCCTGTTTAAAGGAATTAAGGGCTGAAAAATAGCGTATCGGGTGTATCTTGAGCCGCTCTTTCGATTGGCCTGCGCAGAATTGTTTATATCTTTTTAGTTTTTGATATATTTACCCTTTAAATTTGTAGGGGTGTATGGATTAGCTAATTTTGTTATTAATAGGGCCAGAAGGGTCGAATAAATTTTATTACACTAATTTGGACCTGTAGATTACCAATATGAACTTATTTTTTTCCCAAGGGCACTTTTAAGCCCTTCTACCATTCATAGTTTCAGAGTTATAACACATTTTTCTTAATTAAAAATGTTGCGTTTTGAATTCGCCCTTTAAATTAGCTCATAGGCAAAATATGACTACGGATTCGTAATGTAAGGGTCGAAATTAGTATAATAGAATTTGCTTCGCATTTCTAACCCTAATAGTTTCAGAGTTACAGTCCATTTTTCTTATTTGGTGTGATGTTGCGTTTTGAATCGAAATGTTTCAATTAAAAGCTGTCAAATTTCAATTAGGCGATTTTGAAACCCTTGGCCCTAGGCCCTTGAAACTTAAATATGTTGTTCTACGACCCCGACATTTCAAAGGATTCGAAGGGAACGCGAAATTTCAAGGAAATCGCTGAAAACCCAGCCGTTTCCGAGATACGAGCCCTTAAAGTTTTCCAAAGGGTCCTAGCTGTAATTTGACTATTTGAAGAGCTAAAGGGATAAAAAATAGCGTATCTGGGGTATTTGAACATGCCCTTTCGATTGGCCTGCGCAGAATTGTTGAAAACCCTTCAGTTTACAACATTCTTAGCCCTAAAGTTTATGGCGAAGGGCATGCGCTAACTCCGTTATTAAAAGGGCTAGAAGGGCGGGACAAATTTTATTAGGCTAATTTCGACCCGCAGTACACGATTCCAAGGTCAGTTTTTCCCTAAGGGCTGTTTTAAGCCCTTTGCCCTTTAAATAAGCCCTTAGGGTAAAATCTGACTTCAGATTCGTAATCTGCGGGTCGAAATTAGTACAATAGAATTTGTTTCGCCCTTCTAGTCCTAATAGTTTCCGAGATACGGACCGTTAAAGTTTTACGAAGGGTTTAACGGTTAAATTCATTAAATAAAGGGCTAAAAGGCCGGAAAATAGCGTAGCGGAAGGATTTGAACCCGCGCTTTCCATTGGCTTGCACAGAATTGATGAAAACCCTTTGGTTCACAATATATTTGCGCTTCAAGCGTGGCGAAGGGCCTAGGCTAATTCCTGATCTAAAAGGGCTAGAAAGACCGGACAAGTGTTGTTAAACTTACTTGGATCTGCAAAATTGAAATCCGTGGTTGGATTTTCCCTAAGGGCTCAAATAAGCCCTTAGCTCTTTATAAAAGAGCGGACTCCTATCGGATGGTTATTTTCGTACCTAGAGAGCTTAATACTAAAGGATAGGATAGGAAAATTCGAAAAAATCATTAAATATTAGGATATTTCCCTGTCTCTTTTGTTATTACATAGAAAAGGTAAATAAAAAGCTATTTTGTTTATTTATTGTCATAAAAATCATCTATTATCTTCATCCAGTGTTGTAGTTGCCGTATCCTATCGCTGGGTGTAGTACGCGGGGGGGAGGGGGGTTAGGGGGATCTGAAAACAAACATAAACATTGTTTATTTTGAGCGCCAAAGTATAAAAAACGTCATCAATTAACACTTAATTAGTGTTTGTTGTTACGTTATAATATTAATATTATATTTTTATAAGGGAGACCTCAGTTCCTTTCTGGCTTTGGTGAAGTGAACATGGGGTGCTTGTGAATAATCGTGTATTGCGATTATGTAGTGTTGAGAGGAACCGAAAAAATTAGTAGTTTTTATTACAATCACTCTCTTATTCAATTTATAGTTCGCGATATAAATAAGGGTATTAAAATTTACGCTAAAACTATATTTATTAGTTCATTATTACTTGATATTTTTAAATTTGTTTTATTAAGTGCTGCAATTGTTAATTTAAATAGTGCGAGTGTTGTGTAATGATTACTTGAAAGTGTATTCAAATCAGTGTAAACCGCCAAAGACAATACAGTTCAGCGATGAAGTACTAGCGGGCGATATGTTGAGAAAATTCGCCGATCATTGCCATTACAAGAAGGTAAGTACTAAAATTGAAATAATTCGAAACTTTAAAAAATCATAGGACCTATGTTTATAAATATTAAATTACTAAATTTTAGACACGTATGTAAAAAATTACGTAGAATCAAAAAAAAATACGACAACTTTATATCTCTACCCTATTTAAGGTGTAATGTCATTCCCGGCTAAACCATCAATTCTAGAAGAAAATTTTATATGACAAAAGTTGTAGAGAATTTTAAGTTATGTAGATTGTATATTAAACATTTTTCGATATTACCCCAAATTAAGGGTGTGGGCATTGAAAACCCTTTAAAACCGTCGTAACTTGGAACTGTGACATTGTATATTAAAAATTTAAATATATATCCTTCCTAGAATTCGATTTACTACAAAAAAGGTCCTATACATTTTTTCTCTATCTCGAACCATTTCCGAGATATGAATTTAAAAATCTGAAATTCCCCAGAGGCGATTAACTCACATTTATATTTTACAGAGATCAGGCGAACCGGTTCAAGTCTTCACGATAAGAAGGGGATGGTTTCCTGATGCTGGCAACGGGATGAAATCCACCAGGTACGGAGAGAAGCCCCAGGATACTCCAGACACACGAACGGGTCCTCCAAGTCGCGATGTCTGCATCTCTGACCACTGGAACTTCGAAAACGGGATCATCTGTAACAAAAAATAAGATTTATTAATAAAATTAGAAATGTAATAACTTATTTATTGTATCTGCTATTTGTGTTTATCTGTATTAATAAAACCGCTTGTCTATATTTAATATCTAAAGTTGAAATATCCTATAAAAAAGTATGTCAACATTTCATCTATTTTAAGACTATGTTTATTTATATAGAGATGCATGCTCAATTCAAATTTGAAACGTACAAGTTCGTATCTTTCTTAGTTTCAGAGATATCGAACCCTGAAGTTGAAATTTCTTATAGAAAAACATTTGTGTTTGAACAAGCATAAATAAAATATTTTCATCATATCACCAACTTTGAAAATTGGCATGTTTGTAGAGAAATACATGCTGAATTTATATTTGAAACGTACAAGTTCCTATCTTGCTTAGTTTAAGAAATATTAAGCCCTAAATTTGTAATTTCTTATAGAAAAATATTTGTCTTTGACAAGCATAAATAAAAAATTTTCATCATTTTTTTCTCCAACTTGGAAAATAGGCATGTTTGTAGAGAAATACATGCTGAATTCATATTTGAAACGTACAAGTCCCTATCTTGCTTAGTTTCAGAAATATTGAGCCCTAAATTGGAAATTTCTTATAGAAAAACATTTGTCTTTGAACAAGCATAAATGAAATTTTTTTCATCATTTCACCAACTTTGAAAATTGGCATATTAGTAGAGAAATGCATGCTGAATTCATATTTGAAACGTACAAGTCCCTATCTTGTTTAGTTTCTGAAATATTGAGCCCTAAATTGGAAATTTCTTATAGAAAAACATTTGTCTTTGAACAAGCATAAATGAATTTTTTTTCATCATTTCACCAACTTTGAAAATTGGCATATTAGTAGAGAAATGCATGCTGAATTCATATTTGATACGTACAAGTCCCTATCTTGTTTAGTTTCTGAAATATTGAGCCCTAAATTGGAAATTTCTTATAGAAAAACATTTGTCTTTGAACAAGCATAAATGAATTTTTTTTTCATCATTTCACCAACTTTGAAAATTGGCATATTAGTAGAGAAATGCATGCTGAATTCATATTTGAAACGTACAACTTCTTATCTAGCATTCTTTCTATTAACCCTAAAGTTCATAAATTATATTTCGCGGGTAGTCCATGGGCCTTTTTTATAAATATAAATTTAATAAAATCGTACGGGCGAGTAAAGAATTATGTAATACATAGACATAAATTATAATGTATAATTACTCTTAATTTTGATGTTGACTACCATTTTTTTATTATTATCTAATGTCTAACTGTTACATAGATTAATTTTGTCATTGTCAGTTTTATTGTTACAGTGCTAGTGAACAGATGTGTGTGGTGTGCGCGTGTACTGTGCCTTCCAGGACGACTTCCTGATCCTTAGAGAGGACTAATGGATACCTATTGGTGTTATACTTAGGGAAATAATTTATTCACAGTAAGTTTTTTTTTATTATTGAACTACTTAATAGTACCTATTATTGGCCATTATTTCTAAAGACTATTTCGGCTGTAGATATACTTTATAATTGTATAATAATTGCTGATGTTGTGTGGAAAATAATTTGAACTAATTTAGAATTATTTAGTGTTACTACCATACACAAATTTCATATATTATTGTACGTACTAAATATTTTACTACATATATTTTATATTCTTTTCAATATTTACTCGCAATTTCTTTCATATTATTATTTTTCAATAATAACAACCGATTGAAACATTTTTAAGTCCATACTATTATTTATAACCGCTAATTCAAATATTATTATTATTGTTACAGAAACATGTAACAGAGAAATAAACTACAGACCTGGACGAGCCTTAGAAGGATGTGAGTGAGTTGCAGAAGGACATACCTATATCCTGATTTGAACGTTGGAGATGATCATATTGCAGCAGAGCATCACACAGAAGATATCCCTTCAAGACTTATTTATAAGATTATTGTAAATAAATAATTAAATAAAACTTATCCTCCTAAACAATAAGTACTCTCATATAAAATTAATATATAGCAAAAACAAATCGCTACATAAACAATTCATGTCATATTGCAACACATACACATATTTTCATTTTCATATATTTCACAGTTTCTACAGTATTTAAGGAATATGCATTCTTATATAAGAAATTCACATACAATATATACAAACATACATACTATTTAAACAATGTCTACAGAAATTTAAAACCGTATCCGGTGATTCGAATTTCTGAAACTATGTATATATGTATAAAACAACCCCCTAAATCCAAATTTGAAAACCGCAAGTCGATATTTCACTTAGTTTTTGAGTTATTTAAATTTAATCATAGTATGCACACGATAGAAATTTATGAATCCAAATTTGAAAACCGCAAGGCGCTATTTCACTTAGTTTTTCAATTATTTAATTTTAATCATGGTATATAGACAATAGCAATATAGCTATATTTGAAACAAACATGACTGACATTTTTTCAGCAATTCGAATTCCTGAAATGTATCATATATATGAACAACAATCCCCTGAATCCAAATTTGAAAACCACAAGTCGCTATTTCAATTAGTTTTTGAGTTAGTTAATTTTAATCATGTTATATACGCAATAGAAATTTAGCTACATTTTAAACATTACTGACATTTTTTCAGCAAATCCCAATAGATTTGTGGTATGAAAATTTGAATTCTACGGAGTTTAAAATATAATTCACAACATTTACTCCGCTCAAAATAGTCTGGAATAAGTTCAATTTAAATATTTCTAAAGATGCGATACATCCCGTTTCTCCAGCGATTCTGTCAAAACAATAAAACTTTTATTTGGTCATGAATCTGGCTGAAATTTACAGGAAACATTTATAAAATTTACTAAAAATCATTTATTTATACTTAAAATCAGTCTGAAGTGTTTATTTTTTAATGAAAATATTAGTTTGACGGCAAAAATGTATTATCCAACCTGCGTAACATTGGGTATAACATCAGCGCCAAAATGCTCGAACTACTATGTTCTATATTACCGACACGCCCGAATTTTTGTACTCAATTGGTGGCAACATTGACAACATGGTTGCTTAAATTTGAATTAAATTATAAATAAAATTATATAGCATAAGTTTATTAACAGAATTTATTCGTCTACTCAAGGAGCATAACGTAAAATTATTTTCACATATACACGGTGTTGCATTACGGCTCGGCGAGAATAGTTTCTCTTTTTTTAAATGGAACACCCTATATAATTTTATATATTTTGAATTGTATTCACCTATACGAACATATAAATTTTGTTTTAGTTTTCCACGGCGTTGCCAAGTTATTCCGTTTTTTCTCTAAAAAAGACCGAATACACGCATTGCTTTATAAAGGCTTACTGAAGTTATTTTAATAGTAAGAATTTTCTTTTCTGTATAACTGTAATTATACTCTATGTTCTGACATATTTTTTTTTAAATGTAATTAAACAGGCTGTTCAATAAAGCGAATCAAATATGCTCAATTTCAAATGACCATAACTCGTCATTTTCAAATGGAACACCTATATTTTATTATTCAGTTGTGTGTATTTTTGTATTATCTTCATATGTTAATAAGGGTATCACATGCCTAAAACCAATAATTTTGGAGATTTTCACCATTTTTCTCTAAATTTATATATTGACTTAAAAATTAAATCTAGTATACCATTGATATTGTTTTTTGAATAAGAAACAATTGCAGTAATGATAGTATTTTCACTAGCCAGGTTATTATTAATAACAGAGGGATTAAGTAAATTAGTTTATTAATATGAGTCTCTCGCAAGAAGAACTTACGAATATGGTGTGTGCTGGTCAGGCCAGGCGTCACCTCACGGGCACTCAATGCTGGCATGGAGAGTGCGCAATAAGAAATTACGAATATGGTGTACGTACTTGAAGCAGCGGAAACAAACCCTCTTTTGGCATCAAGAATTTATGCACAACGGTTTCCGGGAAGACGACATCCAAATCCGCGTTCTTTTGAAAAACTAAGGGATAGGTTTGAAAGAACTGGTCATGTTCAGTACGACAAAAGAGGGTTTTTTTTCCGCTTCTCCAAGTGCGTACACCATATTCGTAAATTCTTCTTGTGAGAGACTCATACTAATAAATTAATTTACTTAATCCCTCTGTTATTAATAACAACCTGGCTAATGAAAATACTATCATTACTGCAATTGTTTCTTATTCAAAAAACAATATCAATGGTATACTAGATTTAATTTTTAAGTGAATATATAAATTTAGAGAAAAATGGTGAAAATCTCCAAAATTATTGGTTTTAGGCATGTGATACCCTTAATAACATATGAAGATAATACAAAAATACACACAACTGAATAATAAAATATAGGGTGTTCCATTTGAAAATGACGAGTTATGGTCATTTGAAATTGAGCATATTTGATTCGCTTTATTGAACAGCCTGTTTAATTACATTTAAAAAAAATCTGTTGTGGCCAGCACAATACCTTCCGTCAATCCTGTGTATTATGTACAAATTCCATACATAAATTTTCTTCTAAAAGATTCTAATTTTTTGGTATTTTATGATTCCCTTTCTCGGCAACTGAATTCCATTCTCCTGATAACAAACAAACCACATGAAATAAGAAAATCATGAAATTTTGAATGAAAAATTATGACACTTGTCAGTTATGGACATAATTAATTGCTGTCATTTTGATACGGGTTCCCATATCTGCTTGCCAAAGGCACGCGCCCTATACATATTTTTTTTTTTGCAAAAGATGCTATATTTCCAGTAAAGTTATTTCATAAACAAACTATGCAAATTGCACTTGACACTGACATCTACTTCTTCTTCTTTAGTTTTTCCCATTCGTTAGGGGGTCGCTATTTTTTATTTTCTTCTTCCACTCACTTTTGTTTTGCGTGTCTTCCTCATTCAGTTCCTTTTCTCTCAAGTCTTCTGCAATACAATCTTTTCATCTTATATTTGGTCTTCCTATGTTTCTTCCACCTTCTATTAATATATTCATCGCTTCTCATGACATGTTCAAACCAATGTAATCGTCTTTCTTATATCCAGAAACTTCTATCACTAGAGTTACTTCCCTTATTCTGTCATTGATTTACATTTTATTGATACTGACATCTGTCAATTTGAATTACCTGAATTTATTAGCAAGTTCCATGGTTAAGTTAGCATAGCTGGCTGAATTATGAAATTTATATGAATTTTTTTATCTTTATTATTCTTTAATCCTATATCTGTTAAATATGAAATATAAAATGCAATCAAATCGTATAGACAATAATATATTCTTTAAGTTATAATAACATTTAACTGAGTTTTTCAAGAAAAACTGTTAAAATCTTCAAATGAGGGTACTTCCGGTTGACCAATTATAACCAAAATCTAATCAAGTCTGCATATGGTTGTAAGGAAGAGGAATACGCAAGAATTGTAATTTTTGGAATTCTAGTATTGGAGATATCGTGCAGGAAAAAACGGTCACATACACACACACACACATACACACATACACACACACACACACATACACACATACACACACACACACACACACGCACATACGAACACACACACACACACATACAGACATCATCGTAAAAATAGTAAAATCGTATTGTAAAGACCCTAAAACGTGCTTATTCAATGGAAACTCACCACCGATTTTTTTGACCAAAGACAATACCTTCCTTACCTATAGGTGACGGAAGGTAAAAATATGTCAGAACATAGAGTATAATTACAGTTATACAGAAAAGAAAATTCTTAATTCTTACTATTAAAATAACTTCAGTAAGCCTTTATAAAGCAAAGCGTGTATTCGGTCTTTTTTAGAGAAAAAACGGAATAACTTGGCAACGCCGCGGAAAACTAAAACAAAATTCATATATTCGTATAGGTGAATACAATTCAAAATATATAAAATTATATAGGGTGTTCCATTTAAAAAAAGAGAAACTATTCTCGCCGAGCCGTAATGCAACACCCTGTATATGTGAAAATAATTTTACGTTATGCTCCTTGAGTAGACGAATAAATTCTGTTAATAAACTTATGCTATATTTCTAACGAAAAGGGAGATATCGAAGACGGCGATTTCGGTGACTCACCCTGTATAAAAGAACCCCCTGAATCCAAATTTGAAAACCGTAAGGCGTTATTTCACTTAGTTTTTGATTTATTTAATTTTAATCATGGTATATACACAATAGAAATTTAGCTATATTTTAAACAAACATGATGGACATTTTTTTCAGCAATTCGAATTCCTGAAATATATCGTATATATATATAGAAATATATAGAAAACAATCTCCTGATTTTCACGTTATTTCACATGTCTTTGAAGAAGCATAAATGCAAATTTTTCATCATTTCACCAACTTTGAAAATTAACATATTTGTAAAGACATGCATGCTGAATCCATTTTTCAAACATACAAGTTATTATCTTGCTTAGTTTAAGAGATATCGATTCATAAACTTAAAATTTACTATAAAAAAATAGTTGACCTTGCAAAAAGTGATTTTTCTTTCAGCAATATAGCACTTTTTCTATCAACCCTAAAATTCATACATTATATTTCCGCGGGTGGTCCATGGGCCTTCCTTACAGATACAAATTTTAAAAAATCGTACGGGCGAGTCAACAATTATGTAATACATAGACATAAATTATAATTTATAATTACTCATTATTCCGATTGTTGACTACTATTTTTTTATTCTTATCTAATGCCTAACTGTTACATAGATTAATTTTGTCATTGTCAGTTTTATTGTTACAGTGCTAGTGAACAGATGTGTGTGGTGTGCTCGTGTACTGTGCCTTCCAGGACGACTTCCTGATCCTTGGAGAGGACTAATGGATATCTATTGGAGTTACACTTAGGGAAATAATTTATTCGCAGTAAGGTTTTTTATTATTATTGAACTACTTTATAGTACCTATTATTGGCCATTATTTCTAAAGACTATTTCGGCTGTAGATATACTTTATAATTGTATAAGTGTTGATGTTGTGTGAAAAATAATTTGAATTAATTTAGATTTAGTGTTACTACCATACACAAATTTCATATATTATTGTACGTACTAAATATTTTACTACATATACTTTTCAATATTGAATTACTCGCACTTTCTTTCATATTATTAATTTTCAATAATTACACACGATTGAAACATTTTTAAGTCCATACTATTATTTATAACCGCTAATTCAAATATTATTTCAATTATATTTTTATTGTTACAGAAACATGTAACAGAGAAATAAACTACAGACCTGGACGAGCCTTAGAAGGATGTGAGTGAGTTGCAGAAGGATATACCTATATCCTGATTTCAACGTTGGAGATGATCATATTGCAGCAGAGCATCACACAGAAGATATCCCTTCAAGACTTATTTATAAGATTATTGTAAATAAATTATTAAATAAAACTTATCCTCCTAAATAATAAGTACTCTCATATAAAATTAATATATAGCAAAAACAAATCGCTACATAAACAATTCATGTCATATTGCAACACATACACATATTTTCATTTTCATATATTTCACAGTTTCTACAGTATTTAAAGAATATGCATTCTTACATTATATAAGAAATTCACATACAATATATACAAATATACACACGTACTATTCAAACAATGCCTACAGAAATTTAAAACCATATCCGGTGATTCGAATTTCTGAAACTATGTATATATGTACAAAAGAATGAATCCGAATTTGAAAACCGCAAGTCGATATTTCACTTAGTTTTTGAGTTATTAAATTTTAATCATGGTATATACACAATTGAAATTTAGCTACATTTTAAACAAACATGACTGACATTTTTTTCAGCAATTCGCATTCCTGAAATATATCGTATATATAGAAAACAATCCCCTGAATCCAAATTTGAAAACCACAAGTCGCTATTTCACTTAGTTTTTGAGTTATTTAATTTTAATTATGGTATATACACAATAGCAAATTTAGCTACTTTTGAAACAAACATGAGTGACATTTTTTCAGCAATTCGAACTCCTGAAATATATCACATATATAGAATACAATCTCCTGAATCCAAATTTGAAAACCACAAGTCGCTATTTCACTTAGTTTTTGAGTTATTTAATTTTAATTATGGTATATACACAATAGCAAATTTAGCTACTTTTGAAACAAACATGAGTGACATTTTTTCAGCAATTCGAACTCCTGAAATATATCACATATATAGAATACAATCTCCTGAATCCAAATTTGAAAACCACAAGTCGCTATTTCACTTAGTTTTTGAGTTATTTAATTTTAATTATGGTATATACACAATACCAAATTTAGCTACTTTTGAAACAAACATGAGTGACATTTTTTCAGCAATTCGAACTCCTGAAATATATCACATATATAGAATACAATCTCCTGAATCCAAATTTGAAAACCGCAAGTCGCTATTTCACTTAGTTTTTGAGTTATTTAATTTTAATTATGGTATATAAACAATAGCAAATTTAGCTACTTTTGAAACAAACATGAGTGACATTTTTTCAGCAATTCGAATTCCTGAAATATATCACATATATAGAATACAATCTCCTGAATCCAAATTTGAAAACCACAAGTCGCTATTTCATTTAGTTTTTGAGTTATTTAATTTTAATTATGGTATATACACAATAGCAAATTTAGATACTTTTGAAACAAACATGAGTGACATTTTTTCAGCAATTCGAACTCCTGAAATATATTACATATATAGAAAATAATCCCCTGAATCCAAATTTGAAAACCACAAGTCGCTATTTCACTTAGTTTTTGAGTTATTTAATTTTAATTATGGTATATACACAATAGCAAATTTAGCTACTTTTGAAACAAACATGAGTGACATTTTTTCAGCAATTCGAACTCCTGAAATATATCACATATATAGAATACAATCTCCTGAATCCAAATTTGAAAACCACAAGTCGCTATTTCACTTAGTTTTTGAGTTATTTAATTTTAATTATGGTATATACACAATACCAAATTTAGCTACTTTTGAAACAAACATGAGTGACATTTTTTCAGCAATTCGAACTCCTGAAATATATCACATATATAGAATACAATCTCCTGAATCCAAATTTGAAAACCGCAAGTCGCTATTTCACTTAGTTTTTGAGTTATTTAATTTTAATTATGGTATATAAACAATAGCAAATTTAGCTACTTTTGAAACAAACATGAGTGACATTTTTTCAGCAATTCGAATTCCTGAAATATATCACATATATAGAATACAATCTCCTGAATCCAAATTTGAAAACCACAAGTCGCTATTTCATTTAGTTTTTGAGTTATTTAATTTTAATTATGGTATATACACAATAGCAAATTTAGATACTTTTGAAACAAACATGAGTGACATTTTTTCAGCAATTCGAACTCCTGAAATATATTACATATATAGAAAACAATCCCCTGAATCCAAATTTGAAAACCACAAGTCGCTATTTCACTTAGTTTTTGAGTTATTTAATTTTAATTATGGTATATACACAATAGCAAATTTAGCTACTTTTGAAACAAACATGAGTGACATTTTTTCAGCAATTCGAACTCCTGAAATATATCACATATATAGAATACAATCTCCTGAATCCAAATTTGAAAACCACAAGTCGCTATTTCACTTAGTTTTTGAGTTATTTAATTTTAATTATGGTATATACACAATACCAAATTTAGCTACTTTTGAAACAAACATGAGTGACATTTTTTCAGCAATTCGAACTCCTGAAATATATCACATATATAGAATACAATCTCCTGAATCCAAATTTGAAAACCGCAAGTCGCTATTTCACTTAGTTTTTGAGTTATTTAATTTTAATTATGGTATATAAACAATAGCAAATTTAGCTACTTTTGAAACAAACATGAGTGACATTTTTTCAGCAATTCGAATTCCTGAAATATATCACATATATAGAATACAATCTCCTGAATCCAAATTTGAAAACCACAAGTCGCTATTTCATTTAGTTTTTGAGTTATTTAATTTTAATTATGGTATATACACAATAGCAAATTTAGATACTTTTGAAACAAACATGAGTGACATTTTTTCAGCAATTCGAACTCCTGAAATATATTACATATATAGAATACAATCTCCTGAATCCAAATTTGAAAACCACAAGTCGCTATTTCATTTAGTTTTTCAGTCATTTAATTTTAATTATGGTATATACACAATAGCAAATTTAGCTACTTTTGAAACAAACATGAGTGACATTTTTTCAGCAATTCGAATTCCTGAAATATATCACATATATAGAATACAATCTCCTGAATCCAAATTTGAAAACCACAAGTCGCTATTTCATTTAGTTTTTGAGTTATTTAATTTTAATTATGGTATATACACAATAGCAATTTAGCTACATTTGAAACAAACATAACTGATATTTTTTCAGCAATTCGCAATAGATTTGTGGTATGAAAATTTGAATTCTACGGAGTTTAAAATATAATTCACAACATTTACTTAATAATCTGGAATAAGTTCAATTTAAAAATATTTCTAAAGATGCGATTCATCCCGTTTCTCCAGCGTTTCTGTCAAAACATTAAAACTTTTATTTGGTCATGAATCTGGCTGAAATTTACAGGAAACATATAAAATTTACTAAAAATCATTTATTTATACTTAAAATCAGTCTGAAGTGTTTATTTTTTAATGAAAATATAAGTTTGACGGCTAAAATTAAGGATAAAATGTACTATCCAACCTGCGTAACATTGGGTATAACATCAGCGCCAAAATGCTTGAACTATTATGTTCTATATTACCGACACGCCCGAATTTTTGTACTCAACTGGTGGCAACATTGACAACATGGCTGCGTAAATTTGAATTTAATTATAAATAAAATTATGGTCCTTTAGGCCTATAAATATATAAAAAGTATGTAAAATATTCATTTTTAAAATACGGCCGTTATATATTAATGTTTTTCTGCATATAAATGTTATGTTACGCTCGACGCATGATACAATATATACTTTTTTTCTACGTCCATTGAAAAAGATAATAAAAACATTTTGGTTTCAAATCTTACTGTGAATAATTTCTTTTTTCATTTATCCTATAGATAAAAAATTACATTCCTATTTTAACCAGAAAAACTGCAAGTTGTTCTGACAACTTCAATTATCAATTTTCTGCTCTAAACTGACAGCTTGAGAAGTCTACTTTCAAAATGGATGTAGAAAAAATTATATTGTTTCACTTAGAAAGAAAATCATGTCATCGTTAAGAAACAATACACTGTCACACTATTTATCATTATAGTCGCCGTCAAATAAGTATGGACTGATGCTCAACTTTTTCCCTTGTCTGCACCCTTCGGCGTTGCCGCTTCTTCATAACTTAGCATTTTCAATATGACCACTGAATTGGCCACAGTGTAAAATGTCCCGTCCATACTTATTTGACGGCAAGTATAAGTATACTCGTACTTTATACACTTAGGAAATTATTCATATACATATTTTCATCTGTCAAAAATTAGTATTTTCTTATATAGAATAACATACCTTAATAAAATCATACAGAAAAAAACCAAAGTGTTAATACTTTTTCATACTATTCTACTATACAATCATTATATTCAGTGGTGCGCTATAGCTATAGGGGGCACGTGAGGGCATATTTTCTTTGCATAAGTTGAGCGACAAAGTAGAACGGTACCCTGTCAATTAATCGTCACTAACTATTCTTCGTTAAAAAAATTATAACTCACCACTGATTATAATGAATACAAACACATAATAAATAAATGTATAATATAGTTCATATTATTGTTAATTATTCTACAGACTTTACGCTGTAGACAAACACTCATATATTGTCATATTTAAAAGAAAAACTATCTTTCATCTTGCGAGAAAACGATATACTTTTCATTACAATAAGATAGCAAAATCATTTATAAAAATACATATATGTGTGTGTGTTTGTATTAGTAATTGCATTGTTGATAATGTATTGTTGCACATACATTAAAATTATATATGATATACGTGACATTTCTATATTATTCTGATTGTATATACATCCCTTATATTGAACACTTATCTAGTTAGATTCATATATAAATATTTCGCAAAACTGTATCACTAAAATGTATATCTTAATATGTTACTAAACGACGCAATAAAACTTATTCCTAATAAAAATTGGACTACATATTCTTGTTAAAAAATATATCATTCCTTATCATATATCTATGATATAAAGAATTCATGTATAGTAACATTTTCAAAGTCAAATTGAACGTAATTAGAGCACATATCATTATTTCTGTATTTGTGACACTGCGAACGACTTATATGAGTAATGTATCACAAATACACAAATCAATAATTATTTATTCATTGTTAAAATAATGTATGTATTTCATGTATTATATATTGTAATATCATTATTATGTAACACATCTCTGACGACAAATAAATCCTTGTTATAAATAACAAACTATTTCATTCCAATACACCGATCAAAAATCGCATTTCAAAGATCTAGGTTCATATCCCGCTTGTTTGCAAGCATTTTGTAGGCCGCCAATCTGCAAGCAGAACGGCGACCTACAAAATCCTGCAAACCAAAGATCCAAATTCGATTCCCGTCTACTAGCTACCAGCATCCATCACCCAGCAACCAGCCCAGCATATTCACCCCTTCCTAGCTAGCAACCACCAGCCCGTGCCTAGCCTGCGGTCTATTGCACGGATTCTGGGGGCCAGCTGGCCAGCCGGCCAGCTAGCTAGAAATCCAGCCAGCTAGCTAGAAATCCAGCAAAAGCAAGTATATACCTCGATTACGTAATTTCACGGAGCAGAGTGTCCGGTTCGATACCACCTCTCACGCTGAATGGCTGTAAATTCAACAAACACTTGTATATAAGGCTGAACTCTGTGGTGGGAAGGCTAGGATTCATGAATCCACCACCAGGCGATTGAATTTTGAATTTTGTGGGAGAATGTCTTACTATAGCCTTTGGATTCTACGAATTTTAAAGTTTGATGATCAGACATCTTGCTATAGCCAATAGATTTGAATTTTGTGGGCGCAAGTCATGCTATAGCCTTTCGATTCTGCGAATTTTAAGATTTGGTCTTGCTAGAGCCAGCAAATTTGATTTTTGATGGGCATATGCCTTGGGATCGGCTGAAATTCCGTCTGAGAGCTCAAAAATGCTCGTAGCGGCCGTAGAATGCTACTTTTCAGCCGCTACGGCTCTAAATCGTCGATTTTACAAGATTTTTGGATTTTGTCGGCCAGAAGCCTTGCTGTAGGCTGCATATCGGCGATTATGTAATCACGCTACCGTGAATCGCTTGCCGTTGCTCTCGGCCGGTAGCGAGAATCGAACCTGGATCTTCAGTTTGCAGGATTGCTCGTACAGATGCTGCTGATCGCAAATCGATGCTCTAGTTGTTCTAGTTCGTATTTTGCAGATTACCTAACTACTTCTAATTTTGGGGATGAAAAATTAGGATTTTTAATTAATAGATTGTATTCGTTTTTCTGTGTTTATTGGTCATTTATATAATACATTTTTGTCCCTATCAAAATAACTACATCACTTAGAACTAAGAAATAAATAAAATGAAATATGTATCATCAAATGTATATCAAGTTGTATGGTTACATAATAATTACATTTTGTGCATTATTAACATTTTTTCTAAGACTTATCGACATGGAGATATTTTGGATATTATAACTATGACACACAATTAAAAATAGATCAGTATTTTACTATATTATAATATATGAACTTATAAGAGTTTGTCTATAAGTCTTGGGAAAAAAAACTATGTCATTTTCATAGGAAATTATGTAGAGAAAGTTTATTATGATACAAGAATAAGATTGATTATAAATAAATAAATATCAGATATGTGCAATCACACGTTAAATTGTATTTTCCAAGTAGTTTCAATTAGCATATGCAATACATATATGTACGTATTTTGTAATAGGAGAACTAAAAGACTTGGAGAAAACCTTTATTAGTATTTCAATGCGGTGAACATGGATTTATTGTCAAATTTGGTTTATTTTATTATCTGTTTTCACGATACAAATTTTCTATTGCATGTTTCATATGTTTATGTATGAAGTTATTAATTGAATGTTTTGACAGCTTAAAAAGAATGAATAATAATAATAATATTAACATTTATAAAATGCATTAAACAACATGCAAATAACGTATAGTTAATATATGATAAATAAATTAAATAATAAATAGATCAATATATGAAATATACTTTTATTATTATTTAGCATGAATTTTGCTTGTCAAATATCTCTAATACTTTATAAAACGTTTCAAACTAATATTTGTATATCAAATGAATATAAGGGATGATGCCTAAAATTTGAGACCAGACATTTTTCAAGACCAAATCTATTAAGGGATAGAAACATTGGTTTTTATTTGACATTTAGAAATACAGTAATGTTACTTTTCATCATTCATGATTTGAGTTTTCTAAGTTGTTTGTATCAGAATTGTATCATCATGAATCGCGAACTAGTAATTGAACATATGTACAAGTTTTGTAGGAAATAAATTTATAGCATTTTTTAAAAGAAAATGTACTAAAAGCTAACTATATATTGCTACATTATACGTTGAGAAGAAAGGATTTATTCAAAACCCAAGTCAGGATTTGGTAGAAAAGCCACAAAAATGACGAAAGCCAACAACCGTCGACTGAATGAACAACTTAACAACAAATCTAGAATCTCAACGAGAATGCTGGCTAAATATTTAACTGGACCGAGTCTCATATTGTCATGACACTAAGAAATAAATGCAACATTAAATACACAAAGAAATATTGCCATCCTCGAAAGAATTGAGGATCAAAAGCTAAAAATATGTTCAAGATGTTCGCAACTGCCGGAAAAAATTCCGGAAAATGTTTAATTTTGAATCATGAAAGTTATTTTACTTTTAAGAACTCTGATGAAAAATGCAAATGTATGGTTTTACATTAAATCTATCAACCATTTTTTGTCAGTACTGGAAATCAACCAGTATGCATTTTTAAATGCATTAAGCAAAGGCTTATCCCTTTTATTATAATCATGTTAGCAACAATTATTTAAATTTGGACAGAGTTAAGTTCATCACATTAAGCTAAATCTGTGGCAAGTGTATTTGTCGTTGAAAACGTCATTTTTGTTGCAAACTACAATGACCCATATTGAGTGTCCGAATTGTGCCCAATGGGGAATTTTTGATCAATACTTAAGAGAATGGTTTACATAAAAGGTTGACAAACAAAAATTGAGATTGAGCTACAGAATGGCATTAAGTAGTTTATCATAAAAGTTGATCTTTGTACAAAAGATGGTTGAAGGCGTACCAAAAAAATTGGACCTCGTTAGGCGAACTGGAATTAATTAGTAATTGTGTTTATTCCTCATAATGTACCACAACTATAGGTTTAAAAATTTAGTTAAACGGTTTGTATTTAACTACGTATTTTTGAGGTTATTCAAAACTTGTCTCAAATTTTAAGCATCGCCCCTTAATTCGACTGTCACGTCATTGTTTGTATTGTTTTCAAACGAGAAAATGTAGTTTTAAAATAATGATAAAGCTTAAAACCATTGTATCAAGAATAATCAGCTTTATTTTAATTTTAAACATGCCTACTTGTTCTGGAATGCATAAAATGTTTACTCATGTAATGATGTATGATTTGTATATCTATAAGGTTGGTTTATGATGGAATTCAAAGTTTTATATTTAGAAAACAAATTTTAAAACACTGTTTTCCCTTCTGATACTTTTGATACAGAAGTTCAACTACTTATTTTTATGTGTACGAACCAAACATGATGCGATTACAATCTAACACAATTTTATAGCAAAATTAAACAATTTACCTTGCAAAAATCAGCTGGACCTTTAGTTCTACTGCTCCATTGTCATTTGAATTTGTTTAAAACACATCACAAAGTTAATAAAATAATGAAATACACTTGCAAACACGAAACAAATATCACATGCTACACGAATGACATTTCTCTTCTGCCATTTTGCTAAATCGACGCCGACGCATGCGTGCGTAACCGTTGAATAATAAAATGGATTAGCTGATATTTGATTTGAAGATTATTTTGTAAAATTAGTTAATTTAAATTATTAAAAATATAAAATTGTATTGAATCCATCATAAACAGCCTTATGGTTTATTGAAATGCAGTCTATGAATTGTTTTACGAAATACGGAGCAATGTTTGTTCCTAAATTTAAAAAGATATGTACTGTTTCTCCTTGTCTTGTAATATATGTATGCATAATACGTACGATACTATAACTATAATATGTAGCATGAAACATAAACATGATATGGTGTATCATAAATGTTTTTATTGTAATGAAAATGAAATAAATGTTATATATTTGGGAAGGATTTGTTTTTTTATTTATAAATCTTATAGCTAAGGGTGCAGGGGTTAAAAATACATATTGGGGGTTGTTTTGAAGGATAGGAACGACGTAGTCACTTCAGGGAAATCCTCTCCACGTTCTGGAAACTCGCACGGAAAATCTCGGAACTGCATAATCATCCAAATCCTTCTGCATCTTGTCCTGGTCCGTTTACGAAATGTAGAGTTCTGCAACAATTTCAACAAATTTGCTTATTTGTTTTACTAAATATAGAAAAAAAACTGTTTAATATAAAATCGTTTTTATAGTGTAAAAATAATAAAATCTTACCTTGACTAAATATATTTTTAGGTAGACGAATAGTCCTGCAGGTGTCCAAAACTCGTCTCCAAGCACCAGGAAGTCGTCCTCGAAGGCACAATACACTACACACACGTCTGTTCACTACGATTACACGAACTAAACTGACAAAATTAATTCACGTAATAGTTAGGCGTTATCAAATCAACAATTAAAATAATTAAATTATTAAAAAGTAATTGGTATCTACTTATAAATTATGTAATTTTTTTTTACATTTTGCCAATCCTGACTACCCCCTAGGTCAGTGTTTCCCAAAATTATTAGGTTTACCGCCCCCTTTTCCAAAAAATTTTCAATGCCCCCTCATAAAATTTTGAATTTCTTGAAATGTTACATATCAGGGACGATTGTAATAACATCAACAAAAAGGAAAAGGCAAATGCCAGGCCAAACTGAGTTTCATTATTAATTCCTACAACTTGCTACATTATTATTGGTGTACAGACGACCAATAGTATTTCGTATCAATGATGTCACCAGAATCCTTACACAGGATATTTCCGGCTATTTTCCTTATTATTCGGTTGTCGTTTTTTAGACCATGTGTGTATGTTCTTTGAATTTTTTGTACGATGTTTAATAAATTATGAATTGTAAGATCTTACTGTAAGTGTGATAATGTCCATGTTATTTTGTATGTATTACATTTTTGTCGTATAATTGTTGTAAACCCTGAAGAAGGTGCAAGGGTACACCGAAACGTTGGTATAGTAAGAATAAATGCTGTTTGATTTTTGAATAAATTTTAACACCCAATCCACATCCACATCAACCTTAAATGTCAATAAATCAAATCTAACTGTTAAATCTTCAAATGAGGCTACTTCCGGTTGACCAATTATAACCAAAATCTAATTACTTATTCTTCCTGATGTAAACTTGAGGAATACGAAAAAAATATAAATTTTGGAATCGTGGTATTGAAGTTATGCGATCCGAAACTTCCGTCACACACACACACACATACATACATACATACAGACATCATCGTAAAAATGGTAAAATCGTATTATAGGGACCCTAAAACATGCTTATTCACTAAAAACTCTTTGAATTTTTTGACCAAAGACAATACCTACATACATACATAAAATCACGCGTGTCCCACGTAGTGGGTTCGCACAAACCCGATAACAATAAGAATAACATCAACATCATACAACAAATCCTTACTCTTAAACATATTAAAGTGACCGATTTTCGGTAGCGAAATACCGCATCCGGATCACAATAATAGTTAGGAAACAATCATCCTTCGCCACCTAAAGGTGACGGAAGGTAAAAAACATAAAAAAATTAAGTTATTAAGTTATCAAACGGGTGTTATGTTCTCACGTAATAAAAAAATCATTAAACCCTTTATGAATAACTGATTATATAGTTATAATATTTTATAATGTTCATCTACTTTGATATTTTATTGAATTATACTTGATCTAATATTTTTTTTTACATTAAATCTGTTATAAATCATTTGCATATTATATCAAAGAAAAATATAATATAAATATACAAAAGCGAAAGAATTATCGTCTATACATGATTTAAAAATGGGTAGCTTAACAAAAGAAATGAAACATCTATGCAGAATTCCAAAAATAACATTACAAATTTTGGGCGGGTATCCAACAAAAGAAGGAAAGTTTAATGTAAAAAGAATGCTTATGTTCTTATTTTGTCCAATATATTGTTTCTATACTGCTCTATATACTGCTATTGTTGAATGGCCAAATATACTGGAAGTCGCATTGAATTTTGGTGCTGTATTTTGTTCAGCTATAGTTGCATTTAAA
Source organism: Harpalus rufipes (assembly GCA_951394225.1). Lineage (NCBI taxonomy): Eukaryota > Metazoa > Arthropoda > Insecta > Coleoptera > Carabidae > Harpalus > Harpalus rufipes. The sequence goes on along the minus strand of OX596285.1, from coordinate 1,398,247 downwards.
TACTGCAATTATTTGGTAAGTTTTACGAGCTTAGGCTCATAATACTTCAGTCGCTTATTTATACAATATTTATATCACTAATTATTTATTTCGACTCGACTGACTGGACTTCCCTAAATGAACTGAACTAATACCTCGCACAAAGCTGCGTCACTTTTACAACTATTCTAGAACATTCCAGTATATTTTCAGTAATGTTCGAAACAAAATACTACTAATTACATAGCGACATCTGTTTAAAATAATGACCATTTTTAGAATTATCGTCATAAGTTTGCCAAATTATTCACAATAATTGAACAAGATTTTTGGGAGAAAAATGAAGAAAGTTCCAAAAAAGAAAAAGAAATTTTACGAATCTACGGATATTTCTTTTACATTTTCAGTATTTTTCAAACGTTAACTCTTGTAGTAGCAGCGTTAATTTGGACTTATGAGCCTTTGGCGCAAATGAGCGGTATTTTACCAAAACGACAAAGTCACCAAGAAAAATTAATTCTTCCTTTTGATGTTTGGCTACCAGAGAGATTTGGTAATTAAAATTTATTCACCATAATATTTATTTTTAATTGTGGGTAATTTATTCTTACTATACCAACGTTTCGGTGCACCCTTGTATTTTCTTCAGGGTATACAACAAAAATGTAATATATAGAAAATAACATGGACATTATCACACTTACAGTAAGATCTTACAATTCATGTACACAAAATATATTCGTACAAAACATCCAATTGCTCTAAAAATCGACAACCGAATAATACCTATAAATATCCTTTGTAAGGATTCTGGTGACATCATTGATACGGACTCTAATTGGTTGTTTGTACACCAATAATAATGTAGCAAGTTGTAGGGATTTAAATAAGATGTAATAATGAAACTCAGTTTGGCCTAAAATTTGCCTTCTCTTTTTGAACTTTTCCAATACACCAAAATATACGCTGTTAAGTCCTTGAATATCAGTTCTTGCATTGATGTTAATATAATCATCCTTGATATGTAACATTTTAAGAAACATTACTCCAAACGTATGTTTCTTAAAATGCTACATATTATTGGTGTACACTGGCTTGCAAAAAAATCGCGTACACCTTAAAAATCAAGTAACCGAGTTTTTACCTTCTTTTAGCTATTTAAAATAGGTTAATATCAACTGTCAATGAAGTTGTCACCGTTGTCACTGTCATGTCATTATTTTAGTTATCGTGGAACAACCAAGTATTTATTTTAAATGGATTATAAATAAATAAAAATTATGTCTGAAACAAATTATGGACGAAATAACATTAGTAATTTATCATCGCTCCATCAACGTCCAGTACTTTATTTAATCTTAATGTTCTGATACTGATCTAATTAAGCACCCCTCTTCTAACTTAGAATGTATTACAACTTTCTCGTTTTCTGATAATTTTGGCATCTTAATTGACACTCATGACACTGACTTGTGACATTGACAAGTTAACAATCGAGACCGACTCAATACAGCAAAAAACAGGTGTACGCGATTTTTTTGCAAGCCAGTGTACAGGCGACCAATAGGAGTCCGTATCAATGATGTCACCAGAATCCTTACACAGGATGTTTCCGGCTATTTTCCGTATTATTCGGTTGTCGTTTTTTACAGCGGATGTGTGTATGCTCTTTGAATTTTTTGTACGATGTTTAATAAATTCGCTGAATGTTTTGTACGAATGTATTTTGTGTACATCTGTAAGAACTTACTGTAAGTGTCATAATGTCCATGCTATTTTGTATGTATTACATTTCTGTTGTATAATTGGTATAGTAAAAATGACTGAACTTTCGAATAATTGGTATCACCTAATTTCTTTTTAACATACCGGGTTCTTTTTAAATTGTAACTTATTTATTTCAGATAAGCATTCCCATCCTATGTTCGATTTTCTTTTTGGTTTTCAAAGTTTAACAACATTCAGTTGCTCTTTTCTTATGCTAGCTCTAGACACGTTATTTAGTTTTCTAGTTTTGAGTTTATGTGGCCAGTACAAACTCTTACAATATAGACTAGAAAATTTTACGACGTATGAAACTGATTTAAAAAGGCAAGAAATTTTTCTACATAGGTGCATTGAACATCACCAAAGTTTGTGCAAGTAAGAATCAATAATTAAATAATGATAGGACATTTATAAATTTATGTTTTAGTTTTGGTAACGATTTGGAAGTGTGTATGAACAAAACTATTTTGTTACAGTTTTTCTTTTCAGCGGGTTTTTTATGCCTTAGCGGATTGATAATTTCTTTGGTAATTTTATACGTTTTTACCAGAAATTAAAGTTTTTATTAATTATTTATAAATTTTAGTTTCCCGGTGATATGTACAACGCCATAAGAAATTTGATTTTCATAATAGCAGCATTGTTAGAACTCTTTATTTATTGCTATACAGCTGATATATTAACAACTGAGGTAAATATTAGGGTCGTTCTTTGGCTGCCGGCGCCGGTTCCCATATGCAGCTGGTACCGACTAAATAATACATGCACCACAAATAGCAAAAACAACCAACACAATGCCTCCCGCCATTTATCTATGGGGTATAATTTTTATATTACTTTATAAAAAGTATTAAAGCAAACCTGTAGAAAATGGAATAGTCTTTAATTTTTATAATAACAAGTTGTGAAAAAAATACATTTAAAGGTATTTTTTGAAACTATCTTGAGCTTCAAGTAAACTGCCATTTCGGTTATCCGATTGCCACCAAAATCTAATGGCTTCTTTCCATATTAGAATAAGGTACAAAAACATGGTTTTAAAACTTTCTGAATGACAGTATTTGAGTTAGAGCGTAAAGAGGATCCACACACACACACATACACACACACATCATCGTGAAAATGTTAAAAATGGATTCTAGGGACCTTAAAACGTGATCTTTACCAAAATCTCGATATGCGGTTTTTAGCACGATCCCTATACCTCCCTTACCAGGGGTAGCGGGAGGTAAAAATCTGATGTGACCAATACAAAACCTCCCGCCATTTAATTTTTACTAATTTAAATACATATACCTATGGGGTCCCGCGGTCGCGTGCCTGATGTCTGGTCGCGAATCTAGGGAACCCGATTCGATCCCGATCAACGCCAAATATTTCGAATTTTAAATGGTACAAAATTGACCCCTGTGATGCACTCTCCACGCCAGAAATAAGTGCCTGTGAGGCGACGCACGATACAAATATGTCATTATCATTACCATAATCTGTGTACAAAGCAGCGGGAGTTAAAATTACAACGTCGAAGTCAAAAACAGTTAAATATCTCTTAATTCTGTCGATTTTATATACGTGGCATATAAGAGGTGATATTTTTTCCATTTTTGTGAACTAGGTGTACATTCTGACCAATCAGGGGACAGAGGTTAATACAAAATATTTTTAGTGCTTTCAGGTTTCCCTTTCTGCCTACAACAGTGACTGGTTTGAAAGTTCAGAAAACGTGAAGAAATTAATATTATTTATAATAGTACGTGCACAACAACCGTTTCATCTTACAGCGTGGAAGTTTACCCCTGCTAACTTGGAATCATTTGAAGCGGTAGGAAGATAAAAATTGTTAGCAAACAAGAAAAAATATATCTAATAAAATATATAATTTTAGGTTGTAAAAACGGCTTGTTCATATTTTACAGTCTTTAATTCTGTAAAGGAAAACTAAAGAAAAATATTTTATCAACATGTAACTGCTTTTTTATCAAATCAAATATCACTCATCAATTTATAACAGATTAATTACTTTAACTAAGGTTTAGATTTATATCTGTTCAATGTTTTATATTATGTATTACGTAGTTAAAAAGTCACGCAAAATGTTACAATTTCTTGTCACAAAATGTAATAAATATTTTTCAATTCAAGATCCATGTGTTAATAACTTCAGGTACAAACTTTAAGGGCATTCAAGTATTGACCAAAATGAGTAAAAAAAATGTGTTGTGGCCAGCACAATACCTCTCGCCACTTCCGTTTTTGCTTATACATAAGTATAGGGCGCAAGCAGTCATGTGACTTTGTTGGCCTTGACAAGCAGAGACGGGGACCGTGTCAGAATGTACATAGATGTCAAATGTCAGAATTTTTCATTAAAAATTTCAAGATTTTCTAAATTCACATAGTTAATTTGTCACCAGGAGTGTGGAATTTATTTGCCGAGGAAAATAAACCACATGGAATTGGAAAATCACTAAATTTAGAATAAAAAATTATGATATTTGACATCTATGTACATAATTACTAGCTATCATTTTGACACGGGCCCATATCTGCTTGTGAAGGCCAACAAAGTCACATGACTGCTCGCGCCCTATTGTATTTAACATTTCTTGTATACCTACACTCTACACCAAAAATTCTACTTACATCTATTCTTTATATTTAGATTTTTTTAATTTAAATTTTATGAAGAAATTTTGTCCTACTCTTCTAATTTTTCGAAATGTTTCCAATTCATTGTCGGGATTGACAGTATTTTTGAAGGGTATATAAAATATACCTATAACACCACACACACACACATAGACATCATCGTAAAAATATTAAAATCGGATTGTAGGGACCTTAAACCGTGCTTAATTAAAATCTGGATATGCGATTTTTAGCATGAATCCAATACCTCTCTTAGCGAGAGGTAAAAATACATTTTACAGTAAAAGTATTCAAAATTCAAAACTAAGTCAACTGGTAAGTTTATTAGCAAATGTAAAACCAAAAATGTGAAAAATAAGATTGACGCTGTGTCAGAAAATTATTATTCGTACGGCTATGAGTCAAGGTAACATCGTTTTAAAATGGAATGTTCTAGAGAACCAATATGAATTTTTGAAAGAAAAGCGTGTTATATCCTAATCGCACAAGCTTGTAGTCTTTGGAAATGAGAGAGATAAATGTATGCCAATTTGTTAATTCGTTCATGATACAGATGACCTTGATCGGACATCTTTAAAAACTTTACGGTTGCCAAAAAATAGTGTGTACACCTTGTCCGCAAAATCTTTTATCGCCCTCGAGATTGTCCGGCCTCGGTGACAATTTTTTTCTCGGCACGCTAAAGAGTGATTCCGCGGCATTGATATATAACTAAAATTATTAATATTTAGTTCATAAATACTAAAATAAATTGTCTGTCCATTTTTTTGTGAATGTGACACATACATAAAAGCACTTATTAATACTCGTGGGTTTTCAATTTGTGAATCGAAGTGAGAAAGGTCACATTTTTAATGTGTTTATAAATTATGAATGTCAATTTTGTCACTAATTTGTTGTAGAAACGTAAATCAATAAAAAAGGACATATAATTAAATCATTTATCATTGAAATAGTAAAGATGACCTACAGTAATATTTTCATGCGTCAACAAATAATGTATTTTGCGAAAATAGATTTATTATTCTATAATAATGTAATTAAAGGACAACAGTATATTACTAGCGAAAGATGATAGTTTATACGTACATCCAATCCATCTAGGCATACTTTAAACGCAAAGTGCTAACGCTAACATTATTCTCATTACTACAAATTTCAGACAAAAGCCGATCGACTTGACAAAGTTTTGACACTGATGCCTATCGCTCTTAACAAGACCTCTCATTTAATACCAAACACGACATATTTCAGACAATTTTATGCAAAAAACAAAAGCTGATCAAGCTGTCAAATTTTTGACATTTCTGCCTGTCAGCCCTTCAGAAAACATTTCATTTGATACCAAACACGACATATTTCTAATAACTTTACGTAAGAAACAATAGCCGATCGAGCTGTCAAAATTTTCACAATTCTGCATTAAACTATAGGTAACTGAAATAAGTGATTAAAAAATGTGCCCACGAAACAATCTGAGCGTGGAAATTTTATACAGACAGAAACGATACCTAAGGTACAGAACTCGGATTTAGGTGGTTTTAGAAAAACAATAAAGTAGGTTGAACATATTTGGCTAAGCGGTAAAAGAAAAAAATATATTCTTTTTCATTAATTTTATTCCGTTTACAAATTTGCCCCTTTCGCTAACGAATTAAAAATTTGGCTCAAATAGTCTTTAAACCTTATCTACTAATCAAAATTTTTGTGTTATTAATTAAGGTTAAAGTAATGTGTTGGCCACATCAGATTTTTTTTATTAAATAAGGAATAAAAGAAATTTTAATTTAATGAGAATCACGTCAAACTAAACAATTATTTTTCAACCATAAATTACTAACAATGTGCTTCAATAATCGTTAATTATATTTTGTTATAAAAACTTGATATACATATCATTACATCTAATTTTTTAACATCCTGTACGCTTCATACTTCGGGAATAACATAAATTGAGATTCAGTACATAAATAAAATCATTGCTGTATATTCTGTTGTGTAGTTATCATATGCTGTGTTAACTTTTTAACTTGCTAAATACTGTGTTAAAATGAACTTCAAATTAAGTGGCTCAATATTTATTTTACTACCGCTAATTGTTTTCGTACGTAGATTTATTTTGTTATCTATAATAATAGATAGATTCTGTTGGTATTATTAATACTGAAAGACTGGCGAAATGCTGACGAGCTGATAGGGTTTCCGGCTTGACTTGATATTCAAGTTACTTGACTTGACTTGAAATCAAGCCAAGCTCAAGTCAAGTAATAGTAGCTGAAAGTCAAGTCAAATAGTTACAATTTCAAGTACTTGAAAAATCAAGAAGTTATTTTTCAATTACTTGAAAAAATTAAGTAGTTCTTCAAGACTACATTTCATTTTCATATAGTTCCTTTTGTTTTACAACAATATCAATAATATACCTTGAAATATAGACTTTTATTCATAACAATAAATCACACATTCAAATTTAAAACTTAAAAAAAGATTTAAAAGTATAATATATGAATTAACATAAACTATTTATAGTATATGTATTATGGAGGACCTTATAAGGGAGCAAGTCGAATTTTAACCGGGCCGCCGCCTAAAGTGGTTCCAAATAAATAAAAATTTACTGGCAATGATTCCGCTTAATTTTAATATTTAATGATAATGATTAGGACTTCAAATTTTGTCGTCATATTCTCGGGTTTCGAACTTTATACAAGATAAAATTTAATTATCGACTGTCGAAAAATAATTCACACTAATAAAACATTTTGCTGTCGTCGATAAAATAACTATTTTTGCGTTAATTTTTAAACTATTACAGGCAGGTGGTTTTCCAAGTTTTATGGATAGTATAGAAGAATGCCGCAATTCAACAAAAACAACACAAGGTATAATTATTTACAATTATATTAAAGTGACCGTTTTGTCGTTTCGGTTATAATATGAAAAGTTGTGATTATATATTTATTTATTTTCTAGATGAATTTTTCAATGTAATGCGCCACGAACTCCCCAAAACTAAAGGAGAAGAATGTATGCTAGCTTGCGTGCAGAAAAAAATGGGTTTCGTATGTTTCTTTTATTAACATAAAAATGCATTAAAATAAAAATAAGTGTTTATTTAATCTTGCAGATGGCAGCAGACAACAAAATGAACTTAGATAAAATTTTAGCAGGAATAGAACATGTCAAGAATTTCGACAAAGACCGGTTTGAAAATTTGAAGAAAATTTACGAAGGATGCAAGGCTTCTGGTACAAATAAGGATAAATATGAATGCGTATTTAGGAATTTGATCAAAATTAATGTTTACTAATAAATTTTACTAACTCATAAACGCTTTTGATTATAATATACCTAATGGTTTATCAAACTTTTTTTTCAGTAAATGGAAGTACAGTAAAATTTTTGAAAGATGTCCGATCAAGGGCATCTGTATCACGAACGAATTAACAAATAGGCATACATTTATCTCTTTCTTTTGCAAAGGCTGTAAGAGTGTGTGATAAGGATGGATATAACACGCTTGTCTTTCAAAAATTCATATTGTTTCGACTTACTTACACTTTAAAACGATGCTCGTTGTTGATAATACTTTCGCTGTAACGTAAGTTTATTTATTAATTCAGATACATTACCTGGATTCATAGCCGTACGTATAACGTTATATTCTGTCAGAGTCACTGACACTTACGTGTCAGTATCTTATTTTTAACATATTTGGTTTTACATTTGCTTATAAACTTAGTAGTACTACTTGAATTTTGAATGTTTTTCCTGTAATATATATTTTTATAATAATAAAATGACAGTAGTATCTTACGTACCCTAATAAAAACTAAGCAAACGACACTACTGAATTTGTCATGATGGGCGGAGCAAAAATCTGAATTCATACAATTCGTAGACAACCTTGATCGGACATCTTTCAAAAATTTTACTGTACCTAACCAAAAGTTTTGCCACAAATTTCAACATTTTTTATGTAATATATAATGGATTTACTTAATGTACTATTTAATAAAAAAATATTGAAATTTGTGCTAAAACTTCTAAGACATACGATAATTTTAATATTTGACGATTTATTTATTAAAATTTTACAGAAGTGGCAGAAAAAGACCAATGCGCAACAGCTAAGAAATTTGCAGAATGCGTATATCCCAAAGAAAGAGCAGTATGTATGCATTTATTTTATTTAAACAATGTTCTAATGTTAAAAAAGACCAACAATTTTGTTTGAGAGATACAACAAATATGTTTTTTTTTTATTTGTTAGCTGGGGCCACCTCGACCCCCTCCAGGAGGTTTCCCAGGTCCCCATGGACCTCCTGGACCACATGGGCCCCATGGAAGACCGCATGGTCCCCCACCGTTCAACAAAAATATTGAGGAGTGTAGAAACCAGACTAATGCTACACGATGTAAGTACAGTAAAAATTTTGAAACATATTCTGATCGGATATTCAGATTTTTGCTCCGCCCATTCTGACAAATTCAGTAGTGTCGTTTGCTTAGTTTTTATGAGGGTACATAAGATACTACTGTTATTTTATTATTATAAAAATATATGCTACAATAAAAGCATTCAAAATTCAAAAATAAATCAACTGGTAAGTTTATTATCAAATGTAAAACCAAATATGTGAAAAATAAGATACTGACACAATGTCAGTGTCAGTGGCACTGACAGACAATAACATATATTTTTATAACAATAAAAAACAGTTGTATCTTTTGTACCCTCATAAAAACTAAGCAAACGATTCTACTGAATTTGTCAGAATGGGCGGAGCAAAAATCTGAATTCATACAATTCGTAGATGACCTTGATCGGACATCTTTAAAAAAAATACTGTACTTTTATGTTTTATTTGTTTATAGTTGAAATTGGTAATGTAATGAGAAGGGAAGTACCAAAAACTAAAAATGAACTATGTATGTTGGCTTGCGTTCAAAAGAAATGGAAATTTGTAAGTATATAGAATAATAATTATTCATGCGTATACTAATAAAAATAAACTTGTATCATATGATAGATGACAGAAGACAATAAGATAAACATGGAAAACATACAAAACCGATATAGAATGATAAAAGAACATAATCCAAATATGTACAATCGAACAATGCAAATCTATCTAGACTGCAAAGCCATTGGTATGTAATCTACAATTTCTTTTTTAAATTCGTGTGCATTATAATACTTTTAATTAACTGTGAAACTATTTCAGAAACTAATGAAAAAGACGAATGTATAGCAGCTCAAAAATACGCAGAATGTGTATTTCCAAAAGAAAGAATGGCAAGTATGACTGATGAAATTAAAATATGATAAATAATTGTTTAAATTTCTAGAATCATCTGCCACCGGTTATGCGTAGGAATGTACAAGATTGCAAATCAAAAACGAACGCCACGGACGGTATATAAAATATATGTCTTATTTAAATGATCCACCATTTTGAATATGAACAAAATGGTGGATCATTCAAGTTAATATTGAGGTGTTGCAAAAAAGTTAAGCACGTTTTAATGTCCCTACAATCCGATTATAATATTTTTTTGATGATGTGTATGTGTGTGTGTGTGTGTATGTGTGTGAGGATGTTGGATGGACGATTTCCCAAAAACTATAATACTTAATATTTGTTTAACTACATATTTCTCAATCGAACATTACTGGGAAGAGCTGAAAAAGTAACAATTGGAGAACCGGAAGTAGCAGATTCTTAAAAAAAAATGTTCTTGCTAGTATTAAAGACAAGTAAATTCTTTATCTGATACATATAAATATTTTAATATATCTTTTATAGATTCAGAGATAAAGAGATATAACTTGACAGATAAATGTCAAAAATCCAGAAACATTACTGAAGATTTTTTCTGGGAAATACATACATTATATTATTTCTTAATTAATAGTTATATATTTAAAATTATACGTATATTACATATACCTTTGAAAAATACTGCCGATTCCGACAATGAATTCAAAATTTAAAAATCTAAATATAAAGAATAGATATAAGTAGAATTTTTGGTGTAGAGTGTAGGGAGCGAGTAGTCATGTGACTTTGTTAGCCTTGACATGCAGATATGGGGGCCCGTGTCCGAACGATAGCTAGTAATTATGTACATAGATGTCAAATATAATTTTTCATTCTAAATTTAGTGATTTTCCAATTCCTGGTTTATTTTCCTCGATAAGTAAAAGAGAAATATGAAATAAAAAATATGGTAAAATATGTATTATTCTTTCGATTAAAGAACTCGTGCAACACCTTATTATATGTTATTCATATTGCGAATATTTTAATATAGTACAACATTTTATATTTTAGCTGAAATCTATACATCTGTAATAGCGAGAGAAATTCCAAAAACTAAAGGTGAATCTTGTATGCTAGCTTGTATGCAGAAAAAATCAAGAGCTGTAAGTTAAAACTTTATATAAATTATTATCGAATATGAACCTGTATTTAATTATTCATAAATTTTGCAGATGAACGCAGATAATACAATAGCAATCGACAAAATGAAAAACAATTTCAGAAATTTGAGATTATATAATGAAGAATTGTATAATAAATCAGTTCAAATATTACAGGATTGCAAAGAAAAAGGTATTTCTAAATAATGAAACTTAAAATATAATTATGATTTATTTATTTCTTTTAGAAACTAAAGAGGCTGATGAATGCAGCGCGGCCAAAAAATTCGCGGAATGCGTAACGCCCAAACAAATTGAAGTAAGCCTCGAACCGACTTTTCAAATTTATTCAAATTGTTTTTATTTTTGTATTTTTCAGTTGAAAACGTTTATGGTTGCTCCCATTCCGTAAAGAAAACAATAATAATAAAATATACGATAAATGGTTCCTTTTCTTGTATTTTATTTTACGTTTTATGATACTTATTAATTTGTATACGTATTTTTATTATAAATAAATATATTATTACTAATTGGTACTTAATGTAACGAAAAGATAAGGGAAATGGCTGGAGTGATAAAGTTCCTAGAAAGATACAAGAGAGACGATTACATTGGTTTAAACATGTCATGAGAAAAGATGAAGAATATATTGGAAGAAGAATGAATAGTTTAGTAGAAGTTAATAAAATTGAGGAAGACCAAAGATAAGATGGAAGGACAGGGCCGAATTAAGCCATCTAGGCGACCTACGCTATAATTTGTAGGAACTTAAAATTAAACATGTGTGTTTTATGAAAACACTTAATAGCCGTACGAATAACGTTATTTTCTGTCAGTATCTTATTTTTCACATATTTGGTTTTACATTTGCTAAAAACATACCAATTGACTTATTTATATACAGGTTGTTATATTTTAATGGACCCAGCAAATATCTCGCTTATTTATTTATATATATGATTTATACAGCAACATGTAAGCTACTTGATGACGGATGTACATTCATGATACCACTTCCGGTTTATTAGTAATTAATATCAACTTTGAAATTTCAAATGGAACATACTATTTTACAAATTTGGAAAGTACATCAAATTTGCTTTACAATCAAAAGTAAAATAATCCATATGTTATTATTAAAAAGTAAAATGGGGGGCACTTTTTTATACACCTAGTCGAAAAGAGAATAGTGAGCCATGACTGTGGCTTGAAGTAAAACAATTGTAACACGGTAAAAATATTATTTCGTTTAATAATAATACTGAAAGAATGTTCCCGAGTGATGTCGTAATCCCCGGCGGCGGAACGCCTAGATGAGTTAATTACACCGATTACCTAAATCTATTGTATTCGGTATCAATGTGGCGACAGAAGTTTCCAGAAGGACGCTGGACTGTATAAATACCGTCTGAATGACAGCGGATATATAGTCTGTGATATAGATGCAACGAGCAATGAACATGGGGTGATATAAATAAACAGTCTACGAGTTGTTAACATAAATAAATGTAGTTATATAAATAAATGTAGTGTTATAAATATTGGTTAAATAAATAATCTTAGTGTTTAAAAATTTAATAATATTCGTAGTTTTAAATTAGTGTTTATAATTATGTAATCATAGTGTTAGTTACTTTTATTATCTTTTTAATATTTATCCTAATTATTTATCGTTTAATACACATATTTCGCTGTTTTTTAAAACGTTACAATATACTCTTAAAATATGCATGCATAAAGTTAGAAATGGTTGAAAACTTACATATTTTTCTTCATTCCTTGAAAATTGACAGTCCTTTAGGTAAATAATTTTACACTATAAACACTTCATATTACACATCATTTATATTAAAATACGTTTAATTTATTCACTATGTACACATTTAAAACTGCATAAAAATTCTAAAATCTATCACTTTTCCAGAAAAGTAACTTACTCGTATATTTATTTTCTCAACGTTTAAAAAAACTCCGAAAAACAGGATGTTTCACCCACTCCGTATTTTCCATCATCCTATACAGCGACAACGGCAGTGCGGGAAACCCGTTTAAAATCATCCCCTTCAAGTTTTCTTCCCTTTCTTCTAAAACCATTCGTCTTACGAACTTCAAGACACCGATAGGGGTGTCTTTACCAGCTGCTTCTTCGTCTGCAAGAGTTTCTTCAAAACTGGGATATTGTTTCTTAATTATGGATATCCAGTCGCCGATAATGCCTTGCTGTTTGGATACGTGTTCTAGGAAGTTATGGAAACGCTGGAGGGGTAAATCGGGGAGATTTGAACCGGAGGCAGTGAGGCCGGAACATATGAGGATGAAACGCCAGCGTTTGTTCTCGGACCAGAAAAATATGTGACTGGAAAGAAATTAAAATAGGGATACCACATTTATAGATCTTTTGTATTTTAAGTAATTTAAGCATAAAACACAACGATATAGTTACGGAATGGTGAAATCGGCCGTTACTGATATAAATAAATAGTGAAATAAATATCGTGTTTAGTGTTTAAATTTTTAACTGTTATCTGAAGTTTTTTTCTCTAAAATAAACCATTGACAGAATTAAAACACTGCTAATCATCTCCTAATCACCATTATCTTTAATTAGTGTTTATATTTATTATTTTTATTATCGTTTTCTTATTTATTTATCACTTATTAAAATTTCACCCTAACAAACACTACAAACAAATTAATTTCACTTACTTGACTACTTGTTTGATGCTAGGCCGTTCACTCTTCTCATAAACCACCATCCAACTTATAAGATCCTCTGTATCCATCCCCACGTCTTGTATCTTCGGTCTTCCAGCTACCAGGTTGCAAAGTATATCGTCTGTACCGACACCGAAAACGTGGAAGCCCCACGTTAATACAAAATGCACCAACATGCCTGCTACTTGAATATCGGTAGCAAGAGTACATTGCATACTGTTGTGGAGTTCGTAAAATTCGTACGTTTCGCGGGCAAACCATATAAGAGACGATTTTGGGGGCCGTTCGCGAATATAGAGATTCTGAAATAGATATGTGATTTGTTAATTTTTTTTTTAATTCCAAAGGGGTCATAGAGTTGATTAGCAGGATAGCAGGTAGCTTGTTAGCTGTTAGGAAGGGGGTAGACATGACCCCAATTCGCTTACGAACAAGAAGGGAATGTCTCCGTGGAGCAACGGATTATTAAGTTTTTGGCTAAGGAAGCATAACTCCAACCGATATTTTGCGGAGGTTGAAAGCCCAGTCCAGGGACAACACGTTTTTAAGGACCCGTGTCTTTGCTTGGCATAAGGAGTTCTCTGAAGATTGAGAATCAGAAAAACGCAAACTGTCAAAAAGAATTGGCTGGGAAACGTTGAAACATCCACGCTACAATCGCGACTTGGGCCCCTCAAAGAAGCGATGGGAAGCCACCGATTCGACGACGACCGTGCGGTGGGAGTGGTTTATGCTCCAATGGCTATGTGAAGGTTTCGCTAGTTTCAACGATTAAAGGATTAAAATGTTCCCAATCTGTTGGGAAAATGCGTTTCTAGGGCGGGGGATTATGTAGAAAAATAATATTTTTGTATACTTTTTAAAAATAAACACATGTTTTTAAAAATACAATACATTGTACGAAAACAATAACCTACTCGTATTCAATGATTTGGGCTGATAAAACAACTAGACGATAAAATTCATAAATTACAGATTAAAAACCGTTATTGTATATAAAATATCTCGTAATACATATAAATTCAAGTAACAGATTTGTGGTTTAAGTTTCACGAACTCTATTCATAACAAATTTGTACTAACCTATAAACACGTTTGTTGCACAAATTTTCAAAATATTTGCTTCAATTGTAGAATATTTGTAACAAATTAACACTTCACACACTATTTCAATTGTAAATATAAAATATAGTTATATATTTCAAGTAGTTCTTATAAAATTTGCAGAAAAAGTATTATGAAACACGGAACAACAAACAACACGACGTCTTCTTGTTTACTGTTGAAACAAGTGTTTGCAAATGGCGTCATAGCTTCGATATTTACATAAAATTTACACAAAACTAATTAGAATACATGAAATTACACTAATTATATTATTATAGTTTTCGACATATTTTATTCGTTTTAAAATGTTATCTCGACTACATTTCCTTACAAACCGCCGGCACATATTTTTATATCGCAAGAAACTTAGAATGAATGTAAGACGCGCGGCGCGGAGTATTACCTACATTACTCTTTGTTGATAAACAAGTTAAATTTTAATAATGATTTCAATAAACATACTGTGTATTAAAGTTTCAATTTGCAAAACGACAAAAATATATTTCTATATGTTCCTACCTGATACAAGCCGAATTCCGCTAATCGCACCTTCCCTCTGAGATCAATCAGCACGTTACTCGGTTTGAGATTCCCATGCACAATGGGCTCAGGTTTCATCCGATGTAAATACTGCAAACCTAACAACATCTGCATGCAAAGAGTTGTCGGTATGCCAGGTTTTGTATGGTGTCCTTTTAACGTCATAACGTACTCTCCCAAATTGTATTCGCATAAAGGAGTTCCTAGGAGGAGTGTTGGGACTTTTGGGTCGAATGAACAGCACGTGTAACTAACAGGAAGAAAAAATAGTGAAAGATATATTTTCAAAAATTATTTATTTGTCAAATACGAGGTCTGGCTATTAAATGACGAGACTGCTTATGAAAAAGAGTTTTATTTTAAAAATTATTTTATATTCGAATGCCCCCCTTCAATGTACTCCCCTCCCCTCGCCACACACCGTTTTTCCATTGGTCAAATCTTCTTTTGTAAGAGCGTTTAGGAGCTCCGCCGATTTTCGCTTCACCTCTTCCATCGACTCGAACCGGGTTCCTTTTAAGGCATACTTGATCTTCGGAAACAGAAAAAGTCACAGGGTGCTAAATCAGGCGAGTACGGCGCGTGTTCGCGCACTGGAGTGCCTCTAGCGGCTAAATAACGCGCGTTATGGGCAGGTGCAAAATTCACGACTTGTTTTTCCACAACTCCGGCCGTTTCTTACGAACTCGTTCTCGCAGTGTTGCCAAAACTTTCAAATAGTAAGTTTGGTTTACAGTTTGACCCTCGGGAACCCATTCAGTCATCACGACGCCGTTGATGTCGAAAAAAACGATTAGCATGGCTTTAAATCTTCGGTGCTCTCTCGGCCTGCAGAAAACCGTTTATACCATTGGAAAACACGCGCACGAGATAGAGAATTCTCACCCTAAGCCTCTTTCAACAGTTTATAGTACTCAGTCGGAGTTTTTTTTTAATTTAACGAGAAATTTCACATTGATTCGTTGCTCGTGTTTTTCGTCACACATTGTTATCGGCACGAGAAAAAAACACGTTCGTGTCTAACCTCTATAGAAAAAATACTACTATAGCGACAAAAACGTGTTTTTACCGGAATAGTTGCCCCCCCCCTTCCCCTCTAGGACGCCTTCTGCGCGCGCAGTCTCGTTATTTAATAGCCAGACCTTGTATAAAATAAATATAATAATCTTACCTTAATATGTGCTTATGCTTGACTCCCATGACCGACTGCAAACACGTATATATTTCACTCATCGTAATCGAGTTGATTCTCTTGATAATCATCGGCCTTCCATTCTTATCGAAAGCCAACTCCACGTTTCCATAATTTCCACCCGATGATTGTATAAATCTCGTCGCCTCCTTCGATGGACACATAACAACACATGAGGCGTTCTCACCACCTCCTAAACATAATATAATCAAAGAGAATTAGATGAGAAACAGTTTAAATTAAAATAAAAATACCTTCGTCGCACCTTTGTTGGTCAGTTGTTGTTTGATGAAGGCTTTGATTGTTTCCATTCGTGTCCTCCAACGGCTGGTTTTGGAGGATTTCGGGATTTCTTTGGGACTGTAGAGGATGATTTCGTTGCACGATTCATCCTGATTTTAAAAAGAAACCACAATTTTGATAGTCAAATGTCCCAGACATTTACAATGTTTCAAATTATAATGCGGACAATAATGTATATATTAAATTTATGTTTACGATATAATTACTGGGTTTGATTCAGGTTAATTTGTTTTTACCTTCCGTCACTTTTAGGTAAAGAAGGTATTGTCTTTGGTCAAAAAAACCAATGATGAGTTTTTAGCGAATATTTTAGGGAACATATAATACGATTTTATCATTTTTACGATGATGTCTGTATATATGTGTATGTGTGTGTGACGAAAGTTTCGGATCGCATAACTTCAATACCACGATTCCAAAAATTATATTTTTTTCGTATTCCTCAAGTTTACATCCAGAAGAACAACTGATTAGATTTTGGTTATAATTGGTGAACCGGAAGTACCCTCATTTGAAGATTTAACAGTTAAATATGATTTATTGACATTTAACGTTATTATAACTTAAAGAATTATAAAGATATTAAATTACATAAATCAGCCAGCTATGCTAACCATGAAAACTGCTAATATATTCAGATAATTCAAATTGAGAGTTGTATCAATGAAAAGTAAATGAATGTGGCAGAGATGAGGATATTGAGATAGATGTTGGGGAAGACATGGAAAGAAACGGTAAAGAATGAAAAAATAAGGGAAATAACTAATGTAAGAAGTTTGTAGAAAAATACAAATACATTGGTTTGAACATGTCAGGAGAGATGAAGAATATATTGGAGGAAGAATGAACAGCTTAGTAATAGAAGGTTGAAGATACAGAGGAAGACCAAAGATAAGATGAAATGACTGTATTGCGGAAGACTTGAAAGAAAAGGAACTGAATGGAAGAAAAAAATAAAAAATAGCGACCCCTAACGAATGGGAAAAGCTATAGAAGAAGATGTCAGTGTCAAGTGCAATTTGCATAGTTTATTTATGAAATAATTTTACTGGAAATATAAAATCTTTTGCAAGAAAATTAATGTATGAAATTTATATATAATACACAGGATTTACGGAAGGTATTGTGCTGGCCACATCAGATTTTTTGAGATATGGGTTTGTGTACAGTTCTGATTCAAACATTAATAAATTTGCTGTTTTGTTCCGATTCGGTTCGATCTTATTAAAATTGAATTAATGTATTTTGAATAACAATCTTTATAATATAAAAATAATTCTCAAATAAAATCTACACATACATATGTTATTTAATTATGTTTTTAATTTCGACGTTGTAATTTGTCCTATTCAAGTATTGTAAATTAAAGCAAATTGCGAATTTCTCTGTGAAACAAATACACAAAATAAATTTTAATGTTACGTTTAGTTTCATTAGTTTACAAACATCTGAGTCAACTTTCATGAAGCCATCATCAGACGAGTGTAATTTATTTTATTGTAAATTACTTGAAATGCACTATAGATATATTTTAATTAGAACGACCCCGGTTCGAATTCGACCTATGTCAAATTTGAAAATGGTTTCAAAAACATATCGTCAATTACTAGTAAATTTAACTATTTAAACTTTTACGTCTCTAACAACTTAAGACGAAAGTCAGAACACTTATCTTTAAAATGAAAACAACTTTTACCAAAACATACAATTTATTAAAAACCAAAAATATCACAAAAAATTGTTTTCATTTTTGAAAAGTAGTCCCGCTTCCAATTTAGATTGTGACAGCTTTTTATTCCGAAATAAATGTCTGTAAATCATCAATTTTTTGTTAAAATTACCTGCTTGGGGTTATTCAGACATGAAGGACTATTTATGAGAATCGGAAAACTTTCTTTTTGTTCTTTCGCTTTCAAGATCATCTTTTTCATATAAGGAGAAATAAATTCAGAATCCCAACCTTCAAATGTAGCATCAGTTTCACAAACTTCATACGCATTTTTTACAAGATGATAAGCATGATCTTCAGTTCTTTTCTTGATAGCATCTTTTTCCTCTTTGGTCAAAGTTGTCGGTTTGGAAGGTATCTGCGACATTTCATTCAAAAACAACACATCTTGCGCAGAAATCTGATTGGCTGGCGGATATTTTGGCGGGAGAATATTTTCTATTAAATCCATGTAGGTTGGCGTTTGAAGAACCTGATTTTCGGTTGTTGTATGGCGGAAATGATCGCCTCTAGCGCCGTATCTAGTCGAGGAAAAGTGTTCGCTAGATGTTTCGCCATCGTCAGATGAAATATTGTGATTGAGGTTATGTCTCCGTCGAAGATGGTCGCCTATGGCGCCGAATTTTCCCGGCATAACGTTTTGATCATACGGTTCGTCTTTCTCTTTGTCAAAAGTGCTCTTTAAAATCTTTTCGCCACGAATTTCATGCTCTGATAATATATTTTTGAGTTGTTCAGTTACAGCTTGATAATTATCATTATTTTGCATGAACATATGTTTGATTTTGTCAATAGTTCTGTTAAAATTTTCAACTAATTTTGCTAAATATTGTTGTTCTATAAATGGAAGTAATGGTTTTAGTTTTTCTAGTTGTTCTTCTCGAGTACCCTGTAAATTTTCAATAAATATCTAGAAATATTTACAAAAAAATGTTGGTTTGGGGGTAACTGTAATTTACCCTACATCATCGAATGTTGAAATTAATACCTAAATTTCTCTGGACACGTGTTTTAAATAAAATTGATTAGTTTTATGATTTTGATTAGTTTACTTGCATACAAAGTACAAGAAATGTCATTGTCATATTGATTCGAAAAACTTGATTTTGACAGACATTTGACAGTGGTTGAGTGCGTTAAATGATCGGTTGACACTTTACAATAGAACGCGACCAGACACGTGACTTGAATGACCTTGAAGTTTTTGTTATTAGTTGATTTGCGTCACTTGTCACTTTAATAATAACAATGTTTTACTATAAAGTCGAAATAAATTATGTGTGTATGTGTGTGTATGTGTGTGGGATGTTCATGGGAAGATCTGAAAAGGTTTTGGTAACAATTAGACAATCGCAAGTAGAAGATTCTTGAAAAAAAATCTTCTAAATATTATTTTTTGAATTTTTTTCGTGGTAATATTAAAGAAAATTAAATTCTCTATCTGAGACATTTAAATATTTTATTATATATTCTATAAATTTAGAGATAAAAGAAATATAATATATAAAATAATCTGTTGTAATAAATTTTACAGCCGAAAGAATGCCATGGAAAATAGTTAAAAATTTAAAATGTTTGTAACTGACAGATAAATGTCAGTGTCAGAAATCCGGAGACATTACTGAAGACTTTTTCTGGGAAGTACATACATTATATTATTTCTTAATGTATTAATAGTTAAATATTTAATATTATAGGTATATTACCCTTCAGAAATACTGTTACTCCCGACAATGAATTGGAAACATTTCGAAAAATTAGAAGAGTAGGACAAAATTTCTTCATAGGATGAATTTAAATTTAAAATATCTAAATATAAGGAATAGATATAAATAGAATTTTTGGTGTAGAGTGTAGGTGTACAAGAAATGTTAAATACAATAGGGCGCGAGCAGTCATGTGATTTTGTTGGCCTTGACTAGCAGATATGAGGTCCCATGTCAGAATGATATTTAGTAATTACGTATATAGATGTCAAATATCATAATTTCTCATTCTAAATTTAGTGATTTTCCAATTCCATGTGGTATATTTTCCTCGACAAGTAAATTCCACCCTCCTGATAACAAATTAACTACGTGAATTTAGAAAATCTTGAAATTTTTAATGAAAAATTCTGACATTTGGCATCTATGTACCTAATTATTAAACAATGTCACATGACTGCTCGCGCCCTATATTTATGTAACCAAAAAAAGGAAGTGGCGAGAGTTATTGTGCTGGCCATAACAGATTTTTGTACTTGATGATGTACAGTAAATTACGATCGAACCCCGGTTTATGTATTTTACTTCTAAAAGAGGGTGGATGTTATCTCCTTGTCCTCCCAAAAAATGTGGGTGCCCCATTTTCGCATCCAGCGCCCACAAAAACTTATATTTACAAATGATATCACTCAATATGATTTTCAATCTGATGAGGGCGGCTCCAAACTCAGCCTTTTTGTTTTCAAATTCTTTGTCGTCCAAATAAACTCGCATTACGCCATCATAGAATCCTAAATATTCTTTTGTTAAATTTTAAATTACATTTATAATTGACATTTGTAGTTTGGTTGAGAAGTTTACTGTTCCGATTATCCAATTTGCATTTTAAGATAAAATAAAACTGGCTTCAAATTGGATGTAAATAAAAGAGTGGATTGAAAAGTTTCTGGAATTACAGAGAAGGCCTTGATTTTTCGAAAACAATCTTATGTCGTTGTTTTGTTTAACTCTTCATATGAACTGTCAAAAAAATTCAGTACAAATTGTCTATGAGGCAATCGTGAAAAACGTTTGTACAGTAAAATTTTTGAAAGATGTCCGATCAAGGTTGTCTACGAATTGTATGAATTCAGATTTTTGCTCAGCCCATCATGACAAATTCAGTAGTGTCGTTTGCTTAGATTTTATGAGGGTACGTAAGATACTACTGTTATTTTATTATTATAAAAATATATATTACAGGAAAAGCATTCAAAATTCAAAAATAAGTCAACTAGTAAGTTTATAAGCAAATGTAAAACCAAATATGTTAAAAATAAGATACTGACACAATGTCAGTGTCAGTGACGCTGACAGAATATAACGTTATATGTACGGCTATGAATCCAGGTAATGTATCTGAATTAATAAATAAACTTACGTTACAGCGAAAGTATTATCAACAACGAGCATCGTTTATAAATGGAATGTCCTAACTTAGTCGAAACAATATGAATTTTTGAAAGACAAGCGTGTTATATCCATCCTTATCACACACTCTTACAGCCTTTGCAAAAGAAAGAGATAAATGAATGCCTATTTGTTAATTCGTTCGTGATACACGTAGACATACGTCAAATAATCTATACATCTAATACATAATGTTGCTATACTACCGCTATATAAAATGTTTATTCTTTCTTCGAACAAATGACCTTGAATTGTCATCTTTCGTGAACCAAACTATACTTTTTGTGAGGGTACATAAGATACTACAGTTATGTGTATTATTACAAAAATATACAAAAACTGAGGTTTAAAATCGTCGCCCATCCATCTTTTCCCGAAACTCAAAACGTTCCTCGCTGAAAAGAGATTTCGAACGAAGAAGCCATCGAAGCATGCTTATTATTTTGAGGAGAAAGTTAGAAAAACGTTGGACCAAATGTGTTGACCTCAGAAGGGAATGTAGTCATTCCAGACACTTTTCAATTCACTCTCGTACACCTTTGTATCTTAGGTATTTGTTTGAATTTACCTGAATCGTTACTATTTGAAGCGGCGATAAAATTCTGAACAATTTCTTCATTCAAAATAATTGGGTGTGCCCCTAGGGCAGCCGCAGGAGCAACTATTGGGACATTATCAAAACTGGGGGAATTCACGGGATGAATAACTTCGATTTCGATGATTTCTTTGTCACTGAAAACAACAAGTCTTGCATTTCTTGTTGCTATCAATTTTTGATTTGCACTTACTGTCTGACAAATTTCTTCGAGTCTTCTTTTTCTTCAATGCAAATACCAGGCTCGTTTTTAACACATTTATTTCCGTCATCATCTGTATTAATTTTGTCTGTGCGTGCTTTTTGTGCGCGTGATTTTCTTCTCAATCGTTTGGCGCGTTTCCGGCCGAAATGAGCCGGCGGTTCGAATTTTTCTTCGTCTTTTAGACTTTCTTCACTTGGAACTACAATTATCGATAGTTCTTCTTCTCTTTCTTGAATCAATTCTGCTTTAAGTTGATCGAAGAGATCTTTGAATAGTTTTACTTTTTCTTTTATCTATTAATATTTAATTCAAATTTTGAAATAAGGACATTTTTATTATACACTCCTGACACCAAAAAAAGTTTTTTTAACGACTTATAACAAATGAAATATGGGTTTAAGAGAGGTATTGGATTCATGCTAATTCGACATTTTTACAATGATGTCTGTGTGTGTGTGTGTGGATGTGTATGTGTGTGTGTATGTGGGATGTTGCAAGGACGATTACTCAAAAACTATAAGACTTTATATTTGTTTAACTACGTATTTCCCAATTGGACATTCATGGGAAGATCTGAAAAGGTTTTGGTAACAATTGGAAAAAAAATCTTCTAAATATTATTTTTTGAAATTTTTTCTTGCTAATATTAACGAACATTAAATTCTCTATCTGAGACATTTAAATATTTTATTATATATTCTATAGATTTAGAGATAAAAGAAATATAATATATAAAATAGTCTGTTGTACTAAATTTTACAGCCGAAGAATGCCATGGAAAATAGTTGAAAATTTAAATTGTCAGTGTCAGAAATCCGGAGACATTACTGAAGACTTATTTCTTAACGTATTAATAGTTAAATATTTAATATTATAGGTATATTACACATACCCTTCAGAAATACTGTTACTCCTGACAATGAATTGGAAACATTTCGAACAATTAGAAGAGTAGGACAAAATTTCTTCATAGAATGAATTTAAATTTAAAAAAATCTAAATATAAGGAATAGATATAAGTAGAATTTTTGGTGTATACAAGAAATGTTAAATACATTAGGGCGTGAACAGTCATGTGACTTTGTTGGCCTTGACAAGCAGATATGGGAGCCCATGTCAGAATGATAGCTAGTAATTATGTATATAGATGTCAAATATCATAATTTCTCATTCTAAACCCATATTTTGTTTGTTTCAAGACGATAAAAACTTTTTTTTGAGTGTCCGGTTTTTTTGGCGACTTACAATTTGTATATGCCTATCGTCTTCTTTAATATTAAAATTAACTAAACAAATGTCTAAATATTGATGATAATATTCTTCTATTTGTCCTAAATGGTATTTTAACCAATTTTTGGCTAATAATGAATCGTTGCAAGTTAAAAATAAAGGTAATAAAACATTTGGTAAAAGCTGATTCATAGAATTTGCTCCATTATATCTATAAAATTATAAAATATGATTGTGATTATGTATTTAAAATATCAAATAATGTTTTCTTACACATTAAGTACAAAATATAAAACATCAGGTATTTCTGCTGAAATAAAACGTTCACTAATGTCATTTTGGAGAGCTATATTATTTATTTTAATACAGCATTCGCACCATAATAAAAGAAGAGATAAAACTGATAATAAAGATTGTAAATAGTCGAAATGATTTACGTTTAACTCTATAGCCTAAAAAAAATTAAAAATTTTGCTTATATTCCAAGTTCGCTGAATATTTTTATCTTACCATTTTTAATTTTTCAAGAATTTGAAATTTCAATAACATATCTAAACCATTCGGCATTTGCTTCATAAAAAAACTTATAATTACTGTCGTTATTTTATTAATATTTGGATAATAAGAATTTAAATCCTTGTTTGGTGGTGAAATTAACAAATTTAAACGTCTCTAGAATATTAAAATAAATTTATTTGATCAGTTTTTACATTGGTCAGTATGTTGTAAAATAAATTGGCGCGTTCGGCACCCCGAATTGCTGAACCAATCACATTCGTCCATTCATTTTATTCGGCAAACTTCGGTGCTCGGCGATGAGAGGTGCTGAACGCGGCCAATGATCGGTAAATATGAATATTGTGTTCAGGTTAGATTAGATTAGGTTAGTTAAGGTTAATTTAGATTAAATTGGGTAAGGTTAAATTAGGTTAGATTACATTTGTTTACCTTCCGTCAACTCTAGGTAAGGAAGGTATTGTCTTTGGTCAAAAAATTCGGTAGTGAGTTTTCAAAGAATAAGCACGTTTCTAAAAATTACAATTTTTACGTATTCCTCTTTCTTGCATCCATATGTAGACTTGATTAGATTTTGGTTAACCGGAAGTACCCTCATTTGAAGAATTTAACAGTTTTTCTTGAAAAAACGCTGTCAAATGTATTATTTTGATATTTAATGTTATTATAAATATTGAAGAATATTTTTATGTGTACGATTTGATTGCATTTTATATTTCATATTCAATGGATATAGAGTCAAAGAATTATAAAGAAATTAAATTTTATATATCAGCTAGATAGATGTAAGTGTCAATATGATAGAAGTTTCTAGATAGATACAAGAAAGACGATTACATTGGTTTGAACATGTCATGAGGAGAGATGAAAAATATATTTGAAGAAGAATAAATAGCTTAGAAGTAGATGGTAAAAGAAACAGAGGAAGACCAAAGATAAGATGGAAGGACAGTATTGCGGTAGACTTGAGAGAAAAGGAACTGAATGAGGACGACACGCTAAACAGAAATGAGTGGAAGAAGAAAATAAAAAAATAATGACCCCTAACGAATGGGAATAGTTTATGAAATAATTTTACTGGAAATATAGGATGTTTTGCAAGAAAATTTATGTATAGGGCGCGAGCAATCACGTGACTTTGCAGATATGGGGGCTCGTGTCAAAATGTCCATTTATCAGTTATGGACATAATTAATAACTGTCATTCTGATACCGGCCCCCATATCTGATCGTCAAGGTCAGTAAAGTCACATGACTGCTCGCGCCCTATAGAATTTGTATATAATACACAGGATTGACGGAAGGTAATGTGCTGGCCACATCAGTTTTTTATAAGTTACCGATCATTTATTTAAAATACTGATCCAATAAAATAATAAATTTGTTAAAAATTATGATCTTACATCAATATATTTCTCGTATTCATCCATAGTAAAGTTTCTTGTAAGTCTCTCAAAACATTCATAAGGAGATTTTAAGTTTTTTCTTACAATATTAACAATTGTGTAGCAAATTGCCGTATTTCCTTTAAAATCTTCTTGAAATACATCTGCTTTTGCGTTTAGAAGAATATTAACTAATTTTATATCATTTCGAGCAGCTGCCATAGTTAATGCAGATACTCCTTTGTTATTACTAGAATTTATATTCACCTAAAAAGCGAAACTTTGTTTTCACATAGCTTTACAAAAAGTAATTGTGTGTCTAGTGCTGCCCTCTCTGCCACAGAAAACGAACTTTTCTAATGAACCCCGTATTTAGAGTAAAAATGAATAGACAGACGACGCACGTCATCATCCTGAAAAAAAATCTTATAATATGAAATATAACTTTAGCAACTGTTGCAGGGAGGAATGATTAAAGCTTCGTCTCCTGCCGAACCCGGCAGGCCGGTGGTGGCTCCCTTTGAGCCACAATTCATTTGTTTGTTTGTTGTTGTAAATATTTAATTTTATTTATGTTTTTAATAAAATGGTCTTGAAATAAAATAATAAGTGAATGAACTAACATCTTGATTATGATTATTTTATTTAGTTCTCGAAATTCAAGGATTCAATAGGTACAGTAATTTTTACTTTTCGCTAAGAGAGGTATTGGATTCATACTAAAAATCGTATATCCAGATTTTAATGAATAAGCACGTTTTAAGGTCCCTACAATCCGATTTTAACATTTTTACGTTGATGTCTGTATGTGTATGTGGATGTATGTGTGTGGGACGTTGGAAGGACGATTACTCAAAAACTATAAAACAACATTTGTTTAACTACGTATTTCCTAATCGGACATTCATGGGAAGAGCTGAAAAGGTTTTGGTAACAATTGGACAACCGGAAGTAGCAGATTCTTGAAAGATAATTAAATTCTTCTTTGGAGATAATCTGTTGTAATAAATTTCGTTGCCCAAAATGCAGTTGAGATATTTAAATGTTTGTAATTGACAGATAAATGCAAAATGTCAGTCAAAAATCAGATTTTCTGGGAGGTAGGAATACATTTAATATATATTATTGTATTATTAATTAAATATGTATTTATATTATAGGTAATATTTTGAATGAAAACTTATGATACTTGACACCTATATGTACATTATTACTAGCTGGCATTTTGACACGGGCCCCCATATATGCTTGCCAAGGTCAACAAAGTCACATGACTGCTCGCGCCCTGTGCAATATAAAATGAAAATGGTGAGAGGTATTGTGCTGACCACAACAGATTTTTTTTAAAGATGTCCGATTATTTCACCTTATCAATTCAGTATTGTAGGGACTAGGGAATAGTTTTGAACTCTCTGATCGGCTCAAATTGGAGTCAAGACGTAATGTACTTTGTAAATTGTAAAGTTATATTTCATTTTACAAGGTTTTTTCAGGTTGATGATTTGTGTCTTCACAAATTTGTGAAAAGTAGAAAAAAATGCAAACAAATCCTACCTTATCTTCGATGAGGCTTTCCATCAACACCATCCACTGTCTTTTCACAGCGAAATGAAGAACCTTATTCCCAGTTTTGTTAGCGAATTCCAAGTTGTCCTCGTTCAAATTCTTCACGGACTGCCAGAAGTCTAGGAAGCAGTTTTCGTCCCAATCTTTGGAGTTGAGAGCCATGAAGATGATGTTTTCGCCAGAATCGTCTATTATGGTGATGTCGGCACCTCGAGACACTAGCAATTCGATCATTTCTAAGTTTTTGGTTTTCACAGCCCACATTAGAGGGGTTGCTTTGTCCTAGGGGGATTTAGAGAAAATGCAATAGTGTCTAAAAATATGAGCAATGTCCCTGCTGTCGACAATGGCGCCGGCGCCCAATTAAGGTATAGTTTGATGGTTAACATTATTTGGCGATTGACTTGACTTGCTAATGGAATCTATGTCATAATAATAATTGTGTATCTCTTAACACTTTCGCTGCGTACGACGCACACGTCGCGTCCTGTATGTTGTTGAACCATTGCGCACGCCGCAACAGCTGCGTCCAGTACTCTATATTGTTTCAACCGGCATCGTTTCGTCAGTTTTGTAAAGAGAACACTGTGCGTTGGTCAGCATTGTCAGACGACTACAGAAAAGTGATTTGTGGAGTTAGTTTACAGTTTTTTTTTATTGGGCTAAAATAATGCTATTACATAAATAAAAGATAAAACATCAAGCAAATAAACATGAATTGTCTAACAATATGTTGATTTCAGAATTCAAGAGGCTGGACGTATAGGTGCGTCGTTAGCACTGCCGAACAAAAGATGTCCACAATGCTGCCGACGCACCGTGGGCGTTAAAAAAAAATACTGAAAAATAAGAGTAAAGACAATATTAACAAATTGAGAAAAAAAACTAGAATTGCACCAAAACTCATTACCGCATTACGGCTTCGACGCGTGAATTTATACGCAGCGAACGTGTTAAATAAATGAATTTTTATTAGCTTTATAGATTCATAGTGTGATTATTTAATATTCCTGTATAATATATCATATTTCTTACAAATAACTAGGGAAATGAATTATCATTATGTTTGACATTGGCTCACTTATGGCGGCGATCTTTCCCCATGGCCATACCCTGGATAAAGGTACTCTAAGACGGTCAACTTTCAAACGCCATCTATTATTTTCTTACGTGAAATGAAGTATAATACTTAAATAAGATACTTAAATTAAATTACAGAAGTCTTTAACAGTGATTACCTCAAATTAAAAATAATGGACTAAAAAACTATTATTAAATAATGTTATTTCGAAAATTGATAAAATCATTTGATTTTAAAATGGATAAAATATCTTACATGTCCTAAAGCATTGACATTGTGTCCCTGTTTGATCAATTTTTTGACTAAATCAAATTTTCCTAGTACTACAGCCCCTAAAATAAGAGGCATGCATGTCTAAAAATAACCAAAATTTCAGAAATAATATGTAGAATTATTGAAACTGTGCTCACCAACGTCTCGGCTTTCAAAATTTTTTTTAATTCATGTTGTTCGTCAGTTTTGAAAATGGTCGCAAGATTATTTTCCGATTCTACGGAGTTGACTTTACTGTCATTCAATCTCTTTTCTTTTTCACATTTTTGTTGAATATTTTTTGGTTTCTGGCCGTCTTTCCCTTTTTTCTTTTTATTTTTGGACACTCCCATTAAATTTTGTGTTGCCAATAAAATATAGGGTGAAAAGTGTAAAAATGTATAAATACTTTGTATAAATGTAAAAACTATTTGTAAATAACTAAAAATATAGCTGTCACAATAGGTATTTCAAAACAGTTGATGTTTTTGTACTGTGCTACGCCTACTTTTCAATGAGCAGGGTTGTTGTTTATACCCATATTTGGATTTGGTACTTCACCAATTATTTAAAAAAAAACTATTTCTATAAGTGCCTTGAACCATAAAATACAAGTAAAATTGTTTATGGAACGCATAGTATCTTGCGAACATTTTATACAAATAAAAATTCAAATAAATACATATTTAAATTTTTACCTCTCGCTAAGAGAGGTTATATTAAAAAAATTCGCTTACCACATATTATTGTAACGTGCGCCCCTGACTTAAGAGTATACGACCGCCGTCACTGGTAGAATATTCCCGAGCGATGACGTAATCTCCCGGCGGGGGAAAACCCATACGTATTCAGACTGGTGTGATTCTGTTCGATGATGGTCGCGTCAGAAAGTTCCAGAAGGTCACTGGGCTGTATAAATACCGTCCGAACGGAGGTTTAGTCTGATTATTAGTCTTAGTTAATTTTATTATCTTTTTAATATTTATCCTAATTATTTATCTTTAATAAACGTTACATTATTTTTCTAACCCGTTTTTTCCCGCAATTTTCTCCAAAATATTCTTCTGATTATCACGAATTAATTTTCTATATTCGTTTTTTTCCCGCCCAACACAATCTGAAAATAAAATTCAAATAATCAGTTTTTAGGATGTAAATAAAAGACATGAATATAAATTATTCCATATATTTGACACATAAAATTCAGAAATATATATTTAAAAATTATTCACGTATTTGTATAATATACTTATAACTTAATTTCTTTATAATATTTCAACACACTCACAATTCTACCTACGTAATAATTAAATACACATTTCAACAGCATACATATTTTGAGATCACAAAATATTTTTAATAACAAATTTATTAACAATATCATTAAAGTAAAAGTAATTAATAATGCTCACTTAAAGAAACCAAATCTATCATAGAATCCGATTTCGAATTTGCTATTGAAATCTGTAATATTCTTAAATGAGGTAGATTTTAGATATTTCGCGAAATTTATTGCTCCTTTAACTTCTCTATACGAACATAACACGAAATTTTACGCTATGTATTTCACACCGCACATTAAATAAAAACCAAATCAAATTGTTTCATTGGGATTGGGAAAGCAGTTTTCTTTGTACAAAAATGTATCAAATGAGAAAAATTTCGGTTTTCAGATTTCAGCGGAAATATCCATTTTGACTAATTTCGTCGTGACGTCTGTACGTACGTATCTCGCATAACTCAAAAACGGTAAGCCGTAGAAAGTTGAAATTTTGTATTTAGGACTCCTATAACATCTAGTTGTGCACCTCCCTTTCTGGTTATTACATAATTTCCAGAAGTGGCACTTTACATGAAGCCTATAATAGATTTTAATGAAAAACTGTTTTAAAATATAATCCAAAACTTTTCAAATTTGGTATACAGGACTTTTATGTCAATCGAAATAACATATTTTGGTTAAAATAGGCTAACCGGAAGCGGTACATTACTTGAAGTTGTTAACAGTTTTTCTTGAATAAAATGATTTTATTTTGATTTTAGAAATAAATGCTTCAAATAAAAGTTTTAGAGAATTAATTTCTGCGTCTAGCACATCAAGTATTATTAAATTAGCCCTTTGTATAAGCGAGATATGTAAATTTAAATTTTTGTTTTTGTAATAAAGCTTGCTATGGATTAGGACAAAAAATAAAAATGTTCATGTCAAATTACGTTAAATACGTGCAATTTTATGATTCGTACAATAACAAATATTATATTTTTATTGTGAAATTAGTCATATTCATTGTTGTAATCAAATATTTCTTTGTTGTAATCAAAACTCTCTTTAAAAAGAACCGGGTTAGATTAATGTTAATTTAAGAATGATCGTTGTATTAGATAAAAAAAATATGTATAGTTTAATAATCGTACAAGGAAGTCGTGTGGTGTTCACATCAGATTTTTTTTAATGTATTTGATTTGGTTTTTATTTATGATGGTGTATTACCAGGTACAGTCTGCTTAAGAATGAGAAAATAATGAAGAAAAGTCCAGGTACAACACTGGCCGCTTCTTATAGTGAGCTTATTAATTGTAATAAGGGCTCAAATCTAAATGATTCTGCTGTCATTTGCAATATATTAATAATATACGTCTTATATTACATGTTCAAGGGTACACTAGGCTGGTATTAAATAAATAAACTTCTTACACTGATCCGGTGTGCAATTCTCACCCCTAAAATGGGGCAATTGGGTAGTAGATTACACTGGGGGGTACAGATATATTTGTGACATTAGTAGGTACGTACTTTATATGGTATAGTCAGTATTTGTGCGAACTAAAGATGTATTAATAAATTTTTATATCACAATATGCCTTTCAAATAATTTCATAACGTCCTTTTTTTTAAAATAAAACTTTTCAACATTAAAACTTTAACTCTGCATATACTTTACTTATCTTAGAACAATAAAAAAAATCAAATTTAAAGCCAAAGTACAAATACGACAGGCAACAATTTTTACAATCGAATTTTTAATAAAAAAATATCGTCTTAGCATTTCATGAATAGTTTAAATAATAAAATCATACCCTAAGAAATAATAATTTGACTGTTTTCACATATATATATCACATACGATTTTTTATACACATTCGAAAGAACTTAATCGACGAAAACAGAAATAATCGTTTTAGTTTCACAGTTTTAAGTCACTGTCTTATAGAAAATTCGCAACCTTGCACGCACACACAAACATACAGAAATGCCGTCCAAACGACTTCTTTCACTTTCTTTAAATATCACCCGAATGTTTAGAACGCCAGCGTTCTTTTTTGCACAAACCGACACATCTTCACATAAATTTACGCCCTAACCTATAAGTTTTTAGGGAAATGTTCAACCAAATTTGTGCGCATGCGCATTTGATGGAATAAACTTCTAGTTTTTTCGTTAACCTTAAAATTATAACATTTAAATTGAAAGGAATTTTGATTGATAATGCAAAATATTAGCCCTAACCTTAAAATTAAGAAAAAATAAAAGTATACCGGTGTTTTTTAGAGAAAAATGTTATATACTGTAGTTATACAATAAGATGTACGAAAATAATCGCAAACTGTATTTTCAGATGATTTTCGAAGCTCGAGTTGTTTATATTCAAACATAACATTTATAAAATTCAACATTAGACGAATATACTTCTGATATGAACCAGCATTTAATAAAATATTATTGAAATCTATTAATATTTGGTTTTACAGAAAAAAACAAAAATGCTGTTTCCTGATTAGTTTTACCTCCCGCTACCCTTAAGGAAGGTATAGGGATCGTGCCAAAAATCCGATTTTTACATTTTCACGATGATGTCTGTCTGTGTGTGTGTGTGTGTGTGTGTGTGTGTGTCTGTGTGGATCCTCTGGGCACTGGAATACCATTCAGGAAATTTTGAAACCATGTACGAGTATACCTCATTCCAATATGAAAAGAAACCATTAGATTTTGGTAAATCGCCGGAAATGTCATGCCGCCCATAGGTTATGTATTTAAACGAATAAAAATGAAATAGCGGGAGGTATTGTGTGGCCACATCAGATTTTTTATAACATTTATTAGTTATTTTCACTTATTTTTAAGATTGGGGGTAATTTTTTCCATTTCAAGTTAAAACTAAACAAATTTTGATTTTAAGGTTAGAACTTATATCACAACAAAAAATGCAGTTGTAGTTCAGGAATTACTTGTAAACAAAACAATATATGTAAATATACATAATTAAAACAAAAATAAATAAATATTTATAAGTATTTTCTCAATAACAACTGTAAAAATATGTGAAAATGTGTTGTTTGTATAGAACCAAATTGACACAATTTCGACGGAATTCTTTCTCATTCACGCAATCTCAATCACACTTAAAGTTACATACAAAACGTTGCTTATTTTAAAAAGGTATTAATGTATTCAAAACGTTGTGAAAGTGCTGTTAAATATGATCAGCACCTCAGGATTTTGTACTTTATAAATCGATAAAAATATATGTCCTCTCTTTCTAATAACAATTTCCAGAAAATTGAACCAATAACAAGAATTCGACAAAACAATTTACATTGTCATACAATAATAAGATTTTCTTTAAGAAAGATAATAAAAACAACTAGCCTACCTATGAGAAAATATACAAAAGCATTCGTAAAGAGGTTAGGTTACGATGAATACATGAAGTACGACTTATTTACAGTACGAACATAGTCACTGGGTTTTAGGTTATTCCGATTCGGTTTTTACTATCACTTCCTCTTCTTTCGGAGGTTCTTCTTTATTTTCTCCGTCTCCTTCAGGACTAGAATCAGATGCGTTCGTCTCCTGACAGTTCGTCATTATCGCTGGAGAATTACTCGTCACATCTTCTTCTTCTTGACTGTCTTGCGTTGGTACTTCCGTTCTAGAACTCGTCACTGTGACGTCATATTCTGCCGGCTTATCAATATTGCCAATAGCGGTTAATTCCACTATTTTTTCTTCGAGTTGCGAGATTTTTTTAAGCGTTTTTGAATGTTCTGATATTAGTTTTTTGACGATATCTACAACTTTGTCTTTAGATTCTCGCGGAACGTCGACTAATATTTCCAAAACTCTTTGTACTTCGTCTGGACAGGTCACACCAACATTGCACGATATATCCGATAAACTATCGTCTGTATCTGTTGATAATTCTATTTCTGAATTGTATCTTTGTGGAACGCCGGTGGATTGAACGACTGAGACTGTTGAATCTACGACTGAAGACCTCGTGGATTCTTCTTCTTGTTTGAGGTGGATGACTTTGGAGGTGATTTGGTCGTCTTGTAGTTGGGGGGGCTCTCGGTCAGGATGGTGGCGGTGGTGAACTAAAGGGCTGGATGGGACGGTTTCTTCTATTTTTATGTGCTTTAGTCTAGGGGTGGCAGGGGGTGCTAATGCGACGTTGGGTTGAAATGAACGCTCAAAGCGCTCGGATTCGCTGAGGGGGACTACTCGTTCTGGGTGCTGCAATACTGGCGGTGATTCTTTGTATCTGAAACGAGAAAAATAAAATTATACTTTTACCATTTTACCCAGAATTAATTGAAATTTTAAGTATAGTATACCTGCTCTCCAAGTTTTAAAACAATTGACCACGCGGTACCTGAGATATTTGCAATTAAATTTGGCCTTTTTAACACGTGAAGAACAGGAAATGGCAAAATAAACACAACATTTTAAATTATAACTTTTATATCCATACCAACATTTAATCCAAAGACTAGCATATTATAGTGAACTAATTAACGGATTTTATATAAAAATTTGAAAATTATTGCCTCTGAAGATACGATAAATAGGTAGAAGTATACTTGACAACCATGTACAAGCGTTCCAGATGGAGTATCAGTTAAGTTAACAACACCCGCTTGGTATTAGCGAATAAGAGGTGATCTTTGGTTAAAGGAATTTCAGACGTACATTCGAAGGAAATTTAAATTGGTATTTTACGTGAAAAGCATGAAAACTTTAAACAGTGAAATACTACGTTTGTAATTTTAATAAAGAAATATATTAATTTGTTTTGCAGTTTCCATTTGTAGTTTAGAATTAGTATTATATCTCAAAATATCTTATTACTTTTATACCCGAGTGTACCAATAAATGTCTAGGTGCGACGTTGCCACAGTTATTCTCCAACATTCATACTGTAGTGTGAGTACATTGAAATACGACACTTGTGTATGTGTTAGTGCGAGTGGTACAGTTCAAAAAAAAACTTTTCTACGAAAAAATAAAGAAAATTCATCTGTTACAGTGTTTGATATTAGTTTTTAACTATTTTGATGCAATCTGTGTATATAATGTTAAAAAATATAAGTTATTGCAAATGTAAACTGCATTAGCTTAATTTTTATTTTGAATAGGTACACTCGAGTGACAACTACCTTAAACATTTAATCTGTCTATCAGTCTAATCGCGAAAAGTGTTAAATCAATAATGGATAAAAACGAAGTTCGTATGGTGATCAAGTTTTCTTTTATTTGGAAAAAGCCCCTCAATTGTACACTAATAAATTATTGGTGTCATTCTTACCGATGATGGTGTTTGTGTATTTTATCCTTTGGTGAAGGGTAGAGGTTTGGCACAGGGCGGAAGGCAGCAAGGGGTGGTCTCTGCCATTGTTCATACATGGCGGCGTGAATGTATAGCGGGTCTATGGATGCTGCATACAGGTACGCAGCGTACTCGTCCAGTTTTGACTTCTTCAGCGGCAACTCCAGAGGTTCGGATTTTATTATGTCGGCTTCCAGCGCCATCTAGAAACAAAAACAAACAATATATCAGAGAAAAATTAACTTCAATAACATATATTAAAGGATGCCATAGTCATGGCTGCGTGCGCGTGTCAGTGTAATGATGGTTGAGAATTAGACAGGGTCTTGTATTCTCGGTTATTGACACCTTCGAGCTTTCACTTAGTGAACAGAGATGGCTCTCTGCCCGAGTGGTGAAGTAGCGCTCTATAGCAACTAACCGTGTTAGAAGTATGTGTACCTACTGACAGAGGGAAACCGGAGTACCCGGTGAAAAGCCTTCCTACCGAGTGGTATTCATAGCATATAAAGTCTGGAATGATGAGGAATCGATCCGAAGACCACCACGTCGGGTATATGCCCTTAAAGTAGTGAAACAACCATCCTCTATCTACACCATAAACATCCTTGATGAAAGACACTTTCGTTCTTATTGCAAAATACCCTCAAACTCGACTCTTATCTCATCTGCGCTGAATATTTGATCTCCAGTTGTGATTTTCCTTTTTAGTGCGAAAGGCAATAAGGGTTGCTTGCATACAAGGGTAGTGAGTGAGTACTCGAACGTATTTAGTGCATATAACGCACTTTGTTGCATGGAGTATAAATACAGAGGGGACACACCACGCGTAATACAACACAGGGCCCTTTTAAATCGATACGAGGATTAAAATGTCACCGACCACCCTAGCATAAATATATTGTCGATGTAGAATGTAGATGCTCATATACAGGGTGTTTGGGCGTAAGTTCGGCACCACGAATATTTCGTTTATTTTGAGAGACACAAAAAATGT
The DNA here is from genome assembly GCA_951394225.1 of Harpalus rufipes. Classification (NCBI taxonomy): domain Eukaryota; kingdom Metazoa; phylum Arthropoda; class Insecta; order Coleoptera; family Carabidae; genus Harpalus; species Harpalus rufipes. The sequence continues at coordinate 1,362,246 of OX596285.1, read as the reverse complement.
TAATAAGCAAAGTTAAACTAAAAAAATCTGTTGTGGCCAGCACAATACCTTCCGTCATTCTCGTGTATAATGTATAAATTCCATAATTTTTCTTACAAAAGATTCTAAATTTCCAGTAAAATTATTTCATAAACAATCTATTCAAATTGCACTTGACACTGGCATCTTCTTCTTCTTTAGCTTTTCCCATTCGTTAGGGGTCGCTATTTTTGCATGTCGTTCTCATTCAGTTCCTTTTCTCTCAAATCTTCCGCAATACAGTCCTTCCATCTTATCTTTGGTCTTCCTCTGTTTCTTTAACGTCCTATTACTAAACTATTCATTCTTGTTCCAATATAATTCTTCATTTCTCCTCATGACATGTTCAAACCAAAGTGATCGTCTTTCTTGTATCTTTCTAAAAACTTGTAACACTAGAGTTATTTTCTTACCGTATCTTTCCGTGTATTCCCCAATATCTACTTCAACATCCTCATATCTGCCACATTAATTTACTTTTTATTGATACTGACATCTGTCAATTTGAATTATATGAATATATTACTAGTTCCCAAGTTTGGCATAGCTGGCTGAATTACAAAATTTAATTTCTTTAAAATTCTTTAACTCTGTATCTATTGAATATGAAGTATAAATTGTAATCAAATCGTATAGAGATAGAGAATAATATATTCTTTAAGTTATAATAACGTTAAATGTCAATAAATCAAATTTAACTGTTAAATTTTCAAATGAGACTACTTCCGGTTGACCAATTATAACCAAAATCTAATCAGTTGTTCTTCTGGATGTAAACTTGAGGAATACGAAAAAATTATAATTTTTGGAATCGTGGTATTGAAGTTATGGAATCCGGAACTTTTGTCACACACACACACACACAGACACACATACATACAGACATCATCGTAAAAATGGTAAAATCGTATTATATGGACCCTAAAACGTGCTTATTCAGTAAAAACTCATCATTGAATTTTTTGACCAAAGACAATACCTTCCTTACCTAAAGGCGACGGAAGGTAAAAACGACAGTTCTAGCGGTCAAATAAATGTATACACAAACCCTATCTACAACAACATTATATACAGTGTACAAATTTGAAATCATTGTTTTACAATATAGGTAAGTCAAAACATTTATTTGTAAATCTCTGAATAGGTTATTTATTTCCAATCCAATTGTATCGTCACATATGATGTCGATCTCCCTATTATAATACTACCCTAGTTCCCAGTATGTAGTCCCTGTTGCCGTGCACGGAACGGGGTTCAGCGGTACGAATCAATACTGGTGTCGGGAGGTGTGAGGTTCGAATCCCAGGCACGGACGATCCGTCCGCATCGCATCGCAGCAATACGTGCAGTCACAGCGCAATGCATTGTGGTAGGTTGACCACCCCTCTGTACAAGCACTGAGCACAGCACAGCACAGGGTGAAAGGGAATCCAATTCGCAATCCTACCCTCATACCGAACGCGTTAGAGAGGGAAAGTTCAATGAACGCGGAGATCAATTCGCAGAAGGGGATGCGAATGCGAAAGCGAATTATTGCGAGCATACGGATTATTTGTGGATGTGTGGATACAACATTGGATATATTAATATAGGACAGTTTGTGATTAGTAAATATAAAAATATTATTTTTTACAGGAATATTGTAAGAATTTTTTCCATCACCTTTAGGTAAGGAAAATATTGTCTTTGGTCAAAAAATTCAATGATGAGTTTTTAGTGAATAAGCATGTTATAGGGTCCCTATAATACGATTTTATCATTTTTACGATGATGTCTGTATGTATGTGTGTCTGTGTGTGTGTGTGATGAAAGTTTCGGATCTCATAACTTCAATACTACAATTCCAAAAATTATAATTTTGTCGTATTCCTCAAGTTTACATCCAAAAGAACAAGTGATTGCATTTTGGAAGTAGCCTCATTTGAAGATTTAAATTGACATTTAACGTTATTATAATTTAAATATTATTCTCTATACGATTTGATTGCATTTTATATTTCATATTCAATAGATATAGAGTTAAAGAATTATAAAGAAATTAAATTTCATAAATCAGCCAGCTATGCTAACCATAAAAATTGCTAATATATTCAGATGTCAAATTGACTGATATCTGTATCAATAAAAAGTAAATGAATGTGGCAGAGATGAGGATGTTGCATAAATATAATCCCAGTTCTCTCCTTTGATTTTACAGAGTTGTTAGGACCTCTGGCATGGTTTACATGTTGAATAATCTTAGCTACTCTACTTAAATTTGTACTACTGATGATGAGAACTTAGTTCTCGAAATACGTATATAGCTTATTTTATAATATTAAAGTTAAGGGGTAATTGTAACACTGATACATATCGTCTTCTTTAGCTCTTTACTCATTCGTTAGGGGTCGCTATATTTTATTTTCTTCTTCTACTCATTTCTGTTTTACACCTTCCATCTTATCTTTGATCTTCCTCTGTTTCGTCTACCTATTATTACTAACCTATTCTTTTTTCCAATATATTCTTCATCTCTCCTCATGACATGTTGAATGTAATCGTCTCTTTTATCACTCAAGTCATTATTCTTTCCTTGTCTTCCCCAACATTTATCTCAACATCCTCATCTCTGCTACATTCATTTACTTTTCATTGAAACTGACATCTGTCAGAATTTTCTTAATATAGTAGCATAGCATAGCTGGCTGATTTAACTCTATATCCATTGAATATGAAATATAAAATGCAATCAATTCGTATAGATAATATGCTTTAATATTTATAACAACAATAAATGTCAAAAAATAATATTTAACAGCGTTTTTTCAAGAAACTCTGTTAAATTCTTCAAATGAGGGTACGTCCGGTTGACCAATTATAACCGAAATCTAATCAAGTCTACATACGAATGTAAGGAAGAGAAATACGCAAAAATTATAATTTTTGGAATTCTAGTATTGGAGATATCGCGGCCGAAATTATAGTCACACACACGCACACACACACACCATAACTCTAAACAGTTGGAACCCCCAGAAATGAATAAGCCGTGATGATATATTTATTTCTATTATAACAGAATCCTCCATGTATTCTCACTTATTTGTTTATTTCTTCTGCATCCTGAAACTTAATCCTTTCTATCCCTCTTCACCGTTTTGTCTTCATTGATTTAAATCTTCGGGCTCTTGTTAATGTTTAGTGGCGGTACAATAGCCATACCTGGAAGGCCTCTGTGTTGTGTTTTAGGTCTTGTGTATTCCATTTCGTATTCGTGTTCATGTCGATGAATGCAAGCTGGTAATGAAGGCTACCGCGGTTCTATTCAACGCTTCAACACGTGTACGTGCGGAACAGGAAGACGTAGTTGGAAAATCATAAGAGTAAGAGGACGCATAAGGGCGAAAAACGAAAAAATATAAACATTCGATCAATGAAATGGTTTAAGTTCATATGGAAAATGGTTGGCTTCGATACTATTGTAACAATGTGGACAATACACATGTTCTAAAGCAACCAACACTACATATACGTATTTAAAGTAACAATTCTTTCATTTTTGCCTCTCGCTAAGAGAGGTATTGGATTCATGCTACAAATCGCATATCCAGATTTTAATGATTAAGCACGTTTTAAGGTCCCTACAATCCGATTTTAATATTTTTACGATGATGTCTGTTTGTATGTATGTATGTGTGTGTATCAATCGGACATTAATGGGAAGAGCTGAAAAGGTTTTGGTAATAATTGAACAACCGGAAGTAGCAGATTCTTAATAAAATTCTTCTAAATATTGTTCTTGCTTGCATTAAAGAAGAGTAAATTCTCTATCTGATACATATAAATATTTTATTATATCTTTTAAAGATTTAGAGAGATTTAAATGTTTGTAACTGCAGATAAATATCAGTGTCAAAAATCCAGAGACATTACTGAAGATTTTTTCTGGGAATACATTATATTATTTCTTATTGCATTAATAGTTAAATATTTAAACATATAGGCATATTACATATACCCTTCAAAAATACTGTTAATCCCGACAATGAATTGGAAACATTTCAAAAAATTAGAAGACTAGGACAAAATTTCTTCATAAAATGAATTTAAAATTAAAAAAATCTAAATATAAAGAATAGAGCCGACCCAGGTGGAGTAGCGGTAGCGCAATCGCTTCACGCTTCAAGGGTGCTGGGTTCGAATCCCGGATAAGGCATGGTTGTTGTGTGTGTCTTTCATCATTTCATCTTCATTAACGAAAGGTATATAATGCAAAAGTTAAAAAAACATTAAACCAAATGTCACCCCCATGTATCAATTGTAATAAGTTAGATGTAACTTTAAATACAATAAAAAATTATTATTATTTATAAAAAAAATATAAAGAATAGATATGAGCAGAATTTTTGGTGTAGAGTGTAGGTATACAAGAAATGTTAAATACAATAGGGCGCGAGCAGTCATGTGACTTTGTTATCTTGACAAGCAGATATAATTTTTTATTCTAAATTTAGTGATTTTCCAATTCCATATGGACAAGTAAATTCCACACTCCTGGTGACAAGTGATACGAGTCACATGTCACATGACTGCTCGCGCCCTATACTTATATAACCAAAAACGTGGCGAGAGGTATTGTGCTGGCCACAACAGATTTTTTTTTTACCATGCGAGGTGAGATACTGCGCGAGGCTACGCAGGGTTTGGATTCAAGCTATCTTTCACTCTCTTCTTTATTCTATTTGCGGTGAACGTTTCCTCATCTTAAAATTAAAACCACGAAACATATGATGGCTGTATCTTAGTATATGTTGAAATATGACAGAAATAATTAATGACATTTCAGTAAAATATGAAGCAAACGCAAACACCCGTCTCCCTAGTTAATGGTAATGTTAATGATAAGAGATAAAATTAAACAAACGCATCCAAAGGTTGCCTGGCAGCATGTCAATATTAACAAATGACATCATCTACTATCAACATTTTTATTTATTCATAATTGGAAATTCGTAGTGACAGCGCACGACGCTCGGCGCCACAACTATAAACAGATTTTTTTTTCAGTCTAAGTAAATTAAAACTAAACAATTTTGACAGTTGGCGTTGGGAACATTTTTCATTTAATTTTTTTAAAATGTTTAGACGCCAAATATTTTATAACGCCTTAGTGAGGACACAGAGTCTATTTACAATGTTTCAAGGATAAGTTTTAATTATTAGCAGATACAATGTTTGTAAACCAAACACTTAGGAGGATATTTTTTGCGATTTTCTTAAAGAATACGCATCTTTGTATTTTGTAATTTTCAATTAAAAGTGATGATAGATACAAATTATATGTTTAGATACTATATTAGCAGAAAATAGTAAGGCCATAAAGACAAAAAGGCCCACCTATATTAAAAATGAAATATCTTGGATAATTAGGAATTTTTATTGAAAGAGCTGTGTTCGTGGTAAAATTTGTTTAATTATGAATCTAAAAACAAAATCTGCATTTTTACCTCTTGCTAAGAGAGGTATTGGATTCATGCTAAAAATCGCATATAATTTATTAATATGAGACTCTCGCAAGAACTTAATGGTGTACGCACTTGGAGAAGCGGAAAGAAATCCTCTTTTGGCATCAAGAATTTATGCACAACGGTTTCCGGGAAGACGACATCCAAATCCGCGTTCTTTTGAGAAACTAAGGGAAAGGTCATGTTCAGTACGAAAAAAGAGGGTTTCTTTCCGCTTCTCCAAGTGCGTACACCATATTCGTAAGTTCTTCTTGCGAGAGACTCATATTAATAAATTAATTTACTTAATCCCACTGTTATTAATAATAACCTGGCTAATGAAACTACTGCCATTACTGCAATTGTTTCTTATTCAAAAAACAATATCCATGGTATACTATATTTAATTTTTAATTGAATATATAAATTTAAGAAAAATGGTGAAAATCTTCGAAATTATTGGTTTAGGCATACCGTTAATAACATATGAAGATAATACAAAAATACACACAACTGAATAATAAAATATAGGGTGTTCCATTTGAAAATGAGTTATAGTCATTTGAAATTGAGCACATTTGATTCGCTTTATTGAACACCCTGTATAATTACATCAGAACATAGAGTATAATTACAGTTATACAGAAAATAAAATTCTTAATTTTTACTATTAAAATAAGTTCAGTAAGCCTTTATAAAGCAATGCGTGTATTCGGTCTTTTTTAGAGAAAAAACGGAATAACTTGGCAACGCCGTGGAAAACTAAAACAAAATTCATATGTTCGTATAGGTGAATAAAATACAATTCAAAATATATAAAAATATATAGGCTGTCCCTCTTCTCCCCGAGCCGTAATGCAACACCCTGTATATGTGAAAATAATTTTACGTTATGCTCCTTGAGTAGACGAATAAATTTTGTTAATAAACTTATGCTGTATTTCTAACGACAAGGGAGATATCGAAGACTCATCCTGTTTAGCTTCATTTGCGTGACATATCATCCCTGCAAGAGACATCCTTCAGTTTTCAGCAATGGCTTTGGCCGGGTCCTACAGAGCGCGCTTGCGCCAGCCTGGATGGCTAGCCTGCTCTCAGACAGGGGATTCCGCCCCGTCTGCACCCCCGCCCTTACGACCTAACACCACTGCACGTTCATTCACAAGATGCACGAAGCAAATGACGTGACATAGAGGAACATATCATACAAAGGATGATTAATGTAAATACTATTTGGGGCAGTGTAGAATAATAGTTGTTGCAGACTTCATAAGAATAATAATCGCTGAAGTTATATTAGGCGGGTGCAATGTCAGTAAAGGCGGAAATGCACGTATCAATTCAGATGAATAATTTTGTTGATTCCACCAGATTGAACCGTGTATTTTTACTATTCAATTCAATGAAAGTGTTCAACCGTTTATAGTTGGAGGAAGATATATTTGGAACTCATTATAGATTCTGCCAATTGGTCGTTATAAAGTTTTATGGACTTTGCGGTAATGGTACTCGGAGCCAGGTAGAGTTTTCTGTCCTGGGCCGTACTCGAAATTTGCATTCAAGATGTACTTTTAAATCTGTATTAAAATAATAATTCGTTTTAAGTGTATTTCTTCTAACGTCAATTTGTAAAGTAAAAAGAGATTAAAATATTATAAGATGTTTCCTAATTATGTACTTTTAAATCTGTATTCAAATAACAATGCGTTTAAAATACACTTTTTCTAACATCATTATTAAATACGGCCCATTTCTTACCCTAAAATTGATGCCTTCAAGTTCGAATAATTTATGAGTCCTGGCCAAAAACAAACCCAACCGTCCATAAAAGATTGTAAACCCTGCATAAGTCAGTTCCAGATATTTCTTCCTCCAACTATATAATAAATGTTCTGTATCTAAGTATTGTAGCGTGCGCACAGTCGAGTCACGCGACCGACGCTACTGGTAAGAGTTCCTTGAGCCAGGTAGTTTTTACCTTGCGTCACCTCTAGGTAAGGAAGGTATTGTCTTTGGTCAAAAAATTCAATGATGAGTTTTCAATGAATAACCATGTTTTGGGGTCTCTACAATACGATTTTACTATTTTTACGATGATGTCTGTATGTGAATTCCAAAAATTACAATTCTACGTATCCATATGTAGACTTGATTAGATTTTGGTTATAATTGGTCAATCGGAAGTACCCCCATTTGAAGATTTTAACAGTTTTTCTTGAAAAAATACTGTTAAATATTATTTACACATTTAATATTATTATATATATTAAAGAATATTCCATTATCTATACGTATTGATTGCATTTTATATTTCATATTCAATCGACAGATGTCAGTGTCAATGAAAAGTAAATGAATGTGGCAGAGATGAGGATGTTGAGATAGATGCTGGGGAAGACACGGAAAAATACGGTAAGGAATGTATAAGAATAAAGGAAATAACTCGAGACGCGATTACATTGGTTTGAACATGTCATGAGGAGAGATAAAGAATATATTGAAAGAAGAATAAATAGGTTACTAATAGAAGGTAGAAGAAATAGAGGAAGACCAAAGACAAGATGGAAAGACTGTATTACGGAAGACTTCAGAGAAAAGCAACCGAATGAGGACGACCCGTAAAACAGAAATGAATGGAGGAAGAAAATAAAAAATAGCGACCCCTAACGAATAGGAAAAGGAAATTTAGAATCTTTTGCATGAAAACTTATGTATGGAATTTGTACACAATACACAGGATTGACGGAAGGTATTGTGCTAGCCACATCAGATTATTTTGTCATGGACCGTACCCGAATTTTTCGAACTCTATATTAAATGTTTTGTTATATGTTATTAAGTATAAATAACAAATTATAAGTTTTTATTTTAATAAATTATAGAAAATTGAAAGTTTTTGAAAATATTGTGAAACAATTTATGGCGGCGGATGGCGCTATAGTGTTTGTTCATTGATGAATTCACGATAGGCGGTTTTAAAAATCAGGCAAACAATATTTAAACAAAATTATTTCATTAATAACCATTACTTTATGTATGTATTTTTTCTCATTCTTATCAAAGATAGTTAAAATTTGACTATGCTGTGGTACCCTCGTACAATTAGGATGGAATTATAGAAGATAATTTTGTAAATAGTTTTCTCCGCATTGCAGCATTGTATTGTGTGTTGCATTCCTCCGAATGCCTAAAATTTCATTCTAATTTTAGCATGAGTTCGCAGCCAAAACGAACATATATTTCATTTTAAATTTTAATTCTGAACAAAAATATTTTGTATTACATTCCTGCACGAAGTATTAAGAAAAGAATTCCCTGGATTAAGAATTTCTAAACAGATTATTTCTGTTCATTCACAGAGCACGAGTAAACATTGTGGATACTTACATATTTTTGTGGGAGTCATGTTAGCAGTTTTCCACTTTATGCTGACTAAAATTATTATATAACATTATTTTTATTGAAAATTGTGGGAATGACATATTTTATGCAAGATATGCATTTAGGAAAAAGATATATAAATTTGCATTTTCCTTTTTGAACTTTTCCAATACACAAAAAGGAAAAGGCAAATCTCAGGCCAAACTGAGTTTCATTAAATTCCTTACGTTTTATTTAAATTCCTACAACCGTATCAATGATGTCACCAGAATCCTTACACAGGATATTTCCGGCTATTTTTCGTATTATTCGGTTGTCGCTTTTTAGAGCAAATGGATGTGTGTTTAATAAATTTACTGATTGTTTTGTACGAATGTGTTTTGTGTACATGAATTATTGTAACAATCTGTAAGATCGTACTACCCTGAAGAAGGTGCAAGGGTGCACCGAAACGTTGGCAGTTAATAAATTACCCACAATTAGATTAATATATTTGTATTAGGTATTATTTGTAATATCTGTTGAAGTGAACAATTATCTATGAATTTGAATAAATATTTTTTTTCACTACTAGCTACACAGAGGTACTTTATTGAGCGAATAGAGTGCCGTGAAATTGAATTTCTCAACCTGTCCATGGTTACCGGTATATAATTTTTTATTATTAACCGATAATAAGTTAATAATAAATAAATTTACATTTTTTGATAATTCTGTGACAGTTTTAAATCGGAAATGTTTATAGCAAGTTTAAGTATAACCAATAGACTTTATTTATTAATATTTTATGCATTTAAATGGTTGTTTAAACCTTTAAACAACTTAATTCAATATTAAAAATTCGTATTAATTTGTTGTTTTTCGCGCCGAAAACATTAAATACTTGACATTTCTTTCATGTCAATTTCGCTTAAATCTTCACTAATCATGATTATTTTATAAAACTGTCACAATGAAATGATAAATTTCAGTTTTTGTTTTAATAAACAATTTTACTAGGCCAACTATGCATCAATTGTGCCATCACATTTAAAAGTAAAATGACATTATGGAGGGATTAATTTCATAAATAATTATTAAAATTACGTGCTAGTTGTGAAAAAAACAGTATATTTACCACGGTTATAAAGAGCATTATTGCCCTCGCGGATTATAATCATACTCTTCACAACCTTGGTGTATAATATACTATTTCATTTTAACAGAAATTACAAATAATAATTTTGATAGATAAATCGCTAAAGGGTTATTCGCAGCACTGAAGTTAAACAAAATTATAAATAGTAATTATAATTATAAATGTCAATGCATTCAAACGTCAACGTTCGAAAGCTTCAAATTATTATTTTAATTAATTTAAACTAACATAAAATAAGAATTTTATACAAACTTCATATATTTTTACTTATACTTATAATTTATATAGGTAGGCCAATCAAAGAACAGTTACTAAAAAACTGCTTCATCACATTCTACCTTTTTTTCAATCTATAACAATTTCTACTCTTCTATAGTATTAATATTGTCTTCTTTATAACGGTGTTTCGTCTATACTATAATGACTATTTGTGATGATAAATGCCCCCAAGGCGCCTAGGTAATAACAATACACCGCCGCCACTGGGCTGAACCATATTGCATAACCTGTATCATTTTCTCTGGTGTTAAGAGTTAGGCTAGGCTTTTGCTTTAGCGAATACAAAGATACCACACCTAGGCATCTGTGGAACACTCCACATATCATAAGTGTCACTTCAAACATAAACAAATGTCATTGTTAGGTTAGTGATTGTATAACTAAGCCTTAAGCCCTAAGATTTAAGACTGAAATGAATTGAAATATATTCATTTCAAGAGTTTTTACACAAAAACGGTACCACCTATCACAATCAAGCATCTGGTGATCCACACCTGAACGCCATACCTATACAGTAATTAGAATAACCGTAAGATTTAGCACTCGTCTTTAATTACAACAAACTGTCTTTTTTTTGTGGACACTATCACACACAACTGTATGAGCATGCACAAACTAAACTGCCCATTCAAGGGTCGGGGGTGTCTTGCCTTCCAGGAATGTCAAGTGTTTTTGCCCGCGCGTCTAACCAAGTGGCGTGCCACCAAAAAATGAATCTTACAAAAATATTATTTTTTTAATCGTACGTTCTGAAGAACTATCAAAAAACTAATCATTTCAAATTAATAATAGTAACGTTTTAAAAAGAAAATAGTAAATAGAATAATAATATGGAACTTAAAAGATGTCCGATCAAGGGCATCTGTATCACAAACGAATTAACAAATAGGCATACATTTATCTCTTTCTTTTGCAAAGGATATAAGAGTGTGCGATAAGGATGGATATAAAACGCTTGTCTTTCAAAAATTCATATTGTTTCTACTAAGTTAGGACATTTCACTTTAAAACGATGCTCGTTGTTGATAATACTTTCGCTGTAACGTAAGTTTATTTATTAATTCAGATACATTACCTTGATTCATAGCCGTAAAAATAACGTTATTTTCTGTCAAAGTTACTGACACTAACATTGTGTCATTATTTTTAACATATTTGGTTACATTTGCTTATAAACTTACCAGTTGACTTATTTTTGAATTTTGAATGCTTTTACTGTAACATATATTTTTATAATAATAAAATAACAGTAGTATCTTATGTACCCTCATGAAAACTAAGCAAACGACACTACTGAATTTGTCAGAATGGGCGGAGCAAAAATCTGAATTCATACAATTCGTAGACGACCTTGATCGGACATCTTTCAAAATTTTTACTGTAGGTATGTATTTGAATTAATAAAAATTAAATAGAGGGAGGTAATGTGTTGGCCTCATCAGATTTTTTGTATAGTAAATAAAGCCAATAATTGATTGAAATACATTAATAGACGTTATATTTCATTTCTTATAATTTGTGAGATATTCAAATTTAAATAATGGCGGGACGCTAATAAATATGGCCGATTAATCCCCCAGCCAATCACAACTTGCCGCGTCGTGTCCACACCACGGTCCACACTTATTTTATCGTGTTCCAAAAATTGATTATAAATTTCCAGGTTTAGTACCGTCACTAAAGTTATTGCAAGCATATAAAATCTTTCTGAATAATTATGTACATAATCTGGTGCGTTTTTATTGTTACATTTTGATCCCTTGACGGTTAAATCTGCATGTTGTAATAAAACTAAAAATATTCAAAAACTTAATCCCATATTTTGGACGGTAACAATAAAAATTCGCCTCTCTCAATGCCAAAAACTAGTTTCAGGTTCACAAATTTATTTAATAACACATAACTTCTCTTGACAAGACGTTTAAGCAGTTTTTTTCTATCTGGTATCATGGCACACTATGCAAATTCCTCTCCCCTACTCTATGGGAAAGAGTTATCATCTAATGCCGTCATTTACACATGGTTGATATTGTTCGTTACGCAGGGGATGGAGCTAGTGTCAACTATGGATTATAGCGTAGCCTGATGGATAAAGATTAGGGGTAGACACGTTGAGAACTAGTGGATTACTTTATTGTTTGTTTTTAGAGCCAGAAAGCGTAAATAGGGATGCAAGTGATACTTGATAAAAAATTCGTTACTTGGAGGATTAACGCAGACAAAGGTGTGAATTTTGAAAGAGTACTGGCCAATTTTAAACAGAATAAAGGGAGATTATTTGCTATGATATGGTGATAAATTGCAGATTATACCCCTAAAATTGATTTTTATTACCTTCCGTCACCTTTAGGTAAGGAAGGTATTGTCTTTGGTCAAAAAATTCAACGATGAGTTTTTAGTGAATAAGCATGTTATAGGGTGTGTCTGTGTGTGTGTGTGTGTGTGTGTGTGTGTGTGTGTGTGTGTGTGTGTGTGTGTGTGTGTGTGTGTATGTGTGTCAAAAGTTCCGGATCTCATAATTTCAATACCACGATTCCAAAAATTATAATTTTTTCGTATTCCTCAAGTTTACATCCAGAAGAACAAGTGATTAGATTTTGATTATAATTGGTGAACCGGAAGTAGGCTCATTTGAAGATTTAACAGTTAAATTTGATTTATTGACATTTAACGTTATTATAACTTAAAGAATATATTATTCTCTATACGATTTGATTACATTTTATACTTCATATTCAATAGATACAGAGTTAAAGAATTTTAAAGAAATTCAATTTTATAATTCAGCCAGCTATGCTAAACATGGAAACTATTAATATATTCATATAATTCAAATTGACAGATGTCAAAATCAATAAAAAGTAAATTAATGTGGCAGAGATGAGGATGGTAAAGTAGATGTTGGGGAAACACGGAAAGATACGGTAAGAAAATAACTCTAGTGTTACAAGTTTCTAGAAAGATACAAGAAAGACGTGTCATGAGGAGAAATGAAGAATTATATTTGAACAAGAATGAGTAGTTTATTAATAGGAGGTTGAAGAAGCAGAGAAAGACCAAAGTTAAGATGGAAGGACTGTATTGCCGAAGACTTGAGAGAAAAAATATCGACTCCTAACGAATGGGAAAAGCTAAAGAGGAAGAAGATGTCAATGTCAAATGCAATTTGAATAGTTTGTTTATGAAATAATTTTACTGGAAATTTAGAATCTTTTACAAGATTTATGTATGTAATTTATACATAATACACAGGATTGACGTTAGGTATTGTTGCTGACCACATCAGATTTTTTCATTTAAATTTATGTAATATTTTTTTGGTATATATACTACTGAAGATCTAATAGGCCAATTCTGAACAAATTTGTAAGTCTTTCAGATCTGTGAATCTGTAAAAACATGACAGAAACACATCTATTTTCGTTGATTAATATAAAATCATAAGATTGACAACTTTCGTTGCGATTTTGTTCATTATTTACAGATTTACAGATCTGTAAGAAATACAAATTTAGGTTCAGAATAAAGCCATAATATGATAGAGTTTAATGGTCTTGTATTAATAGAAATGACCCCTATTCTAATCAGTAGAAAACATTATAAATACTTAGCGCATATTTAAACAAATGAATAGTCATTAATACAAAAAATAATACATATTTTGTTACCAACTTGCAGAAGACTATTCGCCAATAACGTCAAAATATAAAACAGGCAGTTAAATTTTCTAATTATAAGCTACACATTTTTTTCTAAAACTTATTATTTTTTTAACAAAAACTATATTCGTGCTTTTTATAAACCTCTCCTAGTTTTTACGCTTTTAGAGAAAAAAACTTTTATGTATTTTCTTCGAAATTCTTGCAGTAAAAGATCCTTTGAATAATGTCTCCCTGTCAGCATAGTAGTTTACAACTAGGTCTATCTTTATCTACAATAGCAAAGGAAGGGGTTAACACGTGCAAAACTAGGGTTTGACTTCAGCCCTTTGTGATGCATCCTTTTCTATATTTAATTTTTTATTCTCTTTGTTCTGGATCGAACACTGCTCTACAAAGATAAATATATAGGGTTGCATTTGCAAGAAATATATAGAAACAACAATTTTAATTATTTTCAAATGAAATGCCCGGCTTTTAAATAATTATTTCCCGCTATCGACGCCTCTGGCTAGACAAAAGACAGCCGCGACCATCGACCGCCAACACTGCAACACTCTGACCTTGCATCGCATCAGTGCAGCCAACACACAAACATTAGAATGTGAGTACCGCGTATATGTATGTGTTGTTTATAACATACACTACGACTACTTTCTATGTGGATGTGTGTTGTGTTGGCTCTTTGTCTTTGTTTAAACGAAGAGTATAAGTGATGATGTTTCTAAGATAAAAGATGATATATATCATGAATATGATGATGACAATAATTCTCATGAATGTACCCTTGGTAAGGAAGGTATAGGGATCGTGCTACAAATCATATATCAAGATTTTGGTAAATGACCACGTTTTAAGGTCCCTATAATCCAATTTTAACATTTTCACGATGATGTCTGTGGTTACGTGTGTGTGTGTGTGTATATGTGTGTGTATGGATCTTCTGGTGACTCTAATTCAAATACTATCATTCAGAAACTTTTGAAACCTTTTTCTAATATGGAAAGAAGCCATTAGATTTTGGTGGCAATCGGATAACCGGAAATGGCAGTCTACTTGAAGCTCAAAATTTCTCAACACACATAAACTTTTTGTATTGTTTTCTATGCATCTCCTAATTTATAGTTATCCATACATGTCATGGTTATTTATGTATTGGTTCTGTCCGTAACATTGTTATTGTAATTGGCAACATTTAAGCGCTTGATTCTAAGAACTGTATGGCTCTGTGCCAAGATGTCACCACCAAGTGCCTGGTGGGTGTCCTCTCCATGGCTTGACTGCACCAGGTGCATGTCCTTCTGCCAGCAACGTATTAGCGTGGGGGATTGATTGCGTATTCTCTAGCCAAGAATCTACAAAGCCAGAATCAGCAGTAAAATAATTATACGATTTTGATGAACTTCCCCATAAAAGAGCAACATAATTTCGTATTAGAATAACAATAATCAATTAGAAACTGACGGTGCACGATTAAATAGTAACAAACTGCAACTGACAGATAAACAAATTAAAAAACAAAAGAGAGAAATTTGTCATTGCACAGATTACTACAACTTTTTTCAACAATAATTTACCTCCCCTTTATAAAAACTAAAAAAAATCATATCTCTTTTATTATAAATATTTTACCAAGGTGTTTTAATGTTTTACCCCTTTTTTGACCTGTAATATCACCCTATATACGGATGTTCAAGTGTTTATGCCTCGAG
The DNA here is from genome assembly GCA_951394225.1 of Harpalus rufipes. Lineage (NCBI taxonomy): Eukaryota > Metazoa > Arthropoda > Insecta > Coleoptera > Carabidae > Harpalus > Harpalus rufipes. The sequence continues at coordinate 1,346,576 of OX596285.1, read as the reverse complement.
CCTGCGTTTCTAAACCAGTGGCATGCGGGCGAAAAGTGAATCTTACAATATTTAAAATAAATTTCAAAAAAATATTAACAAATACAAACTTGAATTATAGTTGGAGGAAGAAATATTTGGAACTGACTTATGCAGGGTTTACAATCTTTTATGGACTGTTGGGTTTGTTTGTGGTCAGGACTCATAAATAATTCCAACTTGAAGGCATCAATTTTAGGGTAAGAAATGGGCTGTATTTAATAATGATGTTAGAAAAAGTGTATTTTAAACGAATTGTTATTTGAATACAGATTTAAAAGTATTGTAATTAGGAAACATCTTATAATATTTTAATCTCTTTTCACTTTACAAATTGACGTTAGAAGAAATACACTTAAAACGAATTTTTATTTTAATACAGATTTAAAAGTACATCTTGAATGCAAATTTCGGGTACGGCCCAGGACAGAAAACTCTACCTGGCTCCGAGTACCATTACCGCAAAGTCCATAAAACTTTATAACGACCAATTGGCAGAATCTATAATGAGTTCCAAATATTTCTTCCTCCATCTATACAATAGTATGTATTTGCAATTTTGCAGATCTAAATCCATCAACTACAATAGCTTTGCCAAAAACAGAACATATTTTGAATGATATTCTTTTATTTCGCCAAATGTTTTACCAATGACAATCATAATTTTAATTACGTTTGGTACATAATTTTATGTTGTTTACTACAAATATGCATACACGTGGCAGATAAATAGCGAAAAATAATGACAACTTATTATCTAAGCGTTGATAATAGTATGTACCAGGTAAACAACATTTGGTAGGATTAGTACATTTACGATAATAGGTATACACGTGTGTTTTTGATTCTTCAATGAATGATATTGTTGTTGCGCAAACTGTTATCGTATTGTGACGATTTTTCTTAGAAATTTTACTGTAAACACGATAGATATTCGAATTTTTTTAAATATTATATAAATCACGGTTCTTTGCTAAATGTGGGAATTCAAAAATTAATAAAAATATAAACTAGAATTAAATGACAATCTGCATAAAAATCTGCCGATAACATGACGTCATCAATTCCCCCCCCTGGCGATTTGAATCATATGGTTACAATTGATGACGTAGGGGATCAAGTCGTGGAAACGGGCTTTATATATATTTTCGAAGTCCAGTTAATGTTGGAAAGACGATACAAAATGTGTTCTAGTTTTCTAGTTTACCATTAATTACAGTTTAAAACTGAATAAGTTTACTGCGACACAAAATCGTTATATAATCTAAATCAAATTATGATGTGATTTTAATAAGAATCGCTGGCATCTCGTGTAATGTAAATAACTTCCATGTGTTTCAAGTGTGCTTTGAATGCTTGTAATTTACAATGTAATGTGAGTGATGTCAACGTTGCATTTTTACAAGTTTTGCAGACCAAGTTTTTTTTATGATTTAAGTCGTAGTTTTATGATTTACGCGTGCTTCAAATGGTGTCTTTTACTGTTTGATAATTTATTACTTTCGTTATTTTACTTGAACATAAAATCAAGATCTCCCAAATTTATCAAAACAGAAAAAAAGCGAAAGAATAAAAATAATAAAATGTTTTGATTATTAATAGTCAGTCCATAGTGCCGTTAGCGTTACTTGGATCACATCAAAGTTGTGACCACGTTGTGTTATAGCTGCATGATGTGTCAGACAAGGACAAACGAATTGTAACTTTAACTTTTTGATTCGCTCCCGAAAATGGTCTTCTTTGAAGTCCTCAAAATAAGCATTTACTGCTGCGATGACTTCTTCGTTGGATCGAAATGTCTTTCCAGCTAGGAACGTTTTGAGTTTCGGGAAAAGATTTCAAACTTCTTGAATGAGCTGGGGCATTGTCGTGGTGAAACAATTTTCTTTGCCATTCCCGGGCGTTTTTCTTGAGCTGCTTTCAGCTTGTCTAAAAGTGTGGCGTAATATTGTCCAGTTATAGTTTTTCCTTTACCAAGATAATCAAATATCAGAATGCCTTTGGCGTTCCAAAATTGTTATCTATGGATATAATATTTATTTGAAGAATAGAAAGTAATAAAGATAAAGCAAATTTAGGTTATATCTTTTAAATTTGAACTTATATTTAGTCTAAAACGTCATAAACTTAAAAACATGTTTTTCTTATTTTGGGAAGTATTCATTTCTTGATTGCGCAAAATAAGATACAAATCTGAACAATTTACAAAATATTTGCTACATTTTAAGTATTTATGAATTAATATTATCAAAGTGTTTTGACTCTAAAACTGTTTAGTCGACCGAATCAAAACAATAAAACATTTACATTCAAACGTGCTGTTCATGTCAATATTTAAGGTTATACAGTAATAAATAAAAGATTAAATTATCATTTAACCATAAAGTTCAACTTTAAATTATAAATAAAAGTTATTTGCTTTTTGCTATAACTGCTGAATAATGGAAAATTTTCTATTATCATTTAAAATATAATAAAATAATTGTATATTTTATGTCGATGGCACGGTTGGGTGTACCAATCATGTGTTGTACAGCGATTTCAAGGAATATTGAATATTATTTTCAAGTATAAAGATTTATATCGATTGGAATCAAATCCAAATTCATGTTAAAAATCGCATATCCAGATTTTAATGATTAAGCACGTTTTAAGGTCCCTACAATCCGCTTTTAATATTTGAGGACGTTGTAGGTACGATTTCTTAAATTCTATAAGATTAAAGACCTGTGTAACTACGGATTCCTCAAACTAACAGTAATGAGAAGAGTTGAATAGGTTCTGGTAAGAATTGGACAACCGGAAGTGTTAAAAATTCTAAATATTGTTTTTTAAAATTTGCTACTACAAATAATAAAGATAATTAAATTCTCAATCTGATACATTTAAATATTTTATTGTATCTCTTATAGGTTTAGAGATATAGTATATAATAATATAGAATAATCTGTTGTAATAAATATCGTTGCCCAAAAAACTCCATGGAAACCAGATAAGATATTTAAATGTTTGTAATTGACAGATAAATGCAAAATGTCAGTGTCAAAAATCAGCAGTTTTATTAATATTACTGGATGATTTTTCTGGGAGGTACGAGTACATTTAATATATCTTATTGTATTATTAATTAAATATGTATTTAAAATTGTAGGTATGTTAATATTGCATATATCCTCAAGAAATACCGCTAATATCGTCAACAAAATTCCCCATAGAATGAATTTTAATCATTTGTGCGTACAAGAAATGTTAAATTCGTTACTTATAGGGCGCGAGCAGTCACGTGACTTTGTTGGCCTTGGCAAGCATGAGGATCCGTGTCAGAATGACGGCTAGTAGTTATTTACATAGATGTCACAATTGTCATATGTCATAATTTTTCATTCAAAAATTTAAAAATATTCTGATGTTTATTTGTCATCAATAGTATCCACACGGATTTGGAAAATCATGATGTTTTGAATGAAAATTTAGGATACTTGACACCTATGTGTCATTCTGACACGGGCCCCCATATCTGCTGCAACATGAAATGAAAATGGCGAGAGGTATTGTGCTTTTGAAACATCGTTGGATATTTGTTTTTGTTTGTTTATTATGCTCTGTTGTTTGTGCAAGACAAGTACAAAAAATCATAATATTAATAATCTGTGCTGAATGTATTTTGAAAATGAAATGTCTAATCCTGAACCTAGAAAGTAAGGTTAGTTTTTCATCTGTGAAATACATGGTATGGTGTACATAAATCGCTACAACCTTCCGTAAAATGTTGGTGTCTAGCAGTAAACCTTTAAAACGTGAGAAAATGCGGACTCCAGTTCCCATACACAACATGTGTGTGCTCTAAGTCGTTTATTTATGTACGTTGTTAAGATAGGTTAGGTACTTCGTTTTACAGATGAAATAGTTTTATTAAATGCCTTATTAATTATTAAATAATAATAAACCACGGTACCATAAATTTTAAAAAAATCCTGTCGAACTTTTGTAGAATAAAATAAAGTAACACCCCAAAAGAAGACTAACCAAATAATGTTAGAATAGTACATTAAAACACAAGTATCATAAGGCAATCTGTTAACGTACGAGTCCAAGTTTGGAAAACGAGCCGCTAGGCGAGTTTTACAAAGGACGAGTGCGTCAACAGGCCTTATGATACGTGTTTTTTATACTATTTTTTCTATTGAGGTATTTTTACGATTAAATTTATTTAAATTGCGACGTCAAATTATGACTAGGTATTTTTTTGTTAGTTATGTTTATGTTGGTAACGCTTCTCGCTAACAATTGAATTTTCATATTTTGTCAACTATTGATTAATTAGTGTATTGCAAGGTGTATTGTATTTATGATTCAAGGTCTGATTCTGGTTGTGAAATTAATATTATATTTCTTTCTATTTCTATCACCTAAAGAAAGTATAAAAATCCATAATTAAAAGTAATATGTTGAAATATTATCAACAACTTACCATTTTGAGGTTACCTGTCATCTGTCAGTTATGAAAGCATGACTACCAACTCGAGAACATGAAAGGCGCCAAAAATAGTACGCTTATAGATCTTCTAAACGTCGTGTTTGCAGTACAAAACAGTGCGTTTATAGAAACATAAGAACACCGAAATAGAAAAAAATTATTATTGTACCTATTTGTCATTATTTACTGTAATTTGCATAAAACAAGTTGTCACACCCAGCAACCATTAAAAAATAACGATGATATATATACACAAGTTTTTATATATTGCTACAAGAAAACATATTTTATTTTCTTCTTCCTTAACTCGCAATATTCTGTAAAAAGCAAGAAATTTATCCTTATTTGCGGAATAATGCTTAGTATATGTATGCGGCTATCTCTGTAGTTTATAATGAATTACTCAGTGTTGGATACGTGTTGGGAATGCTTGAGTAAGCAGTCAAGTTTAAGTTTTAAGTATAGGGCGAGAGTAGAATATAAAGTGCATGTTTTAAAGGGATAGGGCGCCTTATCAAATCAAATGAGTTATTGTAGAGTAAAGGGATGTATTGTAAAGGCAAAGTTCGGAAAATGAATGGCTGTGGTTAGTATAAGTTTATGAAAATTTTAAAATATGACTGATCAAGTGTAATATCTGTTATATTCAAGTCGGATAAATAGAAAGACATTGTTCACAAATTGTGGGTAATTTCTCGACTGTGATGTGGATTAGGTGTTAACAATTACTCGAAAGTTCAGTCAAACAGTATTTATTCTTACTATACCAACGTTTCGGTGCACCCTTGCACCTTCTTTAAGGTCTACAACAATTATAAAGGGTTTTCCAATAAGAGGTGTTATTTTGAATAGCCCGCTATTTCGGTAGATGTCGCTTTTGAAGCTGTCATTTTTTGACATTTGACAAGTAGAAACTACGCCATTAATAAAAATGGAACGATACACGCTTCAACAACGCATTGAAATTATTAAAATTCACTATAAAAATGGTGAAAATTTGGCAGAGACGGTTCGTAAAACTCGACAATTTTTGGGTCGTCGTGAAGCACCTTGTCGGACCGCAATACAGAAATTGGTGGAAAAATTTGAGCTGTTGGGACAAGTTAGTGATGTGAAGAATAAAACCCGTGCACGTCGCTCAAGAACAGCCGAGAATATTGCTGCTGTAGCCGAAAGTGTTGAAGAAAACCCAGGTTTGTCCATTCCTCGTCGTTCTTTGGAATTAGGCATTCCACAAACGTCATTACACCGTATTTTGCATAAAGATTTGGGTCTTAAGGCTTATAAAGTTCAGTTAACACAAGAACTCAAGCCGGCCGATCATCAACAACGTCGTGTCTTTGCTGATTGGGTCGTTGAAATGCATGAAAATGATCCGGAATTCCATCGAAAAATCATCTTGAGTGATGAGGCCCATTTTCACCTCGGTGGCTTCGTCAACAAACAAAATTGTCGCATCTGGGGCTCAAAACCCAAGAGTTATTGTTGAAAAGCCTCTCTATCCTCAACGTGTGGCTGTTTGGTGCGGTTTATGGTCCGGCGGAGTCATTGGACCTTACTTTTTCGAAAATGAGGCTGGAGCAACAGTTACGGTGAATGGATTGCGCTATCGAGAGATGATTAACGATTTTTTATGGCCGGAATTGGATGGTATTGATCTGGACAACGTTTACTTTCAACAAGACGGCGCTACGTGCCACACAAGCAACGAAACCATTGATCTTTTACGGGAAAAGTTTCCGGACCGTGTTATCTCTCGAAGAGGTGATCACCGAGATCTTGTGATTTAACACCTTGCGACTTGTTTCTTTGGGGCCACGTGAAAGAGAAGGTCTACGCCAACTGCCCAGCGTCGACTCAAGACCTCAAAGATGGAATTCGTGAGGCTATCGAGGACATAGGACAGCCACTTTGCGATTTGGTTATGGAAAATTTCATGAAAAGGATATTGTCCTGTCAGCGTGGTCGTGGTGGTCATTTGCCTGATGTTATTTTCCACTATTAACGGCATACCTTCCTCTTTATAATGAAATAAACATCCGATCATTTATATTAAAAAATGGCATTTTTCTTTGAATATCAAAATAACACCTCTTATTGGAAAACCCTTTACAACAAAAATGTAATACATACAAAATAACATACACTTACAGTAAGATCTTACAAATTGTTACAATTCATGTACACAAAATACATTCGTACAAAACATCCATTTGCTCTAAAAAACGACAACCGAATAATACTTATAAATATCCTGTGTAAGCATTCTGGTGACATCATTGATATGGACTCCTATTGGTCGTCAGTACACCAATAATAATGTACCAAGTTGTAGGAATTTAAATAAAATGTAATAATGAACCTCAGTTTGGCCTGAAATTTGCCTTCTCTTTTTGAACTTTTCCAATACACCAAAATATACGCTGTTAAGTCCTTGAATATCAGTTCTTGCATTGATGTTATTACATATCAGGGATGATTGCAATAACATCAATGCAAGAAGTCATCTTCGGTGTTCTCTCGGCCTTCTGAAAACCATTCATACCATTAGAAAACACGCGCACGAGATAGAGAATTCTCACCATAGGCCTCTTTCAACAACTTATAGCACAATTTAACGAGAAATTTCACATTGATCCGTTGCTCGTGTTTTTCGTCACACATTGTTATCGGCACGAGAAAAAAACACGTTCGTTTCTAACCTCTATAGAAAAAATACTACTACAGCGACAAAAAGGTGTTTTCGTACCGGAATAGTAGACACTTCCAGCTATGCAACGATGCATTCGTTCCCCCCCCCCCTACCCTCTAGGACGCTTTCTCGTTATTTAATAGCCAGACCTCGTATTTGTTTATTTGTTTCTAATTTTGATTTCTCATTCAATCACATCCCAGTTCTCTTTCGCGGTCTGTTATCGCATACTAACGCCTCAATTTGCAAAATACCGTTTCGCTGCCCGATGCATGGGTGCATGGATGCATGTGTGAAGTGTGCGACACCTAGTGCATGCCGAGAAGGCGGCGAAGTTGACAGGCGCCGCGATAGATCAGTATGCATGTCACATCACACACATCCGCACTCACACACGGACTACGGCGACGTGCATGTAGGCACACACGTAGTATCCATAGAGCCATACAGCGGCCTTACATTACATTCACTAGGATATGCAGAAGGAATAATACGCGATATGAAGTAGGTGCTGATCACAGGTTCATAGAATATGAAACGCCTGGATCCATGTTTCAATTTTTACTTCTCGCTATAAATCCCATATACAAATTCTAGCGAATAAGTATGTTTTAAAGTCCCTAGAATCCAATATAGTTATTTAAGTATTAAGGGCAGTAAGTGCACCTTACCGGTTGAGGAATGCTTATTATGTGAAGAGTTAAACTTTTCAATTCACCCTTGCAGTGCTTCAGAGACGGGGGTGATATAATGGATTAGCGTCAAATTAACAATATTTCAGAAAAAGATCACATTAAAGAAGTTGACATAAAATAATTTGTATACAAGTTCTGTTGCTACAATATATAAACGAACTATACAAGATCTTTATCATACTTGTGGTATAGTAGTGAGTGTACTGTGTACTCGTATTTTGCGTAGAAATTCCCATGCGTCTTGTTAAAATAAAACGAAAAAGTGTTATTTTGGCAGTAGCATAATTTCCGGGAGCGTAGTATTTGAAATGTTTTATTTATGTAGTAAAATCGTGTGTATTTTTAGTAATTCTGTGTTGAAATGACAGAAAAGCGTGACAACTGCAACTTAGTTCGTTAGAGAGATACAAACAACCATTCCCAACGAATTTATGAAGCCTTTAAATCCTATTTTTTACCATGTTTAACTCATAAAAATGCTTGTTAGTTTATTACCATATCATAATTTCACAAAAAAAACTTTTTATTTATTAAATTACAATATCCAATTTGACTTTTATGTCTTTATTATCTTTTAAATTTTGGTTAACATATATTATTTCATTATAAAATGGTACCATAAGGGATTTTTTTATAAAATAGTTAGGTTGATGACAGTTCTTTACAGCAGTAGCTTAGCATCATTTTATGTGAGAAAGACTATTTGACGTACGTCTATGTAATTTATGTTGGATGACAGATATACAGTATCTTTACCTTCCGTCACCTTTAGGTAAGGAAGGTATTGTCTTTGGTCAAAAAATTCAATGATGAGTTTTTACTGAATAAGCATGTTTTAGGGTCCCCATAATACGATTTTACCATTTTTACGATGATGTCTGTATGTATGTATGTGTGTGTGTGACAAAAGTTCCGGATCCCATAACTTCAATACCACGATTCCAAAAATTATATTTTTTTCGTATTCCTCAAGTTTACATCCAGAAAAACAAGTGATTAGATTTTAGTTTAATTGGTCAACCGGAAGTAGTCTCATTTGAAGATGTAACAGTTAAATTTGATTTATTGACATTTAACGTTATTATAACGTAAAGAATATATTATTCTCTATACGATTTGATTACATTTTATACTTCATATTGAATAGATACAGAGTTAAAGAATTTTTAAGAAATTAAATTTTATAATTCAGCCAGCTATGCTAAACATGGAAACTGCTAATATATTCATACAATTCAAATTGACAGATGTCAGTATGAGTAAAAAGTAAATTAATGTGGCAGAGATGAGGATGTTGAAGTAGATGTTGGGGAACACACGGAAAGATACGGTAATAAAATAACTCTAGTGTTACAAGTTTTTAGAAAGATACAAGAAAGACGATTACATTGGTTTGAACATGTCATGAGGAGAAATGAATAATTATATTTGAACAAGAATGAGTAGTTTAGTAATGGCAGGTTGAAGAAGCAGAGAAAGACCAAAGATAAGATGGAAGGACTGTATTGCGGAAGACTTGAGAGAAAAAGAACCGAATGAGAACGACACGCAAAAATATCGACTCCTAACGAATGGGAAAAGCTAAAGAGGAAGAAGATATCAGTATCAAGTGCAATTTGAATAGTTTGTTTATGAAATAATTTTACTGGAAATTTAGAATCGTTTCCAAGAAAAATTATGTATGGAATTTATACATTATACACAGGATTGACGGAAGGTATCATGCTGGCCGCAACAGATTTTTTTTAAAGAAGTCCATCAAGGTCATCTGTATCATGAATGAATTAACAAAATATCATACATTTATCTCTTTCCTTTGCAAAGACTACAAGCGTGTGCTATGGATATAACAAGTATATCTTTGAAAAATTCATATTGTTTCGCAAAAACTTAACGTCAATAAGCAAAATATCCACTTAAAATCATCAGAATTAATGTATAATTATGTGCTAATAGCTAATACATTGTTCACACATCAATTTTCATAATAATACACCCGCATCTTCCATCTCTCTCTACGTGACTTTCCCTCTCTGTCTGCGGTCAAGGACGTACGTGCGGTAAGGGTTGGGGGTAAGTTAAGTGAAACTACCCACTTTCGCCGCCCTGACGTCACAAGCTATGAAAAGTATGAAGGGATGGTATAATTCAGTAATAGAATTAATTTTCATGGAGAATGGCTTCAATATTTTAATTTTAATAGGGGTTGCGGCACACAAAATGAAAAGAGTTTTTATGGGTCGTATATATGATAATTATATTGAAAGATGTGGTCAATTTTGAGATATAAGAACAGTAGATTCTACCATTTACTTTTAGACAAAACGGTTGTAGATAATTAAATTCTACACCTAACATTTGAAATTTTATGAATATTGTTTATTTTTGTAGTGATAACTATGAAATTTAAACAAAATTACAAAGAAATGCATATCGTTTGAACTGTCAGAATTTCAATTTTGTATATTGACGAGAAGGGAGACGCAGAATGTTAAAAATTATTTTATTTAATAAGCTATCAATTTCAGACCATCAATGGATTGATCATCAGGCCGACGAATGTATCGATTGATGGATCGAACTAATGATGAATAATGACAACGAAAATGAAAGATATTTATTTGATACTTCGACTAAGTTACCAACTTAACAATTTAAAACATTTGTAGAATTTTTACCTTTCGCGAGATTCATGCTAAAAATCGCATATCTGCATTTTATTGAATAAGCATATTTTAAGGTCCCTATTTTAACATTTTTACGATGATGTCTGCGTGTGTGTGTGCATGTGTGTGTTAGAGGTACGATTTCTCAAATTCTATACAACTAAAGACCTGTTTAACTACGGATTCCTCATTCTAACATTAATGGGAAGAGTTGAATAGGTTTTGGTAACAATTGGACAACTGGAAGTGGTAGTTTCTTCTAAATATTACTTTTTGAAAATTTATGTTACTACAATAATAAAAAAATCTGTTGTGGCCAGCACAATACCTCTCGCCACACAGATCATTTTATGTAGCATAGGGCGCGAGCAGTTATGTGCCTTTGTTGGACTTGGCAAGCAGATGTGGGGGCCCGTGTCAGAATGAGAGCTAGTAATATACATAGGTGTCAAGTATCATATGTTTTAATTCGAAACATTATGATTTTCCAAATCCATGTGGATTATTTTCCTCGACAAGTATATTCCATGCTAATGGATGACAAATAAAGATCAGAACATTTTGAAATTTTGAATGAAAAATTATGACATATGACAATTGTGACATCTATGTAAAAAGTACTTCTTTCGTTCTATAAGAAATTTTATCCTACTATTCTATTATGTTCAAAATTCTTCAAATTCATTGACGGTATTAGCGGTATTTCTTAAGGATATATGTAATATTAACATATCTGTAATTTAAATATATAATTAATTAATAATACAATAATATATATTAAATGTACTCTTACCTCCCAGAAAAATCTGACACTGACATTCTGCATTTACATATCAATTACATAAATTTAAATATCGCAAATGTTTTTCGGGCAACGAGATTTATTACAACAGATTATTTTATATTATTATATACTATATCTCCAAACCTATACGAGATATAATAAAAAAATTAAGTGTGTCAGATTGAAAATTTAATTATCTTTAATATTTGTAGTAACAAATTTTCAAAAAATAATATTTAGTTTTTTTTTTTTTAGAAACTACCACTTCCGGTTGTCCAATTGTTACCAGAACCTATTCAACTCTTCCCATTACTGTTAGATTGAGGAATCCGTAGGCAAACAGGTCTTTAGTCTTATAGAATTTGAGAAATCGTGTCTCCAACAACCTCACACACACACACACACACACATCCACACACACACACACACACACACACACACACACAGAGACATCATTGTAAAAATGTTAAAATCGGATTCTATCATTAAATCGTGCTTATTTAATAAAATCTGGATATGCGATTTTTAGCATGAATCCAATACCTCTCTTAGCGAAAGGTAAAAAATTAAATTCTCAATCTGATACATTTAAAAAAAATATTTTATCTTCTATACATTTAAAGATATATTATATAATAATATAGAATAATCTGTTGTAATAAATCTCGCTGCCCAAACAACTCCATGGAAACCAGTTCAGATATTTAAATGTTTATAATTGACAGATAAATGCCAAGAATCGACACTTTTATTAACATTACAGAAAGCTTTTTTTTGGGTAGTAATTTTGAATAGATTAGAAGAGTAGGAGAAAATTCCTCATAGAACGGAATAATAGATACAATTTGAATTATTTGTATGTGCAATGTTAAAATCGTTAATTATGACGACACAAAATTGACCCCTGTGGTGCACTTTCCACGACAGCAATGAGCGCCCGTGAGGTGACGCCTGGTAAGCGCCGACACGGAACAAATATTTCATCATTTACCGATATCTGCGTACAAAGCAGAATGGCACACCCAGCAATGAATAATATGCCGTGATGATATATTTTATCTAAATTGGGAAGTTTCGCACCATGAGGAGGAAACATTTTTTCCAAAATCCCTTTAATTCCGAGTTCAACAAACTGAAATTATGAAAATCAAAAGAACCCCCGGGTGTAGTTTTTCTGAACGGTTAATTAATACCGAGTGCAAAAACATCGTGAGGGTAGATGGCAGCAGGAGGCTTAGCAAAACAAAGGAATATCTCATCCAGAACCAGCCTTCTCTTTCACAGATCATTTCATTCTGTCCCCATATTTTTTTCCTGATATTTATATGAAATTATTATGAAAAAGCAAGAAAGAACAAAAAGAAACTAAAATAAAGATAAAATTATTTTGCTTATAAATCTGTTTATTTGGAATTTATTTTGTTAATTTCTGACATGATTTCACTGCAAGAGTGTTGATAAAATATTAAACAAATAAAAAGAAACGGAGCACATGAAATTTTATTATTTGGTTATGTAAGATTTATTTTGTGCTCTATTTATTTACGAAATAATCTGTAGGTACCATTCTGTACAAGTTTATAGATATAGTTTAATATTTATTATCTATAAATATGTATATTCGCCACATTATACATGTAAACAAATAACTTTACTATTTAGTATTTTATTATCACGCTTATGCTTCTGTTTCTGTAGTCAACTGCTAAATTTAACTTTCATTAACACTTTCGATTACTTGTTTAGTTGTTATTTTGGTTGCTATGTCAAATATTTTTTCTAAGAAATACATATTTGTGTACACTTAAAAATAGTTTTATGTCATGTGCCTAAATACATTAAATTCAATTTCTTTGTATTTTATGCGGTGAAATTCTTCCAGGGCCATGCTCTGCAATTGAATATTTGTCTGATCGAACGCTAGTTGTCATTCAATCTTGTTGAAATAGTTCTGAAGAGGGATGACGTCTTTCACTTGTCTCAACATATGGAGAAAACGAAATTTTGTACCGACGCCACTGAGTCTAGCGAACACGCGACCAACGCCGATGGTCGAACGTTTCTAGAACATAGTCAGAAGGCGATGATGTAATTGCCGGACGCCGCAGAAGGCTGGCGTGACCTTGTTCTGGAATATTCGCGCAGAGCTATAAGGCAGTTCAGTTGAATCCAGTTAGAGTTTTCAGTTCAGTTGGTGGATAGAGTTAGATAGTTGAAGGCAGACAGTTGAATGATGATATAAATAAATAGTGATTTAAATATAGTGATATAAATATCGTGTAGAGTCTACAACAGTCTGTAACCGACCGGTAGTCCAAGATTGGAACGCATAGTGAAATAAATAGTCGTTATTGTTTAAATAAATAATCTTAGTGTTTAAGTATAGTCTTTAAATATTTGTTTTATCATAGTTCGAACCCAGGACCTTGGATATACAAAGCGGTAGTACTATACCATTTCCACTAGTCCTTTCCATATTTTCCATTTTACATAATACATAACTTTCGCCTTTTTACGTCCAAAAATTTCCATCCTTCCATTTTCTCATCTCCATCGTCCTTCCACTCTGTTTCTCCGCAATTCCCCAGCGTTGCCAAACTTCGCAGGCGTCTGCTATTCGGTCCTCCCAGGGTTTTACACCACGCTGCGTCGTGGGGGTGTTTTGCAAGTTTGGCAACGGGGCGGGCCGTATGGGTCGCTATCGCTTTCATTCATTGCAGCGTCGCGACGCAGCGGGGGTGGGGGGAAATGGGGGTCAGACGCAGACTAGGATGGAGGCAGACGACGCTAACACAGAGTAGGAGTAAGACAAATTTGGAATAAGGAAGTTAAATTTTAACTATCTTAAATCAGAATGCGAAAATATACGTAAATTAATGAGTATTAGTGAAAAAGACAATACCTTCCTTACCTAAAGGTGAGAGAAGGTAAAAATGGCATATATTTTGGTTTGTAAAGAACGTTCGTATTTGTTTTAAGATTCATTAGTTCGGAATTTTCGTCGCAACCTATTTGAAAGTACAGCAGAATCTTTGCCAATTACTACATGGGAAATCTAAGAAAAATATTTTGCTATTTTCCTACTCAAGAATTTAAATGAATCATAGATGAATCACAAACAAAACTATCGAGAAAATCCTAGTAATTTTTGAAGGTTATAACATATATACCAGTAAATAGAAATTAACATATTTTTTTGCAAATATTACTAACAAAAAAATCTTAAACAAGGATTTGAATTTCTTGGTTTAAAGTGATAGGTTGCATCTTACAAGAAGTACTATTGGTTGATCTATTCGTATTGAATCCTGGATACGTCAGGCCTACCCAGCCAGAGATTTTTTGGACACACATACACTAACAGCCGGCTCTGTTCAGGACACAACGCGGGCTAGAGAAGAATACACTAGTCAACAACACCCAACTTTTTAAATGGATATCCATGTTGGGTGATTTTTTTAACGGTGAAGATGTTATAACTGTTCCTATAGCATTTCAATAATTATTGTCCTTAAAAAAAAGGATGCGTGATTAAAAGATATCTAGATGAATTCGATATCCCGGATGACCTTTTCAATTTTAACGATTATCTATTCATATTGAAGACGTTAATAATGAAAAACATTAAAACTAATACTTATTTACGATACAAGACCCCTGAGTGACTAAAGATGCTATAAGTATGTGTATCGTACAATATTTTATCTACGATATAATGAAAAAACCCAATAAACATAAAAAATACTTGTATTTATGAATCAGTATGACAATATTAATTGAGAAGTTTTATTTAGCGTGTTTCAAAATTTTAATCACTCGTGACTAATGAAACCTTGTTACTAAACAACCGTTTTACAAACTTAAAACTAACATCTAAACATCAATTTTACGTACTATCGTAGATAAAAGTATTATTGACCGAATAATTTCTAAAATGATTTAAAGCGGATGGGCCAACTGATGTTTACATTGTTGTAGAGTGTTTCTGTGTCGGGGGCCAGTCCTGTTGGTGTGGTTTTCTCCGACGCGTCGCGACTATTGATTCGGGTAAGTGACGCGCGAACAGCGACGCCGACGTCGTGGCTGGCTGGGTCCTCTTTGTTCTCCGCAGCCGCAGCGCGTATTACTACGGCACCAAGACGCGTACGCTATACCACCGTAGACCGTAACGTATAAGCACAAGGATAACACAAGATAATACATAAACACAAACATAAATTCAACTAAACGTGGTGATTGGATACCAGATACGATTATGACGCCTATTCTGGTAGGGTATTCACAGACCCCAATTAAAATTTTAACTTCCAATATGATTAAGAGAGTTGGTGTGAGTCAGTTGAGATGGTTTGGGCATGTGGAGAGAATGGCGAGTGAACGGCTGTATTTCGCTACCGAAAATTGGTCACTTTAATATGTCTAAGAGTAAGGATTATGAGTGTGGCCGTGGCGAAAGAAGTCTGCTTAGATAGGAATGTGTGGCGAAGGATGATTGTTTCCTAACTATTATTATGATCCGGATGCGGTATTTCGCTACCGAAAATCGGTCACTTTAATATGTTTAAGGGTAAGGATTTGTTGTATGATGTTGTTCTTATTGTTATCGAGTTTGTGCGAACCCACTAAGTGGGACACGCGTGATTTTATGTATGTAAATAATACGATACAAGTACATAAAGCTATACTCTTTCATCACGAATGGACCAGAATTAAAACACGAGCGCAGCAAGGGTTTTTAAACCCGTGAATGTTCACTTCACAATGGGGAAGTTATAGTCGATATTACACGGATTGACGGAAGATATTGTGCTGTCCACATCAGATTTTTAATAAATTTATTGAGACGGTCGTACTTATAGTATCGGCTGGTGTGGTGTTTGTTTGTGACACCTGTGTCTGTCTCTCTAGAATGAGGTCAGGAGCGGAGGCCTGGGACTTGGTCCTCGCCACCACCGCCGCCGGTGACGTCGCGGGTAATGATTGAGCTGCCGCCGCCGCCCTCGGCCGAATGATATCAAGCAAGGGCTCGAAAGGACGAAAGAACTACGCATTTCCTGTCTACAGAAATATACTTTCGCAGATTTTGCTAGCGATAAAAAAAATAAAGTCATCCATATTTACTAATCCTATAGAAGATAGGTACTTATTCAAAGTTCAAAATAAAATAAAAAATGTTAATTTTGCAACACCTCAATTGTTAAACAACTAATGACATTTTTTTTAAATTTAGCTGGTTCTAGCAGCCACGGCAATGCCTACTTTATATTATAGTATAGGCTGTATCCTCCGCTGTTAACAAGAGAATCCTATCAAATGAACGTACAATATTTTGTTAATTAACCCTCGTTGTAAAGTTTTGCGCGACCATCGGTCGCTCCCCGTAAACAGTTGCCAGGGGAACATACTGCATTGGGATGTGAAAATGAAAATCATTATCATAGCTCACTTCGTAGAATTGGCTCTGGTATAAATATATCAGCCAATCAACAAATTCACCCCAGCCAATATTAATATTCCCCGTGTATAAACCCCGCGTGCAATTGCAATTGCAGTATTGAAAACATCAAAACCGATTTCATACATTATACTCGCATTGGAATATTTTACATCAGATTGTATATTAAAATAAAAATATACTGTACGTAGGGAGGTTTATTCTGCATAAATAAAAGAATTTAAAATTCTAAATAATTCCCAAACGGTGAAACTTTTGTTCTACATTTTATATACAATAATTTACATCTATCGTCATACTCTAATTTGACTCTTAATTCATTCACAATTATTAATAATTAAAGCAATGCAACATCCATCACATATCTACAATTAAATAATTATTTATCCGTAATAATAAATGCATTACTGTATATCTAGGAACTTAATAATATCGGTAATGATGAAATATTTATACCATACGAACTCTTGCACTTACCAGGCGTCTCCTTACTTACAGCTGTTTTTGATTTGTTTCCGATGCGACCTTATGACTGTGACTGAATACAATAAAAGAATGAATTTCAACTTGAAAGAGAAACTGGTGAATAAATCACGTCAAATTATTATGTTACAACAGGTTAGACAATCAAAAAATGAGGATATTTATAGGGTGCAGGCGACCAAGAACAACTCTACAATTAACGGCGTCGATTAAATGATATAACTGCTAAGCAACCTATTCCATATTCTCTATGTGATCAGGGCGTATTCTACGCAGCAGGCTCATAATCGCGGACTCGGAGATTTATTTATTTTATTTACATACATGTATGGAAGCGAATGCAGGGCATGGACGGGGAAGCATAAAAAGAGAGTGACTGCCGTGGAAATGAGGTATTTACGTGGTGTATGTGGGTATGTCAGACGCGTGAGGAATATTTTGTTATATGGTTGGGAACAATATGATGAAGAGAGTTGGTGTGAGATCAGTTGAGATGGTTTGGGCATGTGGAGAGAATGGCGAGTGAACGGCTTGTTAAGCGTATATATCTTGGTGAAGTTGAGGGTTTTCGATTGCGTGGCCGACCAGTGTGTAAGTGGATGGATGTGGTTGGTGAGAAGGTTTCCAAGTGGGAAGAGAAGAATGTATGAATGCGATTGTGAGTGTGGCCGAGGCGAAAGAAGTCTGCTTAGATAGAAATGTGTGGCGAAGGATGATTGTTTCCTAACTATTATTGTAATCCGGATGCGGTATTTCGTTACCGAAAATCGGTCACTTTAATATGTTTAAGAGTAAGGATTTGTTGTATGATGTTGTATGTACAACTTTTATAATAATTATTAATCGATTTATTCGTAACAAAAATATTTGAAACAGTAGACAACTCACATTTGTCAAGAACAATTGTTTCATTGTTATTACTACTTGATCAAATTATTCTAAAAATACCTAAATAACTCGTTAATATATTTATTTATTTCTTTTGTGAAATTTATTGACCTTTCCAACATAATAAATCCGTAGAACTGCGCCATGTATTTAAATTTATAATATTCTGTCTCTTTTTATCTGGGGTTGGTTGCCATCGCCCGTTGCCATGAAATGATCTATGTTGGTGGGGTAAACAAATTGTCGGTTGGCAGTTATTTATAACTGGAGCGAATTCTAGGAACTAGTTGTAATGATTTTCTCCGGAGCCGGGGTGCAAGTGCAAGTGCATCCCTAGATGTGCACTCAAGCTATGACATTCGCGTTCGCCAGGAAACGGAACAGAAGGCTTTCAGCATATTACAACGAACTAACTAAATTATAACTAAAAGAAAGATGCGAAAAGATGGTTACAAATTTAACTTTCCAATTCAATAAGTAACAGAATTTAGATTTTTTATAGTGATAATAAGACACAGAATGCCCCTGTACCTACATTAATATTGTGTGTGGCCAAAGCAACTTTGGTTTTAAACCCAATTGCATAATTTAAAAAATGCACAATTTCAAAAGTTATAAAAAAAACAATAAAATTGACTAACCACCATTATAAAAATAATATAATCAACTAATCATCTCCATGCATCATTTGAAATTTCCTAACCTCAAATTTCTCCGAATTATCCTTTCTCAGTTCCGTAGCGAATTTTAAATGATTACCACGAACCCCTACCTTCTTTTTTTAAAACAAAACAACATATAAGAAACATAATTCGACACAATTTCCAATCTACAGCTCCGGCGACTCTCTCAAAATTCTCTGAAACCTCATCTGCAGGCTATTCCCAGAACAGAAGACGACCGCGGAAGACGGAGATGCTTTTTTGTTTTGTGCAAAATTGGTTCTTGGAAATTGTGCCTTATAGAATATAGTGATTTTATATTTCGTAAGTTTGTGGAGAGTTTTTGCTTTGTAATTTTAACGAGATGGTGAAAACTATTACATGTTTTAATATTCTACGCTAATTAGTAAAAAAAATAATGTTTTTTACCTTGTGAAGTTTTCTTTAATAAAAGTTTGAAAATGAAATCCTTTTCTTACCTGAAAAGAAATAAAATATAATTAGTAACAATTCTAATAAAAAATGTTTATATAAAAGGTGAAAACAATTATTCAAAATTTCAGTCATTTTCTTACAAAACCAACAACAGAAGAAGAGGTGATTAGATTTTGGTTATAATTGGTCAACCGGAAGGACCCTCATTTGAAGATTTTAACAGTTAAATATGATTTATTGACATTTAACGTTATTATAACTTAAAGACTATATTATTCTCTATACGATTTGATAGCATTTTATATTTCATATGCAATAGATAGAGTTAAAGAATTATAAACATTAAATTTTATAAATCAGCCAGCTATGCTAACCATGGAAACTGCTAATATATTCAGATAATTCAAATTGGCAGATGTCAGTATCAATGAAAAGTAAATGAATGTGGCAGAGATGAGGATGTTGAAGTAGATGTTGGGGAAAACACGACAAGATACGGTAAGGAAATAACTCTAGTGTTACAAGTTTCTAGAAAGATACAAGCAAGATAATTACAATGGTTTGAAAATGTCAATAAATTCAAAGAAGTATGAATATCTTAAATGGAAGGTTGACGAAACAGAGGAAGATAGAAGGACTGTATTGCGGAAGACTTGAGAGAAAAGGAACCGAATGGATATGCAAAACAGAAATGAGTGGAACTCTAAATCGATACAAGATATAATAAAATATTTATATGTATCAGATAGAAAATTTACTCTTCTTTAATACAAGCAAGAACAAAATTTTTCAAAAAATAATATTTAGTTTTTTTTTTTAAGAACACACACACATCCTAACATACACACAGACACACACACACACACACACACACACACACACACACACACACACACACACACACACACACACATACAGGCATCATCGTAAAAATATTAAAATCGTATTGTAGGGACCTTAAAACGTGCTTAACATTAAAATCTGGATATGCGATTTTTAGCATGAATCTAATACCTCTCTTAGCGAGAGGTAAAAAAAGCATTTAATTTAGTCACACTAAATATATAAATAGGAAATTCTATTGGATGAAAATCATATTTAAATGGCAAATAAGAGTATAAGAACTGACGTATTTTCGTGGTCCCTTCTTCTCTTTCAAATGGCGGATATACAGCCTGGCCAAATTGAACTACCGTAAAAAAAATACAGAACCGAATACAAAAGAGCTGGGGCTTTATTGTCGTTGCTATAAAAAAACTCGCAAATATCAAAAGGGATCTAGAAATAAAATTGCAATCAAAGAACGATGGAAACTATAAAAATAACATAAAACCCTGATCGTATTATATACGAGACTAGGTTCAGTAATAGCAGGAAGATTTTATATTATTTTGTTTGTTGAAAAGATCCGTCAATATAATTTCTATACAATATTTTCAAAATAAGAAGAAAGTTGATGACATACGAGGTTTGTTCAAAAAAAAGGTGACTTTTCAAATTTCGCGAGCTACGTATATTAGATTTTCTAATTTGTTTGTTTGTTACGTTGGTACACATGTTCCCAACATATGTTGACATGATCAGCCATTTTGCATTTGTAGTTTGTTTTTCACAGATATAAAGGTTAGACGCATAGGGAATTTTGTTTCTTATTATTTGTAATAACATAAATTTAAAAATAATAATTTTTGTTTAAATACTACTACTTCCGGTTGTCCAATTGTTACCAGAACCTATTCAACTCTACCCATTACTGTTAGATTGAGGAATCCGTAGTTACACAGGTCTTAGTCTTACAGAATTTGAGAAATCGTACGTCCAACAACCTCACACACACACACATCCACACACACACACAGACATCATCGTAAAAATGTTAAAATAGTACTGTAGGGACCCTAAAACGTGCTTATTCAATAAATTCTGGATATGCGATTTTTAGCATGAATCCAATACCTCTCTTAGCGAGAGGTAAAAATCTAGAATCTAATATACGTAGCCCGCGAAATTTGAAGTCACCTTTTTTTAACAAACCTCGTATATAGCACCTATAACGTTTTAAATTTGATCCATTGATTTCTACCGTGGCTCTAAACTCTAAATTTAAGCAAATCCTTCGAGGAAAAGTTTAAAATTTTGTTAGGCCTGTATCAGTTGGCCAGTAAAAATAAATGATCATCATAACCAATCTAAATTTCTAATAACACATATTATATTTGTGGCCAACCAATTTCTACCTGATAATGACATTCTAAGGTCTAACTGTTTATTAGTAGTCTATAATAGCACTCTCACACACTCACAAACACTCACTCACAGACATATACGTATAGCAAAATAATTACACCTTTAGTAGCTTAGTAAATTAAATAAAAACGCATCACCCAGCCAACTATCCAGATGAACAAAGATGCAAAATCATCCCAAGAAGTAATTAGAATGCACTAGGCCGAAAACTGGCGAAGATAGCCGAAAGGTGTCGAAGAATCAGCGTCTAGCAAATGTCTGTTTTTACTTACTGTATGAACTTGATAGCTTTGGTTATAAGGTAACTGTATTTATATAGGTATCTCTGTCTTGCACAGGTGTTTGATATGGAAGAGAGAGAAGGGTATAGGGAAGTAAGACTACAGGTGATCATGCTATTTTTGCACAAGTTTCTAATTTTAATTTAATTTAAATAATGGTTTCTATATTGGAACATATTTCAACATTAGATGATATACATTAAAATAGTTTGACACACAAAATGCATCATTTATAAAATATAAGCGTTAAAATCGGATAAAAAAAATATGTTGTGGCCAGCACAATACCTTCCGCCAATCCTGTGTATTATGTATAAATTCCATACATAAATATTCTTACAAGATTCTAAATTTCAAATAAAATTATTTTATAAACAAACTATGCAAATTGCATTTGACACTGACATCTTCTTCTTTAGCTTTTCCTATTCGTTAGGGGTCGCTATTTTTGCATGTCGTTCTCATTCAGTTCCTTTTCTCCCAAATCTTCCGCAATACAGTCCTTCCATCTTATCTTTAGTCTTCCTCTGTTTCTTTAACGTCCTATTACTAAACTATTCATTCTTGTTCCAATATAATTCTTCATTTCTCCTCATGACATGTTCAAACCAATGTAATCGTCTTTCTTGTATCTTTCTAAAAACTTGTAACACTAGAGTTATTTTCTTACCGTATCATTCCGTGTATTCCCCAATATCTACTTCAACATCCTCATCTCTGCCACATTAATTTACTTTTTATTGATACTGACATCTGTCAATTTGAATTATATGAATATATTACTAGTTCCCAAGTTTGGCATAGCTGGCTGAATTATAAAATTTAATTTCTTTAAAATTCTTTAACTCTGTATCTATTGAATATAAAGTATAAATTGTAATTAAATCGTATAGAGAATAATATATTCTTTAAGTTATAATAACGTTAAATGTCAATAAATCAAATTTAACTGTTAAATCTTCAAATGAGACTACTTCCGGTTGATCAATTATAACCAAAATCTAAACAGTTGTTCTTCTGGATGTAAACTTGAGGAATACGAAAAAATTATAATTTTTGGAATCGTGGTATTGAAGTTATGGAATCCGGAAATTTTGTTACACACACACAGATACACATACATACAGACATCATCGTAAAAATGGTAAAATCGTATTATATGGACCCTAAAACGTGCTTATTCAGTAAAAACTCATCATTGAATTTTTTGACCAAAGACAATACCTTCCTTACCTAAAGGTGACGG
The DNA here is from genome assembly GCA_951394225.1 of Harpalus rufipes. NCBI lineage: Eukaryota > Metazoa > Arthropoda > Insecta > Coleoptera > Carabidae > Harpalus > Harpalus rufipes. Next base: position 1,323,547 of record OX596285.1, on the reverse strand, counting down.
AAGGTAAAAATATGTTGTGGCCAGCACAATACCTTCCGCCAATCCTGTGTATTATGTATAAATTCCATACATAAATATTCTTACAAGATTCTAAATTTCAAATAAAATTATTTCATAAACAAACTATGCAAATTGCATTTGATACTGACATCTTCTTCTTCTTCAGCTTTTCCTATTAGTTAGGGGTCGCTATTTTTTATTTTCTTCTTCCACCCATTTCTGTTTTGCGTGTCGTTCTCAGTCCATCTTATCTCTGCTCTTCCTCTAATAATAAGCTATTCATTCTTCTTCCAATATATTCTTCATCTCTCAAATGATTCTAAATTTCCAGCAAAATTATTTCATAAATAAACTATTCAAATGGCACTTGACACTGACATCTTCTTCTTCTTTAGCTTTTCCCATTCGTTAGGGGTCGCTATTTTTTATCTTCTGCTTCCATTCATTTCTGTCTTTATTCGGTTGCTTTTATCTTTGGCCTTTTTAGAAATTTCTTACGCTAGAGTTATTTCCATTATTTTTTCATGCCTTACTGTATCTTCCCGTGTTTTCTCTAACATGTATCTCAACATCCTCATCTCTGCCACATTCATTTACTTTTCATTGATACTGACATCTATCAATTTAAATTATCTGAATATAGTAGCTGATTCCATGATTAGTTCTATATCTATTGAATATGAAGTATAAAATGAAATCAAAACATATAGAGAATAATATATTCTTTAAGTTATAATAATATTTAACTCCGTTTTTTCAAGAAAAACTGTTAAAATCTTCAAATGAGGGTACTTCCGGTTGACCAATCGTAACCAAATCTAATCACCTCTTCTTCTGGATGTAAACTTGAGGAATACGAAAAAAATATAATATTAATAATACGACATCATCGTAAAAATGGTAAAATCTAATATATGGATCCTAAAACGTGCTTATTCAGTAAAAACTCATCATTGAATTTTTTGACCAAAGACAATACCTTCCTTACCTAAAGGTGACGGAAGGTAAAAATGATTATTGTATGTATTATAGTTAGTAAAGTCCTAACCTTGAAGTGCAGTGCTGGGTCATTAGCCAAATTATTAATTGCCTCAACAATTAATAGGTCAATTATTCAATTTTTAAATCATAGTCCTAGTGTCTTGAGCAACAAACAATTTATTATGATTTATACTTCTTTTATTTTCTCAACAATACGTCTAAACTTAGTGCAAACTATTTCTAGTTGACCTGTTGCACCTCATTTGTTTAACAAATAACAAAAGACAGCGGATGGAAAAAAGGCTTTGTATTGCTATTGCTCCTTCAACTGTTTTCACAGCCATGTTGATTATATTTTTAGAGCAATTTGTCGAGTTATTAGAGAAGGAAACAATGTCTCCCACTTAGATTTTGTTTCTGGGAAAAGAAACGGAAATGCCATATTATATTTTTATATTTCGCAATAGTTGGCGTTGGAGGCAAGTTGGATTTCATTGAAAAATTTGTTGACAAGAGATGAAAAGTATCCTTGAAGGACTTAAGGTACGGAACAACTTTTATCCATAAAATATATAGAAAAAGTCTTAAAGCAAACCTGTAGAAAATGGAATAGTTTTTAATTTTTATAATAACAAATTGCGAAAAAAATACATTTAACGGTATTTTTTGAAGAAAAACTATCTTGAGCTCAAGTAAACTGCCATTTCCGGTTATCCAATTGCCACCAAAATTTAATGGCTTCTTCCTATATTATTTTGAGTTTTTGAGTTTTTGAGTTTTTTGAGTTAGAGCTTAAAGAGGATCCACACACACACACAGACACACACACACAGACACACACACACACATATATACATACATACATACACACAGCCATCATCGTGAAAATGTTAAAAATGGATTGTAGGGACCTTAAAACGTGGTCATTTACCAAAATCTCGATATGCGATTTTTAGCACGAACCCTTACCTCCCTTACTAAGGGTAGCGGGAGGTAAAAAAGTTTTAATACCACTGTACACATTCACATACACATATTACAGCATTCAAATAGCAATGTATGCGCAATTTTCATTCCTGCTAGTGTATTATTACCTACGTTTTAAGTTGGGTCGGCCTATTATAATACCAAATTGCTCAACACGTGCGATCAAGTACAATACATTATATCCCTTCTTCTACCTTCAAAATTCAAACAAGGGTCCACAACCAAGGTACAAAACCTATGTCAATGTCCCTTGTTTGTTTTACGAATCTCTCAGCAATGTTTAAATAAATATTTACCTCTAAATACGTTCTAATTGCGCTCGACAACCTTTCACAAAAATTGCTCATGCGAGTGCTAGGGCTAGCAAGTAAATAAGAATCAGAAAATTGAAAAGAATGGTAAGGTTTTGCCTACGGGATATATTCAACCCTTTATTAAGTGCTTGGCAAATATAAATGGAAAGGAATTGATTTAATTTTATTTGATTAAAAGGGTGGTATTATAACTGAGAAAATGACAACCCTTATTTATGTTTGGCCCTTATTGTGACAATAATTTCACAAAACTTTGTTATTATTGTCAGAATTATTGAGAATATAACACATAATTTATATTTTTACTTTCCGTCACCTCTAGGTAAGTCACCTCTAGGTAAGGAAGGTATTGTCTTTGGTCAAAAAATTCCGTGGTGAGTTTTCAATGAACAAATACGTTTTAACGACCCTACAATACGATTGTACTATTTTTATGATAATGTCTGTATGTGTATGTGTGTGTGTGTTTATGTGTGTGTACATGTGTGTGTGCGTGTGTGTGATATCTCCAAAACTAGAATTTCAAAAATTACCAACTGGAAGTAGCTTAATTTGAAGATTTTAACATTTTTCTCGACAAAACAATGTTAAATATTTTTTGATATATTTTTTTTGTAAAAGATTCTAAATTTCCAGTACAATTATTTCATAAACAAACTATGCAAGTGTCGCTATTTTTTATTTTCTTCTTCCACTCATTTATGCTTTGCGTGTCGTTTTCATTCAGTTACTTTTCTCTCAAGTCTTTCGCAATACAGTCCTTTGGTCTGTTTCTTCAACCGTCAAGCTATTTATTCTTCATCCAATATATTCTTCATTTCTCCTCATGACATCAAACCAATGTAATCATCTCGCTTGTATCTTTCTAGAAACTTGTAACACTACAGTTATTTTCTTACCGTATCTTTCCGTGTCTTCCCCAATATCTACTTCAACATCTTCATCTCTGCCACATTAATTTACTTTTTATTGATACTGACATCTGGCAATTTGAATTATATGAATATATTAGTAGTTTCCATGTTTAGCATAGCTGGCTGATTTATAAAATTTAATTTCTTTATAATTCTTGAACTCTATATCTATTGAATATGAAGTATAAAATGCAATCAAATCGTATAGAGAATAATATATTCTTTAAGTTATAATAACGTTAAACGTCAATAAATCATATTTAACTGTTAAATCTTCAAATGAGGGAACTTCCAGCTAACCAATTATAATGTAAACTTGAGGAATACGAAAAAAATATAATTTTTAGAATTGGTTATGCAATCCGAAACTTTCGTCACATACACACAATAGTAAATTCGTATTGTAGGGACTCTAAAACGTACTTAATTCACTAAAAACTCATCATTGAATTTTTTGACCAAAGACAATACCTTCCTTACCTAAAAGTGACGGAAGGTAAAAATAGTATAAAAAACATGTAAACGCAGTCGTCCTTGGGCTCGTACCTTAACAGGGCTTTATGATACTTGCTTTTTAATATAAATACTATTTTATACATTTGTTCATTTCAGCATTTTATTCGAAGTAGTAGTGTAAATCGTAAAGAATATTTTTGTATATGATTTTTATGCAATAATTGGTTTGAATATGGGTTGATGTATCTGTATAGCGTACGTAGTTGGCACATTGTATAGTTGGGTATATTTTGCAACTCGTTCTCGTTATATATAACCGCGTGCATCACGGGTATTCTTGGCCTCACAGACATATTGTCCTCAGCTTCATCTTAGCTCTTAGTCCATCGTGTACGTCAGAAACCACAATAACATTAGCTAGATACTAAACCAACAGATTACATATTTACTTAACAATAAATAGCTCTTGACATACAGAAAAAAAAGCACAATACCTTCCGGCATTCTCGTGTATAATGTACAAATTCCATAACTTTTCTTACAAAAGATTCTAAATTTCCAGTAAAATTATTTCATAAACAAACTATTCAAATTGCACTTGACACTGATCTTCTTCTTTAGCTTTTCCCATTCGTTAGGGGTCACTATTTTTGCATGTCGTTCTCATTCAGTTCCTTTTCTCTCAAATCTTCCGCAATACAGTCCTTCCATCTTTGGTCTTCCTCTGTTTCTTTAACGTCCTATTACTAAACTATTCATTCTTGTTCCAATCTAATTCTTCATTTCTCCTCATGACATGTTCAAACCAATGTAATCGTCTTTCTTGTATCTTTCTAAAAACTTGTAACACTAGAGTTATTTTCCTACCGTATCTTTCCGTGTATTCCCCAATATTTACTTCAACATCCTCATATCTGCCACATTAATTTACTTTTTATTGATACTGACACCTGTCAAATTGAATTATATGAATATATTACTAGTTCCCAAGTTTGGCATAGCTGGCTGAATTATAAAATTTAATTTCTTTAAAATTCTTTAACTCTGTATCTATTGAATATGAAGTATAAATTGTAATCAAATCGTATAGAGAATAATACATTCTTTAAGTTATAATAACGTTAAATGTCAATAAATCAAATATAACTGTTAAATCTTCAAATGAGACTACTTCCAGTTGACCAATTATAACCAAAATCTAATCAGGGATGTAAACTTGAGGAATACGAAAAAATTATAATTTTTGGAATCGTGGTATTGAAGTTATGGAATCCGGAACTTTTGTCACACACACACACACACACACACACACACACACACACACACACAAACACACACACACACACACACACAGACACACAGACACACAGACACACATACATACAGACATCATCGTAAAAATGGTAAAATCGTATTATATGGACCCTAAAACGTGCTTATTCAGTAAAAACTCATCATTGAATTTTTTGACCAAAGACAATACCTTCCTTACCTAAAGGTGACGGAAGATAAAAAAAATATATGTATGAACAATTTAAGTATTCAAAAGTACTTCTATATCGTACTCTATGTGGCACTGTAAGATCGGCAGACTTTCTTCACGGTGAATGCCGGATTTACTACGCAAAAAATGAATGTACTTGTATATTATTTTTCTCAAACACAAAAATCCTTTCACTTGTATAAGGAGCTACTGATTTTACTGTAAAAACTCGTTGTTTTCTAATTAGTTTCACACTTTTCTACATAAATTAGTACATCATCATGCTATAAGTACATTTGTAATTAATGGGTCGATTCTGTCGTCATCGTAAAAATAGTAAAATCGTATTGCAGACACCCTAAACGGTGTTTATTCATTGAAAACACCACCGAATGTTTGACCAAAGACAAAACCTTCTTTGAAGGTGCCTGAGGACCAAATCTGGAGGATAGAGACGCTGTTGAAAATTTTTGAAAACATTGAAAAAACTATTTCGTGAATTTTTCGGTATAATATCAACATATTATTGACCTATGATGGTGGGGTCCACATGGTAAATAATAATAAAAAAATCTGATGTGACCAACACAATACCTCCCGCCATTTACCTATGGGGTCTCGTTGCCTCGTGTTTGATGTCTGGTCGCGAATCTGTGAATCCGATTCGATCCCGATCAACGCCAAATTATTCGAATTTTAAATGGCATAAAATTACCCTTGTGGTAAACGCCCGCACAATACAAATATTTTAAGTTCCTTTCCATATAACTATTGTTCTATTTACAATTTTCCTTTTAAAATGATACTATTATTAATTTGAAATGATTATTTTTTTGACAGTGACATTTATCTGTCAGTTACATACATTTGAGCTGAACTATGTAACCACAACCACTGAGATGTGTTTAAAGCATAAGAAAGAAAAAAATATATTTAAAGGTATTTTTTGAAGAAAATATCTTGAGTTTCAAGTAAACTGCCATTTCCGGTTATCTGATTGCCACCAAAATCTAATCAGATATTTCCATATTAGAATAAGGTAGAAATACATGGATTCAAAACTTTCTGAATGATAGTATTTGAGTTAGAGCGTAAACAGGATCCACACACAGACATCATCGTGAAAATGTTAAAATGGATTGTAGGGACCTTAAAACGTGGTCATTTACCAAAATCTCGATATGCGATTTTTTGCACGATCCCTATACCTCCCTTACCAAGGGTAGCGGGAGGTAGAAAAATAATGGATCCAGGTTTAATCAACCATCATAAATTTTTCCAAAACTGTTTCGTATCTGTGTTAATTATTGTCAAATTTGCCTTAACACTATTTTACTTGATTCGTTTTTGTTTTTTTTTTCATTTGTCTGTCAATCGTTACTATGTCATGCATCATATAAATAAATATTGTCTCTGGTGGTTGTGTCTGCGTATCGTAGTAGCCATGGTTGTTGCCATTCACTTGTTGTGTTGGTTGGTTGGCAAGTCACGCCTACTCGTGGTCGCTGCACTCGGTACATGGCCAACTGAGGTCACCAACCAGCAAACCCAGCCACCAGTGCATCTGCATCTCACAACAAAATGCACTGCGAAACGCGAATGCCATGCGAGATGCGACACACACTCGCAGAATCAGTGCAATGAATCATAATATACATTTGCGGTGAGATCACATCGCAATACTTACTAAACACTCTCAAGGTTTTGTTACAAGTTCTGATTAATATGTCGATCAGCGAAATATGGACTTTGGTTGATACAGATCTGTAAACGTGACTACAGGTCGTATTATTGTCCCTATTATCTGTACCTCAGACGTAAATAATCGTATTTCTCATTTTTCTCAAAATTGAGATACTGCTTTTTATAAATAAAATAAATAAATATATCATCACGGCATATTACCCATTGCTGGGTGTGCCAATCGGTAATGATGAAATATTTGTACCGTGTGGGCGCTTACCAGGCGTCACCTCACGGGCACTCAATGCTGGCGTGGAGAGTGCCCCACAGGGGTCAATTTTGTGCCATTAAATTTCGAAGTAATATTTGGCGTCGGTCGGGATCGAACCCGGGTCCCCAGATTCGCGACTAGACACTCAGGCACACGGCCACTAGTGTATGACTAGAATTACAAGTTTCTAAAAAAAAAATTGTTGAAGATAAGGTGTTGCACGACTTTTTTTGTTTGGATTAATCGAAAGAATAAGTCCTTCCGTCAATCCTGTGTATTATATACAAATTCCATACATAAATTTTCTTGAAAAAAGATCCTGTATCCTGTATTTCCAGTCAAATTATTTCATAAACAAACTATGTAAATTGCACTTGACACATCTTCCCAATCGTTAGGGGTCGCTATTTTTTTCTTCTTCCACTCATTTCTGTTTTTCGTGTAGTTATCATTCAGTCCTTCCATCTTATCTTTGGTCTTCCTGTTTCTTCAACCTTCTATTAACCAATGTAATCGTCTCTCTTGTATCTTTCTAGAAACTTCTTACACTCGTTATTTCCCTTATTTTTTTATTCCGTACCGTATCTTTCCGTGTCTTCTTCAACATCTATATCAACATCCTCATCTCTGCCACATTCATTTACTTTTCATTGATATTAACATCTGTCAATTTGAATTATCTGATTATATTAGCAGTTAATATCTTTATAATTCTTTACCTCTATATCTATTGAATATGAAGTATAAAATGCAATTAAATCGTATAGAGAATAATATATTCTTTAAGTTATAATAACGTTAAATGTCAATAAATGATATTTAACTACGTTTTTTCAGGAAAAACTGTTACAATCTTCAAATGAGGCTACTTCCGGTTGACCAATTATAACCAAAATCTAATCACTTGTTCTTCTGGATGTAAACGTGAGGAATACGAAAAAAAATATAATTTTTGGAATCGTGGTATTGAAGTTATGCGATCCGAAACTTTCGTTACACACACACACACATACAAACACACACCTACATACATAAAGACAATACCTTCCTTACATAAAATACGTCCTTTTCAATTATATTAATGGAAACCTGATTCATTTTTTGAATATATAGTTCTTCCTAGGCTTTATGTTATAAAAAATTACAGAGAAAGGAATCCAATTTCTAGAGAATTATTTGAAACTTTTATTATCTATTGATTTCGGCGTTGAAAAGAAAAAAAATACCGTTTTCGAAGATCTTGCAACATCTATTATGATCTGCCGACGAGACGAGCTATCGCACTCAAAGATATTTACAAGTCATACATCTCTTTCGACATAAAAATATATCATTTATTTTTCAGATACACTGTAAAAATCTGGCCATAATTTGTATTTTACATGCTTTCTATAAGAACTGGAGGCCCTTAAAACTGACCAATTACATTATTATGCCATTTTAACAATGCATTGTTTATTCCGAAGAAATGCATATACAGTAAAAATTTGGAAAGATGTCCGATCAAGGTCATCTACGAATTGTATGAATTCAGATTTTTGCTCCGCCCATTCTAACAAATTTAGTAGTGTCGTTTGTTTAGTTTTTATAAGGGTACATAAGATACTACTGTTATTTTATTATTATAAAAATATATGTTACAATAAAAGCATTCAAAATTCAAAAATAACTCAACTGGTACGTTTATTAGCAAATGTAAAACCAAATATGTGAAAAATAAGATAATGACACAATGTCAGTGACTGACAGTACAGCTATGAATCAAGGTAATGTATCTGAACTAATTAAATAAACTTACGTTACAGAGAAAGTATTATAAACAACGAGCATCGGTTTAAAGTGGAATGTCCTAACTTAGTCGAAACAATATGAATTTTTGAAAGACAAGCGTGTTATATCCATCCTTATCGCACACGCTTATAGCCTTTGCAAAGGAAAGAGATAAATGTATACCAATTTGTTAATTCCTTCATAATACAAATGACCTTGATGAAACATCTTTAAAAAAATGACTGTAGGTATTTTTGTTTTTGTTTTTGTAACTAATAGATTTCATGCTACAATACTAAACTTACAATTTTATGTTTGATAATTTATTGCCCATTAAATAAACCGATAAATACCATCTGTTACCTTTTTATACACTGCAAAACAAAAATAAAAAGTTTTTTGCACACCTGAATGTACAGTTTTGAATATGCAATTTAATGAATAATGGATAATGCTGAATGCATTTTTATGAATGCTTGTACATAATCTGAAGGATATCACTAACTCCAAAATACGAAAATTTTAAATAATATACAAAAATCTTTAATTGCCCGTCGATGTTTTGTGTAAATTTTATAATGTCCAAAGGTACCGATAAGAACGAAATAAAAATATAATTGGTACTTAAAATTGTTACCAGATTAAGTATGGACTATAAAAAAATATATTGCCTATTGTATACATTGCGAACAAGTAGATTAAAAATGCGATTGCCTATCGTTAGGTATAGAGATTATTATTCATATTTTATATTTTGGCATTGTTGCTAAACTACATAGCTTGGCCATAAATATTTAGAATTGATTTACTCCAACATTATTTTGGAATTAATTCCAACAAACCGTGTGGAATAATTCCGTATGCCGTTTGGAATAATTCCGCACGACTTTCGACGAATCACAATCTATTTAGCCGCATATTCAGTTGTTATGGTTATGACTCTTTGTTTTGTATTTATTTATTTCTGTATTCGCGTTCGACGTTTTAAAGTTTTGAACATTTTTAAAGTTTTACAGGTTTTTGGAGTTGTCCAGAGTAATAAGTTTATCTAAATAATAATATATTACTTAGAAAATTAACTGAATACATTTTATAGAAAAACCCACCAGAACTGATCTAACCTAGAAGTTTTGTGAGTGATATTGAATTATTTTAGATATTTCATTTAAAATTAAATTTGATTTTAGGAAATAAAGTTCTTAACTTGATCCCAAGGTTATTATTTTTTAAAATGAGTTACAGAATACGGATACAAATAAATAAAATAAATAAATAAATATTTCATCACGGCATATTACCCATTGCTGGGTGTGCCAATCTGCTTTGTACAGATATCGGTAATGATGGAATATTTGTACCGTGCGGGCGCTTACCAGGCGTCACCTCACGGGCATCCATAGCTGGCGTGGAGAATGCACCACAGGGGTCAAAAGTAGATATAACGATTTTCATAATAACGATTTTGTTATAACGATTCGTTAAGCGAATATTTTACAGAATAGGCCTGTAAAATCCGTTTCCAAAATCCAATACTGAGATTTGAATCCGAGTTCCTGATACTCCGGATCCGGATCCCACTACTAGTTGAAACGTCTTTGGCTGGCAAGGGCGCTTTCGCATTGAGCGAGAGGAAAACATCGATGTGATGCGATATGGACATTATGATCCATATTCCTCAATTGCTTACGGTATATACAGTGTAAAAATAACTTGATCTAGAATAGTAATTTTAATAATGATTATCGAAGTATTCGTTATGTTATGCGATGAATGTATTTCTGTTTTGCATTATAGAATCTGCTGGCATGTGAGTGGGTAATTAAAATAAATGAGTCGGTAGTTGGCTTTGGTTGGCTGATGTGAATCGTGCATCGCTACGCAACGCATTGAGCACTGCACTGCACTTGTTGCACTTTTACAAAGATAAATGATGAGGAAGACACAGATTTGCATCCCGGTCGAAAAATAGCTTAAAATATTTCAATTAATTGCCATTACCACTCGGATCAGTCACTAATTTATTGTTATTTTCGTTAGTTTTCTAGTTCCCATAAAGCCAATTGTTTTCAAACAATTTTTTTTACCTTCCGTAACCTTTAGGTAAGGAAGGTATTGTCTTTGGTCAAAAAATTCAATGATGAGTTTTTACTGAATAAGCATGTTTTAGATTCCATATAATACGATTATAACATTTTTACGATGATGTCTGTATGTATGTGTGTGTGTGACGAAAGTTTTGGATAGCATAACTTCAATACCACGATTCCAAAAATTATAACTTTTCGTATTCCTCAAGTTTACATCCAGAAGAACAACTGATTAAATTTTGGTTATACTTGGTGAACAGATTTTTTTAAAATTAATTGCCTTAGCAACGAGGGTCACTGACTAACCACGAGGTTACTATTTATAAAATTAATAATATGTAGATTCTAATCTCCGAATTGACAGTTAAGTTTCGTAATTTCAATCGATTTATACGAAAGTATTTATAAGTTCCTGTTATAATCTTGTATAGACTTATAGATTGACAATTCGATCAATCAAATATTTTCTATTGAAAAAATAGATGAATACATTTTTCATAAAATTATGTAATCTTATTGATATGTACAATCAAAAATAGAAAAGTCTTGAAGTCCTTCAAATAGATAATATTTCCTGTTTTAAATTAGTAAAAAAATTAATCAATATTCATAATATTTATGCAGTTGACAGCGTCATAAAATTATGATAAATATTATTTCAATCTGTCGGAACATTAGACAAATTCCTGTTCATATAAGTATGTATATAAATTGCAATTTTTTGGGTATGAGTAGTGTTCTGAAAGTTGTTTAATTTGTTGTGTGTGTGTGTGTGTGTGTTTGGCATGTGGATGTTCCGTGGATCCAGATGCGGTATGCAGGATCTCTATTTCTATCCCGTGGGATGGCCCAAAGCCAAATATTCATTTCTGTTGCCTCCCATACACACCACAACACAAATATTACGCTAATTCTACGGGGTCACAGGTCATAAACCAACTGTAAATATTAGTAGATACATTGTTATCCATTTGAATACTATTGACATGTCTGGAGTCATTTTTGACATTACTTGTCACGTCATTTTGTCATTCTTCACATTATACAAATTGCTATTAAAAAAATCTGATGTGGCCAGCACAATACCTTCCGTCAATCCTGTGTATTATGTACAAATTCCATACATAAATTTTCTTGCAAAAGATTCTAAATTTTTGGTATTTTATGATTCCCTTTCCCGGCAACGGAATTCCATACTCCTGATAACAAACAAATCACATGAAATAAGAAAATCATGAAATTTTGAATGAAAAATTATGACACTTGTCAGTTATGGACATAATTAATTGCTGTCATTTTGATACGGGTCCCCATATCTGCTTGCCAAAGGCAGCAAAGTCATGTCACTGCACGCGCCCTATACATAATTTTTTTGCAAAAGATCCTATATTTCCAGTAAAGTTATTTCATAAACAAACTATGCAAATTGCACTTGACACTGACATCTTCTTCTTCTTTAGTTTTCCCATTCGTTAGGGGGTCGCTATTTATTATTTTCTTCTTCCACTAATTTTTGTTTTGCGTGTCGCCCTCATTCAGTTCCTTTTCTCTCAAGTCTTCTGCAATACAGTCTTTTCATCTTATATTTGGTCTTCCTATGTTTCTTACCTTCTATTAATTTATTCATCTCTCCTCATGACATGTTCAAACCAATGTAATCGTCTCTATTATATCTAAAAACTTCTAACACTAGAATTACTTCCCTTATGTTTTCATTCAATTAGTTGCTTTTTATTGATACTGACATCTGTCAATTTGAATTACCTGAATATATTAGCAGTTTCCATGGTTATGTTAGCATAGCTGGCTGAATTATGAAATTTATACGAATTTTTTATCTTTATTATTCTTTAACTCTATATCTGTTGAATATGAAATATAAAATGCAATCAAATCGTATAGAGAATAATATATTCTTTAAGTTATAATAACATTTAACTGAGTTTTTCAAGAAAAACTGTTAAAATCTTCAAATGAGGGTACTTCCGGTTGACCAATTATAACCAAAATCTAATCAAGTCTGCATATGGTTGTAAGGAAGAGGAATACGCAAGAATTGTAATTTTTGGAATTCTAGTATTGGAGATATCGTCCACGAAAAAGCGGTCACATATATACACACACACACACACACACACACACACACACACACACACACACACACACATACACACACACACACACACACGCACATACGAACACACACACACACATACAGACATCATCGTAAAAATAGTAAAATCGTATTGTAAAGACCCTAAAACGTGCTTATTCAATGAAAACTCACCACCGAATTTTTTGACCAAAGACAATACCTTCCTTACCTAGAGGTGACGGAAGGTAACAACAATCTTTCAAAACCATAACGTTAAGTATCACTTCATTTGTCTCGCCATTTTAAAAACAAATGAAAAACAGATTATTTCTTAAAATAATATCAGTATTAAAATACTCATGGGGTCTCGTGGCCGTGTGCCTAAGTGTCTGGTTGCGAATCTGGGGGACCCGGGTTCGATCCCGACCGACACCAAAAATTACATCGAATTTTAATGGCACAATATTGACTCCTGTGGCGTACTCTCCACGCCAGCAATGAGTGCCCGTGAGGTGACGCCTGATAAGCGCCCGCACGGTATATTCCATCATTACCGATATCTGTGTACGAAGCAGATTGGCACACCCAGCAATGGGTAATATGCCGTGATGAAATATTTATTTATTTATGTATTAAAATACTCATATGTAGATATGTTGGAATAGGTTAGTTGCTATGCTGAATAGATAAGGGATTACCCATGATGTAACAAAGATAAGATATGAATTGTACAGATGTTAATAAGGATTAATCGTCATATATCAAAGGCGTTTTTAGTGAGGGATTTTGGGGGTCAGAACAGTCAGAACCAGTGGCGGCTCGTACATCAAATTGATTTACAATCATTAACAGAATAAGTAGCCCTTTCTATTTGGTCTGCAGATAAAGATTCAATTGCCGCTTCATTTTATTCTTCAGTTCGTTTAATGTGTTTACTGGTTCTTTATAAACAAAATCTTTCACGTAGCCCCAAGTGGGGTCATATCGGGAGAACGAGCAGGCCACCGAATTAAACTAGGTGTATAAAAAAGTGCCCGCCGTTTTACTTTTTAATAATGTAACATATGGATTATTTTACATGATTGTAAAACAAATTTGATGTACTTTTCAAATTTGTAAAAAAATATAGTATGTTCCATTTGAAATTTCAAAGTTGATATTAATTACTAATAAACCGGAAGTGGTATCATGAATGTACATCCGTCATCAAGTAGCTTACATGTTGCTGTATAAATCATGTTATATGAAAGAAATTACTAACTTAATAAATAAGCGAGATATTTCCATTAAAATATAACACCCTCTATATTATAATAAGTCAATATCCATTCCATCTGGCGAAGAGATTCTATTCTGCTTGAAACACAATTCAAACTATAAATAATTAATTAATTAATTAATTACATAGATGTTTCCTTTTAGTGGCATCGGATCCGTTTAATGATAGTCAAGCTCTTTGTGTTTGTGTGGGTGATTTTTTTTCTAACATCAATTTGGAGAGCTACAAACTACAAGTAATAAAATGTTTATGATGTAGTAAAATGTGATTAGCATCGACATCAATTTCGGCGACTTTGTTTTCCCTTTCTAGCTGGGGACGTGTTTTGGATCTTAATTCATTCGTTTATGTTTGCAAACCAAAACAGAAAAACACTCCAAACTTAACTTTGGCCTGGGAAGGACATATCAAATATTAATTACTCGAAATCTTCGTCGTACAGTATTTATTATTAAGTCTGTGTGACAAGTTAATATATTGTTACCAAATTTGGTAATAAATTTTGTAAATACATATCCATAGCTACCGATACATGTCCCAGACATGTTGGGTCCTAGACCCATTGTGAAAGCTTAGCTTACGGCCATAAACCTCTGATGGGCCTTAGCCTCTTGGATATGTTTGAAGCCACAAACAAATAATACAAATGTATACACTTGTGATACACACTAGAACGCTATAGCTGTACAATAATTAGAATGACTGTGAGTGTTACCATTCACCTTTAAGCAAACTGTTTGGACACTATCACACATTGATTATCTTGATGAAGGAAAAACTGTAACTGAACAATACTACGCCACACTTTTAGACAAGCTGAAAGCAGCAATTCAAGAAAAACGCCCGGGAATGGCAAAGAAAAAGTTTCACCACGACAATGCGCCAGCTCATTTAATAAAAATTCACCGAACTGAAGTTTGAATTCGTCCCCCATCCATATTTTCCCGAAATAATTTGGGACCTTTTGCGCAAGAAAAAACTGATTTCCCATGTTAAACGCATATGGACAGGTTTTTAATTAACACACTGTATATATATTCGTGTCATTCCACTCTCTCGTAAATAAGAGACGTGCACTTACTCAGACAAACAAGATAAAGTAATTTCATTATTAGTTGTGTAGTATGATATATTCACACATGAGACAAGTTAAATATAATTGTATACATAGCACATAAAATATATTTATCTGTCTAAATTATATGTCATAAATAATTTTATGGAAAATATTTTATCTCCTGTGCTTTGTTGGTTATTTATATAATTACGTAAATTTATATGAACGTGTCGTAAATTTTAACATAACTTACGGCATGAAAAATACTAGTAGGTAAATAAATAGAACAAGCCTCTTAAGTGTTTAAAGAATGTAAAGCATTTGTAGTTTAGTATAGTCAATACAGGGTACAAAGAATAATTTACCAGCTCTTCCCATTAATGTTAAATTGAGGAATACGTAATTTCATACGTTCATGCTACAAAAAAATCCAGATTTTAATGATTAAGCACAGTTTAAGGTCCCTACAATCCGATTTTAACATTTTTATGATGATGTCTCTCTCTGTCTGTGTGTATATGTTTGTGTGTATGGATGTGTGTGTGTGCGTATGGATGTGTGTGTGTGTGTGTGTTGGGATGTTCTAGAAAAAAAAATCTAAATATTATTTTTGAAAATTTATGTTACTACAAATAATAAAGATAATTAAATTCACAATCTGATACACTTTTTTTTTATTATATCTCGTATAGGTTTGGAGATATAGTTTATAATAATATAGAATCATCTGTTGTAATAAATCTCGTTGCCCAAAAAACAGTTGAGATATTTAAATGTTTGTAATTGACAGATAAATGCATAATCAGCAGTTTTACTAACATTACTGGAAGATTTTTTTGGGAGGTACGAGCACATTTATTTATTTAAATTATAGGTATGTTAATATTACATATATTCTTTAGAAATACCGCTAATACCGTCAATGAATTTGAAGAAGTTTGAACATAGAAGAGTAGGACAAAATATCTCACAGAACGAAAGAAGATATACAATTTCATTTGTGTGTACAAGAAATGTTAAATTCGTTACTTATAGGGCGCGAGCAGTCATGTGACTTTGTTGGCCTTGGCAAGCAGATATGGGGATCCGTGTCAGAATGACGACTAGTAGTTATTTATATAGATTTCACAATTGTTATGTCATAATTTTTCATTCAAAATTTCAAAATATTCTGATGGGATAGAAAACACGGGCCCCCATATTTGCTTGCCAAGGCCAACAAAGTCACATGGCTGCTCGCGCCCTATGCAACATAAAATGAAAATGTCGAAAGGTATTAACCACAACAGATTTTTAGATTAATATACATATAATATTTCAATAATTTTGATACTTCCTTATTGGCAATTCAAAGACTAACATATTATAATATTTATGTATGAATAAAAATATTGAATATTACTATAGTTATTTAAGTATTAAGGGCAGTAAGTGCACCTTACCGGTTGAGGATACATCCGATACCGGTAAGAATCACTTAATACCCGTAATGCTTATTATATTTTTTGCACGTCCCAATAATAACAAATTAAAGTTTAGAATTATTTAAAAATTATTTTGACATTTAAAAGTAAGCTATGATCGTTGTTTTGTTATCGTTAATGCTTTAAAAATTGTACATTTATTTTTTATTTATGTAATTTTCACCGCCTCCAGATCGGTAGGTAGTCACATCACTTACTGATCGGTAATTTGTAAACTAAACTTACTGCCTTGGAAACCCTATCGGTAAAGTTTAAAAAAAACCTGATCGTGCAAAAAAGTTAATTCGCTGTCAGCCAAAATAGTTGAAGTATGTGATAAAGATCATTAAAAACACGTTTCAAACGCATTCAGGTTAACTAACATTTTGCAAGTTGTTCTTAAGCATCTAGGTTACATACACAAAAACCTAAACTGTTCTAAATACAATAATATAAAGACATTGAAATAAATTCATGGATTCTATTAAGAATTATGCAGTTTTTATACCGTTTTACTTGAAATGCTGTGAAATTTATTACAGCGTTTTAATTTTAAAACATTGTAATTTGTGAACCGCATACGCGTTTTATGTGCAATAAATTAAACATGATATTTAGAATAATATAAATTATTATTACTTAACACCTAGATAGTCATAAACTAGTATTTATCTACTAGAATATCATTGTTAGAGAAACATTTTACTCACTTTGTTGCATATTTATTTATTATAATTATACAGTTTCAAATATTTTAACTATCCAGACCACGCAGTTGTGAGTGACCATTTGGCTAAAAAATGAGGTATACAGCTTTAATGACAATACAGGGTGAGTCTGGAAATACACCCCCCCCCTAACTTTTTACCTATCGCTAAGAGAGATATTGGATTTATGCTAAAAATCGCATATCCAGATTTTAATGATTAAGCATGTTTTACGGTCCCTAATCCGATTTTAATATTTTTAGGATGATGTCTGTGTGTGTGTGTGTTAGGATGTTCTAGATACAATTTCTCAAATTCTATATAACTAAAGACCTATTTAACTACGGATTTCTCAATCTAACATTAATGGGAAGAGTTGAATAGGTTTTGGTAACAATTGGACTACCGGAAATGGTAGTTTCTTAAAATATTTTTCTAAATATTATTTTATGAAAATTTATGTTAATAATCTGACACATTTAAAATTGACAGATAAATGCAAAATGTCAGTGTCAAGAGTCAATAGTTTTATTAACATTACAGAAAGCTTTTTTCTGGGAAGTAAGTATTATTAATTAAATATTTAAAATTATAGGTATATTAATTTTATATATACCGCTAATACCGTCAGTGAATATAAATAATTTTGAATAGATTAGAAGAGTAGGAGATAATTCCTCATAGAACGAAAGAATAGATACAATTTGAATTATTTGTATGTAAAATAAATGTTAAATTCGTTTGTGGTGCACTTTCCACGACAGCAATGAGTGCCCGTAAGGAGACGCCTGGTAAGCGCCCACACGGTACAAATATTTCATCATTTACCGATATCTATGTACAAAGCAGATTGGCACACCCAGCAATGAATAATATGCCTTGATGATATATTTATTTATGTTACATAAAATGGAAATGGCGAGAGGGCATGTGTTGGCCACATCAGGTTTTTTAAATAGCAACCTATAATTATTTTACTAAAATATAAACCGCCATTTTTTTCTCTTTCAACGATATATTAGTTTTTATTAATGTATTTGAAAAAAATCGGCTGTATTTGTCATTCATTTGTAATAAAATTTAAACCCCTGGCTATTAGAAAACTCAACCAAAAATCAACAATTTTAGAGCTTTGCCATAGATATAAATATGTTTTTCTACAGTCTACATAGAAAGTAGCCATTTACGCTCTCTTTTGTCAACGCAAAATGTCACTTTGCCGCTCTCGCGCGACAAAGTAGAAAAAACGCTCGCTGTCCAAATTTCTAACTATACAATGTTGAGAAATGTCACTTGTCTACATTCTTAATGGAAACGTTTAGTCAGGAACTAATGGCACTGTAGTGACACATTTACCAACTTTACAAATCAATCTGACATATAACTACTCTGTCGGCATAACTAAAAAAAATCTCGCGCTATTGTGAAAATAAAATAGGGCATTCATTTACAAAAACGAAAGTATAAAATGTTTAGATTAGATTGAAGCAATAGGTCAAGAAGAATGGGAAATAACGATAAATTAAAATTAAATATAAAAGACGTTTTTTCTTTATATTAATCCTTATTAATTGAGTAGTAGTGTAAGTACAAAGTGTACATTTTATTATTTTTTGTTATGGTGGAGGACCCCACTGTGGCGAGAAAATGCCGTCAACAACCTCTCAATCGACAATGTCCTATTTTGCGCAATTATCAAAAATGTATAGCCTGTTTTCGTTCATTTGTAAAAGCGTAGACGACCCCTTAAGACTGAAAAAGCAATCCAGCTCCATGCAAATTTCTTTCTTTCTGGCTACCATTTAACACTAAACTCCTCATCAACACTAGATCCACATCCACATAGGACAGGTTCCCAGGTATCTCTATTAGTTTCCCCTCCGATTTGAGGGCATTGCCGTATGGGGTTGTCTTGTCTTGTCTTGTCCGGCTGACACCCGACACCCGACCAATGCACAGGCTGCTAGATTCGCACGATCTTCGGATAGTTAGCGGGTAATACGGGGATTAGCTAGCTACTTTCAACACCAGGGTATCATAGAGGATTTACAACGCAACCGGTCCAGCAACCAAGCAACAAATGATGGCTTGCGAATTTTAGGGAGAGATAGAGATGTGCAATATGAATATTGCTGGACAAAGGGAATTATCTATACTACTTTTCATCTAGTGCTGCGAGCATCCGACAAAATTTGGATCCCAGAACCCGGATTTCAAAATATGGATATTGAAGTGGATATCCGAAAATTTAATTCGACTTTGATACAGGATTTGAACTTGAATCCGGAGTCCAGGTTTTGTTTACAGATCCGGATTCAAATTTTAATTCTTCATTTTGAATGTGAACGCTAACATCTGCAATGGGGAAGTTTGGTGTATTTTTTTATTTTATTAAGAATGTCTTCAAAAGTTAATTTTGCGGGATATTTTTTTATTATTTTTCAACGTAGTCTCCTTTTAGACATACACTTCGTCCAACGCTCCTCCAGTTTGTTGATCCTTCCAAATAATAAGATTGGTCCAACTCTGCAAAATAGGCTTTCGTTTCTGCAATCACCTCTTCGTTTGAATAAAATCTTCTTCCCGCCAACCATTTCTTCATATTGGGGAACAAATAGTAGTCCGTAGGAGCCAAATCTGGAGAACAGGAGGATGTGGAACGAGTTGGAAATTTAATTCTAGTTCAGCGTCACGTCAATGCTTATCAAGCTTCTCCTTAATCTTCTGAGGCGAATTGCCTTTCATAAAAAAAACTTTTTCTTCCATTTTTTGAAAATCACTCGACTTTCTAAATTTAAACGAACGTCAACTACAGAGAATCTGGTTGAAACTTGGTGAACGTTCTTCCAAGACATGTCACTAACTAAACCTCGATGCGTACTAGTGTTGCCATCTCTCGAACTTTGCACGGACTTTTCAAACCACCCTCGTATAGGTACGAACTTTGACGTCACGTTCTGTTTCAGATCACGTGACGTGCAAAATATTTATTAAAATTTAATACCTAGAAGGCATATAGATTCAAAATAGTTAAATAAGGTATACACTCCATAAGATTCTGATTCGTCCTATTAAGTTTTCTTCAGTTAAGTGTTGATTCTTATCACCCCCTTGTATTTATCGAAGCATAGTGTACTTTTGTCTCCGCGTGCAATATGTTCCGACAGCTCCGGATAATCCTTTAGTTTGGAGATCAATTTCAGTTGAGCTGAGCATTCTCTTCACGCTGAATTACTTCCATTTAAATTGCACAGGATGTCGCCAACGACAACGACAACTTTTCTTTCTATAAATGTCCCCGCATAATATTGTCATTCGTGTGAACAGAATAAAAGGGGTAAGAACTACGCAGTCCGTATTCGTAGATAGAATAGGCAGAAGACTGGTTTCGTACTATGCAAAGTATTGCGAATATGAGATGATGGAAGATGTTAGAATTATAAGAAGGGACTATGGTGTTGGATATCATATCAAATGATTGCGGGATGAATCTGACGTTCGAAATTTTCATAACTAATTATTGCCGATACAAGACATACAAAATTAATTTTGTTTATTGATTGAGAATTTTATGCTCTACAACTTTTTTGTCCAAAAAGAATACAGCACAGCTTATAATAATAACTAGTCCAATCTAAACTAATACTATTTAAAGTTTTATTTGAATCAAATGTGATAAAATAAGGAAATGTTAGAATCATCTTAAAGTGTATAGGTATTTACAAGATTAATGTATACGTTTGACAAAGCATACACGATGGTATACACACGTCATGCATACATGTTTTTCTAAAATGTAAAATAATGAAGCGCATTTCAAATTCAATTTTGTCGTGAAGTACAAATTATTATTCAACTAATGCTACGGCGTACTTTCCAGCGAACCAACAAATTAAAATTGCAAACACGCATTAAACAAATGATGCACGATGCACTTCAGACCAACCAAGTTCCTTCCTTTACACACACACAATACTAACTCATCTTTTTTTTCATCGCTCATATAAGTAATACGAGATTCAAGCTATAATTATTGATAGGAAAATCAGGTGAACTATCATTTTAAAAAATCTGATGTGCCCAGCACAATACCTTCCGTCAATCCTGTTATGTACAAATTCCATACATAAATTTTCTTGCAAAGATTCTAAATTTCCAGTAAATTTATTTCATAAACTATGCAAATGGCACATTTTTCCCATGCAGTCGTTAGGGCTCGCTATTTTTTATTTTCTTCTTCCATTCATTTCTGTTTTGCGGGTCCTCATTCGGTTACTTTTATATTTGGTCTTCCTCATTACTAAGCTAGTCATTCTTCTTCCAATATATTCTTCATCTCTCCTTATGTTCAAACCAATGTAATCGTCTCTCTTGTATCTTTCTTCAAACTTCTAACATATTTTTCCCAACATCTATCTCAACATCCTCATCTCTGCCACATTCATTTACTAGTGACATCTGTCAATTTGAATTATCTGAATATATTAGCAGTTTCCATGGTTAGCATAGCTGTCTGATTTATAAAAGTTAATATCTTTATAATTCTTTAACTCTATATCTATTGAATATGAAGTATAAAATGCAATCAAATCGTATTTAAGTTATAATAATATTTAACTGAGTTTTTCCAAGAAAAACTGTTAAAATCTTTAAATGAGGGTACTTCTAGTTGACCAATTATAACCAAAATCTAATCACTTGTTCTTCTGGATATAAACTTGAGGAATACGAAAAATATATAATTTTTGGAATTGTGGTATTGACAGACATACACATACATATAGACATCATCGTAAAAGTGATAAAATCGTATTATATGGACCCTAAAACATGCTTATTCACTAAAAACTCATTGAATTTTTGACCAAAGACAATACTTCCTTACCTAAAGGTGACGCAAGGTAAAAAGTTAAATTAGAATTTGGTTAATCAATTTCATGAAGTATCATTGACAATTTATAAATAACTAGATATTAATTTTTTAATCATCAGTCTGTACGTCACTTGTTTTGCGAAAATTTTCGCAAAGGTTAATTTGTTTTATAATAACCAATCGATAGTTATCACGTTGTGTTATCTTTTGATCATTTTGAAGTAGTATACATACAGAGATAATATTGATTATAAGTATACAAGTATATGAAATACCATATATTGTATATGATATATTTTTATTATGTGTATCCAGTAGTTAAAATATTTTTAGAAATTTCATCAAGAGATAATTTGAAAATAATGTCTCGTAGACAAACAATGACTTATCACTTTGATAATGAACTTTTTACATAAAATAAGCAACATCCATAACACACACAGGGTCATTTATCAAAATCTCGATATGCGATTTTTAGCATACCTCCCTTACCAAAGGTAGCGGGAGGTATAAGAAAACTGCCCTAATATATTTAATTCCTTCCTAAATGAATGTCTTGTTGCTAAGTGCACATTCTGTTGGCGTTTGTCTCCATTGTGGCTGTCAGGCGAAGAACAAGAAGTACGACACATCAGCCATGAAATTAGACAATTTGGCCGGGTACTAAAGTCCGGAATTAAGAAGTTTTAACAGTTCTGGACGGAATGGCTCTAGAGTTGCTAACTACACACACACCCGTAATTGACATTATTATTACCCCCTCGCATGCACATACATTTCATTACGAATTACAACTGTATAATCACAAGACATAAAAAGTACAAATTAAATAGAAATTATGATGGATGAAACAGTAGAATAACTATGTTAATCAAAAATTTAAACGTTAAATTTTCGAGGTTAAGTTGTAAACAAATTATTTTTCTTAGTTTTTATTTGTACAATGTTGGAATTAAACTAAACAATTTATGTAAAAATCAATTTCACAGTTATCGTATTGTTGACAATAAAAGTTATAAATTCATAGAAAATTATTGTTCATATTGTTGTTCATATTAATATGATACTGCATTTATATGAATAGAGGATTCCATTTTTACCTCTCGCTAAGAGAGGTATTGGATTCATGCTACAAATCGCATATCCAGATTCTAATGATTAAGCACGATTTAAGGTCCCTACAATCCGAGTTTAATATTTTTACGATGATGTCTGTGTGTGGGTGTGTGTGATTTCTCAAAAAATATAATCCTTAATATCTGTTTAATTACGTATTTCTCAATCAGACTTTACTGGGAAGAGCTGAAAAGGTTTTGGTAATAATTGGACAACTGGAAGTTGTATTATTTTTTGAAAATGTTTGTTGTTGCTAGTATTAAAGAAGATTAAATTCTCTATCTGATACATATAAATATTTTATTATATCTTTTATAGATTTAGAGACAAAGAAATATAAGGTATATAATAATCTGTTGTAATAAATCTTACAGCCCAAATAATGTCATGGAAACCAAATGAAAAATTAAAATGTTTGTAACTGACGGGAAGTGCATTATATTATTTCTTATTGTATTAATAGTTAAATATTAAAAAATATTATTACATATACCCTTCAAAAATACTGTCAATCCCGACAATGAATTGGAAATATTTTGAAAAATTAGAAGAGGACAAAATTTCTTCACAGAATGAATTTAAAATTTAAAAATCTAAATATAATGAATAGATATTTTTGGTATAGAGTGTAGATATATAAGAAATGTTAAATACAATAGGGCGCGAGCAGTCATGTGACTTTGTTGGCCTTGACAAGCAAATAAGGAGGCCCATGTCAGAATGATAGCTAGTAATTATGTACATAGATGTCAAATATCATAATTTTTAATTCTAAATTTGGCGATTTTCCAATTCCATGTGGTTTATAAATTCCACATTCCTGGTGCCAAATTAACTACGTGAATTGAAAAATTCTGACAATTGACATTTATGTACATAATTACTAATTGTCCTTCTGGCACGGGCCCCCATATCTACTTGTCAAGGCCAATAATGTCACATGACTGCTCGCGTCGTATACTTGTGTAACCAAAACGGAAATGGCGAGAGATATTGTGCTGGCCACAACAGATTTTTTTATATATTTTACATGTTAATCTTCATTCCCTATGTTTTTATTTTTCCGTGGAATTAATAATACCGAAATAAAAATTAATAAAGTTGTTGAAAATTGCTTGAGACGTTACATTCGCTCACACGTAACTTGGCCCTTAGTCTGTAGCCAATCCATGTTTGGGGTGTAACTGTCACTTTGTGTTGGCGGCAATTTGAATGTGGAAGATGACAAAAAAGCGAACGTTCATAATACCAGCCATAGTTGTAAGACAGTTGATAAATTACAAATACAGAGAAAAAATTATGCAGATTAATATATTTTAATCAAAGTACAGATATAAATGATGACGATATAATTATTTATAATTGTTTCACAAGTATATCATGATGTTTGGGTGTCATTTTGACCTTTCTATAACCTCTTACCTCGCAAATATATCTAAAACAAATATCTATGTTCTATTTATATCTATTTATTTTGTCTATATAAAAATACGTGCCCATATCCTATATATCATTTTTTTGTCATCCACTTTTAAATATTTATTTTGTCTGTACACATCATTCTTATCTTATCACATACAAACATATTTAAATTTATTTTAATGGAAAATTTAAAAAACATCCTTGAACAAGAAACACGGAATCATTGAAGAAAAAAAATAAGATGCTATTTTTAACGTAGGTTATCATTCGTTGCATTTTGAGCATATTTCCAGCATAAATTGTTGGTTAAACAAATGTAAAGTTGGAGTGACATTCCATTGTTTATGCCGATGTTGACTTGATGTTCGGATTTTTATAAAGATTGTCAACTGTTTATCAATACGGCGTAGTAGGACGACAAACATGTGCGTATGTATGAGACCACGTGATAAGTAAAGTTCATTTTACATAAAATGATAAAATATTTTACGACCTCAATAATTGTTTACACATTAGTTTGTTATTAATAATTTCCGAATAATAATCCGAATTAAATAATAATTAAAGAACGAAAGGAGCTGGGTATGAGAAAAATGTCCAGCCGAAAATTTGGAGTTGTTTAAGAAAAATCCGGTCGATTTTAAAAGACGTTTCATAACTATGGACACAGTATAAAAATACTTGAACCAGTAGCGATACTTCGCATATTTCATGATACCAAAATTTGGGTAGGCGTGGTCAGTTCTGCTGATGAGAAGATGGCCGCTCGCTCACAGCCAGTTGTCTGATTGTTATTGTCATTTTCACGTATAAAATGAGTAGAAAAAAGAGAGGTAAAGTTATGTGTGCTATGAAAAACTGTAAAAACTTTTACAGTGTCGGTGGAATGAGTTTTTTTTGGATTTCCTACAGACCCAGAAAGGTAATATTTAAGTTTTACATTAATAACCAAGCTTACATTATTTGTATTTCCTCATAAATATTTGATAAAATTGTATTGCCGTATGCGATTATTTTATGCACTGATTTTTATAAATAGAAATTTAAAATCATCCAAAGGGAAACGGAAGCAAATTATAGTAAAACATTTGTAATATTATACAAAATAAAAATATTTGTATTTATAAAATATAGTTTTATTACATTTAATATAATTATACTTATTTGTAACCAATGAAATAATAAATACCGTACTAATATATCATTCACAAATGACATTTGTTCAAATTCCAGCCACGTACCGCTTATACCAAGATGGCCGCTTACTCCATTCGATGCGACATGAAGATCAAAGGTGCCGACAACAAGTGTCGCTACTGGTTAAGTATTTTTATACTGTGCTATGGATAAAACTTGGATACACCACTACACTCCGAAGACGAAAATTCAGTCGAAAGCGTGGGTTGGACATGGTAAGTCGGCCCCGAAGAAAGCGAAATCAATTCAATCGGCATTAAAGGTGATGGCGTCAGTCTTTTGGCATTCTGCTAATTAATTATCTTGATAAAGGAAAAACTGTAACTGGACAATACTACGCCACACTTTTAGACAAGCTGAAAGCAACAATTCAAGAAAAACGCCCGGGAAAGGCAAAGAAAATGTGCCAGCTCATTCAAAAACTGAGGTTTGAAATCGTCCCCCATCCATCTTTTCCCGAAACTCAAAACGTTTTTCGCTGGAAAGAAATTTGAATCCAACGAAGAAGTCATCGAAGCAATAAATGTTTATTTTGAGGAGGGAATCGAAAAGTTAGGAAAACGTTGAACCAACTGTGTTCACCTCAGAGGGGACTATGTAGAGAAGCCGACATGGTGGTCGTCGGATCGATTCCCCATCGTTCCAGACTTTATATTCCTCCACTCGGTAGGAGGGTTTTTCTCCGGGTACTCCGGTTTCCCTCTGTCGGTAGGTACACATACAACACAGTTAGTTGCTATAGAGCACTACTTCACCAGTCGGGCTGAGCGCAAACTCTGTTCACTAAGTGAAAGCTCGAAGGCGTCAATAACTGAGAATACAATACTCTGTCTAATTCTCAACCATCATTACACTGACACACACACATCACCCTGAAGAGGAGATTCCAATCTCCTACACAACATTTATTTATTTTTATGTAGACAAATAAAATGTATGTGTTAAATATATCAATATTCAATCCACCCTCATTTGAAGAAATATATTTATTTCTGAAATAATCTTTCGAGAACGAAATATATATATTGCACCCATTTGAAAATTCCAGTGAGCATTGTCCGAAAATAACTACGATGCTCCTTTGTTTTGTTGAGTTCTAGGTGGCTGTGCTGCGAACTCACCGATGTTGTTTTGTTGTTTAATTAACTGGTGTTATTTATTAAGGCACTGTCATAATAAACCGTGGAATGCGTAAATGCGTGCTGGACAACGCTAGTCATTTGTCACCGTGTGTGTGCGCGTGTGCGTGTGCATGTTTCACTTGTTACTGCACTTCATTGGTTTCCATGTTTTTACCACGCTGCACATGCTAAAATAGATGCAGCCAATTAACTAATTAAGACCTAACAAACATTGGGTTTACAATCACACTACAGTGGAGGTGAAAAAATGTAAATCTGATAAATCAAATTTATAGTTTTTTTTTGCACGATCAGGTTTTTTTACCTCTCGCTAAGAGAGGTATTGCATTCATGCTAAAAATCGCATATCCAGATTTTATTGAATAAGCACGTTTTAAGGTCCCTACAATCCGATTTTATCATTTTTACGATGATGTCTGTGTGTGTGTGTGTGTGTATGTGTGTGTGTGTGTGGGATGTTGGAAGGACGGTTACTCAAAAACTATAAAACTTTAAATTTTTTTAACTACGTATTTCCCAATCGGACATTCATGGGAAGATCTGAAAAGGTTTTGGTAACAATTGGACAACCGGAAGTAGAAGATTCTTGAAAAAAAATCTTTTAAATAATATTTTTTGAAATTTTTTCTTGATAATATTAAAGAAAAATAAATTCTCTTTCTGATACATTTAAATATTTTACAATATATTCTATAGATTTAGAGATAGAAGAAATATAGTATGTAAAATAATCTGTTATAATAAATTTTACAGCCGAAAGAATGGCCATGGAAAATAGTTGAAAATTTAATTTGTTTGTAACTGACAGATAATGTCAGTGTCAGAAATCCGAAGACATTACTGAAGACTTTTTCTGGGAAGTACATACATTATATTATTTCTTAATGTATTAATAGAATTGGAAACATTTCGAAAAATTAGAAGAGGACAAAATTTCTTCATCAAAAATGAATTTAAAATTAAACAATCTAAATATATATGGAATAGATATATGCGTAAGTAGAATTTTTGGTGTAGAGTGTAGGTATACAAGAAATGTTAAATACAATAGGGAGCGAGCAGTCATATGATTTTGTTGGCCTTGACAAGCAGATATGGGGGCCCATGTCAGAATGATAGCTAGTAATTATGTATACCTATAGATGTCAAATATCATAATTTCTCATTCTAAATTTAGTGATTTTCCAATTCCATGTGGAGCAGAATTAAATGTTAAATATCTAAGGCATACAAGTAAACTTTAAACTCCTGGTGATAAATTAACTACGTAAATTTAGAAAATCTTGAAATTTTTAATGAAAAATTCTAACATTTGACATCTATGTACATAATTACTAATTATCATTCTGAAACGGGCCCACACATTTGCTTGTCAAGCCCAAAAATGTAACATTACCGTTCGCGCCCTATACTTATGTAACCAAAAAAAAGGAAGTGGCGAGAGGTATTGTGCTGGCCACAACAGATTTTTTAAACTTTACTGATAGGGTTTCCAAGGCAGTAAGTTTTGTTTACAAATTACTGAGAGATAAAGATGTTGAGATAGATGTTGGAGAAGACACGGAAAGATACGGTAAGTAATGAAAAAATAAGGGAAATAACTAGTGTTAGAAGGTTTGAACAAATGTCATGAGGAGAGATGAAGAATATATTGGATAAAGAATGAATAGCTTACTAATAGAATTTAAAAGAAAGAAAGGAAGACCAAACATAAGATGGAAGGACTGTATTGTGGAAGACTTGAGAATGACACGCAAAACAGAAATGAGTGGAAGAAGAAAATAAATAATAGCGACCCCTAACGAATGGGAAAAGCTAAAGATGAAGAAGAAGATGTCAGTGTCAAGTGCAATTTGCATAGTTTATGAAATTATTTTACTGGAAATTTAAAATCTTTTGCAAGAAAATTGATGGAACATTAATTTTCATAGCTTCATCAAACTATACATTAGTTAAATATTTTGCAAAGGTAAAAGTGCCCGACTTATCTCAAAACAAATTTATGAATTTCCCTACTCGCTAAAAATAAACGTTTATATAACATTACTAAAAGAATTTCAAAAATGTTGATAAATAACACTTTATTATTTTTCAATCTATACAAATGAATTCATGCATGTGCAATTATTTTTGAATAAATGTATAATGTTTTCCACGTTTTAACATAATTTCAATTACGAATGTCAATTGTTTGTAACGCTTGACACATGAATGGCGAATTTCTTGGAATAGTTCGTTAGTGAAGAAAAAATAATGTTCAATATTTATTGTTTAGAGTTCACTTATAATATGGCCTACTTTCAAATGCGTTTAACATTTTTCTGCTTGAAATACAAGAAAATATATAAAGTAAACTTTTTCAAAAAAAAAATATGTTGTAGCCAGCACAATACCTTCCGTCAATCCTGTGTATGTATAAATTTTCTTACAAAAGATTTTAAATTTACAGTAAAATTATTTCATAAACAAACTATACAAATTGCACTTGACACTAACATCTTCTTCTTTAATTTCCCCCATTCGTTAGAGAGTCGCTATTTTTGTGGAGACAATGGCGAGTGAACGGCTTGTTAAGCGTATATATCTTGGTGAAGTTGAGGGTTTTCGATTGCGTGGCCGACCAGTGTGTAAGTGGATGGATGTATTTGGTAGGGTGCTTAAAGAGAGAAAGTTTCCAAGTATGAATGCGATTATGAGTGTGGCCGAGGCGAAAGAAGTCTGCTTAGATAGGAATGTGTGGCGAAGGATGATTGTTTCCTAATTATTATTGTGATCCGGATGCGATATTGCGCTACCGAAAATCGGTCACTTTAATATGTTTAAGAGTAAGGATATGTTGTATGAAGTTGATGTTATCGGGTTTGTGCGAACCCACTAAGTGGGACACGCGTGATTTTATGTATGTATGTATATATTTTTAACAAAATTTAACAAAAAAAATATGATATCCTTATCTTTTAATAAAGTTTAAGTAAATATAATCGTACGACATAATATTTGCGATACCGTACATAAAAATTTATGAAACAACTTTAATATCAATTAATAATTTCAAAATAACATCCACATACTCTATGAGTAGATAACAATTATTTAAATCAAAATAATGTTCGTATATATTTTCGTTTGAGTTCCTTGTCCACCTACGCATTTCTAAGTGAAAATATGAATGGATTTAGCTCAAAAGTGGAATACAATTAGCGAAATATTTCGAAGTAGCGTGTGAGGAACAATTAGACGAACGTAATTCGTCCTTGTATTGTATTTCTTGATGCTTTCAATCACGAAAAAACAAGAGCAACATACCGAAAGAAATGGAAATACCGTTAGTAAACTACTACACATTTTTACTTCCTAAAACGAACTCTTTCTCCATCTTTAAAACAATAAAATACATTTTTGCACGATCAGGTTTTTTTAAAACTTTAGCGATAGGGTTTCCAAGGCAGTAAGTTTTGTTTACAAATTACTGATAAGTAAGTGATGTGATTACCTACCGATCTGGAGGCGGTGAAAATTACATAAATAAAAAATAAATGTACAATTTTTAAAGTTTTAACGGTAACAAAACAACGATCATAGCTTACTTAAAAAATGACAACTAATTTTTTTTTAAATGTCAAAATATAAAATATAATAAGCATTGCGGGCATTAAGTGCTTCTTACCGGTATCGGATGTATTAATCCTCAACCGGTAAGGTGCACTTACTGCCCTTAATACTTAAATAACTATTTCAATTACACAATAAACTGAACAAAACATAGAATAATGTAAAGAGTATTGATATAGAAATACTACAGAAAGTTTGAGTTCCAGTAAGTTCATAGGTGCCTTAAAAGTATACAATGCAATTTAAATATTTTTGTTTCCTATAGTAAGTAGGCATGGAAAATAATGAAACAAAAGACGATTAATTGTCAGATAATATATAAATATAAGAATTAATAATTGATATTTTTCATATGTTTTACATATTTACATTAATCAAACAATAATAAACATTGTGTGCTCAACTATTTTCAACATATTTGCATATTCTAATTATGTTTGCAGCGAACATTATACTAAATTATGAACATAAATTTTTATGTTCCCAATGGCATTTGAAGTAAACAAAATCATTTTGCTATATTTATAGAATGTTGCCTAGGTAACCTAATTATCGTATGCGAAATACGATTACAATTGTTTATTGTTATTTTTTTATGTCGTAGTAAATTTTTCTACGATACCTAATGGTATGCAAATTACACTAATAACAATAATTATTCAAATTTTAATAGAGATTACTCAAGTATGCTTAGCATTTGAAAATAAACAATGTTATTATGCAGAATTAGAAAATATGGTTTTCAAATTTTAACACATTATTTCACATACAAAATAAATGGAAATAATGCTGGATTTATACAGCTAATACAGATAATTTGTGCAGACGTAATAGTATGTTTTGTGTGACTGACATGAGTGACATGTGTCAAGTGTCAAAGTTTAGATTATTATATTAAATGGAAATATAATGAAATATAGTGTATTACGAATAAAATAACCTATTAAATACAAATCTGATGTACACAACTATTATTTTTATTGTAGATAGTCAGATGTTTAACTATAACAAAATTTGTTTCTACGTACTAGAAAATCTACAGAAACAAATGAAAACTATGCCTGTACTATACTATCTATGTTTATTATTGCAGTTATTCAAATATTTGACTTATTTGTTGATATTGTCAAAAACTGCAGTGATATTTGTTATTGTAGTATTGTAGATATTCTTTTTTTCTTATGAAAATATGTTTATAAATACTAGTATAAAAAAAAAACTTACTCGGAGTAGGCTATGAAGAATTTAGAAGAAAAGCGTTCATTTCTTTTGATAACATTATTGACAATATCTCGTGTCAAATTGACATTTAATAATTAAATACTTTTAAATTGACGTTTCTTTGCCTACTCCGCGTTTACTATTAGTGATATTATGTTTACCATGATAAAATAAATTTTTATCATTTTTACTGGAAAATCTAGTCGCACATGAAAACAAGTGCAAACAAAAAACAATCATTCCTAACATGGAAAATCTAGTTACCGTTGTCTGTCAAACGAAAACAAATAAAACAAAAAACAATCAATCTAACCTGTTTCCTCTTATGCGATGTGACAACTTCATGAGGTTGGTCTTGTCTCTCTTTAAGCGCATCCAGCAACCTGGCACACTTGTCCCTGTCCGGCTCATCCTTGGCGACGTGCAGATATGCCCTCCAGTTGGCCGAATCGAACCCCCAGTGACAAGTGCGATTCTCCAGAGGCCTATGTGCATGACACACGAACTGCTGCGGCGAAAATAGTCCCCTACACTCCAAACATTCGACGCACCTCGCGGAGTCCGCAAATAACGCCGGGGTGCACACACCAGTACACTTTCCGAAACACTCGTGATAGACCCGAAATGATAATGCACCCTTCACTGGACCGGAGAGAACACTACTGCCTGTATGCAGCAAAGCACTACATAATCGTTCTGCGTCTGTTTTGGTTATCAACCCACAACTCGGTGCACCATGGGGAAGTATTCCAGTGTTTTTTAACTCGTTTAACTGTTCTGGGGTACACCGGGAACAATATATTTGCAAACGATCACATTCCTGATTGATTTGATGTAAGGAAAACTCGCGTAAAACACTATTTAACACTTGGGGGAGGCATAAACGTTTTTCACCTCCGACGACAAAACACGAAATTGATTCTCCTTCTAATTGTGTCTCTGTACGTTCACTCCGGCTGGTGTCTGGTGTTGTGAGGATGGGAAGCTGTTGAATAGGAAAAGGATTCGGTGGTGGCACTTGAATTGTCGAAACAGTCTCCAAAGGATCGTCTTTCTTGCCTACATTGACTAAATTCGCGGTCCCTGGACCATGGAGGCTGTTTGTTGCGCTGTGTTGATAGTTTTTCAACACTGACTTCAAGTGCGGTGTGACCAGCTCCATGATTTGAGACACTTTACTTAATTAATGAGATCACTATAACCATATTTGTCACTCTCATCACCTATCATCTCACTTTTTTTAAACACTAATCAAGGTTATGTTACAATATAAGACATTTCAGTTAGTTGGTAGAGTAGTAGAGTAACAGGATGGGGTTTTATGTACACTAAAAACACAAAAGGTGGAAGAACAAGCGATTAATGAAATGTTCGCAGTAAACGCGTCCAAGTATGTGTTGCTCGCACGTTTATCTAAACATGTCTACCGGCTGGCGACTGTCTGGTTGCTCAGTCTGACTGAGCTGCGATGATATGCAGTGCGCACGCGCCAAGTCGTCATAAACAAGCGCTAAGCGCACATTATGCACCAACTTCACAGCCTTTATCTCTTCTTACCCGCACAATCACAATATTTTAATTATATCACTGATTGTTGTTTATGTTTATGTTGTACGAAGTGGTAAGTTTACTATATGAATGGTGGTGTGTTTCGCCGCCATGTTTGCTGGTGCTTGCTCGCTGCGTGCTCGGATGTATTCGGCCGGCTACTGGAAAGTCTAGCCGCGTTCCCGTTTCCCCGCGCGTCCCTGGAGCGTCTGCGGCGGTCATGTGACCGACCTTCCCGTCAAAATAGCCGACGTGCCAGTGGCGACTGATTGCAGTGCTGGCAGGCGGGCGGCGGAGGGTCAATGACGGGCCGCCAAGCAGCCGCCTCTGCCTCCCCCACCCCAGCAGCACGTGCACAACACAACTCATTTGTTACTCTGAGACACATTCTCTTCCCTCTTCGCCTGTCTCAGAACACTAACACAAGCCTTGTGGTTTGCATTGTTCACTTTGGGACAACAAACACAATCGCATAGCACCTACCTACCGAACAGAACACTCTCGCAGTGTCACCTGCAGCTTATTTACCCTCACAGCGAGTGACAAGTGATAATCGCAACAATGACGTCACTAACTTGATACAAAGGTACACGCACACGCGTAAAAAACGATTTTTGAAGTAATAACTTCTTATGGGAGGATGAACCGCCAAGGAATCCTGGACTCTTGATTTTAATATTTCATCCGTTGTTAACTATTTATAAAACAATTATTTCTTTAATTCAAACCTTTTACCAAATCATAATAAACAATAAAATCTCGAGATCGATATTATTATAAGTTCTAAAAATTACACGTACCAAATTTTGGATGCGACATTTTTCATTTAACTGACAATTAAATTAACAAACAATTTAACCAAGATGAAAATGAAATACCGAACAACTCTTTAAATAAAAAAATATTGCACTTTTAGAAAATTTGGGGTTATAATCGGTTTTAACATTTTGTGATAAATTAAACGCTAACAAATATATTTAGAATAATAATTTGAGAAAAGAATGATAAAAAATAAATAATATTTATGAATAAGTAACAAATATATCAATTTAAAAGTATTAAACGTCATTTTAACACAAGATATCAATTTTGACAGCTTGATTTTTGACGTTCATAGCCTACTCCGAGTTTTTTTTATGATGTACCATAGCGTTAATTTTATTTGATATTTTATGTTTGACACTAGTTTTAAGTTTTAATTATAAGTACCTGTCATTAAAATGATTCATTTTTTATTCTTACGATTCAAAAAATTGTCGATGACTGATTAAATAACCACATTTTCTATGCAGTAAAATGCACTTTCCAGGCTTGTTGCGTAATATGTATTCTGGACAGTGGCGGCTCGTGGGTTGAAGATTCGATTCGGTGGGTTATTTTATCTGTTCCCGCCTGAAATTTTAAGAATAGGCAAAACATTTCATAAGCCACTTGATAAATATTAGTATTTTAAATCAGAGAGACCTTTTTGTTTTTAGGTTCAGTTTCGCTCCGGTTAACCGTTTAAAGTAACGGTTAATATCGGTTCAGGTTAAAAAATAATTAAATAATGTATTGTTAGTAGGTCATGCAAGACCTACCTTTGACAATAGTGCAAGGTTGAATTGAAATTATTTATCAATTTAAAAATTAATGTCCAAATAATTGTTATTTCAGAATAATAAAATGTCT
Source organism: Harpalus rufipes (assembly GCA_951394225.1). Lineage (NCBI taxonomy): Eukaryota > Metazoa > Arthropoda > Insecta > Coleoptera > Carabidae > Harpalus > Harpalus rufipes. The sequence goes on along the minus strand of OX596285.1, from coordinate 1,288,198 downwards.
GCTAATATTATTTTCTCTATTGTATTTCTTTGGAACAGATAAATTGGACACCCTGTATAATTGTTCTTGATTTGAAACAATGTAATAAATATATAACGACCTTTTGTCGGGAACACACACTCACACACATCATCCTAATGTTCATATATTTCTTGTTTCGTTCAATTTCCTAACGTTCAAATATTGACCATGAAGTTGGCGCAGATGAAATTGGCGCGCTTACAATTTAAAAAGTACACTCCGGAGTACAAAGTGTACGTGAAAATTACTTATTGAATTGGAGTAGGTAGTTCTTGGTATTTAAAAAAAAAATTGTACTGCAAAGTGTACTTTTTAAATTATGAGCGCGCGAAGTTCATCTGCGCTAACTTCATGGTTGAGATTTGAACGTTATGAAAACAAGATATGAACAAGGCGATGTATAAACATTATGACGCTTCATACCTAGTCCCTTTTGTCTTTATGTTCAAACGTTTTCCATAATTTAATACACATATTATTGCTTTTTACTTCTCGCTAAGAATAATCAGATTTTAACATTTTTTACGATGATGTCTGTATGTATGTGGATGTTGGAAGGACGATTTCTCAAAAACTATAATACTTAATATCTGTTTAACTACGTATTTCTCAATCGGACTTTAATGATAAGAGTTGAAAAAGTTTTATATACCCTTCAAAAATACTGTCAATCCCGACAATGAATTGGAAACATTTCGAAAAATTAGAAGACAAAATTGCTTCATAGAATGAATTTAAAATTAAAAAATCTAAATATAAATAATAGATACAAGTAGAATTTTTAGTGTAGATATATAAGAAATGTTAAATACAATAGGGCGCGGGCAGTCATGTGACTTTGTTGGCCTTGACAAGCAGATATGGGGGCCCGTGTTATAATAGTTGCCTTCGTTTAACGCAAGCTAAGTTACAATTTATTTGTATATGCAACATATAACACGTAGTTTTATTAAAAATTATTAAATTCAAAATATTATTCTTTTACCTTTTCAGCGACTGATTCTGGAACCTAACCTACAATAAAATTAAAAACACGAATAAAAAATGTATTATAAATAATGAATGAATATATTTTATGATATGTAGTAAACTTACAATAACTTTTAAAAATAAATGAGAAATTTGCTTATAATAGCACGTCATATGAATAAAAAAATTCAATATTTATAAGGCACAGAATTCGTCACATCACATTTTCAACATAGAAATACTGTCAACATACATCGTAATTAAAATTTAAACCTTACAAAAATTGATCATAACATTTATATACAATAATACATTATAAAAACTTAACCTATACATATGTTATAAATTCTTAACCTAAAATTCCCAGTCTGTGGAAATTGCACGGTGATTGCAATAATTAAAAATGATCGACTTTTACAGCTACGCTGTTGGCAGCATGGTTACTGGGCAGTAATATATTATCCCAATCAGTTCGAATATCCCTTTCAGAATCCGTAGCCTTCAAACTGATTCCCATACTCAGTAAAGTATTGGCATAATGTGGTATGTTCAAAATCACAGGCTTTAAAAATTCAGTACCTGCAGAAAATCAAATTTAGAAACGAAACAGAACACGCAGAGCCATCTAGCGAATGAAATTTACCTTGCGGACCACACATTACTAAAGGTGACAACATTGTTTCACCTACAAACACAACAAAAGATGAAATGAGATGTTTTAAATATTATTTTACGTATGTACACTGGTTGTAAATTAAGTTAGATGTTAGTTTGTGCTGTAAAAGAATAGTATTCATGCTAGAAAATGAAAAAAAAAACTAATTCGTTTGCCATCAGACAAAAATTTACGTAAAAATTGGAATTGAAACAAATGTTAACGATTTATCTGTCAAGCTAGGTTAATTTATTTTTCTGCATCTGTATCAAAGCTATTACAGCACCCAAAGGAGTTCGTTAATAGCTCGTTTGAGTGTTGTAACAGCCTAGTACAATTTATTTTTATAAAATTGGTAGCATAGCTGAAATGTTATGTCAAAAAATATCAAATGTCAAACCTCACTGAATAAACGATACTAACGATTGTTAAGATTTTTATTTTTGTTTATATATATTTAGGGCATAAATAGTTCAAAACACTATTAATTGTTGATATTTAAAATATGTAATTTATTTTTATTTATTCATGAACTCTGTCGGTAAATTAGTTCGAGCTTTTTGGCGCTGATGTCGTAGCCAAAGTTATGCAGGTTGTGTAGTAGTTCAGATAAAAGCAAAATGTCAACAAGAATTAAGTGTTTATTTATAAGAAAATAGTGTTTTAAATATAAGATGTGTATTCGCAAGTGAAAATACCGGCCCTAAATGAGAAAAAATACCGGACATATCTATTCCTGCAACTGTGACGTTACCCTTGCTGCTTCCGTTGCAACTTAGTTCCGACGTGCTGCTCGAAGTATGACAAATTTTGCGACGTATGTCTTGCGAGGTAAGTGGAATTTGTTTGTTAGGTTATATTGTTGTCAAGTTAGCACGTATTTTTATTTATTTTTGTTTGAGCAAGTTTGTAACGACGCTTTGTATTGATAAATAGAAATAAGGTTATGTCAGTTTGACATTTGCGGCTTTAAGTATGTAAGCGTGAATTTGAATATTTACATAAATGGCGAATTTGATTACATTATATCTTATTATGGGTCATATATTGTAAACAAAAAATATTAAATTTTAACATATGGCAACTACCCCATTATTATAATAAATCTTTCTGATGGCAAAAGAAACAGCGTAGTAAAAAGTACCATTTTCCAAATCCAACGGTGGCGCATTATCACAACTCCTCGGGTCTGTTATAACAAAATAGATCTCCTGTTGCACCCCTGGATGTATAGCGCCCTCTGGGACCTCAAGGGACACGCCCCAGTATTGGTTAACCAACACACCACCTCTTTCGTCCAATATGGCCGAACTCACGTCTCGTTCTTGTGCTTGGGGCAGCGAGATCTCTTGACTTAGCGATATTTCCTGGCTTAGCGAGATTTCCTGGCTTAGCGAGATTTCCTGGCTTAGCGAGATTTCTTGGCTTAGCGAGATCTCTTGGCTTAGTGTGCAAGGGTTAGCGCTATTGTTACTGTTAGTAAGCGACGCGGTGGACGATAGCTGCTCCACGGATTGGTTTAGAGAGTTAGAGACCGACAGTCGAGAGCCCATTACAGTAGTTAGAGGGTCCACGGTGCCTGAGTCGCTAAGGAAATATGTGCTAGAGATTGAAATTTGTACAAAAGTGCATCGAGATTGATTATAAATTTGTAAATATTAAAAACATTAATTCAATTTTCACCCAATATCCTGAACGCGAAACAAAACCGCAAATATTATTGTTTGAACCAGAACCGCATCCGAACCCGTCAGAAAACATATTAACCTGAACCGAACCCAGTTTTTGGCGGAATTATTTTGGAGACAGCTGTATATAACGCATAAATATTTACAAATTTGCAATCAACATTTAAAATCTTTCCATATTTCATATTTATGTCGTCCAGTGTACATACGCTAACATAACCTCTCCACCTACCTCATATTATGATGCACTGGTTTTCTGTACAACTCAAACGCAGACCCTCTCTGCTCCCTGCTCCCTTGTAAGTCAACAATATTAGGTCTTTCCATCATTCCGTCATGTTCTAGCCGATATGGCGGTATATCTTGCCCTGACATCTGCATGAGAGCATCGTTGCGACTTGGATAACTCATACTGGTGTGTCTACGAGCCTCGTACCCTCCGGGGGACATGGACATGTCGTAATGGGAATGGGTGGTGTAGCGGACTGCTGTTTCTGTGTGCCATTCGCCCGGCATGTTGTAATAGTAATTCGGAGATCTTTGGTCGTTCTAAACAATATTTGTTAGTCAAAATTTAATTGATTGAGTAATGAAAAATAATGGACCCGGATTTTTACCTCCCGCTACCCTTAGTAAGGGAGGTATAGGGATCGTGCTAAAAATCGCATATCGAGATTTTGGTAAATGACCACGTTTTAAGGACCCTACAATCCAATTTTAACATTTTCACGATGATGTCTGTGTGTATGTATGTATGTGTGTGTGTGGATCCTGTTTACGCTCTAACTCAAATACTTCATTCAGAAAGTTTTGAAACCATGGATTTCTAACTTATTCTAATATGCAAATATCTGATTAGATTTTGGTGGCAATCGGATAACCGGAAATGGCAGTTTACTTGGCGCTCAAGATAGTTTTTCTTCAAAAAATACCTTTAAATGTATTTTTTTCGCAATTTGTTATTATAAAATTTAAAGATTATTCCATTTTTTACAAATTTGCTTTAATACTTTTTCTATATATTTTATGGATTTATATCTCGGAGCTTATGCTTTAAACACATCTCAATGGTTACATAGTTCAGCTCAAATGTATGTAACTGACAGATAGATGTCACTGTCAAGAAAATAATCATTTCAAATTAAGGTAGTTCACCAGTAAATCGAGTTTCTATAGATGTTAATAAAAATTTAACTATGTGTTAAGAATGACCTAATACATGCACAGTTAATTTTTTATAAACTTCTGACGTACAGAAAATGAGCTATTCGCCTCGAAAGTCAGACATTTTAACAATTGAAGCATAGGACCAATACTACCAAAACCAACGTTTTGATTAATAGCATCATTTTGCTTCTATAGATTTTAATAAAAAACTAATATGTAATAGTTTAATATGTTTCGAATGTTATTTCAAACGACGAAAGCGATCTGACGTACAGTTTCAGAGTAATCGTAGTGTAAAGTAATGTACTCGATGACTGAAAAACTCGAGGGAAAGAGGGAGCGGCAACACTGTATGTTTATATCAGGGGGAAGGGTAAAACTAATATAATATATAGATAAAAATATTACTTACATTTGCATTTAATGTATGTTTTATTCATTTATATTTGTGAAAAACTGTATAACAACGTTAAAACTGCTAAATTGATTTTTTGACAGTCTCAAAATGACATTTAAATGACAGTAGGCATAAATCACGCGCTCATTACCGGTTTTAGAACTAGAGTTTTGGGCAGATTTTGAAACAAAATTTGAGTTGTTTCCCGGTCTTGTATTAATAAAGTAGGCTACGATCCAGCAGACATCAAATTTAAATGTCATTTTTAGAATGTCAAAAAATCAATTTAGCTATTATAACGTTATTATATGGTTTTTCAAAGATATAAATGAATAAAAAATGCAAATGTAAGTACTATGTTTTATCTATATATAATTTGTTATATTATTTTTTATACGTCAAAATTGACAGCGGGAATAAGTCACGTCAAAACGTCGAATTTGTAACTACGGCTGGATTCAGCGGCTCTCTGCTAGAACTGTTCCCCCCTTCCCCTTCCGATTAAAGCGCGACGTTGCCAGCTTTCCTTTAACAACGTTTCGTAGCGGTGTGGGTGTACATACTTATGACATACGGCACAAGAAAGTACAGTCACCTACCAAAAGTTTTCTTTAGAGAGGGGTTATCGTAGAATGCGCAGTATACGTTCAGCGTGATCAAATTTTTGGCCTGGATGGTAGCTGGTGAACTATCTTAATAATAGTAACGTTTTAAAAGGAAAATTGTAAATAGAACAATAGTTTTATGAAAAGGAACTTAATATACATAATTTCTAGCATTAGTAAATATGCAGGTATGTATTTAAATAAAGAAATAAATTTATTATCACGGCATATTATCCATTGCTGGGTGTGCTAATCTGATTTGTACAAACATTTCGGTAATAATGATGACATATTTGTATTGTGCGGGCGTTTACCACAAGGGTTAATTTTGTGCCATTTAAAATTCGAATTATTTGGCGTTGATCGGGATCGAATCGGATTCCCCAGATCCAGACATCAGGCACGCGGCAACGACACCCCATAGGTAAATTGAGCAAAACTTTCTCTACTCACCACTGGGTTGCTGTGGCTCTTGCCATGTTGATATCCGCCATTATTCCCCATACTTCCGCTTCTTTCTTGCCCTCTGCTATCTCCAGACATCTCGTAGCCCTGATTCTTAAACGGTGGCTTGTAATTCTTCGGTTTAGGCGGCGGTACAGGTTTGTATGTACCTGGAGGCCCGTGGTTCATGCCTGGATCCATTCCATGGCCGTTGGAGTGTCCGTACATCCCTGATGATGTCTTTACGGAATGGTGGTACGCTGGAGCGCTCTGGTGGATGCTGAGGTGGGCTTGAGTTAAGTCTTGGTGGGAATGGCGATAGTCGGAGTTATTGTTGCGGCTAGAAAAAAATATTTTGTTGACCATAATAAGGGTTCCAAGTTTTTTTTAAATTTAATATTAGACCGGTATTATGTATTTACGCCCTTGGCTTGCCCGTTTGAAGACATTAGCCAATAATGTTTGCCACTGCCCAGCACGTCACAAACATGGCTGCTACTGAATTTTAAGCGCTCAATTTAAATGTATTAAAGACTTGGAAACCCCGCTTGTTAAGAAATATTATTGAACGCAGAGAATCTTACCTGTATTTTCCATAATCTGTTTTCGTTTCTACATGTTTTGGTGGTCCTGGTTTCGAAGGAGATCTGTTATATCTATAAAAAAATTAATCTATGTAGATATAAATAAATAGAATACTTTTTACCAAATACAAGATGGCGCAAAAAGAACGAATGGATTTCAAGCTTCGCTAATTTAATTATGAAAGATTATGTTAGAAAGATGACATCAATTTTGCTGGACATGCATATGGAGCTTCTCAAAGTTCAGCATTGATCTCATTATTTCTTGGGGCACAGCTGCGATTTTTTCACGAATGGCGAGTGGGGGCCAAAGAACGTCACCAAAACGCGAGATTACGCGGTTGGGAAACATTGTCGAATAACTTCCATCGTGGCGCCATCTTGTTGGAACCATATTAAGCTGGATTCACATGGCCCGTTGTCGCCGTTAATTTTGCCGTCATAATAACTATACTGTATTTCAGATAAGAATAGATTTAGGAGTAAGATAGAACCTACGATTCCAGCTTTCTGATTGACCTAAACGCAAACCAAACTTAAAAATAAAAGTATGGTAGTCACTGCGAACGTTGTATATATACTCTATAGTAAAAGTATAACTGCATATGGAGCTGAAGTTTGACAGCTCAGCGAAAGATGGAAACGAATTCTAAGCAACCGAAATGGATTTTTGGAGACGAGCCATAGGAAGATTCAGAATCTCCCTAGTTACATATCTATCACAGCGATGATAAAAAACAAAGAAATGATCACCGTATTTATAGTCGTTACTAAGGGATTTGTTTTATTTATTTACAACATTGACAGTTAATTTTGAGTATAAAAATAAGTAATAATAATTAAAACTCCGAAATATTAAATAAAACTCGTAACATGTTCTAATACAATATGAATATGTATATCAAAAGTTAGGTTAGCCGCACACTCAATGTGTTACACAAATTCATTATATACGAGGTTTTCGAACATAGACTTTCGATTTGAGGTAACCCCACAAAAATAAGTCGCACCCTGATAAATCCGGTGACCGTGGGGGCCAAAGAATGTCACCAAAACGCGAAATTACATGGTTGGGGATTCCTATAGTATATTATTTTTATTAACTAAAAATCTGAGTGGTTCAGATTCAGAACCCACTATAAGCTGTATTGATTGAATAATAAATATTGTAATTAATTCCTACCTATACATATCGTGTTGTCTTCCTTCTTGCATCCGACTGCTAATCTGATCCAACGTTAATATATCTCCTGTTTTATCCCCATCTCTGGAATGTCTAGGACTGGATAAAATTCCCGGTCCTCCAGGTTGTTGCTGTTGGTCCCACCGACCAACATTGCTGCTTTGAACTCGCGTAGGTGTAAGCTGTTCTCCCGGGTCCAATTTTGGTACGCTGGACTTGAGATCGTCATGCGCGTTAGGGCCTAGACGAGGCCCAGATTTCAGCGCGCTTGGAGTGTTGAAAGAGTCGTAGCTCGAAAGAGAATCCTAAGGAGGAAGATTGTTACGGATACAATTTTTTTTTATTAATAAGACATTACGAGGTCTGGCTATTAAATAACGAGACTGCTTATGAAAAAGAGTTTTATTTTAAAAATTATTTTATAATCGAATGCTCCCCTTCAATGTACTCCCCTCCCCCCGCCACACACCGTTCCATTCTTTCCATTGGTCAAAGCAATGTTGGAAATCTTCTTTTGTAAGAGCGTTTAGGAACTGCGCCGATTTTCGCTTCACTTCTTCCATCGACTCGAACCGGGTTCCTTTTAAGGCAGACTTGATCTTCCCAAACAGAAAAAAGTCACAGGATGCTAAATCAGGCGAGTACGGCGCGTGTTCGAACATTGGAGTGCCTCTAGCGGCTAAATAACGCTTCACAGACAGCGCGTTATGGGCAGGTGCGTTTTTCCACAACTCCGGCCGTTTCTAACGAACTCATTCTCGCAGTGTTGCCAAAATACTAAGTTTGGTTTACAGTTTGACCCTCAGGAACCCATTTAGTCATCGCGATGCCGTTGATGTCGAAAAAAACGATTAACATGGCTTTAAATCTTCGGTGATCTCTCGGCCTTCAGAAAACCGTTTATACCATTGGAAAACACGCGCACGAGATAGAGATTTCTCACCATAGGCCTCTTTCAACAACTTAAAGTACACAGTCGGAGTTTTTTTTTTTTAATTTAACGAGAAATTGCTCGTGTTTTTCGTCACACATTGTTATCGGCACGAGAAAAAAACACGTTCGTTTCTAACCTCTATAGAAAAAATACTACTATAGCGAGAAAAACGTGTTTTCGTACCGGAATAGTAGACACTTACAGCTATCCAACGCTGCATTCGTTTCCCCCCCTTCCCCTCTAGGACGCCTTCTGCGCGCGCTGTCTCGTTATTTAATAGCCAAACCTCGTATAGTAAAAACATTCACTCAGAAAATAAGAACTTACCGATTTAGAATTCTGTCTTCTTTCTAATGAATTATTACTATGTTTATTATTAATTAAATCGTTGTTTGAATTTTGTAGATCGTTGTTTTCATTTGGAGCTTTAGTTCCAAACAGTCTTTCATGTGCAGATCTAAAACATAATTTTATTTCATATAATATCCTTTTTCTCAAATGAATAACATAAAACATAAACTACAATCTATTTAAAATGAAAACATACAGCTTATAATGTTTTCTGAACCACTCAGACACGGCAAAATATTTTGTCTAATAATTTGTAAATTATTAATTATTGGCTGCTTCCCTTCCTTAATAAAAACAGTCCTGGCGTGGACCTCTGGCGCGGTGGACAAGTACAGCAAAATTAATTTCTCACCTTGTAGAAGTAGCCGCTTTCGAAATCGATCCAGGTTTCGCGGTCCTATCCACCCTAGGGGGCAAATCCGGGGCATAGGGCCCCTCCTTCATGCCCCCATTATTCAAATTCTGATTCGAATTAGAATTCCTCATCTCTCCATTTCCTTGGCCCCTTCCTTCATGGCTCTGCCCCCGTGGTTCGTGGCCCTTGCTATAATGACCGTGTAGACTGCTGGACTGCCGTTTATGGGATTCTTTGTGGTAGTCTCCAGAGGGACTATAAGGCCCCATAGACTGTTTGTAACCCCCGGGGGAAGGTTCGGAGGATCCGTCAGGGGGGAGGTGTAATTGGGTGTTGGAAAGAAATAGAGGATCTTTGGAATCTGAATCTTGTTGGAAGCCATATCGGGTATCGTAGGTTGGCTAGAATTAAAATATCTCTAACGTGTACGTACTCTATATTATTATTCTGGAACTTACCTGGTAAGGCGGCAAAACATCAGTAGTGCTGCTATCTGGTGGCATAACCACACTCGGATCAGAACTAGCTTTGGCTAACCTCCCCGTGCTCCCCCCATTGGTACCACCGCTGTTGGTCACCGCCCCAAGAGATACGGGGGGCCCTGGACTATGCTCCAAATCTGATTCGGGGCTACTAGCGTAAGATAGCCTCAGAGATGACATCGGGAACAGGAAGTCGTCGGAGAGAGATTCTTCTGGCTGTTTGCGCGCGAAATTTAGTTGAATTGTTACATGAGAATGGAAGAAAGAAAATAGAAAATGAAAGTTAGAAATAGAATAGAATTATGTGCATATTATAAGTGATTTTTAATATTAGATAATTAATAAATGAATGAATATTCGTTTTTAGTCAGATTGTTAATGAAAATTACGTCATCTTTAAGGCCGTCGCGCTCTTGAGCGATCGAAGCGCGCCAAAGGATCAAATTTAGTACCAACATATCAAAACCGCATTCCCGGTTTAGTAAAAGATGACACCAAATTTCATTAATATTTTTGTATGGACTGAAAAGAAAACAAAATGGCCCATGTCTGTCTGTGATACAATGACGACAAGATACAATTTTGACCAGACGTATAAGGTAATCAATCATTGGTGATCGCCTTCAGTGGACAGTAGGTGGGCCACACTTCCTAAAGGACTCTTTGTCCTGTTGTATGGATGGTTCAAAACTAGAGTCAGGAGAAACTGGAGTGGTTGTATTTGATCCAAGTTACCAAATAAAGACAGCAAAGATCTACGCAATAAATCTCTGTGCTCAAATAAATCTAAACAAAGTTCTCAAAGGAGCAATAAACAACATACTGTCAGACAGCCAGGCTGCTTTAAAGGCACTAAGTGCCTTCATTTGTGAGTCAAAGGTAGTCTGGAATTGCATGAAAACCCTACAACAACTGGCCAAAGATAACCACGTAACTTTGTGGTGGGGGCATGAGGGAATTCTAATCAGATGAGCTCGCTAAAAATGGAGCTAAACTAATGTTTTACGGGCCTGAACCTTCTTGTGCTTGAAAAGCCATATAAAAAAAGAAATCAGGAAAGGAAGGAAAAGGAAGCAGCCATAGCCTCATATTGGAGAGACGTCCCGGGCCTTAGTCAGTCGAAGAAATTCATTTCACCCTTGTTGACAAACTGTTTGGTGCGGATTTTCGGCCGGCGGCGTCATTGGTACTTTTTTAAAAACGATGTTGGTTAGGCCATCACCGTCAACGGCGAACGCTACAGAACGATGATAACCGATTTATTTTGGCCTAAATTAAACGATATGGAAATAAACGACGTATGGTTCCAGCAGGACGGCGCCACGTGCCACACAGCGGACGCCACGATGGACATTCTGCATGAACGATTTGAGGGTATGGTGACGTGAATTGGGCACCAAGATCGTGCGATTTGATCAATGCTATCGCTCAAATTCAGCCGGATTTATGCGGCAGAGTCATTGAAAATTGGATCACTCGGATCCGTGCCACCGTGAGAAGCCGCGGCGGACATTTAAACGATGTTATATTCCATACATAATGGCATACATGGGCCTTTGAAATAAAAAAAAGAATTTCGTTAATACCTCACACACAGCTTGTTTTATTCCATTTCAACATCGACCCGCCCTTATTTAAAAACCATTTAGAAAGTAAGAAATTTAGTTCTTTTGGCTCGCTCAAGTGCGCGACAACCTCTAATAGCAAGTATTATTTCATTTACCTTGTTTTTAACTATACTGAAATAGTTTAACGTAAAAATAAACACATTTATAATGTTTTAAGTGAAAAGTTGGTCAAAAACTGTTTAAAAATAAAAATATACACAAAATCCTACGGAAAAGTGCTCGAAAATTAATCACAATTCTCAATAAAAATACAAACTGCAAAAGCGAATTGCGAATTTCTCCGTGAAACAAACATTATAACAAAATATTACATGTTTCATCAGTTTACAACTTCTGACGATGGCTTCATTGAAGTAACCCTATAATATTTTATTACAATTCTCAAAAATAAAAGCGGCAAGACAAATAACAACCCTTTACAGTGATAAAATATATTAAAGCATCTATACAATTTATAAACCATGCATTAAACATCTCCAAAACAATTTTCATGAATCGACAGATTAGTATTTGACAAATTAATATACTCATTCGCTTTTAACCGCAACAAATCAGCATTTTTCTCACAAAACCTAACCTCACTATCATAGTTACTGTCCCTTTGGACAAACTGCGAGTTATAAGAATCACACAGAGACTTAATTTTACTTGCAGTGTGGCAAACTTGCTGGTAAGGTTGACACTGATAGAAATAATATTCGCAGGGGTAGTAATCGTAACAGTGGACATAATTTTGGGGATGCAAGTAACCGTTGTAAGGGTTGTGGCCCGAGTTGCCGTACATGGAGGCGGCGGATCGTTTCGGACGGCTCCGATTGCGGTAGCTACCTGGTAAAGATTTGGTGCGACAAGAATAAGGTGATAAAGAAAAAGTGCTGTCATAATAAGATGAGGCCAACTGAAAGTTAACAAAGACAGACCCATTACCAAGAGAACCAACACCCGGTTAGTGACCCTCAAACAAAATTGATCACACACAACAGCCTAGTACAATTTATTTTTATAAAATTGGTAGCATAGCTGAAATGTTATGTCAAAAAATATCAAATGTCAAACTTCACTGAATAAACGATACTAACGATTGTTATGATTTTTATTTTTGTTTATATATATTTAGGGTATAAATAGTTCAAAACACTATTAATTGTTGATATTTAAAATATGTAATTTATTTTTATTTATTTATGAACTCAGTCGGTAAATTAGTTCGAGCTTTTTGGCGCTGATGTCATAGCCGAACTTACGCAGGTTGTGTAGTAGTTCAGATAAAAGCAAACTGGCGGCGAAGGAGAAATGTCAACAAGAATTAAGTGTTTATTTATAAAAAAATAGTGTTTTAAATATAAGATGTGTATAATTATATAGTTTTACACTTTCCACATCCTTTTCAGTTAATTTTATACAATAAAATGTAAGTAACTTGTAAAAAATTATATTTGGTTATGACTATGAAACCTGACTTTTTCATTGTTTGTTTTTGGAATTATAAAATGTATTTTCCGTGATTTATATATTATATTATATATATTTTTCATTGAACCCAAGTCGGAACCGAACCGGGTATTAAAATTCGGCTTCAGCTCCGGTTGAAGTTCATTTTGAGTTCGAAACGTAAGAGTAATCGTAATGCAACAATCAACGTCTGTTTTGTCTGTTTATGAAAATTGTGTCTCGCGTAAATTCCGGCTCGCATTTTAAATTATTTCTATATAAAGATTGTTATTCAAAAAACATTAATTCAATTTTCATTATGTCGAACCGAGAACAAAACCGCAAATTGTGTTAATATTTGAATCTCTCAAAAAACAAATTAACCTGAACCGAACCCAGTTTTGGCGGGTTCGTTGCCCTGATGCCAATAGACCTATTATCATAATAATTTATATTTTGATTGTAGTAATCAATTTTGTTTGATTTGAAAACAAATAACAACATTCATAAAACATAAAAATACCCAAAAAAAAAATAAAAGAAACTATATACTGTTAAATATATAAAAGAAAATAATAAAAAGAAAGAAAATATAAAGCGATATTTCCAACATTATAATAAAAAATAAAATACATTTTTACCTTGGATTCGCTCATCCACAACGCCCCGGTCTGCTGCTTATCAATCAACTCCCTAACTTTTCTATACCAATTCTCCGTGTTATCATTCAACGTCACAGTGGCACTAAAAATGTGATTCCACACTTTGTCCAGCTTTTGGCACTGTTCTAACAACTTTTTAGAACTTTTATGAGCAGATCTGCACAAAATGAAATATTTACATATCATAAAACTATTTTACAAAATGATTAAATACTTTGGCAATCCTTGTCGCAGTTGTTTAATAATAATTTTTGACTCAGCCTTAAAAAAAATGACAATCGGATATAATTGAGCATAATTTAATCTTTCTACTGCGTTTGGAGTAATATCCAAGAGGGCGTGCTTTCCAGTGGAGATGACGTCACGAATAGCTGACAATCGAATGATGTTGGATGATTTTTGAGCTTTTGGTTCTTCGGTACCTGTTTCTAATTCTAAATAAATTGTTTAATATTCGTTAAAAAATGTAAAATAAATAACTTACGGGGTGATATGAATTTATCGGGGAAATCTTTTAACATTTTGTCTCTAGCTATATCGGCGATAGGACCGAATAAAATAACGGGTCTGGTGAAGCCAGGATGTTTGAGGACAACTCGTTCATACGCTGGGAACTTGGAAACGCAGTCTGAGAAAAGGATGTCGTCCCAGTGCTCCTAAATATATAAAATTGCAGTTTCACACAGTTTTAATTAACACCTACGCAGGTTAGGTGAAAAGTTCTCGGCCTGACTTGAATATCGTGCGGTCATAAAATTCTTCGTTTTGGATGGATTAACCCCGAAGTTGACAAACAACCGTTAAAAAGTGGGCAGCTGAATTTAAACGTGGTCGCACGTCCCTCGAAGATGACCCACGTGAAGGACGGCCAAAAACCGCCACTACACCGGAAACCATCCAAAAGGTGTATGATATCGGAAGAAAGGGTACGAAACATCTTGCACAAAGAATTAGGGATGCGAAAGCTCTGCGCAAACGACATTCGCAGCAATGTTTGGACCGATTTTGTGCGGCGATTTGTCACCATGGATGAGACATGGGTCCACCACTACACGCCAGAAACGAAACAGCAGTTCAAGCAGTGAGTGGAAGCCGGTGGTTCAGCGCCAAAGAAAGTCAAGTCGATCGCATATGCCGGAAAGGTCATGGGCAACCATCTTGACCAGCTGTATGCCAAAATTCGCGAGAAGAGGCCTGACTTGAAGAAGAAAAAAATCATTTTTCACCAGGACAACACACCTGCACACAAGTGTGCGTTGGCGATGGGAAAACTGCGAATATTCTCCTGATTTGGCACCCTCAGACTTCTATCTGTTCCCAAACTTGAAGAAATTTGGGCCGTAAATGAATATTTTCACAGCCTTCCAGACTTTCACTTTCGAGAAGTAATACTGATGTTGGAAAAATGCTGGACCAAGAGATTATATAGAAAAATAAAATCATTTTTTAACTGAAAATCGGCCGAGAACTTTTCATCTTACTCTCGTACGTACCTTTCCAAGACTTTTGCTCCTTCGGCTACTACTCCTCCTCCGTCTGAAGAAGCTCCCCCTACTTTCATTCGTGCTCATCTCTTTCTTCGTGGCGTTGAATTGCGCCGTTGCCAATTCTTCTGCCCTCGCCTTATTGGGAATGATTCCTTTTTGAAGTTGTTGGTTGTTTCTGCCAACCCTGTAAACTTGCCAGCAGCCTACAACTCCGTTGTAGAGGGTGTCGACAACATGGAAGGTGTCTCCAGAACGGAAAGACATTTCTCCTTTCGCGGGGGAGTCGTAATGGAAATGGGTTTTGATGTAGAAGCTATCACCTAGGGGAAAATTCTTATTCATTTCAAAAGCCAAGTTGTCAAAAGTGATCTTGAAATGTAATTTTATACAACCAAACGATTTCAGTTTAATTTAGGTATATTTCTCACCTTTCTGCGAAGCAACAATATTTTCGTATTCTTCTTTACAGTATTGTACAATCAACTCAATTCTATCTTGTAAACTGAGTAAAAATAATACTGCTTCTTCCCGCGTTACTCCTGACATGTCCATATCATTTACCTACACGCAATTATAAAAAAAAAAAAACATAAATTAACAATAGACAAAAAAGTTTTTACCTTCCGTCACCTTTAGGTAAGGAAAGTATTGTCTTTTTACTGAATAAGCACGTTTTAGGGTCCATATAATACGATTTCACCATTTTTACGATGATGTCTGTATATATGTATGTGTGTCTGTATGCATAATTTCAAAACCACGATTCCAAAAATTATAATTTCTTCGTATTCCTCAAGTTTACATCCAGAAGAATAGGTGATTACATTTTGGTTATAATTGGTCAACCGGAAGTAGCCTCATTTGAAGATTTTAACAGTTTTTCTTGAAAAAACTCAGTTAAATATTATTATAACTTATATAGAGTTAAAGAATTAAACAGATATTCAATTTCATAAATCAGCCAGCTATTCATTCAGATATTTCAAAATGACAGATGAAAAGTAAATGAATGTAGCAGAGATGAGGATGTTGAGAATTGGGGAAGACACGGAAAAATACGGTAAGGAAAGAATAAGGGAAAGATACGAGACGATTACATTGGTTTGAACATGTCATGAGGAAAGATGAAGAATATATTGGGAGAATAATTAATAGCTTAGTATTAGAAGGTTGAAGAAACAAAGGAAGACCAATGATAAGATGGAAGGACTGTATTGCGGAAGACTTGAAAGAAAAGGAACTGAATGAGGATGACATGCAAAATAGAAATGAGTGGAAGAAGAAAATAAAAAAACCCTTAGCGAATGAGAAAAGCTAAAGAAGAAGATGTTAGTGTCAAGTACAATTTGCATAGTATGTTCATGAAATAATTTTATTGGAAATTTAGAATCTTTTGCAATTTATACATAATACACAGGATTGACGGAAGGTATTGTGCTGGCCACAACAGATTTTTTATATCAGTACTAGGGTAAATACCCTGAAAAAGGTCGACCTTGAATTTTGGTTTGCACATTATTGCAGCATTTATACCTTCCGTCCCCTATAGATAAGGAAGGTATTGTTTTAGAGTCCCTAGAAAACGAATTTACTGTTGATGATGTTTATATGTATGTATAATTTTTCCAATATGGCGACACTTCCGGAAGTGCACCAAGGATATTAGCACATCTAAATATAATACATCCAAAAAAATATCTAATCGTTTGTAGAATAAAGCCTTAATTCTACTTTACAAAAAAAAAATACTAAATAATGAAAATATGAAGTGTTAAGTCCTGTCGCTCAGAAACAAGAGAATAAATCTAACCTTTAAAATTTTGTCACCCGGTTGAAGACCTTGTAGAGAAGCAGGACTCCCTGGTTGAACAGCTGTAACAAATATCCCTACATAATTACCACCCGTAAGTCGAATACCAACTGATCCTTCTTTTTGGAATGTTATGAATCGCGCATCTGGCCTTTAAATTAAAAAAAAATCATTGATGATGATAAATACATGCAAAATAAAAACATACATTGACTGTTGTTTGGTTTTTTGTATGAGAGGATCTTCTTCGTAAAGTTGTCTTCTACTGCTGTAATAATCTACATAAAATAAAAAATATATAACAAAACATCACTATTTATTTTTATTATTATTTATTTACCTTCCGGCCTGGGAGGTGGAGGTCTAGGCGGTTCATCCAACCTCTTACTCTTTCCGTAGCCCCCAATACTGCTCGCCCTATCTAATTGACTGAGATTAGCGTCTGATAATGGCCCTCGAAGACGTCCCCTAGGTGCCAAATTACTCTTGTCGTCCACTGGTGGACTGGCAAGACCTTCAGGTTCTTTTTCTACAAATCCATTACTACTTGGGGCCAAATTTGGGTTACGGGTTGGTGGCTGAACGTAGAGATTTTGATTTGAGTAGCTTTGGTTCATCAGATAATCGTCTCCTTGGAAGAAAAAGATTAAATAGTGTTGTTTTATTTCGTCTATTTACTTGTAGCAACAATTATTTTGCTTTGTTAATATAGTTTCGTTCACGAAAGATGATTATATGATTTAGGGTATCTTTATATACAGGGTATGGCCATGGGGCCAGATCGCCGCCATTAGTGGGCCAATGTCAAACATACTGATAATTTATTTCCCTATTGTAAGATATGTTATTTATATTATACAGGAATATTAAATAATCACACTATGAATCTATAAAGGTAATAAAAATTAATTTATTTAAGAGATACACAACTAATATTGACATAGATTTAGAGGTTATGTAGAGCATAATATATAGGTTGTTATTATCACATCAAACTTAATAACTGTAGTTATTATTTACATAATAAGTATATACGAGGGTCATTCAATAAGTAAAGAGACAAATGGCTATAGCTCAAAAACGGTTTATTTCAATCTTTCAAAATTAAGGCTATTTTTCAACATAATCACCCCCCACAGTTATGCACTTGTCCCATCTTTCTTGCAGCTTCCTAATTCCCTTGGCGAAGAATTCTTTCGATTTACCCCGAAGCCACTTTTGCACCGCTTCCTTAACTTCCTCATTGTTAGCAAATCTTTTTCCACGTAGGGCGTCTTTGAGTGGTCCAAACAGGTAAAAATCAGATGGGACGAGGTCGGGACTGTAGGCAGGATGAGGTAAGACCTCCCAACCCAATTCTTGAAGCTTATCACGGGTCAGCTGGGCTGTATGAGGGCGGGCGTTATCGTGCTGAAGAATGACTCCTTTTGACAAGAGTCCACGGCGTTTGCTCCCGATAGCTGGTCTAACTTTGTGTTCTAGCATCTCAGAGTAGTATTGGCTATTGATAGTTCGCTGATCTTCAAGGAAATCGCAATAGACATCGGGGTTCATCACCTACAATTGTTCGGCCACTTTTAAATCGATCAACCCACTTGTAAAAATTCGCACGGTTCATACAACTTTTACCGTACTGTATTAACATTCTAGAAAAAATTTCACTTGGTTTTACACCTTCTGCGACTAAAAATCTAATGACTGAGCCCTGCTCTTCTAAGGTGCAATCTTCTAGTGGACTTGCCATGGTGAACTGAAAATTTTGAGGTTATGTTGACATAAAATAATGAAACAGCTGATCAGAGCATATCCCAAGGTTGAAACTAACATCCCTGAAAAGATTGTACACATTCATTGAATAGTTTTAAAATTATAGAATTTGTCTCTTTACTTATTGAATGACTCTCGTATTCTAAACTTACCTTTTAAAAATTTAAATGTTTGTGCTTAATATTGGTAATTTTTATATGTTTCCAATATTGCCAGTCATCGTATAGTCAGTATCTCAAGAAAATACACAAATAAATAAAATAAAAGTATTACATTCATTTTAAATAAATATTAGAAGTATATTTAAATGTGTTTTGCATTAAAATAAAACAAATAGCTACAAAAATACATAATAATTTGCGCAACAACAACGAATATGACAGTGGCCCGCTAATGGCGGACGAAACGCGAGCTACGTCATGACCATACCCTGAGTATATAGGTACCCTAAAAAATACTTATTTTTATATTTTTATTTACCTTTGTAATAATTGTTAACAGCCCCTGTGGTGCTAACAGAACTTTGCGCCTGGTGCGAAATCGTCGCATTATTCGTAACATCTCTCGCCACAGTAAAATTCAACTTTTCTTTTGAGTTATCTATAATTTTTTTCGCTTCTTTCAGCGACATTACATCATTACAACTTGTATTATTTATTTTCGTTATAAAATCCCCCTCTACTAGGAACTGATTGGTCGCTAGCAACTGTTCCCGCGCTTTTGAAGTTATTTCTTTGATGTAAAGTTTGCATCCTAGAACGATTCCGAAATCTTCTTTCTTTGAGTTCTTGGTGAGAGTAACTTTTGAGGACTGGGTGGCTGAAGGACCACCAGATGGCGAATAAGAAGCACTGAGGCTGTGCTGATGTTGGTGTTGGAGGTTAGTTCGTCTTTTGACTACTAATGTGACGGTGTCGCCTGAATCGCGGAGGACTTGAACAGCGGTTGCGTAGTCCACGTTTTGGAGGGATATGCCGTTTACGGATATTATTCGATCGTTTACTCTAAAGAGATATAAAATAAATGTTTACGCTATTATTCTCTACTTGAAGAAATCACTTAATTTTTAACCCAATAAATTATTATTACAAAAATATATTTATACATACTGTAAAGTTCTTTCGGCTGGCCCAGCGACTAGAACGTCACTGACAGCTATACTGGGATCACCGGAAGCAAAATGAGGGTTGTCTCGTCCACCGGAAACAGCTATGCCGAATCCATAGCCCGGAACTCGAGTTACTGTTATTTGTTTGTATTCCCAACCCCTTTCCTGAAACAAGAAAACCTTAGATTAATAATAATAATAATGTAAATTATCATTGGTTGTATACATAGTAAATTTTATTTTTATATTGATTACAAAATTAAAAATCTGTTGTGGCCAGCACAATACCTCTCGCCATTTTCATTATATGTTGCATAGGGCGCGAGCAGTCATGTGACTTTGTTGGCCTTGGCAAGCAAATATGGGGGCCCGTGTTAGAATGACATCTAATAATAATGTACATAGATGTCAAGTATCATAATTTTTCATGTGAATTATTTTCCTCGACAAGTATATTCGATGACAAATAAACATCAGAATATTTTGAAATTTTGAATGAAAAATTATGACAATTGTGACATCTATGTAAATAACTACTAGCCGTCATTCTGATATGGATCCTCATATCTGCGTGCCAAGGCCAACTAAGTCACATGACTGTTCGCGCCCTATAAGTAACGAATTTAACATTTCTTGTACACACAAATAATTGAAATTGTATCTCTTCTTTCGTTCTATGAGGAATTTTGTCCTACTCTTCTACTATGTTCAAAATTCTTCAAATTCATTGACAGTATTAGCGGTATTTCTTAAGGATATATGTATAATTTAAATACATATTTAATTAATAATACAATAATATATATTTGTATTCTCCCAGAAAAATCTGATTTTTGCATTTATCTGCAAATTATAAACATATAAACAACTGGTTTTTAGGCAACGAGATTATTTTTTTACAACAGATTATTCTATATTATTATATACTATATCTCTAAACCTATACGAGATATAATAAAAAAATTAAATGTGTCAGATAGAGAATTTAATTTTCTTTAACATTTCTAAGATTTTTTTTAAAAAAATAGTATTTAGAAGTGTTTTTTCAAGAATCTGCTACTTCCGGTTATCCAATTGTTACCAAAACCTTTTCAGATCTTCCCATCAATGTCCGATTGGGAAATACGTAGTTAAACAAATATAAAATCTTATAGTTTTTGAGTAATCGTCCTTCCAACATCCCACACACATACATCCACACACACACACACACACACACAGACATCATCGTAAAAATATTAAAATCGGATTGTAGGGACCTTAAAACGTGCTTAATTATTAAAATCTGGATATGCGATTTTTTTGCTAATGTAATGATGAAATATACAAACATTTCTTAGAAAAAATTCCTAACAAGTTTGCAAATTTCTGCGAAAAAGTAATATCACATTTTTGTATTTTACAACCGTAAAATACAAGTTGAAATACTTCCAATCAATATTTAAACATTTGAAGAATGCAAAACAAATATTCTTAACAACCTTAACATTCTTAACGACACCACAAAAACAAAATTTGTTTTATTTTGCAATAATTGGTTTTTCTGCGTCTGTGTGAAGGTACGGTTTAAAAATATGCATCCTGTCTTTCGCGGGAATTCTTTCTCGATGCGTCATGGCGATTAAGTGTACGCTATCTGGTTTCTAAGTGCATTTTATTGTATTCATTGTTTGTTCTTTGTTTTATTTACCTCGTTACTTCGATCAAAATTACTTGTCTGCAAGGAGTAATGGATAAAAATGGTCAATTGTATGTATTTAGACTGTGTTAAATAAATGTATGGTGATTAGGAAAGGTGTGACCATGTATGACACCATTTGAACTGAATAAAATATATTGAACAATAAGGACGTTTAAATGTACTGTAAAGTCATACATAATTTCTTATGCAAGGTGTGACACATAAAAAATGAGGTATTGCACAATTTTTTATCTTATTGTAACGTGAGCCCCTGACTTAAGAGTATACGAGCGCGGTCACTGGTAGAATATTCCCGAGCGATGACGTAATCCCCTCGGCAGGGAAAAACCCATACGCGTTCAGACTGGTTAATTACATCCGGTGGTGTGATCCTTTGTGGTCGATGATGGTCGCGTCAGAAAGTTGTAGAAGGACACTGGGCTGTATAAATAGTCTGTGATATAAATAAATAGTCTACAAGTGATGAACATAAATAAATGTAGTTATTTATAAATAAATATAGTGATATAAATATTGGTTAAATAAAGAATAAATGTCTTTTAAGGATACCAAACAATTTGTTAAAATTATTTTATTAAGTTTCTGCGTATTTTAAAGTTTGTGTTTCTACAAAAATGTCTAATAATTATTATGTAGACGGCTAAAATTCTGCAACTATTTTTACAACTACGTACATCAAAATGCATATAATATTTTCATCTAATTCTTAATAATAGTAAATTATTTTCTATTCCACTTAATAAATTTTTCAATTTACTTGTAATTAATATTAATTGAAATGACAAATGATCTAAGATAAGTAGGGTTTTTTACGTCCTTCAATATTGAGAGAGTGAATCTTAAATATTAAATTGAGATCAGCTGAACCAAATGTAGATCAGTTATGAATATGAATCAGAGCAAGTATTTCACAACAAACTGGTTTGCTGCTAAGAAATTTCATTTACTATTACTTGATTTAAATAGCTAAGTATACAAAATAAATAAATAAGTAAAAATGTATCTTTACTGCTTATTAGCAATTTGAAGGTAACATAATATGTAGTATAAATAGAAATACATTTAAAAATATAGATTATGCAATATTAAAAAAAATCTGTTGTGGCCAGCACAATACCTCTCGCCACTTCCGTTTTTGTGACATTGTTGGCCTTGACAAGCAGATATGGGGGCCCGTGTCAGAATGATAGCTAGCAATTATGTACACAGATATCAAATGTCAGATTTTCTAAATTCACGTAGTTAATTTGTCACCAGGAATGTGAAATTTACTTGTCGAGGAAAATAAACCACATAATATTTGACGCCCTATTGTAACTAACAATTTTTCGAAATGTTTTCAATTCATTGTTGGGATTGACAGTATTTTTGAAGGGTATATGTAATATATCTATAATTTTAAATATTTAACTATTAATACAATAAAAAATAATATAATGTATTCCCACAAAATTGTTTAATAATGTCTCTGGATTTTTGACACTAACATTTATCTGTCAAACATTTTCAATTGGTTTCCATGACATTATTTGGGCTATGAGATTTATTACAACAGATTATTATATACCTCATATCTCTAAATCTATAAAAGATATAATAAAATATTTATATGTATCAGATAGAGAATTTATTGTTCTTTAATACAAGTAAGAACAAAAGCTCTTCCTAGTAATATCCGATTGAGAAATACGTAGTTAAACAGTATTAATTAAATATTATAGTTTTGAAGAAACCGTCTCACACACATACACACGCACACACACACACACACACACACACACAAACACACACACACATCATCGTAAAAATTATAAAATCGGATTGTAGGGACCTTAAAACGTGCTTAATTATTAAAAACTGGATATGCGATTTTTAGCATCTTAGCGAGAGGTAAAAAGTGGAGATTGGTAACTTCAATAATTTTATATGAATTGACTATTAAACAATTTGTTTTGTCTATTGCTTTTGTTTTTCGTTAAAGGAATTAAATTAGAAGAACGATTAAATAATATTGATATTATTTACTTGCTATAATTTCTTTACAATTCTGTTTTGTTTCTGTCAGCTTATTTACCGAATCTACGGTACATTCTTGGAAGAAAACATATTGTTTATCTTTTTGTAGCATGTGAAATATGTGATAATAATATTGTTAGTTTCCTAGTCTAACTTTGTTGTGAGTGGAAGAAATGTAGATGTAAAGATACATAAGTATTTGTTTACAATGGATTAGTATAATTTATTGGTGTATTCACTTTTATTCTTTCACACGTAGCGTACATACATTGTTTCATCTCGTGACGGAAATATACACTATAATTACTCATTTGATCTAGACTAGGGTCACTTGTAGTACATTCACACTATGGAAACTCTATTACTTCACTTATCTATCGGAAATATTAGTACTACTTCTGAATATTTATTTCATTAGTACGAATCATTTTTACCTCTCGCTAAGAGAGGTATTGAAATCATGCTAAAAATCGCATATCTAAATTTAAGTGAATAAGCACGTTTTAAGGTCCCTACAATCCGATAATAACATTTTAACGATGATGTCTGTGTGTGTGTGTGAGAGGTTGTTGGAGATACAATTTCTCAAATTCTATAAGACTAAAGACCTGTGTAACTACGGATTCCTCAATCTAACAGTAATGGGAAGAGTTGCATAGATTCTGGTAACAATTGGACAACCAGAAGTAGTAGTAGTCTAACAAAAACCTTCTAAATATTATTGTTTACCTTCCGTCTCCTTTAGGTAAGGAAGGTATTGTCTTTGGTCAAAAAATTCAATGATGAGTTTTTACTGAACAAGCATGTTTTAGGGTTCCTATAATACAATTTTATGATGTCTGTATGTATGTATGTGTGTTTATATTTTTTTCGTATTCCTCAAGTTTATATCCAGAAGAACAAGTGATTAGATTTTGGTTGCAATTGGTGAACCGGAAGTAGCCTCATTTGAAAAATTAACAGTTAAATTTGATTTATTGACATTTAACGTTATTATAACTTAAAGAATATATTATTCTCTATACGATTTGATTACATTTTATACTTCATATTCAATAGATATAGAGTTAAAGAATTTTAAAGAAATTAAATTTTATAAATCAGCCAGCTATGCTAAACATGGAAACTATTAATATATTCATATAATTCAAATTGACAGATGTCAGTATCAATAAAAAATAAATTAATGTGACAAAGATGAGGATGTTGAATTAGATGTTGGGGAGACAAGGAAAGATAGGTAAGGAAATAACTCTAATGTTACAAGTTTCTAGAAAGATACAAGCGAGATGATTGCATTGGTTTAAAAATGTCATGAGGAGAAATGAAGAATTATATTTGAACAAGAATCAGTAGTTTAGTAATAAGAGGTTGAAGAAACAGATGAAGACCAAAGATAAGATGGAAGGACTGTATGTCGGAAGACTTGAGAGAAAAAGAACTGAATGAGAACGACACGCAAAAATAGGGACCCCTAACGAATGGGAAAAGCTAAGGAGGAAGAAGATGTCAGTGTCAAGTGCAATTTGAATAGTTTGTTTATGAAATAATTTTACTGGAAATTTAGAATCTTTTGCAAAAATTATTACACAGGATTGACGGAAGGTATTGTGCTGGCCACAACATATTTTTTTAAATTTGTTATTACAAATATTAAAAAGCAAAATTCTCTATCCTTCTTACGTTTGGTAACAGTTTACTAAATCTAGAATAGTGACATCTTCGACTTTTATAAATATTTCATTTCTACACAGAAATTTCAAAAATATTCAACAGGAAATGAATAATTTCGCCTGTCTCCATATCTATCACCTCTCCACTTATGCTGTCTCATATATTTCACTTCTTATCTCTCCACGATTAAGAGTTTTTCCAAACATCCCGTATATTTTCGTTCCCATTCTCGTCTCCAGCATGTTGATGTTGACGATTAGTCAAACTCATGACGCTTTATTTTTTCAACCCAGACTTAATTTTAACTGTAGAAGTTCTAGTTTGTATAAATAGTTCTGTCCAAATAGCTTCAATTCCCATATTTTACGACCCGCATGTACAAATGCAACACAACCCGGAAGATATATTTAACTAATTAAACCAGATACTCAAACTGTCTAAATTCATACATGTAACAAATTTTATCAGAAAAATACTCCAAATTTTATTACTAACTTAGGTCTAATCTAGTTCTCACTAAATACATGAAATATCAATTAGATCTTTTTATAATTAATTATTGTAAAAACTATAAATCTTAATATATCTTTATAATTATTTCGTATTCCTCAAGTGTATACTTCCAGAAGAAGAGGTGATTTTAACGTTATTATAACTTAAAGAATATATTATTCTCTATACGATTTGATTGCATTTTATACTTCATATTCAATAGATATAGAGTTAAACAATTTTAAAGAAATTATTTTTTATAAATTAGCCAGCTATGCTAACCATGAAAATTGTTAATATATTCAGATAATTCAAATTGACAGATGTCAGTATCAATGAAAAGTAAATGAATGTGGCAGAGATGAAGATGTTGAGATAAATGTTGGAGAAGACATGGAAAGATACGATAAGGAAATATCTCTAGAAAGATACAAGAGATATGATTACATTGGTTTGAAAATATCGTACGGAGAAATGAAGAATATATTGGAAAAAGAGTAAGTAGCTTAGGAATAGAAGAAGAGAAGACCAAAGATAAGATGGATTGTGGAAGACCTGAGAAAAACGGAACTGAATGAGAACGATACGCAAAACAGAAATGAGTAGAAGAAGAAAATAAAAAATAACAACCCCTAACGAATGGGAAAAGCTAAAGAAGAAGAAGTCAGTGTCAAATCAAATTTAGAATCTTTTGCAAGAAAATTTATGTATGGAATTTATACATAATACACAGGATTAATAGAAGGTATTATGCTGGCCACAACAGATTTTTACCTCCCGCCACCCTTGGTAAGGGAGGTTTAGGGATCCAATTTTAACATTTTCACGATGATGTCTGTGTGTATGTATGTATGTGTGTGTGTGTGGATCCTGTATACGCTCTAACTCAAATACTATTATTCAGAAAGTTTTGAAACCATGTATTTCTACCTTATTCTAATATGGAAAGAACTGATTAGATTTTGGTGGCAATCGGATAACCGGAAATGGCCGTTTACTTGAAGCCCAAGATAGTTTTAAATGTATTTTTTTCGCAATTTGTTATTATAAAAATTAAAGATTATTCCATTTTCTACAGGTTTGCTTTAATACTTTTTCTGTATATTCTATGGATAAATTTATAAAGTAATATAAAAATTATACCCCATAGGTAAATGGCGGAGATATTGTGTTGGTCACATCCGATTTTTTTCATTATATTTATTTATATTAAATCTAGGTTTGAAAGCGCAATAAATTTTATTTTTTTGTAAATATTTTCGTTGGCTATCACTGTGAATGTTCATATAGCTGGTTTTTGGGCTCCGGTTTGTTTGTGAATCTTTGAGAGTCAGTTGGGATGTGATTTTCTGTGAAAGCAGGTGCAGCCTGGCTACCTGATGCCATGCTGACCATGTGCTGATGACGTTTCCATAGGCCTTGACCTTGAACATCGTCAATCTCTCTATATACTTGCTCTCTATATTCATTTTAAAACGCCCAATAAAAACGATTGGGGAAACTGATGCTAATTTTCCAATTTTTGTAAACATCTATTATCAATAGAGTGAACAATATGTGTTTTAAAATTAGCTCTATTAATAAGATGTTAACAAGCTAGAAAAAATGAGGAGGGAAATACATAAAATTTCTACACGAAATCGTTCGTAGCATAATTACTCGTGCAATAAATGTCTATAACACAGAAAAGAAATAAAATTACTCATCAGGTGCATCATTTCTTAAAATATAACATTGTTTACATTGTTCAACTTAAATGAATTACTGCCTATACAACAAACAATGATATCATTCACATTTTTAACGTCTCGCTAAGAGAGGTATTGGATTCATCCTAAAAATCGCATATCCAGATTTTAATGATTAAGCACGTTTTAAGGCCCCTACAATCCGATTTTAACATTTTTACGATGATGTGTGTGTGTGTTTTTGTGGGTGAGGATGTTATAGGTACGATTTCTCAAATTCTATAAGACTAAAGACCTGTGTAACTACGGATTCCTCAATCTAACAGTAATGAGAAGAGTTGTATAGATTCTGGGAATAATTGGACAACCGGAAGTGATAGTGTTACTACAAATAATAAAGATAATTAAATAAAAGACATATTTTTTTTTATCATATCTCGTATAGGTTTGGAGATATAGGATATATATATGCGTGAGTGTCTGGTCGTGAATCTGGGGACCCGGGTCGATTCCGACCGACGCCAAAAATTACTTCAAATTTTAATGGCACAAAATTGACCGCTGTGGTGCACTCCACGCCAGCATTGAGTGCCCGTGAGGTGACGCCTGGAAAGCGCCCGCACGGTGTAAATATTTCATCATTATCTATATCTGTGTACAAAGCAGATTGGCACACCCAGCAATGGGTAAAATGCCGTGATATATATATATTTTTTTATTATTATTATATAGAATAATGTAATAAATCTCGTTACTCAAAAAACTCCATGGAAACCAGTTGAGAAATTTAAATGTTTTTAATTGACAGATAAATGCAAAATGTCTGTGTCAAAAATCAGCAGTTTACTAACAGTTCTGGAAGATTTTTTTGGAAGGTACGACTACATTTAATATATCTTATTGTATTATTAATTAAATATATATTTAAAATTATAGGCATATTAATATTACATATATCCTTAAGAAATACTGCTAATACCGTCAATGAATTTGAAGAATTTTAAACATATTAGAAGAGTAGGACAAAATTCCTCATAGAACGAAAGAAGTCATAGAATTTCAATTATTTGTGTGTACAAAAAAAGTTAAATTCGTTATTTATAGGGCGCGAGCAGTCATGTGACTTTGTTGGCCTTGGCAAGCCGAATGACGGCTATTAATGTGAAAATCTTTCGATTCATAGTTGGCCGTGACATCTTTCAGGGGCTAATATGAGACAAAACACTATCTACAGGCTAAATCAGTGCCGCCCTGTGTCAGCCTAGAATCCATTAAAACGTATTTCCGTTTCCTACGGCAAGGCAGGCTTCGCTCCATCGCCCCGGAGACAAAAAAGCAGCCGAAACAATTGCCTAACAACTGCACCAGACACTAATTTTCTCATTAAGTTGGCAACAGTGGACGACAGATGTTAGGGGACGAAATTTGACCTTGGAGGATAATAAATTATCCCTTCAAGAAAAAAATAAGTTCCTTTAGAGATATAGCGTGATAACGACATTTTGTTGTTATTATTATTTTTAAATGATATTTTTACTAATTTCTCTAAATTCGATTGAGCTAGAATTTTCTGGTCCTTAGAAATGAAATCCTTAATATTGTAGGTAAGGCATAACGATTTTATAATCCAAAACTATAATATAAAATGTATGCACACCATTGAAGATTTATTCTTTTATTTACATAATAATGCATTTATGAATGAACCTATTATTTTAAATGTATGTAGAAGACATTATGATATATAATTCAAGATAATAACATATTTATATTATGTGAAAACACATTCTAATAATTATACGAGGATGGATTGAATCCTTGTGTTATTGTTTTGTTTAACTCTTCATATGAACTGTCAAGAAATGTCAGTACCTAGCGTTAAATCGATAATGGATAAAAACGAAGTTCGTGCGGTTTATTTGGAAGGAAAGACGGCAACGGAGATCAAGACCAGGTTGCATGCTGTCCTTGGGAATGCTTCACCTTCGTTTTCCACGGTCAGTTTCTGGGTTTCGAAATTTAAGCGTGGCCGAACACACACCTGTGACGAGCCACGTTCATGTCGCCCAAAATCTGCTACCACACCGGAAATTGTCGATAAAGTCCGTGATATAGTTCTGGAAGATCGCCGAATGAAAGATTGAGGAAGCCATAGGGATCTCTTATGAATGTGTAGTTCATATTTTACATAATGGGCTGGGCACGAACTTCAGCCAAAAATTTCAAGTTGTTTAAGAAAAATCCGGTCGATTTTAAAAGACGTTTTATAACCATGGATGAAACTTGGATACACCATTACACTCCAGAGACGAAAATTCGGTCGAAAGCGTGGATTGGACATGGTGAATAGGCCCCGAAGAAAGCGAAGTCAGTTCAATCGGCAGGAAAGGTGATGGCGTCAGTCTTTTGGCATTCTGCTAATTGATTATCTTGATAAAGGAAATACTGTAATTGGACAATACTACGCCACACTTGTAGACAAACTGGAAGCAGCAATTCAAGAAAAACGCCCGGGAATGGTAAAGAAAAAGGTTTCACCACGACAATGCGCTAGCTCATTCAAGAAAGAGATTTCGAACGAAGAAGCCATCGAAGCAGTAAATGCTTATTTTGAGGCCCTCGAAGAAAACCATTTTCGGAATCGAAAAGTTAGAGAAATGTTGGACCAAGTGTGTAGACCTCAGACCAATACTATTCTTGCGAATATTTATTTTTGGAAAATAGGTATATTTTGGTTTTGTGGGCTATAAACGTTAATCCGGCCCTGGACGTTCATTTATATTTTATTTAATTGAATACAAACATTAAATTAATGAATCTCCCGTCCTTCGAATTTTTCCGTCTGGTTATTTTGGCCCCCGTTCAAATTTTCCGGCACGCCACTGCTATTTATACCTCAGACAGAATAGACTCATTTTCATTCACAGAATAAAACATAAGACATTCAATGTTTTGTAATCATAGCCCACTAGAGTAGACAACTTCAACTAGATACACTAACACTATACAGCCAAGTCGCAGGTGTGTTGATTCTCCCACGCCAGAACCGAAATAAATGACAGTCGCAGTGTATAAACAAATGACGATCACGATCTACCGGAAATACCACTCACAGGTCGTCATGAAGTTATCTACAAGTCTAATCAAATATGAAGGTGAAAATGACCATTATTAAATACTGATAATAACGCGAAAGTGACGAACGTCGTTCAGTCGACAATTTGGAGTTGTTTAAGAAAAATTCGGTCGATTTTAAAAGACGTTTCATAACCATGGATGATATTTGGATACACCACTACACTCCAGAGACGAAAATTCAGTCGAAAGCGTGGATTGGACATGGTGAATCGGCCCCGAAGAAAACGAAGTCAGTGATAGCGTCAGTTTTTTGGCATTCTGCTAATTGATTATCTTGATAAAGGAAAAACGCCCGGGAATGGCAAAGAAAAACTTTGTTTCACCACGACAATGCGCCAATTCATTCAAGTCGTATTGCTCAACAAAAATCGACCGAACTCAAAACGTTCATCGCTGGAAAGAGATTTCGATCCAACGAAGAAGCCATCGAAGCAGTAAATGTTTATTTTGAGGACCTCAAAGAAAAACGGAACTATGTAGAAAAATAAAATGTAGTCCGTGTTATATATAAATAAACCAATTTGAAATTTTATAAAAATCCTGATAATAAACAAATTAGAGCAATTTTGCGATAAAAATGACTCATATTTTTGTTATCATTCATAATTTGAAACAATTTTCTAAACACATTCTTGTTCCCGTCTATAAAAAGTATAAAATGAATCTGTATTTTCATCTTGTATTCAAATTTTAAAGCGGATATCCGGTCTTCTACAACACTGTTTTCTCCTTTTTCTGTCTTAACATTCTCTTCATTTATTTTGTAAGCTATTTTTATTTAACACGCACTGTCTATCTTGAATAAATCCAATTAAAATGATCTATAGATCGTTTCATGAATGACTAGAACAAAATTTTAAAAAACCTGAAACACTTCGAACTTGGAATCTCTCTTAAGCGACAACACTGGTCCCGATTATTTGTTCGAGGTTTTAGTGTAATTAAACGTTAAATTTCTTATTGTAAACAAACTAAATGAAGACACAATATGCATGAAAATGTATATTTTTGTTTTTTATACAAGTAGACGTTTCTCTTAATGAAATATTTACAGTTAAAAGCGACTTTTTCTTTCAAGTTTATTACCGTGTAGTTTTGAAAAGGAAATTTGCCTATATAAACAATAAGAAACTTTCTCTAAAATTAAATAATATGTAGGGTAAATAAACAACAAGAAATAAATATACAACAATTTAAATTACATCAATTTTTTACCTTTCGTCACCTTTAGGTCAGGAAGGTATTGTCTTTAGTCAAAAAATAAGTAAATAAGCACGTTTTACCATGATGTCTGTATGTATGTCTGTATGTATGTATGTATGTATGTGTGTGTGGTGTGTCTGTGTGACAAAAGTTCCGGATTCCATAACTTCAATACCACGATTCCAAAAATTATATTTTTTTCGTATTCCTCAAGTTTACATCCAGAAGAACAACTGATTAGATTTTGGTTATAATTGGTGAACCGGAAGTAGCCTCATTTGAAGATTTAACAGTTAAATTTGATTTATTGACATTTAACGTTATTATAACTTACAGAATATATTATTCTCTATACGATTTGTTTGCATTTTATACTTCATATTCAATAGATATAGAGTTAAAGAATTTTAAAGAAATTAAATTTTCTAAATCAGCCAGCTATGATAATCATGGAAACTACTAATATATTCATATAATTCAAATTGACAGATGTCAGTATCAATAAAAAGTAAATTAATGTGGCAGAGATGTTGAAGTAGATGTTGGGGAAGACACGGAAAGATACGGCAAGAAAATAACTCTAGTGTTACATGTTTCTAGAAAGATACAAGCGAGATGATTACATTGGTTTGAACATGTCATGAGGAGAGATGAAGTATATATTGGAAGAAGAATGAATAGCTTAATAACAGAAGGTTGAAGAAGGAAGACCAAAGATGGAAGGACTGTACTGCGGAAGACTTGAGAGAAAAGGGACTCAATGAGAACGACACGAACTCCTAACGAATGGAAAAAGCTAAAGAATAAGATGACAGTGTCAAGTGCAATTTGCATAGTTTGTTTATGAAATAATTTTACTGGAAATTTAGAATTTTTTTTGTACCTATCTTGATCTTCAGCTTCTTTATTATTCGCGAGGAAAAATGAAGAATATAAGTCATACATATGTAATTTTATTTCCAATGGGTATTGTTAAGATATTTTTATAAATCTGTAGTATATGATGTTTGAATTTTGGTAGGAATACTTTTCAACTCTGTCAGTGTCCTCCGTAGTTAAAACCATCCGATATATATCAAGGACATTTCTATATTATTACGTATTATCTCTATTGTTTATTTTACCGTTTCAAGGAAACACACAATCACATCTATGAATATTTCTTAAGATATTCGCATATATTTCTGTAATTCAGTGTATTTTCGAAATGAAAGTTGATATTTAGGGAGAAATTCCTTGTGTTTATACGCTTGTCTGTCTCTCAACTAATATTTACATGTTTGTGTAAAATGATAGAAGCAATAAAATAGTTGTTTGTCGAGGAAATGTGTCACTTTCACTGGGAAAGGAATTCGTACACCCAGATACAGCAGTCCGTTGATCATATTCAGGCATGGCATGCTAGATACACTGATATCCTCAGGGGATTATCGCATTGTACATTCATGGATATAACGGAATTACATTCATATGGTGGTATTTAAATAAATAAATGCCTGTACAGTAATATTTTTGAAAGATGTCCCATCAAGGTCATCTGTATCATGAACGAATTCCTCAAGTTTACATCCAGAAGAACAAGTGATTAGATTTTGGTTAAGTATGATTTATCGACATTTAACGTTATTATAACTTAAAGAATATATTATTCTCTATACGATTTGATTATATTTTATACTTCATATTCAATAGATATAGAGTTAAAGAATTATAAAGATATTAAACCATGGAAACTGCTAATATATGCAGATAAATTGACAGATGTCAGTATCAATGAAAAGTAAATGAATGTGGCAGAGATGAGGATGTTGAATTAGATGTTGGGAAAGACACGAAAAGATACGGTAAGGAAATAACTCGTGTTATAAGTTTCTAGAAAGATACAAGAGAGACGATTACATTGGTTTGAACATGTCATGAGGAGAGATGAAGTATATATTGGAAGAAGAATGAATAGCTTAATAACAGAAGGTTGAAGAAGGAAGACCAAAGATGGAAGGACTGTGCTGCGGAAGACTTGAGAGAAAAGGAACTCAATGAGAACGACACGAACCCCTAACGAATGGGAAAAGCTAAAGAATAAGATGACAGTGTCAAGTGCAATTTGCATAGTTTGTTTATGAAATAATTTTACTGGAAATTTAGAATTTTTTTTTGTACCTATCTTGATCTTCAGCTTCTTTATTCTTGCTTCCCACGTTTTCCTAGATCTTCCTCGTTTTTCTATTCGTGTCTCCTGTTTCCACGATTTTTCGTAATAGACCGTTTTGGTCCATTTACATTATGTGCCCGTACCAGCCAAGCTGTTTCTGTTCTATATTTTTAATTAAATTGACCCCTGTGGTGCACTCTCCACGCCAGCATTGAGAGCCCGTGAGGTGACGCCGGTACAAATATTTCATCATTACCGATATGTGTACATAGCAGATTGGCACACCCAGCAATGGGTAATATGCCGTGATGATATATTTATTTTATTTATTTTTTAAGTTTCGTCGTCTTCTTATATACAGAAAGTACCGCATCTTACTTAGACATACATTAACGCTGTACAGTCGTTGTGATAAATAAAATGAGCGACTTACTAAATGCTAAGTCATGACTTTGGATTACTTTCAAAGCAAAAAATATTTGACTTAGTCATATATACAGGTTTCAATTTCTTTATATTCTCTCTACTGTAGATGTACATGCTGAACGTGACCATTTATACTGTGTCAAATTGAGAATTTTTAAACAGAATTTTAGCAGGATACAATGATACGAATTTATATTAGAAAAAATGTTTTTTTTTTGTACAGGATGACGCAAAAGTCACGCTCGGGCTTTTGGGATTTGTTACAGGGTTCCATAATACAGAAACTGTGGAAAAATTTCTGATTGCCCTTCACTAAAAGTATGTATAGATTTATAGTTAAAAATTAACAGTTTTTACCTCTCGCTAAAAGAGGTATTGGATTCATGCTTAAAATCGCTTATCCAGATTTTAATAATTAAGCACATTTTAAGGTCCCTACAATCCGATTTTAATATTTTTACGATGATGTCTGTGTGTGTGGGGATGTGTGTGTATGTGTGTGTGTTTGTGGGGACGATTCTTCAGAAACTATAATACTTAATATGTATTTCTCAATCGGACATTACTGGGAAGAGCTGAAAAGGTTTTGGTAATAATTGGACAACCAGAAGTATTTGAAGAAATTTTTGAAAATTTTTGGTCTTTAGTATTAAAGAAAAGTAAATTCTCTATCTGGTACATATAAATATTGTATTATATTTTTTATAGATTTAGAGATAAAGAAATATAAGACAGATAAATGTCAGTGTCAAAAATCCAGAGACATTACTGAAGATTATTTTTGGGAAGTACATACATTATATTAATAGTTAAATAATTAAAAGTATAGGTATATTACATATACCCTTCAAAAATACTGTCAACCCGGACAATGAATTGAAAACATTTCGAAAAATTAAAAAAATCTAAATATAAAGAATAGATATAAGTAGAATTTTTGGTGTAGAGTGTAGGTATACAAGAAATGTTAAATACAATAGGGCGCGAGCAGTCATGTGACTTTGTTGGCCCTGACAAGCAGATATGGGGGCCCGTATCAGAATGATAGCTAGTAATTATGTACATAGATGTCAAATATAATTTTTCATTCTAAATTTAGGGCTTATCCAATTCCATGTGTTTTCCTCGACAAGTAAATTCCACACTCCTGGTGACAAATTAACTACGTGAATTTTTAATAAAAAATTCCGACATTTGACGTCTATGTACATATCTGCATATCTGCTTGTCAAGGCCAGCAATGTCACATAACTGCTCTCGGGTCAGTTTTTCATACATACATACATAAAATCACGCGTGTCCCACTTAGTGGGTTCGCACAAACCCGGTAACAATAAGAACACCATCAACATCATACAACAAATCCTTACTCTTAAACATATTAAAGTGACCGATTTTCGGTAGCGAAATACCGCATCCGGATCACAATAATAGTTAGGAAACAATCATCCTTCGCCACACATTCCTATCTAAGCAGACTCCTTTCGCCTCGGCCACATTCATAATCGCATTCATACATGCTCTTCTTCTCTTCATACTTGGAAATTCTCTCTCTTTAAGCACCCTACCAATCACATCCATCCACTTACACACTGGTCGGCGACGCAATCGAAAACGCCGTTCACTCGCCATTCTCTCCACATGCCCAAACCATCTCAACTGACTCACACCAACTCTCTTAATCACATTGTTCCTAACCATACACTCTTCATACACCAAATTATTCCTCACGCGATCCGACATACCCACATACACCACGTAAGTACCCTCATTTCCACGGTAGTCACTCTCTTTTTATGCTTTCCCGTCCATGCCCAGCATTCGATTTTAATACAAAATGGCCTGTTTCTCGGAAACAATTGATCATCAGGCCTTTGTTTTTTTACTCATTTTGGTCTGTACTATATGCCTTTAAGTGTATAGCCATCGTATCGCGGAACACCTGTATTCCTCCAAGTATATATTATTCCCTGGTAAGTTTCTTTCTCTTCTGTTTGGTATAACCGTTACATTTTTTAATACCGTAACCCTTTGAGGCAATTTTTTATTTACTCAAGCATACCGTCTGTGTTTATTTCAAGCCACATTAAATAATGATGCGATACGGATGCACCACATATTGTAAGTACAATTAAAATTCATTAAATTCACTTCTACTTAACTCAACCATGAAAAGTATGAGAAACAGTTCTTACTTACTTTTAACAAGAGAAAAATTATTACAATTATGCTAAACTTAAATTATAAATAATTACAGTACAAGATCAATTTTGTAATTATCTGCAAGCGTTAAAATCACTTGGTAACCACAAAATAAAAGAAACTTTACTTAATGTCACTTTAAGTCATCGGGGAGAACATTTCCAAGAACTCAAAACCAGAGAATAAATTAAATAAAGAAAAGAAAGAATGAGTTTTAATTCGCAAAGGTTAGCGAACGACAATGAATATTATGACCTGTATTCTGGGCGCACTTTTATAATAAAAACGCTTTTACATTATATTTTTGAACACCAATTAAACAATAAGAACTAATAATATAATTTATAATCATACGTAATATAACAAGTGATATGATTATCATCGATGATATTCTCGAGTGAAACCGAGCTGCAGATTTCACGAGTCCGAAGGACGAGTGGAAATGTGCTGCTCCGGTTTCACGAGCAATATCTTCGATTATTAATCATATCACGAGCTTATATTTAATGAGAGAATATAATGAATACATATTCATATTGTATTAAAACATGGTATTTACGTGTTTTATTTAATATTTCGGAGTTTGAATTATCGTTATTATTTATTTTTATACTCAAAATTAACTGTCAATGTCATAAATAAAGAAAACAAATCCCTTAGTAACCACTATAAATACGGTGTTTATTTCCTTGTTTTTTATCATCGCTGTGATAAACGCGTAGCTAGGGAGATTCTGAATGTTGATTCGCGGAAAACATGTCACGTGACTAAGGAATTATATTCTCAATATAATATAACAGTACGAATACACAGTAACTTTTTAACAAACAGATAAATGTAAATATATTATATTTTACATTCGAATATTTCTTTATTCTTTAGTTGTATATTGTTTTCCGCTGTGTTAATACAAGGGGTAGATTTATATTTCAACCCTTTTAAGCATGGCTTCACATAATCGCATTAAAAGTGCTTGGTTAATACGAATTAGGAAAAGGATTTTTTATTAAAAAAATAAATAACACGAAAAATAATAAATTTTCGTACTATTTCCTTCCGTTACCTTTTGGTAAGGAAAGTATGTTATTTGGCCAAAAAAATAAATGATTTTTTAGTAAATAAGCACATTTTAGGGTCCATATAATACGATTTTATACCATTTCGATGATGTCTGTATGTATGTATGTGTGCATGTATGTATGTGTGTGTGTGTGTGTGTGTGACGGATCGCGTAACTTCAATACCACGAATCCAAAAACTATATTTTTTTCGTATTCTTCAAGTTTACATCCAGAAGAACAAATGATTAGATTTTGGTTATAATTGGTGGATCGGAAGTACCCTCATTTGAAGATTTTAACAGTTAAATATGATTTATTGACATTTAACTTAAAGAATATATTATAGAGTTAAAGAATTATAAAAATATTAAATTTAATAAATCAGCCAGATAAAAAAAATACGGTACGGAATAAAAGAATAAGGGAAATAACTCTAGTGTTAGATGTTTCTAGAAAGATACGAGACGATTACATTGGTTTGAACAGGGCATGAGAAGAGATGAAGAATATATTGGAAGAAGAATGAACAGCTTAGTAATAGAAGGTTGAAGAAACAAAGGAAGACCAAAGATAACATGGAAGAACTGTATTGTGGAATACTTGAGAGAAAAGAACCTGAATGGACACGCAAAACAAAAATGAATGGAAGAAGAAAATAAAAAATAGCGACCCCTAACGAATGGGTAAAGCTAAAGAAGAAGAAGATGATGTCAATGTCGTGTAATTTGCATAGTTTATAAAATTACTGGAAATTTAGAATCTTTTGCAAGAAAATTTATGTATGGAATTTATACATAATACACAGGATTGACGGAAGGTATTGTGCTGGCCACATCAGATTTTTGATTATTATTATGAAAATGATCAATAATCAATAAATTCAATTTAAAAGTAAACTTTCAACAATTAACATTGTACATACATATTTTGTTTTGTTATATCTCCTGTCACTATTAATTGTTGTCTGATATATTCGAACAATTCGAACTTTTTGGACCGGCGCCACTTTTTAACTTTATTTATAATCTAACTAGAATTAAGAAATATTTTCTTAAAATACTTTTCTTCTTAATCAGCTAAAGACCTTCACAAAAAACTAATTTCCTTTATTGTTATAATAACAACATGTTAAATATTTAATGATATGGTTGACTAGTTTTTGTTTAAACATTCGAAGGAAATTAACAATTAAAGGCAATGCATGTGAAAACATTTTATTTACGCTACTTTAAAGACCTCATAACCTAATTATTCACACGGATAAAAAAAAGATTTTTTGACAATTGGCGACAACTTTCAAATTCTTGAAAATTTTACGACATTTAAGGCAAGAATTCTAATTAATTTAATCTGCTGCAGTGTGTTGTTTGCATTTTATTGTTTTAAAACAAATAAAACAATTGTCATTTGAGATAACAAATGATTTGACACATTGTTTTTAACTGTTCATTAATTTATTTTAGCATGTTTTTATAGTTTATTAACAAATAAAAATGATATATTTACCGATATTTTATAAATAAGAAAAATCACATATGTAGGTTAAAAAACAAAAGAAATATTGTGATTATTGTTTTAAGTCAAAAAATCAACAATTGATAACGTTTTTTATATTTTTTGGTGAAATGTATTGTAAAATTTAATTAAAACATAATAAAAACTTCAGTAAAATCTTTTATTATTCATTGTAAAAGTTCGTTACTCCTGATTTGAAAACAATGATCAGTATTCTTGTAATTCCAACGATACAACGATAGAAATTCTTCACGTATGACAAATAAAAGTTGTCGCACAAAAAAATGCATTTCTATAAGCGCAGTACACCTCGTCTGCATTCAGAGAGTGTACCAATCAGATAGCATCAACATATTTCCTTACCTCAGGTAAATTTGTCAGATTATTAGCCAGATTCTCCATTTTCCTCCAATTCTTTCTTGAAAACTTCCAAGTTATCACAGATTTACAACAAACACATCACTAATCATTTCACTCAACAAATCGGATACTTTTAAATGGCTACACACAAATCAATTGTTGTAAAAGGTGTTATTGGTTAGATTTAGTAACTTTTAGATGTTTTGTACACATTTTTCAATCGTCATTCACTTGTAAAACACTTCAGATGCACTTATTGTCAGTTTTAAACTAGACATTCTGTTATTTTTCGAGTTTTCTTACAAAGTTTTGAGTGATAAACTAAACCGCGTGTCTCAAACCAAGCAACTGTTGCTCGCTTCTTGCTAGAGCGAAGGCAAGTATGAGTAAGGTCATATCCCCCTCCAGATTGGACCAAGATTAGCTGAAAGCGGCACAAAGCCAGGTAACTTCATCTAATATACCTTTACTTTTACTAGAATTCTTTGGAGTTATTTACATAAATGTTGCAATAACATGCACAATATATAAACAAGATTGCGATAAGAACATAAATACTGTATTTCCGCCATTTGTTTTTTCGTAATTTTAAGTTATTTTGAAAAACAAGTGTGTAGTACGATTCACCTGTTCAGATTTTTGGCGCGAATGATACAACAGAAAATAATAAACAAAATTTGTTTACATATTGTCTTTATACACTATTATTTGTTTTTAAGTGTATTTTAAATTTCGTTAGTATGAAGTTTGTCTAATTTGTTTACACCGAAAAAAAAAAACATTTCGGCATAACCTCTTTTCATAAATTTCATATACTTATTTTTTTCAGTTCAAATGTATCCATAAATATTTCATGTTGCACGTCTATGTATACGAAATGCAGTGAAGTTATCTGCTAGTAATATTATACCATACGGTTAATAAATAACCTTGAATAGTCATCTTTCGTGAACCAAACTTTTAATTTAAAAACAGAATATATTTTTAATAAAGGTGTCTTGCAATTGTTTAAAACAAAGAAGTATCCCAGATCTATTTTTGATTATTACCAAGAAGAAAATAAAAAAAACTTAACAAAAAAATAGGAAGTAATTCAAATTATCATAACTTCAATCATGTATTGTTTATTTTCTTGACATTACTCTACCATGTCCAACGCTAGCGTCACGCAAACT
The DNA here is from genome assembly GCA_951394225.1 of Harpalus rufipes. Taxonomy (NCBI): domain Eukaryota; kingdom Metazoa; phylum Arthropoda; class Insecta; order Coleoptera; family Carabidae; genus Harpalus; species Harpalus rufipes. The sequence goes on along the minus strand of OX596285.1, from coordinate 1,247,666 downwards.
TTCTAAATATATAGAAATGCGAAAAGCAGATCAATTTTATTTGCAAGTAAAATACATGCATCATACAAGGTGAAGGACAAAATTTAAATATTTTTATTACATAGGCGACAGAATAATGCATTTATTTAAACATTTTGTGCGTACAGTGTGTAAAAATTATGAACTAATCAGCTTCTTCTATGATCGGGCCTTCGTTGGAATTTCCGCCGCCTTTGTGAAGTTTAACCATGATTGGACTGCAAGTTTTAGTCACAGATTTCATTTTATCTTCATACTCTTCTTTATCGGCCAATGTGTTAGCATCCAGCCATTTTAAAACTTTGTTGCATTCCCGGACAACCGCTTCCTTCTCCCCTGAAGATAGTTTATTTCCGGAATCTTCCACAGCTGATTTCACATTAAAAACATAACCTTCAAGATTATTTCTAGCTTTAACTCGTTCACGCTGAGTTTCATCTTCCTCGCGGTATTTTTCTGCATCGGCTAACATTTTTTCAATTTCTGCTTTGGAAAGACGACCTTTATCGTTTCTTATAGTTATTTTCCTGGATTTTCCAGTGGATTTTTCCAGAGCTGTAACGTTTAGAATTCCATTGGCGTCGATATCAAATGTGACTTCGATTTGCGGAACTCCCCTAGGCGCTGGGGGAATTCCAGTTAGATCAAAATTGCCTAAAGTGTTGTTATCTTTTGTCATTGCTCTTTCGCCTTCGAAGACTTGAACGGTGACGCCATTTTGATTATCGGAGTAAGTGGTAAACATTTGAGCTTGTTTACAAGGAATACGAGAGTTGCGGTCGATTATTTTCGTCATAACTCCTCCGACAGTTTCAATTCCTAAGCTGAGAGGAGCTACATCGACCAGAAGGACATCTTGGATTTTAGAACTTGTGTCTCCGCTCAAAATGGCGGCTTGTACTGCAGCGCCATATGCAACAGCTTCGTCGGGATTTATAGAAAGATTCAATGATTTCCCGTTGAAATAATTTTGCAACAATGATTGTATTTTTGGAATTCTTGTTGAACCTCCAACCAAAACAACATCATGTATAGACGCTTTATCAAATTTTGCGTCTTTTAATGCTTTATCAACAGGATCAAGCGTGCTGCGGAATAAATCCGAACATAATTCTTCAAATCTTGCGCGGGAAATTTTCGTGTAGAAATCAATTCCTTCATGCAGGGCATCTATCTCTAAACTAGCTTCAGTGCTTGAAGATAATGTGCGTTTAGCTCTTTCAGCCGCTGTGCGAAGTCTTCTTAAAGCTCTTGCATTTGATTTTAAATCTTTTTTGAACTTTCTTTTGAATTCTTCAACGAAATGATTCACCATTCGATTATCGAAATCTTCGCCGCCGAGATGGGTGTCGCCCGCTGTTGATTTCACTTCAAAGAGGGAGCCTTCGTCGATGGTGAGGACGGAAACGTCGAAGGTGCCGCCACCTAGGTCGAAGATTAATACACGGCGCTCTCCAGATAGGTTTTTGTCTAAACCATAAGCTAAAGCCGCAGCAGTTGGCTCGTTTATGATTCGAAGAACGTTTATACCGGCGATTGATCCGGCATCTTTGGTCGCTTGTCTTTGAGAATCGTTGAAATATGCCGGGACGGTTATAACAGCATCGTGAATACTTCCGCCCAAAAATGCTTCGGCAGTTTGTTTCATTTTAGTCAAAACCATTGAAGATATTTCTTCCGGTGAAAATTTCTTGGACTCACCTTTAAAATCAACTTTAATCTTCGGTTTTCCGCCTTCATTTATAACTTTAAATGGCCAATGTTTCATATCATCTTGAATCTTCGGGTCGTCGAATTTTCTCCCGATTAATCTCTTCGCGTCGAAGACAGTATTACTCGGATTCATGGCTACTTGATTCTTCGCCGCATCGCCGATCAATCTTTCGGTGTCCGTAAATGCGACATAACTTGGTGTAGTGCGGTTTCCTTGATCATTAGCGATTATTTCAACTTTTCCGTGTTGCCAGACACCAACACAAGAGTATGTTGTGCCCAAATCAATTCCAATTGCAATTTTACCCATTTTTATTTATTTTCGTACTTGGAATTTTGACGTTTGAACGTCACGTAAACAAAACAATCGAAGCGAGTTGGTGGCGGGAGCTTATATCTAGATTTTAAACGCAACAGGGTAGGAATTTTCCAGTTCGGACACGGTCGGGAAAATTCGGATATAGAATTTTCTAGATATTTTAAAAATATCTATGTGTAATGCACTTTTCGCTAACCTAACACGCAAAGGAATTATTTTATAATCGTTTTTCAATATCTATAACAGTTTGAAGAATATGCGCATTTGACTCAGCGTTTCCGAGTATTGTATCGACCAAAATAACAACAATACAAGTATAGAGTTCCATCAAAACAATAGAAACACTTACCGATCTTTTTCCGCTTCTTTTGTGACGTTTAACTTTATAATCATGAACATTTTTCTTCTGTTTTCTGTATTCTTTTTGATGAGCCATTTAAACTTCAACTTGTTTGTTGCAAAGTCCACGATCACACTAAACGTAAATAAGAAATCGTGATTGCATTTGTAGTATTGTATTACTTCACGCCTACTGAATATGATACTTGAAAACAATTTTATCTAATTTGTATTGCTCGACATTTTTTTATTCGTATTTTTATTTCAAATTGAAGGCATATTTTCTTCAAAGAAATATTACACTGTAATCAATATTTTTCTTGATATTTTAGTAGTTTACGTAGGTGATTTGTTATGATAATTTGTTTTTTTATAGTTATTGTGATACTTGAAACACACTTCTGAGGTTAAAATAAAAATTATCTTCATAATTGGCAGTCTTTGTTGGCATACCACAAGGATTACATTTGTGCGACAAATAAATTGGATCTCCATTATTTTTTTTATTCTATGATGTAAATGTTAATCTCATGTTCTCAAAAAATGAAATCGCTAATAATTAGAGTCGAATAAATTTAACTCAACACTTCTTAAGATATATAAAGATGTTTTTATACTCCGATGTATAAAGTTGGTACTTTATACACTACGAACAGTGTGTTAAGTATTTTATTTACTATACACATTACAAAGCTACTACAATCAATACACGTGTGTCATTTTCTAACCTAAATTAATTTTTTTCTGTACATTCATATTGGTAAAACTGGATTACCATTGCGCATGCTACGTACATTTGAATTCTATTGGCTAACGCTGACAATGGCTGTCAACTGATGCAGCGATCATATTTAGTTTAATTTTCTGTTTGCATTTTAAATCGTTAGCATTGTTTTGTGGGTGTACAAAACTTATTAAAACGAACATAAGTAATGCAAAATGCCAATTGTTTAGTGGACATTAACATATTACTCATCAAAAAGGAAAAATTTGAAAAATCCTGTTTGTGGAGAAGATTCTGTAAGTGTTAATAAATTTGACTATGACTACATTAATACGATGTAAGTAAAATAAACATTTATACTCTTTTATAAAATTTATTTTTGTTAGTTTTCATTAAGTATACAATAATTAACAAATTAAAACATATTTTCATTTTTCAAAATTTAATCTTTCCTTCTGAAGTTGTCAAATGTTTTTCCGCTAATTTCGCCCTCTGCATTAACAAATTCTTATGTTCTTCTGACAGTTCAGAATTGTTTAAATTTCTAAGTAAGAAATGATGTATAAATAATCGTAAACTGTCCCTAAATATTTTGAGTTTCGGACTCAATGCGACTTTTTCAAAAACCGCCAAAGTATTTTCTTCGTTGGAATGTAAAAGAATTCCCAGTAAAACTTGACGAATTAGACGTAGAGTTAGCTGATCTAATTCGCTAAATTGGATCACCTGAAACAATACAAATGATGTATCAGTTACAGAAAGAGAAAAGGATTATATGTATGTAAACAACGTGATACTGACGCCGTGAACATAACCTTGTTTCTATTTATCAATACAAAACGTCGTTACAAACTTTCTCAAACAAAAATAAATAAAAATACGTGCTAACTTGACAGCAATCTAACCTTACTTACTCCGCAAGACATACATTCGTCAAGAAAATACCGGGAATTGTTTATTAAAAAAGCCCGCTTAATGGACGCCATAAGCGGGCCAATGTCAAACATACTGATAATTCATTTCCCTATTTATTTGTAAGAAATGTGATATTATATTATACAGGAATATTAAATAATCACACTATGAATCTATAAAGGAAATAAAAATTCATTTATTTAAGAAATACACAATTATTATTGACATAGATTTAGAGGTTATGTAGAGCATAGGATATAGGTTGTTATTATCACATCAAATGGAAATTTTAAATTTAAAAATACTTGCTTCTAATAAAAAAAATTATTCCATTACTTACCTTTAATGTAGATATGGGTAACCCTTGATTTATAAATAAATACGTCAACAATTTCGCAAGAATTGAAATTTGTTTTCCGGAACATTCAGTTAGGGCCTTTAATTTGTCCCATATACTACACCGAATCATCATCTAAAAATAAAAATAAAATGTTTTCTTTATAAAATCAATAAAAATAAAGTCATACTTGATATTTTCTATCGTATTCGCAGAACTTTTGAGCAATTAAACTATAATAAGGGTTGTATTCCTTCTCTTGTAAGCTACAATGAAGTAATACATGGATTATTTCTCTTTCTTGTTGGCCCTTAAGGCCTAATCCTACAATTTTCTCAAAAGCATCGATATAATTCTGAAACGGAAAATGTTAAATTTTGAATAAATTGCAGGTTATTTCTTACTTCAGCAGTCATCAAAGCGCAAAATATATTCCGTCTTGTGTCCGTATTCATTCGTTGCTTTCGAGCTAACGCCAAAATTTTGTGATTATAAGGCGGGATATTTGAATTTTTATTTTTATCTTTTTTTTCTTCGTTTCCGGTCCAAGCGGAACCGACAATCCACCATCTTCCTCTTTCTTCCGCTGAGGAGAAATAATTTTAAAACAAATCAACCAATAATAAAATTTACCTTTTAATAAGTCTTCTAAAGAAATGTTTAGTTGTGTGACGTAGTTTCCTTTTCGAATTAAATTTCTAGATATTTTTTTGAGATGTTCAGAATATGATGTATCATAATTTGGTATTTTTGACACATTGTTGTTTTTTATTGCCAGTAAAATATCCAACATATATTTAACTCGAGAACTGTAACAAAATATTGATAATTATGTGAAAATTTAAACAAAATAATTTACTTGTTGTCTGTAGCTGATGCCGCCTTCTTTTGCAAATTTAAAATTAAATCTTTCAGAGCGAGGGGATCGTCTTTTCTTAAACTAAATCCAATATTTTTTAAAACTAGTAATATACATTCAACATGTTTTTCTTCAAATTTATTGCTCAATTTTTCCAAAATTTGATACAAAAGTTGAGAATGAAATAGCTAAAAACAAAAATTAAATGTTATAATTATTTTAAAATATTAAATACATTACCCTAAAATTGTATAGTTGAGCGATGGCATGAACGACATTATCCAATTCCTTATTTTCAACCGGTTGGACTTTATTGTATAATTCATCAAACTTTTTAACAATTGTCTGAAGGAAATGTGCGCCTGAAATATATTTTTTCTATTTTATAAAGTTGGTAGCATAGCTGAAATGTTATGTCAAAATATATCAAATGTCAAACTCTGAATAGACGATACTAACGATTGTTAAGGTTTTTATTTTGTTTATATATATATTTAGGGCATAAATAGTTCAAAACACTATTAATTGTTGATATTTAAAATATGTAATTTATTTTTATTTATTTATGAACTCTGTCGGTAAATTAGTTCGAGCTTTTTGGCGCTGATGTCGTAGCCAAAGTTACGCAGGTTGTGTAGTAGTTCAGACAAAAACAAACTAGCGGCGGAGGGGAAATGTCAACAAGAATTAAGTGTTTATTTATAAGAAAATAGTGTTTTAAATATAAAATGTGTATAATTATATAGTTTTACACTTTCCACATCCTTTTCAGTTAATTTTATACAATAAAATGTAAGTAACTTGTAAAAATTTTATATTTCGTTATGACAATGAAACCTGACTTTTTTTCATTGTTTTTGGAATTATAAAATGTATTTTCCGTAATTTAACGTATTTCACGTGGAGTACACAAAAAATCGTCTTTATTCATTTTTAATTTGATATGAATTTGATTGTAAACAACACGAGACAATTTTAAATTCAAACAATTGAATTTTCTAATGTCACATTATTACCAACTAACACAAAATTCCCTAATTTTTTAATTTACGATTTTTTATTTAAAAAGATCATAAAAAGCGCAAAATAGAAAAAATAGTATAAAGAACTCGTCATAATTGTTGATTATTTTGCTCGAAGGTTCCTTCCCACAAAATAAAATGACAATTATGACATTCGTTCTTTAATATACTATTAAACAAATATACATTCATACAAAATAGATGTTATTATCAAATATTTGAATTAATAAATAAATAGGTACTTACCGACTTCTGTGCCAACGTTGGCATGTAAAATAGTAACAAGTAATGTGTATTCTAACAATAATCGCTCTGGAGTAGTAACCGGAGATATTAACGCTTCAAATATTAATTGTGTAAGTGTTTCGTTCATATTATTACGACTATTAGACATATACATTTCTTCTATTTGCGAGGCTATGCTGTGCATGTTGCTTTCGGCCAAACGATTTAAAAGACCTTTAAAAAAATTGTTTTATATTTTAAGTGTTAACAAATACTCGAAAACTTAATCATTGCATTAAAAAATGAAATATATTTTACCTTTTAATTGTTTTCGTATTCTGGCGATTTTTTCCGCTTGTTTTTGATCAATAGTAGTATCATTTTTATTTCTTAATGCCGGTGGAACATACTTTCCTGTATTGGCCTAAATTGTAAATAAATATATCATATTTAATAGAACAAGTGATATGATTATCATCGATGATATTCTCGAGCAATATCTTCGATTATCAATCATATCACGAGCCTATATTTAATGAGAGAATATCATGAAATTTTGTAACACATTATGTGTGCTGCTAACCTAACTTTTGATGTACTTATTCATATTGTACTAAAACATGGTATTTGCGAGTTTTATTTAATATTTCGGAGTTTGAATTATTGTTATTACTTATACTTTTACTCAAAATTAACTGTCAATGTCATAAATAAAGAAACAATTCTGAATGTTCTGAAAACATGTCACGTGACTTATGAATTATATTCTCCAAGTAGTAAATTATAAGTAATATGAACAAATTTACATAAAATATTTACCGTTACAACCTCTCCATCCTTACTGCGAGTTCTTCCATAAATATCTTCCCAAGTTTCGTCCTTTTCTTCAACATTTTCTTCCACGTCTTCATCCAACTCATTTTCACTGTTATCATCTGAAAAATCTGATTCTTCAGTGTCACTATCTTCTGTTTTCATTTTTTTATTGTTTTTAGATTTATTTTTATTTGTTTCTTCCTCTTCTACAAGTTTTCTTTTCTTCTTTTGATTTTCTTTTGGTAATGTTTCGTCTTCTGATATTTCGCTATTATAATCATTCATTTCATCTTCAAAATCATTGTCATCATCAAATGAATCATCTTTCTCGACTTTATTTTTCTTTTTAGAACCTATGAAGAAGTCTTCTTCATCATCATCACTCATTTCAGAGTTATCGTCATCCGATAACTCGTTTTGATGAAAATCTGTTTGTTCTGAATCAGATTCGTCCTTTTCGGGATCTGATTTTTTATTTTTATTCTTTTTATTAAGTGAACTTCCTGTAATTAAAGCAAAATCATCATCGAATTCATCATTGGCTTCAGCAAATTGTTGTTCGGCTGCTGCTATGCTTTTCATATTTTCTGGATCGCATACTTCTAAAAGATCTGCGAATATGAGATAAAGAAAGAAATAAATTATACAGATGTAAGAATTCAAATTAAATGTAAATAAATTTCATTTTTATAGTTATTTTTCAGTAGGCTATGTATGAAAAACAATGGGCCTAAAAATAAATACCATCCCTTTAAAAAAAAAAAAATAACGTGTTGTAATTTGAGAACCACTGGTTTAAAAAATATTTTATCTTATTTTTAATAATATAGAAATTATTTGGGATGGATAAGAATATGTTTAAAATGTTAAGGATACAGTCTAACCCGTCTATGGTAAACGATTTAGGTATAGATTTCGTCTTTCTTTTGTTCAATTTCAGATGTTTTTCCAGATATTTAATATTCCTATCTTCGTCTTCATTGGCTTCTTGCATCTGTAATTTCCTTTGTTTTGCCATTTGTTTTTGCAATTTCTTATGATCATCCTTTTCTTTTTTTAATTCTTTCTTAATACTATCAGCCACAGGAATATTATTTTGTTTTGGTTGCTTTTTAACTCGATTGTCTTTTGTTTTCGGTTCATTTGTTTCTTTATTATTCTTTGTTTTATTGGGATTTTCGATAATTTTTCCAGGTTTGTTTCTATTGACGTAATGGTCAAATTTACGTTGTTTTTTCTCTTGTCGTTTGAATTTACGGATTTCTTTACGAGATTTAGGTCCTTTGTCTTTTTTAACAAATTTTCCCATGGTTATTTTTACAGTATATTTGTAAAATAAGAAAATTAGATGAAAACTGTCATATGACAAACACACGTGAATAAAACAAGGTTATGTTATAGGAAATGTCATTTCTTTCGCCAGAAAATGTTTTTTGTTTCTAAATTTTTCCCAAAACGATATTACTATGGCCATCTATTCAAAAAATCCTGAACTATTTTCTAGGGACTTCTTGTTATTAGAGGTTCTTCTCAAGTCATTTGGAACCTTGGCAAATATCATAGGCGGATGCAAAAGGGGTTGCCCAAAACCAACAAAAATAAATTTAGATGTTATTAGTAATATTTTTTTCATACTTCCGATAAATATTTTTATAATACAGTATATGTATTTTATTTTTAAAGTTAAATTTTTAGAAGATATCAATAAATGTGCCCTTGTTTCTATTGAAAACGAACCGCTACTGAGCTAATTAAAAAAACCAGTGTTGCCAAAGTTGAATAAACAAGAATTACTAGATTTTACAGAGAAATCAGTAATAAATAAAACACGTGAATAAAACAAGGTTATGTTATAGGAAATGTCATTTCTTTCGCCAGGAAATGTTTTTTTTTCTAAATTTTTCCCAAAACGATATTACTATGGCCATCTATTCCAAAAATGCTTAACTATTTTCTAGGGACTTCTTGTTATTAGAGGTTCTTCTCAAGTCAATTGAAACCTTGGCAAATATCATAGGCGGATGCAAAAGGGGTTGCCCAAAACCAACAAAAATAAATTCAGATGTTATTAGTAATATTTTTTTCATACTTCCGATAAATATTTTTATAATACAGTATATGTATTTTATTTTTAAAGTTAAATTTTTAGAAGATATCAATAAATGTGCCTTTGTTTCTATTGAAAACGAACCGCTACTGAGGTAATTAAAAAAAACAGTGTTGCCAAAGTTGAATAAACAAGAATTACTAGATTTTACAGAGAAATCAGTAATAAATAAAACATACGTGAATAAAACAAGGTTATGTTATAGGAAATGTCATTTCTTTCGTAAGAAAATGTTTTTTTTTCTAAATTTGTCCCAAAACGATATTACTATGGCCATCTATTCAAAAAATCCTTAACTATTTTCTAGGGACTTTTTGTTATTAGAGGTTCTTCTCAAGTCATTTGGAACCTTGGCAAATATCATAGGCGGATGCAAAAGGGGTTGCCCAAAACCAACAAAAATTAATTCAGATGTTATTAGTAATATTTTTTTCATACTTCCGATAAATATTTTTATAATACAGTATATGTATTTTATTTTTAAAGTTAAATTTTTAGAAGATATCAATAAATGTGCCCTTGTTTCTATTGAAAACGAACCGCTACTGAGCTAATTAAAAAAACCAGTGTTGCCAAAGTTGAATAAACAAGAATTACTAGATTTTACAGAGAAATCAGTAATAAATAAAACACGTGAATAAAACAAGGTTATGTTATAGAAAATGTCATTTCTTTCGTAAGAAAATGTTTTTTTTTTTCTAAATTTGTCCCAAAACGATATTACTATGGCCATCTATTCAAAAAATCCTTAACTATTTTCTAGGGACTTCTTGTTATTAGAGGTTCTTCTCAAGTCATTTGGAACCTTGGCAAATATCATAGGCGGATGCAAAAGGAATTGCCCAAAACCAACAAAAATAAATTCAGATGTTATTATAATATTTTTTTCATACTTCCGATAAATATTTGTATAATACTGTATATGTATTTTATTTTTAAAATTAAACTGTTAAAAGATATCAATGAATGTGCCCTTGTCTCTATTGACAACGAACCGCTACTGAGGTGATTAAAAAAATCAGTGTCGCCAAAGTTGAATAAACAAGAATTACTAGATTTTACAGAGAAATCAGTAATAAATATAATAGTTTTACGGCCATATTCTGTAATGTATTGTATGTAATATAAACTACATTTAATAGTATGTATTATTAGAAATATAACAATTATTATATATGTCTTCTACAAGTTTTTGTTGTCATGGTATATAGTTCTGGTCATTATACATAGATGGCTATACTAGGATTGATTGGGTTAACAAAAAATTAAAAATAAACAATTTGTAAAGAATTGAGACTTTTGGACAAAAATTTTATAAGCAAAACTTATTACTTATTTAATTTTAAAGCGTGTTTAATTTAAACTTCTTTTAAAAATTGATCATTTTAAATTTTAACCAAAATCAAAATTGATTTTAGTTTGCTCGAGCTAGCAACAGATGGCCATACTAAAATTGAATTGGGTTATTTTACTCAAATTATACTCTATTTCAGTTAAGAATGGACTTAGGAATAAGTTAAGGCTTACGATTCCAGTTATTTTATTGCTCTAAACGCTAACCAAGTTTGCAATAGCGTAAAATTTGTAACAAAACGTTTCAGTCAGCTGTTGAACGTCGTAAGAGATAGAGTTGTGTTGTAGACAGTGAAGATGTCTAAGTTGTGATTATTATTATATTGTACTATTACTCCTTTAAATAACTGTTTATTTACTAATTAAAATTATCAAATTTTGACGTTTCGAGCTGTCAAGTGTTAATAAGTTTATTGTATGCAAAAAGGTAAGCTCCAAGTCCATTCTTAACTAGAATAGAGTATATTTTTTGTTTATTCGCCAGCAAAAGCGGGCGTTATTTGACTTTTATTAAGCAACAGCGATTTAAACATCGTATTCCTCCGATATTTCTTTGGAATAATCGATATCTGTTATTGAATTCTTTGGAATTGGGTGATTTGTGTGCGCGTCATTTTGACAACAATCTTTTGACTTATTTTAATTCTTAACTGTTAAGAAGAAGTTATTATTTTTAATTTCGTGTGTTTTACTCCCTGAAAAAGGAACACACACATCGTCCTAATGTTCATATATCGCCTCGTTCATTTCTTGTTCCGTTCAGTTTCTTAACGTTCAAATCTTGACCATGAGGTTGGCGCGCTCACAATTTATAAACTACACTCCGGAGTACAAAATTATTGAATTGGAGTAGTATTTTTTTAAATTTATATTGCGGAGTGTACTTTTTAAATTGTGAGCGCGTGAAGTTCGTCTGCGCTAATTTTATGGTCAAGATTTGAATGTTAGGAAACAAGAAATGAACAGGGCGATGTATAAACATTATAACGCTTCATACCTAACCCCTGAGAATAGTAAAATAACATTTTAGTTCAAATTAAAACATTGTTTTTGTGAAAAATGTCAAGCGTACACAAATCAGGTGATTACAAGCACTTCAAGGTAAAAAAAACTCATTTCTATGATTTATAATACGAAAAATATTTTATTTCCATATACAAAAATAATAAATTAGTTAATAAATACAAAAATACATACAAGCATACTGACTGTGGCAAAGATTAAACTTATATACTATTTACAATTTACATTTATATTACAAACAGTGTTTTATATATACAGAATGTTCATTTAATTGGAGTACTCTTTAAGCAGAATGTCAATTTATTTGTTGTTACAAAGTAATTGTTTAAATAAAATGAACACGCTATATATAAAAGGTACGGATACAAAATTATAGTACATCTCTTAAACTTTGGTGATCGGAGCAGTCTTTTTGGGGGAATTCAACACTTTCAACCAAGTTCTACACGTTTTCCCCGAACACACCCACAATAAACAACACATTCCTAAAAGATGTGTTGCTGCTTGCCGTATCAACACTGGTGTTAAACCTGCTGAATGATACAAAGGTTCTTGACTACATCCTCTACAATCTAAGGCTGACAATAAGGCCAAAGATTTCCACCATGGTCTTTGCCATGACTCCAGACTAGTTGCTACTAAATGCGCCATCTCTGGCGCTAAATATAATAAGATTACTGCTAAGATCCGAGCAGTTAATCTATGTAATCTTGTTGAATGTCGGCCATTTTTGACAGTTTTCGCGACCTTTAACAGCGCCATCATGGCGGACAAACCAAGAGTTAAACCTAATATAAGTACAATTCCTTGAGGGATTACAACAAACCAAATAGAACTTTCTTCGCGTATATTACAAGTTCCGGTTAGTTCATCAGATCCTATTCTACCTGTTCCTAGTGCCAAAAGGGCTGGTAAACCTGAACAACCAATAACTGCAGCATGGAATAAACTGCTAAGACCAACTAATGATTCATTACTCCATTCTAATTTTGCGTGGAGATACCAGCTGAGTAGAAATACCATCCACCACATTTTTGCCGCCAATTCTAAGTGTTGAAGAATAAAAGCAGAACTTGCGCACAAAATATTTTCGGAAGATTTCGTTACTAAATAACTATTATGACATATGATTGTGTTTGGACCGATTATACTCCGAAATAAGGTTAGAATTGAATATAAAAAACAACAAACAGTCATAAACAAAAGTGGTCGTTCGGGATAACGAAATCTGTTTTGATTTATACAAAAAGTTAACAAAGTTATACAAGTTAATATTGTTGATAAAATCGACCAGACTAATATCCAATTTTGCGTGAATTGTTTATCTTCTTGTCTGTAATACGCATCCTGACCACAAACGGGCGTGCAACTCTCTTCAATCGACACAAACCGCGGCGGACATATCGAAAAAGTCCCCAAACTATACTCCGTCGTTATATTTTCACTTTGCAAGCTAACAACATTATTTTCGGCGACAATATTATCGGTTTGCGCGTCCGGGTGGTGCATACAAAGTGCGGGAGGAGCAGGAAACCGACTACACTCCAACTCAGCCGGCCATGGAAGTAGGAATCTGTCAAGAACTGGCTGGCAATCTTGACGGACAGTGTCGCAAAGGGCCCTGCAAGCTGGAACAGCCCCCGGGACGTGCTCGGAGCACAGGGGAGTGAAGACTGAGCAGACGAACAGGCGGAGATGTGCGGAGCAGTTGTAGTGCAGCAGCGGTTGAAAAGCCTGCAACTAAAATTAAGGTTAGAATTTGTTTTTAGTGTAAATTTAACAAGTACTGTTTAATTTTCATTGTTGTAATCGATGTAGCATTAACCTTGAACAAATTTAGTGTTTTTAATAGTAAAATTCACTGAAATATTATTTTATCAAAAACTGTTAATTGTGTACACCCTACAATGTCCATAAAAATATCTACATACAAAGACATGGAAAAAAGTTGACCCATTTTAAATAAAAAAGCCTCCTATATCCTTATTATTAATGTAGGTAATCTTATTGTATAAAAATGTTTTGGAAGAATTGCGAAAAATTCGCAATGGCGTCAGCTTAGAAATATTCAAATAAAACTTTGTCCATTTTTTCCAAAATTTCGACCATATTTTCCGGTATCCCTTAGGCCTTTTTGACATACATTAAATCGACCCTCCAGAATTCGTTATTGCAAGAATTAATATTCTATCTTTAACCGAAATCGAAATTATGACCGATTTTTAACCTCACATTTTTAGCCAAAAATGTACAATTTTTGAACCCGGGTTTGAGGAGTTTTTAACCGGAAATTTAACCACTTTTATACCGGAAATATACAAATCAATCTTGTAAAGTTCATTTTTGCAAGAATGAATACTCTATTTTTAACCGAAATCGTAATATTAAACCATGTTTAACTTCACATTTTTGGCAAAAAATGTACAATTTTTGAATCCGGGTTTGAAGAATTTTGAACCTGAAATTTAACCACTTTTATACCGGAAATATACAAATCAATCCTGTAAAGTTCATTTTTGCATGAATGAACACTCTATTTTTAACCGAAATCGTAATATTGAACCATTTTTAACCAAAAATGTACAATTTTTGAACCCGGGTTTGAGGAGTTTTTAACCAGAAATTTAACCACTTTTATATCAGAAATATATAAATCAACCCTCTAAAATTCATTTTTGCAAGAATAGACACTCTATTTTTAACCTAAATCGAGATATTAAACCATTTTTTACCTCACATTTTTGGAAAAATCTAAACATGATACATGTATTTTTGGTGGTTCATAATTCCTGAACTGTTTGAAATATCTTCAAATTAACATTAAAATAGTGTTGTACGGGGTTAAAATATAATTAGCGAAGCCCGCGGGGTATCAGCTAGTATAAAAATATCGTATTTTTTACTTTTTGTGCGATTTTTTGCTAGCTCCCGAATTAAAATATAAATTTGGATAATAACACTATAATACCCATTATAATTCCCTAATTATATGGTTTAAATCGCCCATTTTGTTTTCGTATATTTTTTAGACCATTTTTTATACATATAAATAATGATAAAGGAAATTTGATCCCAATCTTTCCTAAATGAGAACAGCGATAATTATCTGCATTATTATAATCTAGATCTAGATTAAAATTACCTGGTGTCATTAGCATAAATCAGCCAAGTTTAATAACATTTTTCCTATTTTCTATAGATAACTGTACTATGGTAGAATTTATAATGCGTGATATTTTCCCCAACATCTACTTCAACATCCTCATCTCTGCCACATTAATTTACTTTTTATTTATACTGACATCTGTCAATTTGAATTATATGAATATGTTAATAGTTTCCATGTTTAGCATAGCTGGCTGATTTATAAAATTTCTTTAAAATTCTTTAACTCTATATCTATTGAATATGAAGTATAAAATGTAATCAAATCGTATAGAGAATAATATATTCTTCAAGTTATAATAACGTTAAATGTTAATAAATCAAATTTAACTGTTAAATCTTCAAATGAGGCTACTTCTGGTTCACCAATTATAACCAAAATCTAATCAGTTGTTCTTCTGGAAGTAAACTTGAGGAATACGAAAAAAATATATAATTTTTTGAATCGTGGTATTGAAGTTATGCGATCCGAAACTTTCGTCACACCAAAAAACACACACAGACACACGTATACATAAATACAGATATCATCGTAAAAATGATAAATCGTATTATATGGACCCTAAAACGTACTTATTCACTAAAAACTCACCATTGAATTTTTTGACCAAAGACAATACCTTCCTTGCCTAAAGGTGACGGAATGTAAAAATAACTTTTGTATTATAACTTGAGTTACACTGGTTTTAAAAAATATTTTGTCTAATCGGCTGTCCTTAGTATTATTCTACTATCCATGGTGTTTACTAAACACCGAACCATTTTAAGGGATGTTGTTCTACAGTAACATATTCTCATTTTCTAAGAAAACTCTAACCATCCCAATATTGTTGCCGGGGTCTTTTCCTGGTTGGTTTCGTGTGTGATTATTAGTGGCGCGAGTCCCAGCCGATTTGACGCGAAGCCCTATGATTACCAGGGCCTGCGCGCCGCTCCGCCCGTCATTATCGTAATTACCGACACCATTGTGGGGCGTAGCGCCTTGGGCCCTAGCCACAGACACACACAACAACGAATTACAGATTCGTTACGTGGATGGACAGAGGAAGGTAGACGCGGCAGGTATGGAATAAGGGAAATTATAGTCATATAATACAGGGCAGTATTCGTAATATTCAATATTTCCAAAACTCCAATATAAAATATCGCCAGCTGATTTCAAAATTTGAAAGCACGTTTTAAGATTCCTAGAATCCGATTATAACATTTTTACAATGATGTCCGTGTGTGTGTGTGTATGTGTGTGTGTGTATGTATGGATGTTTAACTACGGTTTCATCAATCTAACATTGATGGGAAGAGTTGAATACATTTTGGTAATAATTGGACAACCGGAAGTGGTAGTTTCTTAAAAAAAATCTTCTAAATATTATTTTTTGAAAATTTATGTCATTTGCAAATAATAAAGATATATCATATAATATATCATATATAGATTTAGAGATATAATATATAATATAGAATAATCTGTTGTAATAAATCTCGCTGCCCAAAAAACTGGAGTTGAGATATTTAAACCGGAAGCGGCATTAATCATGCTGGTGAGGCCAGCACAATACCTTCCGTCAATCTTATGTATTATGTATGAATTCCATGCATAAATTTTCTTGCCAATATCATTAGACACTGACTACTTCTTCTTTAGCTTTTCCCATTCGTTAAGGATCGCTATTTTTATTTTCTTCTTCCTTTTCTCTCAAGTCTTCCGCAATACCATCTTATCTTTGGTCTTCCTCTGTTTCTTCTACCTTCTATTACTATAAGCTGTTCATTCTTCTTCCAATATATTCTTCATCTCTCCTCATGACATGTTGAAACCAATGTAATTGTCTCTTGTATTTTTCTAGAAACTTTTAACACTAGAGTTATTTCCCTTATTCTTTCATTCCATACCCTATCTTTCCGTGTCTTCTCCAACATCCTCATCTCTGCCACATTAATTTACTGTTCATTGATACTGACATCTGTCAATTTGAATTATCTGAATATATTAGTAGTTTCCATGTTTTGCATAGCTGGTTAATTTATAAAATTTAATTTCTTTAAAATTCTTTAACTCTATCGCCCGGTTGCAGAAACGTTCATCAACGCTTTGTTTGATTAACGGATCATCAAAACGAACAAATGCAACGCGATTTTTTGACAGCAATGATTTAAATGTCATAAGAACAAGAAAACTGATTCGAATTTGTTCGTTTTGATGGTCCATTAATTAAACAAAGCGTTGATGAACGTTTCTGCAACCGGGCATATATCTATTGAATATGAAGTATAAAATGCAATCAAATCGTATAGACAATAATATATTTTTTAAGTTATAATAACGTTAAATGCCAATAAATCATATTTAACTGTTAAATCTTCAAATGAGGCTACATCAGTTGTTCTTCTGGATGTAAACTTGAGGAATACGAAAAAAAATTAATTTTTCGTCACACACACACACACACAGATGTATATACATACATATAGACATCATCTCATCATCATAAAAGCGATAAAATGGTATTATATGGACCCTAAACCATGCTTATTCACTAAAAACTCATCATTGAATTTTTTGACCAAAGACAATACCTTCCTAAAGGTGACGGAAGATAAAAATGATTAAATTCAAATATTCTCCATAATTCGAAATCTTTTAAATCAGGCCCTGCCCCACATATAAAAATAATCGTCCCCCTCGATCCATCCCTGCGTGATCTTTTCCTTTTGATCTGTCTTCTTTTTGTTGATCCGGAGGCTTCTCAGGAGGAACAAAGACCATTCTCCGTTGGAGAGAGACGGCCAGACTGGCTCTGTTGGGCTATAAAACTCCGTCTGGAGTTCGGATCTAATTACACGTGCGTTATTTGTTAATTAGCTTCGGAGCAACGCACACTCTATCCACGGACACTCGATTTTTTCTTGTAATTATCATTTTTTGTCCGTCACATGGAACTAATATGATTTAAAGATGAAAAAGTGTAACGAATTTCGATGCGAATAGGATAGTAAAGTTGTAATTAGTTATACTTCGCTACACAATTCTCAGTAAGAATAAGAACCGAGAAACTGGATTCTGGGTTCAATTCCTGTTTGTCTAGTTTCTAGTTTTGTTCCAAGTTTCTATGAATGAATGAACATGGATAAATGGCTTCTGATTACAAACATCTAAGTTCGTTTCCAACACATACAGTTAAAAATCGTGGCCAGCACAATACCTTCCGTCAATCCTGTGTATTATGTACCAATTCCATACCTAAATTTTCTTGCAAAAGATACTAAATTTCCAGTAATAACATTTCATGCAAATGCCACTTGACACTGACATCTTCTTCTTTAATTTTTTTCATTCGTTAGGGGTCGCTATTTTTTATTTTCTTCTTCCATTCATTTCTGTTTTGCGGGTCATCCTCACGTCAAAATTTTTCATTCAAAATTTCTTTTTTTGGTATTTTATGATTCCTTTTCTCGGCAACTGAATTCCACACCCCTGATAATAAATAAACCACTTGAAATTTTCAATGAAAAATTATGACATTTGTCAGTTATGGACGTAATTAGTAGCTGTCATTTTGACACGGGTCCACATATCTGCTTGACAAAGTCAGCAAAGGCATGTCACTGCACGCCCTATATACATAAATTTTCTTGCAAAAGATCCTATATTTCCAGTTAAATTATTTCATAAACAAACTATGCGAATTGCACTTGACACTAACATCTTCTTCTTTAGTTTTTCCCATTCGTTAGGGGGTCGCTTTTTTTATTTTCTTCTTCCACTAATTTTTGTTTTGTGTGTCGTCCTCATTCAGTTCCTTTTCTCTCCTTTCATCTTATATTTGGTCTTCCTATGTTTCTTCCACCTTCTGTTATAAGCTATTCATTCTTCCAATATACTCATCTCTCCTCATGACATGTTCAAACCAATGTAACCGTCTCTCTTATATCTTTCTAGAAACGCCCAACACTAGTTATTTCCCTTATTCTTTCATTCATTTACTTTTTATTGATACTGACATCTGTCAATTTGAATTACCTGAATATATTAGCAGTTTCCATGGTTAAGTTAGCACAGCTGGCTGATTTATTAAATTTATTATCTTTGTAAGTCTTTAACTCTATATCTGTTGAATATGGCATATAAAATGCAATCAAATCGTATAGAGAATAATATATTCTTTAAGTTATAATAAAATTTAACTGAGTTTTTCAAGAAAAACTGTCGAGATCTTCAAATGAGGATACTTCCGGTTGACCAATTATATCCAAAATCTAATCAAGTCTGCATATGGTTGTAAGGAAGAGGAATACGCAAGAATTTTAATTTTTGGAATTCTAGTATTGGAGATATCGTGCCCGAAACCGCGGTCACATACACACACACACACACACACACACACACAGACATCATCGTAAAACTAGTAAAATCGTATTGTAAAGACCCTAAACAAGTAAGACAATACCTTCCTTACCTAGAGGTGACGGAAGGTAAAAATGCCCAAATATAGTCTTGACTATTGCAACCTAAATATATTTTTTATTGCTGTTAATATATTTATTTCAGAGGGTACGAATACATTTGGGGTTGGGCTCGTATAATTGCTAATATTTAAAAATGATCCTGAGCTAAATCATAAAAGTAAGGAAACTAGAAAGTCGTTTCTTTGATTTTCTCAAATTAAAAAAAAAAAATGGACAGCTTGTTTTTGCTAAAGTTCTTCAACTATGATCAAAATCCAACAACTCGTAAAAAGTTAATGATACATTTATTTATTTAAATTAAAACGATACGTCTTATCGTAAAAACTATAAATTACCCAGTGTATAAACAAATAAATAAACAAAAACCGAGCAATTCATTCCATCTTAAAACCAATAACCTACAAAAAACTCCACAAAAATGAACCATAGCTAATCAATTTTGATTACAATTCGATTCTTGTCCACGGTTGAAGAATCCCTTTGTCATCGTCTGAAAAAACATCTCCGTCTTTGTTTGAGAACCTCTTGCGGGTAATAAAACCAGTGCGTGCGCAACTTGGATAATATTTATCTAAAACTACACACGCTGCTTTCGCCTTTGATGTTCCCGACGGCTCAAGATAAGCCCGACAAAAATTCAATACACAAATACACACTTTTCAAAAATACGCAGTTCATTCGAATGGAAATAATTTCAAAAGAATGTATGCTTTTTTGCCAAAGGAATGCCGTTTTCATGTCATTTTGAGTGATAAAATAGTTCAGATTCCAAGTTTAATTAAAAAATATTTCGGTATGTTTATTATAGTTTTAATGGATACGGATTAAAAAATTTAGTTTAATCTGTTTTTCAAATGTCACTATCTGTAATACCCAATAATTTATGAAATGTAATTATATTTGATAGAAATACGATAACTATTCATTGAAATAAGTTCAACACTATTGTTTATAATAATATAAACTTCTAACACAAGATGAGCCAAAATCTTAAAAAATCTGTTGTGACCAGCACAATACCTTCCGTCAATTCTGTATATAATTTTTCTTGCAAAAGATTCTAAATTTCCACTGACATCTTCTTCTTTAGCTTTTCCCATTCATTAGGGGTCGCTATTTTTGCGTGTCGTTCAGTTCCTTTTCTCTCAAGTCTTCCGCAATACAGTCCTTCCATCTTTGGTCTTTCTCTGTTTCTTCAACCTCCTATTAGTAAACTATTCATTCTTGTTCCAATATAATTCTTCATTTCTCCTCATGACATTTCAAACCAATGTAATCGTCTTTCTTGTATCTTCCTAGAAACTTGTAACACTAGAGTTATTTTCTTACCGTATCTTTTCGTGCCTTCCCCAACATCTACTTCAACATCCTCATCTCTGCCACATTAATTTACTTTTTATTAATACTGACATCTATCAATTTGAATTATATGAATATATTAGTAGTTTCCATGTTTAGCATAGCTGGCTGAATTATAAAATTTAATTTCTTTAAAATTCTTTAACTCTGTATCTATTGAATATGAAGTATAAAATGTAATCAAATCGTATAGAGAATAATATATTCTTTAAGTTATAATAATGATAAATGTCAATAAATCAAATTTAACTGTTTAATCTTCAAATGAGGCTACTTCCGGTTTACCAATTATAACCAAAATCTAATCACTTGTTCTTCTGGATGTAAACTTGAGGAATACGAAAAAATTATAATTTTTGGAGTCGTGGTATTGAAGTTTCTTGAAAGAACGCAGGCAAATATAGTTTATTAACATTTAACGTTATTATAACGTAAAGAATATAATATTATCTATACGATTTGATTGCATTTTATACTTCATATTCAATAGATATAGAGTTAAAGAATTATAAAGATATTAAATGCTAACCATGGAAACTGCTAATATATTCTGTTAATTCAAATTGACAGATGTCAGTATCAATGAAAAGAAAATGAATATGACAGAGATGAGGATGTTAAGATAGATGTTGGGGAAGATACGGAAAGGTGCGGTAAGGAAATAATTCTAGTGTTACAAGTTTCTAGAAAGGTACAAGAGAGACGATTACATTGGTTTGAACATGTCATAAGGAAGATTGAATAGCTTAGTAATAGAAGGTTGAAGAAACAGAGGAAGATCAAAGATAAGATGGGAGGACTAAACTAACTGTTTCAAATGTCAGTAGACGGTTTAAAAGGGTTCAACTCTAATTATATTGTTACGTTTTAGCAGATAACTGTGAAGAACATCTGTCGCGCGAAAAACATATTTATTTGTATTACACTAATCTGACATACTGTAGTAATTGCAAATCAAGTAACCTTTGAACATATCAACAAATAAAGATGTCTTCAAACAGTTTTAATTACAAAAATATACATAGTAAGTGTGTAAAACATAAATTACATTATCAAAATCTTAATTTCAGGTTGTTTTGTGTTAAAATTATATACGTATATTATTGAAAACAAATCAAAAACAATTTTTTTGATTATAACAATGAATGTCAACATGAAAACCAAACATTATTTCATTTAAATATGTAAAAAACTTATTTCCAAACGTTATTTCCTACATATATATCGAAATTTTATACAAATATCTTCAAAAAACATGTAAAAACCACTTTTTGATTACAACAATGATTGTCAACAATTAAATCAAACTGTACTTACTCCTTTGGCGGCATCTTGCTGATTGTTGTGGCCAGCAAAATTGGGCATCATAGTCATATTATATCCCAAATTTTGGCAAATAGGCGATACAATTTTCTCACATCTTGGAATATGAACACTTTCCACCAACTTGTCAATCGAAATCAAAATAATCACAGAAATACAAATCTGCGCACGCATTTTGATGTCTTCGTAGTATATTTTAAGGCACACGAGTGATTATAAATAACATTTTAAGGCTTGCAACACACTGTTCGATGCATTTTTGATGTTTACTTGTTGGGAAGACTGACAGCTACTATCCAACGAGGAGTTGTCGGCAAACTAAGTTGAGTAAAAGGTTTTCCGACTCAGTTCACATGGATAAAGAACTCGGTCGTAAAAGTTCGGATAAAAACGTAAGAGATCGGTTGATGGTTCTACCATTTTGTTGAAGTTGTGCGATCGAAATATGATTTTCACGGCCTTCTAGGAATAGGGAGCTTAGGAAAAATAATATTTTCTCTCAGGGAACAACAATAATATAAATTTCTATTATTTCTGTAATATCAAGTGTTTTAATTATTGTATATAAGGCCATATAAAAGATAATGTTAATGTTTTGCCATTCATGATTCATACGCGTGTCCCACTTAGTGGGTTCGCACAAACCCGAAAACACTAAGAACAACATCAACATCATACAACATATCCTTACTCTTAAACATATGAAAGTGACCGATTTTCGGTAGCGAAATACCGCATCCGGATCACAATAATAGTTAGGAAACAATCATCCTTCGCCACACATTCCTATCTAAGCAGACTTCTTTCGCCACGGCCATACTCACAATCGCATTCATACATTCTTCTCTCTTTAAGCACCCTACCAACCATATCCACCCACTTACACACTGGTCGGCCGCGCAATCGAAAACCCTCAACTTCACCAAGATATATACATGCCCAAACCATCTCAACTGACTCACACCAACTCTCTTAACAACGTCGTTCCCAACCATATACCAAATTATTCCTCACGCGATCCCATCTTACATACACCACGTAAATACCTCATTTCCACGGCAGTCACTCTCTTTTTATGCTTTTCCGTCCATGCCCAGCATTCACTTCCATACATCAAAGCAGGCACTAGCACTCCATTATATACACTTAACCGAGCATCCCTTGATTCGTTAACGTTTCGTGCTAACGTCCCCAGAGCACCCATTACCTTACATCCCGCACTCACTCTCCTTTCTATCTCTCGATCAATTCGACCATCCCTCGACATCATGCTACCCAAATATACAAACTCATTTACCTGCTCCAGTTTCACTTCATCCACCAACACATTGCGCTTAGTCACCAATTTATTCCTTTCAAATACTAACACTTTGGATTTATCAACATTCAACAATAACAACCACGGAGACATACCACAGCCCTGATCACACCAACATTTATACGAAACCAATCACTCAACCTACCATTTTAGTATTAATTTAATATCTCAATTTTGGTCAAAGATAGAGTGTTTATTCTTGCAAATACGAACTCTGGAAGGTCGATTTATATATTTCCGGTATAAAAGTGGTTCAATTTCCGTTTAAAAACTCCTCAAACCCGGCCTCAAAAATTGTACATTTTTGGTTAAAAATGTGAGGTTAAAAATGGTTCAATATCACGATTTCGGTTAAAGATAAATTGTTTATTCTTACAAAAATGAACTTTAGAGGGTTGATTTACATATTTCCGGTATAAAAGTGGTTAAATTTCCGGTTAAAACCTCCTCAAACCCGGGTTCAAAAATTGTACATTTTTGGGCAAAAATGTGAAGTTAAAAATCAGTAAATATCTCAATTTTGGTCAAAGATAGAGTGTTAATTCTTGCAAAAACCAACTCTGGAAGGTCGATTTAGTATATTAATATTATAAAAGTGTCAAAAAGGCTTTGGGGATTCCAGAAAATTGGGACGAAATTTTGGAAAAATTCTATGAAAATAGCTTGACACCGCGCACGTATTTATTGTTATGGAAGGCACCGATTGTCGGTCTGCGGACTTGCAGATAACTATAAAGCATGAAGGAATGTAGCCGCACACATCAAAGGAAGCCGCGGTTGAGCGCCGAGCGTGGCTTTACCAGTGCAATTAAAATGAGCTTTTATGGCCCGACCATCGCAATGAAACAAATTACACGTTATTTGACTCGGACACTGGAATTATACCCACAAAAAAACACACTTCATTACCCCCCCAGAACACTACCCCAACTCATTAGCTAATACACTCTAGTCATTTCGAATTATTCAATTAATAATAACTACACTGAATTACTAAACTTAAATATAACTTGTACACGATTTTTTTATGCATTATATAAACGAACTAATAACAAGTTTTCGTTGCTTAAACGATAAATCAAGGTGCGGGCAGGATTCATCCGTGCGACAGTCTTTGATTTCTTATAAAACAGACATCATAAGTGCCGTCCAGAAAACGCCCTAGAAAGTACAGATATACCATCGTCTTTACTTAATTTTTACCTTCCGTCACCTTTAGGTAAGGAAGGTATTGTCTTTGGTCAAAAAATTCAATGATGAGTTTATATTTCGTATTCCTCAAGTTTACATCCACAAGAAGAGGTGATTAGATTTTGGTTACAATTGATCAACCGGAAGTAACCTCATTTGAAGATTTTAACAGTTTTCTTGAAAAAACGCAGTTAAATATCATTTATTGACATTTAACGTTATTATAACTCTATACGATTTGATTGCATTTTATTCATCTTATTCAATAGATATAGAGTTAAAGAATTATAAATATATTAAACTAATATATTGAGATATTTCAAATTGTCAGATGTTAATATCAATGAAAAGTAAATGAATGTGGCAGAGATGAGGATGTTGGGAAAGATACGGAAATATACTGTAAGGTAAATAAATGTTAAAAGTTCTAGAAAGATATAAGAGAGATGATTACATTGGTTTGAACATGTCATAAGGAAAAAGGACGAATATATTGGAAGAAGATTGAATAGCTTATAGTAATAGAAGGTAGACGAAACAGAGGAAGACCAAATGATGGAAGGACTGTATTGCGGAAGACTTGAGAGAAAAGGAACTGAATGGACACGCAAAACAGAAATTAATGGAAGACGAAAATAAAAAAAAAACTGCGAACCTTAACGAATGAGAATAGCTAAAGAAGAAGATGTCAATGTTAAGTGCAATTTGCATAGTTTATGAAATAATTTTACTGGAAATTTAGAATCTTTTGCAAGAAAATTTATGTATGGAATTTGTACATAATAAACAGGATTGACGGAAGGTAATGTGCTAGCCACCTCAGATTTTTTCATATTTGAATTGATTTAATAAAAAAAATATTTAATACTTAATGTAAGTACGTGAAAAAATCTGATGTGACCAACACAGAACCTCCCGCCATTTAATTTTTATTAATTTAAATACATCACAAGTAATTACGGCCGAGGCTCATACCGTAAAGATTCACTTTTCGTCCTGGATACATAAAATACTATTACGCAACACACCCGGAAATGATTTATCTTGGTTCGGAGTCTTAAAATTATTACTTTTCCAGTATAGGTAGGTACATAATTTACTATAATTAGCGTGTGGATACTGCAAGCTATATAGTGAGTGAATCTGCTGTATTTAGTCATAGAGTGGTATTATCACATATCACGGGCACTCTAATCCTTCTCGTCTTGTGTATAGTGCACCACAAGGGAGACATAATACGGTTGGTATCCGTTACAACAAACACAAACCATTCTTTCATCAACATTCACCACCATTCGTGGCATTAGCAATTCTCATCTTAACTCTGTACCTGCTAGTTTTTATATTCGCAGTAAAAACCTCTGCATTGTTTGACGAAGTTGCTGGCTTAGGCTTTTTGCATCTTTTCGTCTTCCAACAATCGAATATCTACAGCGCAGCCTCCTTTTCTTTCCTTTATTTATAATTGATTGTTTCTGAAATGTTTTTGCCAACTGTCTGATGCTCAGATGTTTGCAATGTTTGAGGAAAAAGTTGAATGCGCGGTGACAATTAGACGGCTTGCTTGATCTTCCAGATTCGTTTTTATTTAATGCAGGTTTAAATTTTTAAATGTGCTGTTTAGGTTTTTGTGTGGACTCAAATTGGTTTCAGCGAATTTCAAGATAAATATTTTGTATATATTCTTGGTATT
The DNA here is from genome assembly GCA_951394225.1 of Harpalus rufipes. Classification (NCBI taxonomy): domain Eukaryota; kingdom Metazoa; phylum Arthropoda; class Insecta; order Coleoptera; family Carabidae; genus Harpalus; species Harpalus rufipes. The sequence continues at coordinate 1,221,380 of OX596285.1, read as the reverse complement.
TTATAATAGTTTACTGGAAATATTCTAGTTATTGGCATATAAACGTAATACATGAGGATGAATCAAATTTAAACGGGACTGGTTGAAAAATATATAAGTATTATAAAATCTTTTCAATTATCGATTTCGGCTATGGATGGCCATCCTCGAATTAAGAACGTCAAGAAAATTTAGATTAAAGTTAACATTGTTAAATTTAATCAATTTTCCAACTAAATTTGCATAGTTTGTTTATGAAATAATTTTACTGAGAATATAATTCATTAGTCACGTGACATGTTTTCCGCCAATCAACATTCAGAATCTCCCTAGCTACGCGTTTATCACAGCGATGATAAAAAACAAGGAAATAAATACCGTATTTATAGTCGTTACTAAGGGATTTGTTTTCTTTATTTATGACATTGACAGTTAATTTTGAGTATAAAAATAAATAATAATAATTGAAACTCCGAAATATTAAATAAAACACGTAAGTACCATGTTTTAATACAATATGAATATGTATATCAAAAGTTAGGTTAGGTTAGATTGCAAAAATTCATTATATTCTCTCATTAAATATAAGCTCGTGATATGATTAATAATCGAAGATATTGCTGGTGAAACCGGAGCAGCACATTTCAAATCTGCAGCTCAGTTTCACTCGAGAATATCATCGATGATAATCATATCACTTGTTATATTACATATGAAAATATAGGATATTTTGCATTATGTATGGAATTTGTACATAATACATAGGATTGACGGAAGGTAATGTGCTGGCCACATCAGATTTTTTTCTTCTTTGCGCAATAGTTAAATATATTATTAAGTCAAATTATGCCACATTTAATTCTGTGAAAGATTACTGTGTATTTTTCGTTTCACAATAATTGCAATGTAATAACTTTAATTGCGTAGACCAAGGTCACGCAGGTGGTTGCGGCAGTACTTTATAAACTGAAGGTCCTTGGTTCAAATACCACTGCAGTGTAAATGTTTGTTTATCTGTAACATTTCATCTTTACTAATATATCATCACAGCATATTACCCATTGCTGGGTGTGCCAATCTGCTTTGTACGCAGATGTCGGTAATCATTATATGATATATTCGTACTATGCGGGCGTTTACCAGCCATCACCTCACGGGCAGCAAAGTACATATTTAGAAACTGCCACTTCCGGTTGTCCAATTATTACCAGAACCTATACCTACACATCCTCACACACACACACACACAAACATCATCATAAATATATGATGTGACCAATACAATACCTCCCGCCATTTACCTATGGGGTCTTGTTGCCGCGTGCCTGGTGTCTGGTCGCGAATCTGGGGAATCCGATTCGATCCCGATCAACGCCAAATATGTGGTAAACGCCCGTACTATACAAATATGTCATTATCATTACCGAAATGTGTGTACAAATCAGATTAGCACACCCAGCAATGGATAATATGCCGTGATAATATATTTATTTGTTTCTTTATTTAAATACATACCTGCATACTAATGCTAGAAATTATGTATATTAAGTTCCTTTCCATAAAACTATTGTTATATTTACAATTTTCCTTTTAAAACGTTACTATTATTATTATGAAATGATTTTTTTTTGACAGTGATATTTATTTGTCATTTACATACATTTGAGCTGAATTATGTAAACATGGAGATGTGTTTAAAGCATAAGCTCCGAGATATAATTTTTATATTACTTTATAAATTTATCCATAAAATATACAGAAAAAGTATTAAAGCAAACCTGTAGAAAATGGAATAATCTTTAATTTTTATAATAACAAATTGCGAAAAAAATACATTTAAAGGTATTTTTTGAAGAAAAACTGTCTTGAGCTTCAAGTAAACTGCCATTTCCGGTAATCCGATTGCCACCAAAATCTAATGGCTTCTTTCCATATTAAAGGTAGGTACATACATACATACATACACACAGACATCATCGTGAAAATGTTAAAATTGGATTGTAGGGACCTTAAAACGTGGTCATTTACCAAAATCTCGATATGCGATTTTTAGCACGATCCCCATACCTCCCTTACCAAGGGTAGCGGGATTGTAGGGACCTTAAAACGTGCTTATTCACTAAAATCTGGATATGTGATTTTTACCATGAATCCAATACCTCTCTTAGCGAGATGAATAAGATGCTTTATTATTATGAAAATTCTCGTTCATGTAAGGCCATAAAAGTTGTTTAAAAATTCATATAGGCTATAAAACGCTGAATATGAGCCATCTTACATACGTATTACTCGGCATAATTAACATGTAAGTAACATGCGTTTAAGAGGCCATAAAGAATGACCGTCGGTAGTGTGTGTTCGTTTCTTTGAATTTTATATCATGCTGTAATTGTTGGTTCTGCCGACAAACACACACACACACACGCACGTAGCATATGTACTCGGCAGGTGTGGGTTTACTGCGGCTCTAAAAGCAAAAGATCTCTACCTGAGAGGGGTTATTAAGGTGTGAAACTAATTGTATGAAAGATTTTTTCTGAAGAATTATGAATGTTTTTAAAATGATGCCGTAGGTAGAAAATTTTTCGGTTTCTGGAAAAAAGGTTAATTAAATTCGCTACACCGGTAATGGGAAATGTATTCTTATTCAAGAGTCTTGCTGGAATTAAACTGTTGCAAGAATTTTTATATGCCTTCAAAGTCCTAAACATATTTTTACCTTCCGTCACCTTTAGGTATGGAAGGTATTGTCTTTGGTTAAAAATGATGAGTTTTCAGTGAATAAGCATGTTTTAGGGTCCATATAATACGATTTTACCATTTTTACGATTATGTATGTGTGTCTGTGTATTATATTTTTTTCGTATTCCTCAAGTTTACATCCGGAAGAAGGGGTGATTAGATTTTGGTTATAATTGGTCTACCGGAAGTAGCTTCATTTGCAGATTTTAACAGTTGAAAAAATATTATTATACCGAATATATTATTCTCTATACGATTTGATTGCATTTTATACTTCATATTCAATAGATATAGAGTTAAATAATTATAAAGATATTTCATAAATCAGCTAGCTATGCTAACCATGGAAACTGCTAATATATTCAGATAATTCAAATTAACAAATGTCACTATCAATGAAAAGTAAATGAATGTGGCAGAAATGAGGATGTTGAGATGTTGGGAAATACGCGGAAAGATACGATAAGGAATGAAAGAATAAGAGAAATAACTCTAGTGGTAGTTTCTAGAAAGATACAAGAGAGACGATTACATTAGTTTGAACATGTCATGAGGAGAGATGAAGAATATATTGGAAGAAGAATGAATAAGAAAATAAAAAATAGCGACCCCTAACGAATGGGAAAAGCTAAAGAAGAAGAAGTCAGTGTCAAGTGTAATTTGTATAGTTTGTTTATGAAATAATGTTACTGGAAATTTAGAATCTTTTGCAAGAAAATTTATGTATGGAATTTATACATAATAGATAGGATTGACGGAAGGTATTGTGCTGGCCACGTCAGATTTTTTCAATTTTAAATTCATTCTAAGAAGAAATTTTGTCGTCTTCTAATTTTTCAAAATGTTTTCAATTCATTGTCGGGATTGACAATATTTTTCAAGGATATATGTAATATACCTATATAAGAATATATGTATGTAATATAACTATAACAGTCTAATTGAACGATTTCATAGACAATTTAAAATAGCATTAAAAGTCTGTGATCACCTGGATGTGTGACTCCATTAAAATTTAAATATGTATTCCGAGAAAATATAATAGAAAATACTTCCTTGGTCCATAATCCAGCTTCTTATCCATTCATCCATAGTAGAATTATCTAAATACCATCTATTTCTCCATCTCCTACGAGCCGAGATGATGTGTGAGATCAGTCATCACTTGTATGACAAAAGCAAGAATGTTGTCGGTAAGTCTGAAGCTCCTTCTTTTTCCTTTTTGCGTTGAGAGCGAAGCGGAGAATACACTACAAACTACAAATTAGTAACGTATAATGCGATTAGTTCCGATTCACGCTGAGCCGGCTCTGATCCGTTAGCCCGCCATTCTTCACAAGACAATAGCAACTCATCGGAGCCCGAACAGAGATCATTTTGTTTATTGAAACCGCATTTTGTTGCTAATTATTATTTGTGGCCTACTCATTAGGTGCATGAATTTTGGTAATAAATTATTGAAATAGTAGATTGTGTTTCATGAATGACAAATGATATAGAAATAATGGGGGAGTCCACTATTTTTACCTCTCGCTAAGAGAGGTATTGGATTTAATAATTAAGCATGTTTTAAGGTCCCTACAATCCGATTTTAATATTTTTACGACGATGTCTGTGTGTGTATATGTATGTCTGTATGTTGGAAGAACGATTTCTCAAAACCTATAATACTTAATATCTGTTTAACTACGTATTTCTCAATTGGACATTACTGGCAAGATCTGAAAAGGTTTTGGTAACAATTGGACAATAGGAAGTAGCAGATTCTTAAAAAAAATCTTCTAAATATTATTTCTTGAAAATTTTTGTTTTTACTTGTATTAAAGAAGAATAAATTCTCTATCTGATACATAGAAATATTTTATTATATCTTTTATAGATATAGAGATAAAGAAATATAAGGTATATAATAATCTGTTGTAATAAATCTCACAGCCCAAATAATGTCATGAAAACAATGTTTGTAACTGACAGATAAATGTCAGTGTCAAAAATCCAGAGATATTACTGAAGATTTTTTCTGGGAAGTACATACATTATATTATTACATATTGTAAAAATACTGTTAATGCCGACAATGAATTGAATATATTTCAAAAATTAGAAGAGGACAAAATTTCTTCTTAGACTAAATTTAAAAATCTAAATATAAAGAATAGATGTAAGTAGAATTTTTGGTATAGAGTGTAGGTATAAGAAATGTTAAATACAATATGGCGCGAGCAGTCATATGACTTTGTTGGCCTTGACAAGCAGATATGGTGGCCCATATCAGAATGATAGCTAGTAATTATGTACATGGATGTCAAATATTATAATTTTTCATTCTAGATTTAGTGATTTTCCAACTCCTGGTGACAAATTAATTACGTGATTTGAAATTTAGAATGAACAATTATGATATTTGACATCTATGTACATAATTACTAGCTATCATTCTGACACGGGCCCACATATCTGCTTGTCAAGGCCAACAATGTCACATGACATGACAACAAAAAATGGAAGTGGCGAGAGGTATTGTGCTGGCCACAATTTTTTTTAATATTTAGAATAAATGAGTTATTAAAAAAAATGATTTATTTACAATTATTTATTATTATAGTCACATATATAAATATAAAATGTGTAGAATTTATTTATAAGTTCAATTTTATTACAATTTTACAACTCTAATATACTACCCTGCATAAAATATTTCGGTTGCAGTAAAAGTATAAACTTTTACTACCCAAAAAACTTTACGGCCACCCGAAAATTCCAACCCCGAAACTTTACTCAATAACCCAAAATATAATTCCGCCTTATATCTCCAATAAGTGCAACAGAGACAGTTTCTTTGTGTTCCTATGATGCTTGGGGCTAGAGAGAGATAGTAGACATTACAGGTATAATATTAAGTCGGTATATAGCCGGTACACAGGCAGAAATGAAGGCTCACGCAAGAAAGAATAAAAAGAAAGGAAGACAGAGAAAGAAAACCTATAATTACGAGTGTATTAGCGCGAGAGATCGACGCCTGGGTGAGCCCAAGGCATAGGACTACGCCCCCCACAGGGTTGTAATAAGGAGGAGGAAGATTCTTAATTTTTAATATTATTTGGGAAAAATAAAACATTAGAAATGTTGACTAGCAAACCACATCAAAACAAATGATAAAGACCCGAAGTCAAGAAAATAAAACATATTTTTTAAGTGATAATCAATTGGAATTTCGTATTATTATTGTTGAAATAATGCACATTTATATTGATATGTAATTTATTTATATAAAATAAATAATCTGTTGTGGCCAGCACAATACCTTCCGTCAATCCAGTAAAATTATTTCATAAACAAACTATTCAAATTACACTTAACACTGACATCTTCTTTAGCTAACGAATAGTCGTTAGGAGTAGTAGGACAACCGTAAGTGGTAGTTTCTAAAAATAAATCTTCTAAATATAATTTTTTTGAAATTTTTTGTCATTGCAAATAATAAAGATCATTAAATTATCAATCTGATACATTTAAAAATTTGGTTATATCATCTATTGATTTATAAATATAATATAGAATAATCTGTTGTAATAAATCTCGCTGCCCAAAAAACTCCATGGAAACCAGTTGAGATATTTAAACCGGAAGCGGTATTAATCATACTGGTGTGGCCAGCACAATACCTTCCGTCAATTCTATGTATTATGTATAAATTCCATACATAAATTTTCTTGCAAAAGATTCTAAATTTCCAGTAAAATTATTTCATAAACAAACTATGCAAATATCATTAGACGCTGACTTCTTCTTTAGCTTTTCCCATTCGTTAGGGGACGCTATTTTTTATTTTCTTCTTCCACTCATTTCTGTTTTGCGTGTTGTTCTCATTCAGTTTATTTTCTCTCTTCTTCCGCAATACAGTCCATCCACCTTATCTTTGGTCTTTCTCTGTTTCTTCAACCTTCTATTACTAAGCTATTCATTATTCTTCCAATATATTCTTCATCTCTCCTCATGACATGTTAAAACCAATGTAATCATCTCTCTTGTATCTTTCTACAAACTTGTAACACTAGAATTATGTCGTTACCGTATCTTTCAGTGTCTTCCCCAACATTTATTTCAACATCCTCATCGCTGCTACATTCATTTACTTTTCATTGATAGTGACATTTATCAATTTGAATTATCTGAATATATTAGCAGTTTTGATGGTTAGCATAGCTGGCTGATTTATAGAATTTAATTTCTTTAAAATTCTTTAACTCTGTATCTATTGAATATGAAGTATAAAATGTAATCAAATCGTATAGAGAATAATATATTCTTTAAGTTATAATAACGTTAAATGTCAATAAATTTAACTGTTAAATCTTCAAATGACGCTACTTCCGGTTCACCAATTATAACCAAAATCTAATCAGTTGTTCTTCTGGATGTAAATTTGAGGAATACGAAAAAAATATAATTTTGGAATCGTGGTATTGAAGTTATGCGATCCGAAACTTTCGGCACACACACACACACACACACATACACACATACATACATATATACATACATACAGACATCGTAAAAATGGTAAAATTGTATTATATGGACCATAAAATGTGCTTATTCATTGAAGGTGACGGAAGGTAAAAATATATGATTATATTTTTAAATTAAGATATTTTTTTATTCCGGCCCTGGAATTTTAAGATATATCGGAATGTAATGATCAAAGTATCGTATGTTAAGGCTGAAATATTCGTATACGACAAAAATAATAAAAGACTTAATTAAATTTAAACACTATTACACTACACTTTAATATACTTACTCATTTTTTGCTGTTTTTTGCGTAAAAATTATTAATTATGGAATCAAACCTGAAAAGAAAAACTAAATTGCTTTGCGGTAAAAAACATCCAAATAAAAAAAAACACATATAGAGAAAATAAACAGAATTATTTATTCATATTCAAGATACAACTTTTTTCTTAATAACTTAAAGGGAAGTTTAAACCCTTTCAAAAAATAAATTAACCAACATTCTGTTTCATATTTGCTATCACAACAAAAACAATTTTACTTCATAGAAGTTCCTTTTCATATCACAAATTCGAAGAAGAAGTCCCTGGAATTTAAGAAGGAATCATTCCTCGGCTTCTTTTCCACTGGGAGCCTTGCCGGCGGTTATGGTTCGCTCGGGAAGATTTCTGCGTGTTCTTTTTGTCCCTGCTTTGCACGACTTGCTTTTCCTGGCCTTGTCCTTTCGGTTTACCGACAACGTCGTTGCTTCTGAAAAGAGAAATTAATTTGTTTGAGTTTTAAAAGCGTTTGGGGCGGCTTCATTGATTCGTTGGAAAACAATCATGTCGTTTTTTGTTTAATTTGTCTATTAGTCTAAACGTGAAAAGATTTTCCACGGTGAGTTACTGGATTTTGGAATTTAAGCGTGGCCGAACACACACCATTCACTAATGTTAAGCAGGGCATCGAACCCGCCAAAAACTGGGTTCGGTTTAGGTTCTCGTTTTTATTTTTTGAAAAATGGGTTCGGATGCGGTTCTGGTTCACACAATAAAATTTGCGGTTTTGTTCTGGATTCAGGTATTGGGTTCAGGTTCGGCTCGACCTAACGAAAACTGAATTAATGTTTTTACGCAAGACAAGAACACGAACACAATTTTCACAAACAGACAACACAGAGGCATCGATTATCAGCTGTATTACGATTAAGCGTACGTTTCGAACTCAAAATGAACCTGAACCCGAATTTTAACACTCGTTCGTTTCCGACTCGGGTTCAATGGGGACTTATGATTTTGACGTCATCGGCGGCGGATCGGCAGCGGACCTCCCTCCACAAAATTTAGAAAGGGACAAGAAATTTTTAGAAAAAGCGAGGTGATATACCATGGCCGAGTCGATCAAATGCTTTCCCTCTTCAGCACCTCCCCGTTGATCAAATAATTTGTTATTTAGTCAGCAAAGTTTGGTTAAGTTATTATGTGTAGTGATTGTCATTAATGAAACATTGCGGAATCGAATCTTTCTGATTCTCACGGAGGGAAAACAAATTCGATTTCATCGTTTCAATTTGAAAAAACATGAATTGAATCCATGTAAACACTACAAATTCCACTGTTGAGAGAGACGGAAAAAATAATGAAATTTCTTTTAGTGTATATCCACGTCTTAATTTTATTAAAGTCATACATAATTTGTCTCTGGATGTTAAATTATTCAATTTAGTTTTCTTTGACGTTTTTTGGAAATATCTGTATTTCAACTTTGGCATAACTGGGATTTAACAAATCGTATAGAAAATGTTCTATATATATAATTTTTACAGCATCATTGCTTAATAAATTATAATTTAGTTTCCAATTGTTGACAAATTTAGTTTCATTTCTCGATGTCTCTACAGCACCAAATAACTTTCTTACATAATAATTGTTGACAGTTTGGGTACTACTTTCCTTATTAATCTTATTTCTGTTTGTGTGGAGTTATTCTGCTTATTATCAATTTTTATATGTGTTTTTATTAATATAAGCTCGTGTCTCTTTATTAGTAGACAGCTTTATTAAAGTTATTTGAGTTGCTGTACTTGTTTTTCCAAAATAAGTTTGATTATGTTTGTCCACTTTACAAACATAGGTTTTCGTCATTTTATTGTTATTTTGTACATAATTAAACTTCCTTTTTTATCACAGGTTCCTGTAAATACATTACTAATTCATATTCAATCTAATATTAATCATATTATTTCAACTTCCATGTCCAGTCTCAGACATGTTCATGTTTCTTTTCAATGGTTGTTGTGATCACGTGGGACCAAATATGGATCACGTGACAAACGTCAAACTTAGAGCTAAATCTTGCTCACTACATAACTAATTATTAAATACATTTTTACACACTAGATGGCGACCAAAATATTTGAATTGTATAAGTCTCCATTGAAAAATATATTTGAGGTTCGGTTCTGGGTTTGGGTTCGCTAAAATGTTAGTTTGGTTCCGGTTTTCGTTCAATTCGGGTTCAATGCCCTGGTTTTAAGTAAACATACTTCTTGTTACCAAAAATATTTTGCGCCTGAAATATATTTTTTCTATTTTGCATCTGTAACAAAGCTATTACAGCACCCAAAGATGTTCGTTTATAGCTCATTTGAGTGTTGTAACAGCCTAGTACAATTTATTTTAATAAAGTTGGTAGCATAGCTGAAATGTCAAAAAATATCAAATGTCAAACCTCACTGAATAAACGATACTAACGATTGTTAAAGTTTTTATTTTTGTTTATATATATTTAGGGCATAAATAGTTCAAAACACTATTAATTGTTAATATTTAAAATATGTATTTTATTTTTATTTATTTATGAACTCAGTCGGTAAATTAGTTCGAGCTTTTTGGCGCTGATGTCATAGCCAAACTTACGCAGGTTGTGTAGTAGTTCAGACGCAAAGCAAAATGGCGGCAGAGGAGAAATGTCAACAAGAATTAAGTGTTTATTTATAAGAAAATAGTGTTTTAAATATAAGATGTGTATAATTATATAGTTTTACACTTTCCACATCCTTTTCAGTTAATTTTATACAATAAAATGTAAGTAACTTGTAAAAATTTTATATTTGGTTACCCAAACTTCCTTCGCACAAAATAAAATGACAATTATGTCATTCGTTCTTTAATATATTATTTTTTACTTCTATATGATCCATTTTTAATGTGCAGACTACAATACTTGACAGTAGATTATTTATAAAATAAATTAGTTTGCATTGGTCTACATATGATATTTGACGATAGATGGTGTTTATATTATTCAAGTTTTCTTGATATAATTTTTAAATCTTGATTCAAACGATTAAACTAATCAGGATTCACAAAATCACAATCACAGCTCATATCACCCAACTCTCTCTCTTTTAATATAATAGATCCATAGTAAATGTTTTAATATTTTACTTACTTGTTTGGAGGAGGTCCCCGCCTATTCTGCTGGTACCTAGCCTCTCTTCTGGCCCGTATAACCGCCGGATCTTCACAGAACGCATCCTTCGGTTTCGTTTCCTCAACCTCTTCATCCGCTTCTTCCTCCTCTTCAACCACTTGTCCGCGTCTTCTAGACCGATTGAGCATCCCTTCTATAAAATCTGTATTGTCAGTGTCGATTCCGCAACTGCTACCGAAATCATTCTCGTAACGGTCATCGTAGTCGTCGTCGTACATGGCTGCTTCCTCGCCCGTCATACTAAACAAATTGTTAACAATTTATGGATTTAATGTTTTAATATTTACCTGTATTCTCGCAAAAGTCGTTCTTTCTGCAGCTGAAGATCAGATTTATCGTTTAATAATTCAGTCATATTCTGATATTCGGAAGGTTTCTTCCCGACATAAGCTGCCTCAACTGATGGACCGGGTTCGGGTAGTTCGGGGGGGATTCGGGGTAATGTTCTATCTAATTGTGCTAGATTAGGGGGTAAATTTTCTTCTAAAATTGCTACTATTACGGCTTGGCTGTCTTTGTTCATATGTAACAGGCACTGCTCCAAAAATCCTACAAAAAAGAGAACTTGAGAAGGTCTGTGTCGATCTACCCAGCGTTAAATCAATAACGGATATTTGGACGATAAGACTGTGAATTTCTGGGTTTCGGAATTTAAGCGTGGCCGAACACACACCCGTGACAAAATCGGCTACCACACCGGAAATTATGGATAAAATCCATGATATAGTTCTGGAAGATCGCCGAATGAAAGAAAGCCATAGGGATCTCTTATGTTTAGTTCATATTTTACATAATGAGCTGGGCATGAGAAAAATGTGCGCCAGATGGATGCCGAATTTGCTAAGTTCGGAGCAAAAGCGCTGAAAATTTGGAGTTGTTTAAGAAAAATTCGGTCGATTTTAAAAGACGTTTCATAATCATGGATAAAACAATCTTATATCGTTGTTTTGTTTAACTTTTCATATGAACTGTCAAGAAATTTAAGTACAATCTGTTTATTAGACTAATCGTGAAAACCGTTAAATCAATAATGGATAAAAACGAAAATCGTGCGGTTTATTTGGAAGGAAAGACGGCAACGGAGATCAAGACCAAGTTGGATGCTGTCCGTGGAAATGCTTCACCTTCGTTTTCCACTTTAAGTTTCTGGGTTTCGGAATTTAAGCGTGGCCGAACACACACCTGTGACGAGCCACGTTCCGGTTGCCCAAAATCGGCTACCACACCGTAAATTATGGATAAAATCCATGATATAGTTCTGGAAGAATGAAAGGAAGCCATAGGGATCTCTTATGAACGTGGAACAAAAGCGCATTTGGGCACGAACTCCAGCCGAAAATTTGGAGTTGTTTAAGAAAAATCCGGTCGATTTTAAAAGACGTTTCATAACCATGGATGAAACTTGGATACACTACACTCCAGAGACGAAAATTCAGTCGAAAGCGTGGATTGGACATGGTGAGTCGGCCCCGAAGAAAGCAAAAAGTGATGGCGTCAGTCTTTTGGCATTCTGCTAATTGATTATCTTGATAAAGAAAAACTGTAACTACGCCACACTTTTAAACAAGCTGAAAGCAGCTCAAGAAAAACGCCCGGGAATGGCAAAGAAAATTGTTTCACCACGACAATGCGCCAGCTCATTCAAGAAGTTTGAAATCGTCCCCCATCCATTTTTCCCAAAACTCAAAACATTCCTCGCTGGAAAAAGATTTCGAACGAAAAACCCTTCGAAGCAGTAAATGCTTATTTTGAAGACCTCAAAGCAAACCATTTTCGGGAGGGAAAAGTTAGAAAAACGTTGAACCTAGTGTTGTTTTTCTTACCGTCGCCCAAGTCGGGGAACACATCCATAAGTTCAGTTATTTGCGAATCCAACAAAACATCTTCAGGTACTGTCGCCTCGTCTAAATCTCCATAACCGACTTGGTTTTCATCTTGTTGTATTGCTTGTTGTATCGCTTCTTGTTCTTCAGCTTCATTTTCATCTACTTGGAATTTAGCTAAAGCACCCAAAATATCGTTGCATCTTTCTTGATCTCTGAAAGAAATATGTTTTACGTATATTTATTACAAGAAACAAAATGACTTACATATTTGGGCAAATAGCCTGCAACATTTCAATATCTTGACTAATAGGAAAATTCTTATTAAAATCCGATAGAAAAGCGTGTTGTTCTATCACATATGTGACTAGTTTTAAATAAGAACTTATCCATTTATTTTGTTCTATTTCATTGTCCCTATAAATATAAAATATTTATTATATGCATGAAATTATAAGTTAAAACTTACGATTTTTGTAGAATCATATCCATACAATAACTCATTAAATTGTGACATGTTTCTAACATTTGAACTCTAGCGCTATTTACTCTTTCGAATCCTGGATCGTCATCGTTGAGATAAACAGATTTCATTAAAGAAAATAGGATTGGAACTTCGGAATCATATGTGTGGATCATTCTATAAATATTCATATTAAAAATCATTCAGTTTGGCATTTATATCCGTTACCCATAGCTGTCAAATATTTATCAAATTCTGCATGAATTACACTTTGAGCAACAGGGACAACATAAGGAAATGGGAAATTCCAGATCAATCGAATTAAGAGAAAATAGTAACAAATACAAATAATAAATAATACGAATAAAGACCGAATTGAAAAATATATTTGAGGTTAAATGTTGCGGTTTGGTTCGAAGCCTTGGGCATTATTTAAAAAGAAACCAATCTCCCAATTACTACAAAAATAAAAATTTTCCTTACCGTGAGAACAAGTTTTCGTTGATACATATATCCTTAAATGGCGGATAAATCCTCATAAACATATTAATAGAAAATGCAGTATCGTATAAAAGCATCGTTAATCTCGTTACTAAACTTTCAGTCGGCGCTTCTTCTTCGTAAGCTGCAGTTCCAATCGCCTCAAAAATTTCACTCATACAATGCACAGTCATCACTAAATTTTCTTTTAAATCCGGAATAATTTCATACGCTAAATTCAACATATCTTCCAAAGTTCCGTCATCTAAATGCCCGAAAACTTTACAGATATCCCATAACCTATCGTTCGTAATAACGTCTTTCTCTTTTAATAATTTGCCTAGAGTTTGATGAGTTATAAATTCACTTTCAGACAATTTCGGGGTTAGGATTCTTTCACATATATTAAGAACGCAATCGTATATTTCCGAATAAATTGCTTCATATTCGTCTGTTGGTTGTTGAAGGTAACAAGGTACTGCATTTTGTAGAAATGAATCCAGCATTTTTATTACAGCCGGTACGTAAAGAATATAACTCCAAAACTTGTAAAAGGGTAGTTTTAGTATGAATCGTAATTCGGCACAGTATAAATTGGCTTTTTCAAGCCATATTTTCCTCGCTTCTTCGGTGTCGGTGGCTGGTAAGATCGGATAAGAAGCGAAAACAGTCTTTGTAGCCCAACAGTTATCTAAAGCTTTAATTAATTCGCCTTTATTATTAACATTAGGAATTTTTATATATAGTTTTTCTAATGATAAATGCATTGAATTCTAAAAAACGTACAGATATATAACCTAACCTAAATGTTATACATATTGCACAAGATTACCTCATAAAAAAGGTCTTCATCACTGATATTTTCATTAAATTCGAGATTATTTAGTGATCTGTCAGTCATTGTTTTAATACTTTAACGAAAATTTTTATTAATACTACGCTGTGAAGCGGATCACTGTTCATAACACACTTGACGTACACAAGAACTGCATACGACTGAAATTCGAGCGCTGTTGGGAAGATGATAAAAAAATGCGATAAAGTTTTGTAAAAATATTTATTACAAATAATTTTTAATCTAAGCAAAAATACATAAATTATTCTTGTAAATGTTGGAGCAATTCCCGTGCTCTGTTGTATTTTGTTGTAGTTTCTTCAGCTTCAGATTCACCTTTTTCCTCTTCTTCGTTTTTATCGCCTTCATCGACGATTTTCATGCATTCATCTATTAAAATCTGTCGAATTCTTCCCTTGCTACCGCCAAAATATTCGACGGTTGTCTGCCAAAATTCGTCTGGAATTCGCGCCGAATCAAACATGTGAGTCTGTAGCCAAATTTGCCTGATTTTCTCGAATTTCCATTCTTGTTTATTGTGTTTCCAAAGAGAGAGATAGTTTAATACTCTTTGTTGCATATTTGCTTCACTTTTCAGCTTGTTATCTGCTTTTAATTTCTCATATTTTTCTCGTTTTTGTCGTCGTTTGCTGACTACGTTTTTAACGTTTTGTGGCTTGTGGATTTCTTCTTCTAATTCAGCGCTGAGTGGTGCAAGATCTTGTTCTGTTTTTCTTTTCTTTGTAGGTGCGGGGTTGCCTTCTACTTCATTGTCGATAGTTTCTGCGGAAAACTTTACGGATTTCTTTTCTGCAACTTCTGCTGCGTCTTTTATTTTTCTTTTCTTGGCTGATTTATCTTTTTTCTTGGTTTCTTGTGATTTTTCTTCGTTTTTTGGCTTGTTCTTGTTCCGCTTCTTTATTTTTTCGCTCATTGTTTACGTTTTGATCAACACAATTGTAGGTTAGAAATATATAATCGTTAATAAATAATGTATAGTTCAATATTTATAAATAATTAATAGGTTTTGTGTTGTTATAATATGTAAACTATAACTTTTAATTAGAATATTGTGTTAATTTCGTCCTTATTTTGAGAAATTTGGAAACATTTTCGTGTTGAGCACACCTATAAAAGTGAGGTTAAATTACTAAAAAATGCGATCAATTTTAAAAATTTCATTTTCAAGTATAAAACACAGATAATTACAAATAAGTAAAAAATGTAATGTTATTTTTAAAATAATATACAACAATGCATGATATAAATATAATATATGAATATTTATAGATAGAGACTTATATAATAGTCATACATACATTATTTCAAAATTGAAGAGACATTTTTCATTTTATTATTAAGAAGAGTATACAAATGAGACACTATTTGTGCTCAGACTAGGTGAATTATTAATTATTGTATCCTAAATTGTTTTATTATTGATATACAAATAAAAACAAATCAAAAAGAAAATACGAGGGTTCACAAAATTAGTTTCAAATCGAAAAATTATCAAAAATACAACACTATAATCGGATGTTTTCAATTTGTTGCTAATTATTTTCAGTTTGAAATTTATTTTGCGAACGCTTGTTGATCTCATAGTGGAATGTTGCACTGGTTGCTATGGAAATTCACCAAACAGAATAAATAAACAAATAAATAGGTGGAAGGGAGTGATGTTCAGCTTTATGAATGTATATTACAAATAAACATTTATCCTGATGTATGACAATCTTTGGTGGGTCACTTTATTAAAATTAACTAACGCACTCAAAAGGATTATAACTTAAAACTATCGTAGGTCCTAAAACTAATCTAAATCTACTTCGTGTAATACAAATGAGTATGACAAATCAAACCTAACAAATAATTTTGTTCCTCGCGATCTTGTGCTTGTGAAAATGGCGACACATTTTAGCCGCAAACATTATGACAGGCCTAGAAAAAATCCGACCTTCAAATTTCCCGCGCAATAGGGCGGCGCCCTTTCCACACCTTCATGCGCAATATTTTTTCCCCTCGAATTTCCGCAAGAAATATACAAATATTTACTCTTAATTAATAATATTGAGTTAAAATTGAATTTGTCGGCGAAATATGTGTCGCCATTTTCACTATACTTCGGATTCCAAATTACGTATCACGAATGAGAGCTCACACTACGTAGGCTATGGAGCGCTAGAGAGTGAGTGAGACAGATGCTACATTGTGCGAATATAGATGCGATATGTTCACGGCTGTGGACCGCTGTGTGAGGCGAGCTGCAAGTCTTACCTTGCTGAGAATATGCTCATGGTGTTTGTGGACGTGCGCTTTCGGATTAGGCGAGATGCAACTGCGCACACAAAATAAATATCATGCTAATTAGTAAATTTGTGGCTATATTCTTTCGCTGCGTTGGATCAGTATCCCCACCACAAGACCAAGTAAATCAGAACAGTGCCATCTACTCCAACAAAAACTTGGATTAGAAAGATTCAAAAATGGCGGAAGAATCTGTCATATTTTATAAGTCAATAAGGACAAAAGGTTACATTTAAGGTTCCCTGAAGAAGGCAGCAGTTCATGCTGCCGAAAAGTCGGTTTTTACAACAATAAACATTTTGCATCTGTATCAAAGCTATTACAGCACCCAAAGGAGTTCGTTAATAGCTCGTTTGAGTGTTGTAACAGCCTAGTACAATTTATTTTTATAAAGTTGGTAGCATAGCTGAAATGTTATGTCAAAAAATATCAAATGTCAAACCTCACTGAATAAACGATAATAACGATTGTTAAGGTTTTTATTTTTGTTTATATATATTTAGGGCATAAATAGTTCATTGACCCCTGTGGCGCATTCTCCACGCCAGCACTGAGTGACGCCTGGTAAGCGCCCGCACGGTACAAATATTCCATCATTACCGATATCTGTGTACGAAGCAGATTGGCACACCCAGCAATGGGTAATATGCCGTGATGAAATATTTATTTTATTTATAGTTCAAAACACTATTAATTGTTGATATTTAAAATATGTAATATATTTGTGAACTCTGTCGGTAAATTAGTTCGAGCTTTTTGGCGCTGATGTCATAGCCGACGTTACGCAAGTTGTGTAGTAGTTCAGACAGAAGCAAAATGGCGGCAGAGGAGAAATGTCAACAAGAATTAAGTGTTTATTTATAAGAAAATAGTGTTTTAAATATAAGATGTGTATAATTATATAGTTTTACAACTTTCCACATCCTTTTCAGTTAATTTTATACAATAAAATGTAAGTAACTTGTAAAATTTTTATATTTGGTTATCCAAACTTCCTTCTCACAAAATAAAATGACAATTATGACATTCGTTCTTTAATATACTATTTTAATAGTTCTATAAGAAATTACTTGTGTTCGAATAAATTCATTTGCGTCCACGTGACCTGATCCATACGATCAGTTGGATATGATCCAACCTAACGAAAGAATACGGTTATAATGGGGAAGTTTAGCGTGATTGGAATTACATGTGCAATATTTTTTAATCATAAATATATGAATAATTATAACTGAAAAATGATGTTCACATTTCATCAAACTTTTGTGACGTCACAGTGACTTATGCGCATGCCTAGAAAGGATGGTGAGACCTGACTTTTAGTAGGCATTACACTACACACTTCTGTTTAGTTCACGTGGGTTTGTTTACGTTTTCGCGGAGTGAGGTTATGAGTTTTTAGTTCGAATTGAAATTGTATTTGTTTTCAAAGCTATAATACACCAAATGAAATAAAGAAAACCAGTCCTTTGAACAACAGAACTATAATAATCACAACAGAGAACTGTCAGTGCTTATAAACGGCTAAAAATGTGTTTTAAAACTTCTTGAACTTCTGTAACGTCATTATTTAAAAAAAAACATTTTTTGAAAAATCTTTTTTGAAGACATTCTTAATAAAATAAAAATATATAAAAAACACACTAAACTTCCCCATCGTTTTTACAGATCTGTGACTTACTTGAGTTATCCTGCCTCGTGAGCGGTTTTTCCAAGACATGCTCAATGACCTGGATCCATTCGTCCCTGTCTGCCTCGGAAGCTGCAGAGAGATTATACGTTCTTTCTGGGGTCCTCAACGAGAAGGAGAACCCCAGATCTTTAACTCCTGGAGATGTGCCGATCCGTATGCTGTAACCGTCCAGAGAATGTCCCAGGAAGATTTCACCTAGATGAAGACAAGGTAGGATTTTCATTTTATTTGATACCCAATAATGGGGATGGAATCCTCCGCTATTTTTTATTTGTTTATTAAATTTTATTTATATTGAAAGTGATATATAGTTTAATAGGGGCTTGTCAAATTATTAGTGTTTATTTTGACAATCATTATTCTGACACTGACGTAATAAAACGTTACGCTTTTGTTCGTCTCTTGTTTCTAATTCCATGGCTAATACTATTAAGTTGTAATTCCATGAATTTTCAAATTTTATTTCTGCAGTTATGAAGTAGGCAAAATGATTTTTTTCTTTATAGTTGATGTCATTCAACATATCTTTAATTTTCATACAAACGCACATGGTTTCTATTCTATTATTATTGAAAGTTAAGTATGTCATAATCAATGGAATAAATTTCGTAACAATAACAATGACATCATTTAATTCCTAGATTTAAATAATTAAATCCGGTTTTTACTACTATTAATAGTAGACGAAATTCTTGTGAAATATCCAAACATTTATACCGGATATCAATTTACGTCAAATGTTACTCTAAATAGGAAGTTGAGCTACGCTTGAGTACTTAAATGTAACATCCGGGTTCTACCGTGCCAAATTTGGAACGTGAAGGCGTCAGGTTTGTTTTAATAATTATTCACAACCAAAATCGAATCGCTGAAAATAGTTTTTAAATTGGAACAATTTTATGTCAGCAAAATATTTGAATTTTGATGACATCATAAAAGAATGTTTTGAAATTACGAAAGAATTAATAATGTGTAATTTTTAACCGCAATAAATCAAAAAATAAAATATTTCCTTATAAATGTATTTTAAATTCCGTGATAACATTTTAATCCGTAAATGTCATTGCCAAATATGAATCATAATATTAATTCAAGCAAATAATGCATTATATCGATTATATATTTTACATAAAAATTAGTCACGATGATGGGGTGGTTACCATATGTTAAAATTTAATGAAATTCTTATTTGTTGACAATATATGACTCATAATAAGATATATACTGTAATAAAATTCGTCATTTATTATGTAAATAGTTCAAAAAAGTTATTTGAACTCTTCTCTGTGACGTCACGCATACATACTTAAAGCCGCAAATGTCGCTAGTGTCGTTGTTTTACAGCGATGGAATATGTTTCTATTTGTTTCTTAGGCATTTATTCTATCTTTCTCGTAAGTAAAAAAATATTCATGATTATGGATTGTCTTTAAAATAAAATAAGTAAAAGTACGTGCTAACTTGACAGTAATCTAACCTAACAAACAACCTTACACCGCAAGACATACGTCGCAAAATTGTCATACTTCCAGCAGCACGTCGGTACTAAGTTGCTACGGAAGCGGCAAGGGTCACAGTGGCGGGAATAGATATGTCCGGTATATTCACAACAAAAATTGGGCAAAACCCCTCCTACCTTTCGGATGTGCGTCAAGTGGTTCATCATGATACATAAGCTTCCGATTATCTAGGGTAAACCATCGCTTCTTATAGGCGTCGCTGGTTCGGGGCCCTGTTTTCCAAAGCCACCCTTCTTTTGCGAAATCGTGCGTTAGGTGATCCACTAGTTCTCCTTCTGTTTCTGATGGATATGCGATTTGGAGACGATGGAGCTTCGCGCATCGGATCGCCATATACCTAAAGGAGTTCACAATATGCGTTCATTTGGTAAACGAAGGATCTTAGAATAACAGTTAAAATTGTTATATTTTAAAGGTCGGAGTTAATTTGAATCAGGGTTTCCTGATTCGCGACCAGACACTCAGGCACACGCCCATGACCCATAAGTAAGCATATACGATAGAAACGAATTCTACTGCTCCGCAAATTGTATTCGTTTCTTGTCGCGTAAATTCCGGCTCGCATTTTCAATTATTTCTATATATTGTTATTCAAAAAACATTAATTCAATTTGCATTAGGTTGAACTGAACCCGAACCTAATACCCTGAAGCCGGAACAAAACCGCAAATTTTATTGTTTGAACCAGAATGGCATCCGAACCCATCTCGAAAAATAAATTAACCTGAACCGAACCCAGTTTTTGGCGGGTTCGATGTTCCAAACGTTTGAATTTTACAGAATGATATCAGAAAAATAACTTTTAATAAGATTGAAATAAATAATTTTTCAAAACGGTACTAGGAAAATACTTTTTTTTAAAGACGTAGAACAATACATTATTATTATTATTTAACCGTTTTAAAAGCAAAAAATAAATGGATTTTTGAACAAAAAGCATTTTAAAAATTACATTCCCGATTTCGATTAATAATTTAATAAAACAGTATGTATTTATTATATTTGTATAAAAAACTTTGAACATATTTGATTCTAGTAAGAATTTTCCCGATTTAAACTTAGTTAAACTGTTAGAAAAACGACAATTTTTATATCTCACCAGCTGATAATAACGTCGGGTTGCTCGTGATAAACATATATGTGCCTCGTGGTTCCTTCTTTCAAAAACGAAATCTGCATCGAATTTTTATGTCCAATTTTCTCCGGCGCAAAAGCAACATTCAATTCCGATAATCTTAAAATTGCTTTTGGTTCTTTGTTTTCTTTCACATAATATTTTAATGTGTCGTCTGCTTCGGTCAAAACGAATTTTCTAGGGTGATATCGGCTGTCTTCTTTCCCTCGTTTCATTAGGAAGCCAACCATAGTTCCACTTGTGTAGTTTTGTACTTCTGGATGGCGGAATTCTTCCCGTTCGTACTTTGCGCGGATCCATTGCTCGATTAAGACCCTGAAATTAAATTTTAATTGTTTTGTTGTTACTTTAAAGAAATTACGCACTGTGGATCGTTTTCATTTGGTCTTCGATAGCATGGTGGAACTCTTTCTTCAAATTTGAGCTTTGCGGTTTGGTTTCCGATTTCTTTTAATCTCTCCAATTGAGAATCTTCAAACCTGTCCAATTTTAAATGTTTGACTTTGCTGATGTGTGCCCCCATGCCCCTGTGTACCCCAGCGCAAGTTGTGCAAACAAAAATACCAATATTGTACGATGCATATTTTGGACCTGGAAGTAAAGTTAAATTGAGTCGTATTTGTGTAAATTGTTGGCATAGTTGAGGAATTCTTTACAGTTAATTAATCATTAAATTTAATTAAAAACATTTCTAAGACGCAAATAATAAGTATGTCAAGCGAAAAATTGGGGTTAGAGTATGTGATTGATTTACACATAAGTTTGGGTGTGGATCATTTATAATTGAAGGAATTGTAAAGGTTGTTGATGATTAATTAAATTTAAGGGAAACTTTTGAGAATGACTGATTATTCCCCCGCCCAAACAAATATCGTGAGACAGAAATCAACATAAACGCAATGAACGAAAGTAAAGAAAATCACTTACTTTTGCTGCCACAATCTGCACACTCGTTATTTCCTGGCTTCTTGAGTAACTCTAATAACATTTTTTCATTTCTATCCGCCATAATGATGTTTGTTTGATTCTTTTTAATTTCGTAAACGATAAAATGACGTCGCACTGAAATTTCATTCTAACTTGCTTTACACTTATGCATGATGCGCGCATATGGCGTTTCTTTCGCCTTTCGCGGGAGGTGGATTTCATTCTCAGTTACGGGGGAATTTTTTGCGTGATTGTAAATCACAAACGGAATTTCCTTTTTAAGAAGCAGCCACTGATCTAACTAGGTTTCTAGTAACGATGATAATTGCGAAATATGCAACTGGAAAATTAATATTTCTCGGAGAAGAAAGGAGAATTTACGGAACTGACCACTCCTGGTAGTTGTTAGAATAATGTACACACTACGTTCTGAAAGTTATTGAAATAAATTCGGAGATTTTCCACACTGGAAGGAACAACACAAACTTTATGAAACATTGAATTATATCACTATATATACACAAACTATGAATGTAGAACACTATTAAATGTTTATATTATTAAATAATACACTTCCTGTCCATCAAAATATATTTAGGGAGACCTTACCCGGCGAATTGCTCTTTGACAGATAACCTCAATTTGAAAATCGCCGCACGTTCTAACATTAAAATCAAGTCCATAAAAGTAAAATTTATGGCATAAATTCATACTCAAATTGTAGAAGAGACTTCAAGGAATCTAATGGTGCATCGTTTGTCCCAAAAAAGTCAATAGGAAGCGAGAAAATCGCATTTTTGTGCCAAGGTCAAAAAAAAATTTGCGTGGAGGGACCTTAGGGTAAAAAATTTCCAAATTTTTTCTTCGCTTTTTTGATGATTTGACAGGTTTAAACAAAAAATTAGAAGTGGAAATCAGTTTAGAAATGTTTAATGAATTTTTTACATCAAAAAAACGAAGAATATGGGCAAAGTACTTCATTTTTCTTACCAAATTTACCATAACCATTTACCGATATTACTTCCTTGTTGCGGAGCGGCATTGGCACAGCTAAAACACTGGGATTTTTGTTCTTTTACAACAATAAGTTACAATACATCTTAAAACTAAATATAAATAAATTACAATACATCTTATGAACTAAATATATCTGTAGTTGGTCTGGAAGAAGCGGCTGTAGCATCTCCAGGATTTCCATGATTTTCCGATGATCACGACTGGAAGTATTTAATACATTAATGTCGTATTACCGGATTAAATTTACATATTTTACCTGATTTTCCATGTCGTTATGCTCTGAAAGAAGCGGCGAATTAAATTCCTATCTGTAACAGACTTACACACTAAAATTAGAACAAAATTTGGACTATTTATTAACTTAAAAACTACTAGGGCCTATCAAAGGAAAACCGCGATACATTCTATCAATCATTAGGGCGTCCCACACACACAAACAATCACGCAATACCTAATATTTTCTGGAATATTCTTCCGTTTGCTCAGCACTAGAAATGTAGAATTGTCTGGCTGTTTCTTGCACAACTGCCGCATCCAAAATGGGTTTGTATCTGTAACAGACTCATACGGAAATAATTAGAATTTTTAATTTATTAGATTATAAACTGATATGGACCTAACAAAGTAAACCGCGTTATATTCTCATTCTCAACATTCATTGGGCGTCCCACACATACGCACAGACAGACACATAATACCTATTTTTTCTTGGAATATTCTTCAAGACACTCGGTATCTTCGATTTTTCTACAGCAAACGACAAGATATTCCATATCTGTAACAGACTCAAACAAACAGAATTACAATTGAATATTGACTACTTATTAAGTTATAAACTATAGGAACCTAATAAAGGGGAAATTTACAAAATTACGACCATTTATTAACCTAGAAACTTATACAACACATACTACATTCGCTCTTTATTTGGGCGTCCCATATACTCACAGACATTCACAAAACACTTAAAATATGATTTAATTCAACATTGAAAAAAATAAAAATTACTTACAAAATTGCACCATTGTTGTTCTTATATTGTTTGTCGGTGAAACAGTTTTCACAAATAATCAACAATATTTTTCTAGCCCAGGCATGAATTATACCTCAAAATGACCGGCAAATTTCCCCGAATCCAGTAATATATAATTTACCTTTTATCTCGATATATTTATGGATAATTTTTCACCAAATATTCACTGTAAACACATCATCAACTATATTGTTGTTTAAAACAAATGAATTAATGCGGTCGCTTGGTATTGGCTGGCGAGTACTGCGCTAGTCAAACGCGCGTCAAATTCATGATTTAAATATATTATAAATATATAAAATATTTCCTGGTACATTTTTAAATCAATAAATATTTCTCTGCTCGTTTTAATTTTATTAATATTGTATTGTACATATTTAATTTATTCTTTCAAGAGAAAAATAGATTAAAAAATGTGAAATGATCCCATTAACAACACTTTTATTAACCTTAAAATTTATATTTATAAATCACACATACAACTATCATACAACGAAATCTACAATAAACCTTCCATTTCTTTCATGAACTGCATATACGCATCATCTTTCGTCACGCCGGAAGTAGGTTTAGCAATCATTTCCTGCTGTCTCAGTTCATTTACAAGCATAGCCCTCGTAACATTCTTCGCCTTTTTATCTTCTCGTTTGACTCTTAATGCACTTGGGACAAATCTCGTCACATCTGCACTCAGATTCCTAATTTGTGGTTTGGCCATTATTGTTGCACCTTGTTTCGAACCATCCCCTTTGTTGAATAACTGCGGGGCAGCGGATAACACATTTGGATTGGGTGCTGATGATGACTGTTGAGGCATCATTGGTAGTCGGAGCATTCGTGGAGGCATGCCAGGGGGTGGTCCAGGCGGGAGTCTCATTCCCAATCGGGGAGGGAGGCCTGGTGGGGGACCTGGGGGGAGATTTGGTCGACCGGGAGGTGGGCCGGGAGGTAGTCTCATAGCCATGAGGGGCATTACTGGTCGTGGCATTGGCGGTGGTGGCCGGAACATTA
Organism: Harpalus rufipes; assembly: GCA_951394225.1. Lineage (NCBI taxonomy): Eukaryota > Metazoa > Arthropoda > Insecta > Coleoptera > Carabidae > Harpalus > Harpalus rufipes. Next base: position 1,196,423 of record OX596285.1, on the reverse strand, counting down.
TATTTGGTGGTGGAATTGGTGTCATTTGTGGTTGTTGCATTTCTTGAGGATCTGTACCAGGTGGTACCATCGGTTCTTGCTTGTCTTCCATTTTTTCATCTTTATCTTCTGAAGGTTCTTGTTCTTTATTTTTGTGTACAGCTTCCATTTCTTTCATGAATTCGTCAATATTTTGACCAGATATCTGTACCATTCTTTGTTGCAAAGATGTTGGTTTTGAAACACTATCTTCGTCTTGGTCCATTTTATCTTCTTCGTCTTGAACTTGAGCAACTGTGACGTCATCTGAAAATCTTAGAGTTTTCGGCCGTTCCGAAATCGGTTCACTAGGTTCGTCCTCATCTTCAGAACAACTGCTTAAGTCTGGTGGGGGTCCTGGGGGAACTCCAGGAGGTTCTTTGTCCAGGGACATGCTGTATGCGGTGGTACGTTTTAAAATGCTGGTAGGTTTTACGGCGGAGCCCGCGGAAGCAGCTGTGGCGGTGTCGGATGTTGGCAGAGGAATTTGAGATGGCTGGCTGGTAAACATAGAAGATATGTGTTCGGGGACTTGTATGGCGGGTAGGGGGATGTCATCCACGGAAACTTGTTGGGCGTGTTTGACCGATTCGTAAAATGCGACGAGTTGGTTGCGGCGACGCTCGTATTCGGCCTGGGCGCGTTTTAGTTCTACCCATTTTTCAGGGTCGTCTTTATTCTAAACAAAAATAAAAATGTGTTATTTAGTTGTAAAACAGTAACCTCACCATTTATGCGGTTTCCATATTTGCTTGAATAAATTTAAGGTGTTTTCATATTTATTAATTAATTATCCGCATAAAGGAAGAATTACTGTATGTTATAATATGTGACTTGAAAATGAAGAAAAAAAAATATGTTCTGGAAAAAGAATGGTAATATTTTTTATTTGTCATTTTACTTACTATGTACAGAGATAAATAGCTGTTAAATTAAAAAAGTTTATTTTATAAAAATGGTTATTTATGTATCAAGGCACTGAAATTTGATTTTTTATTACAAATGTGGAATTTAGTTGCCGAGGCCGTACGGCCGAGGACAATAAACCATATGTCAGTCAAACAAACGAACTACGTTCAGTGTTGCGAACCTCCGGGCATTGCAGTTATAGTAATGAATAATCAAAATTATGTGTGTTATCTCAAATTTCTTATATGTACATTAATTATCAAAAGGTTGGCAACACTACATTTCATGAACTCGTCCTATAATGGATTACTTTAGTGCCGATTTCTGAACTTGTAATGACAATTTTTTTGCACTTTATATATAAAAATAATTCAGAGATTGACGCTACAATACATAATTTAATAAAAAAGTAGTCTTAATATTGTATAATATTAATATATTTATAAATAAACGAAATAAATGATTTGTATTAGTGTTACAAAATAAATGAAAAAGAAGCGTTGAAGAATACATATAGTATGGAAAAGATTCCACAAACCTAATTATGAAAAAATGAAAGATTACTTCGGTCAAATTCGACCGCAGGATGTCCAAATTACAGCTGATACTTTTAAAGCTCTTCTAACATATAAATATATTGCTTCTCAGTCTTAGAATGCAGTACAGAATTGATACTTACATACATCTTAAGTACTCGGTCTAAAGTGTCCCGTAACTTTTTGCGCTTGTCTTTTAATACTTTTTCGTTTAGAGGAGAAGGTTGCAGTACGTTATACTCTACAAAATATTATAAATTACTTTTAAATTATATAAATTAAGCAAGTTATCATACCCATTTGATCTATCTTTTCCATTTCTTCTATAATCTGCATAGGATCCTTCCCTTTTAAAACAGCAGCCCTTACCATCTGCCGTTGCTTTTTATTTTTCTTTAGCTCTTTTTTCCGAGCTTCTTTTCCTATTTATTTAATAAATAAATCAAATATATATAAAACATAACCTACAAAATGATTACTTACTGGCTTGGTCGGTTGGATTCATATATTTACCACTTTTCGTGGTATTAATTGATCGGCGACCCATTTTTGTATGATTTTATTACTTGATTATATGATTATTTATTGAAAAAATGTTATTAATACCTTAAAATCTTTTAACAAACAACAAACTGTCAAACTTCATACTTCGCTTTCTCTAGGCGCGCTATACGCGGTACCTAATTCAAATGTAAGAGAAAATGCTACCTATAGTATATTCAAAAACTTACTAGCGGACGCGGAAAAATAAACCGTGATTCACGATATCCCAATCTAAATCAAAGTGATCAAGATTAAGAAGAAGTGTTTTCTTCTTTCCACTTTCTCATTTTGTGGCCATTAGACAACCTTTCCCTTTTGAATAATCCTTTTTGAGTGTTCTCAGATTCATTTTAGAGCAAATTTAAAAATGGCTGACGACAATAGGTTTTCGAACGTAGAAATTTATCAATATGGAGTTCGTTGCATCAAAGGAAATATGATTTTGCTACAAAAGTATGTAATGTTCCGCCATACTTTTGAAAAAGGAAATGTTACGTAAAAGATATGTTTTAAGTAAACATACTTCATATTCCTTATCAAGAACTTTTTTTTTATTTATATATGATCCAATTTTAATGCTGACTATAACACTTGACAATAGATTATTTATAAAAATATCTGATGTGGCCAGCACAATACCTTCCGTCAATCCTTTGTACTATGTACAAATTCCATACATACATTTTCTTGCAAAAGATTCTAATTTCCAAGAAAATTATTTCGTAAAAAAACTATTTAAATTGCACTTGACACTGACATCTTCTTCTTTAGCTCTTCCCATTCGTTAGGGGTTGCTATTTTTTATTTTCTTCTTCCACTCATTTCTGTTTTTCGTGTCGTTCTCATTCAGTTCCTTTTCTCTCAAATCTTCCGCAATACAGTCCTTCCATTTTATATTTGGTCTTGTTTTTTCAACCTTTTTTTACTAAGCTATTTATTCTTCTTCCAATATATCTTCATCTCTGCTCATGACATGTTCAAAACAATGTAATCGTCTTTCTTGTATCTTTCTAGAAACTTGTTACACCAGAGTTATTTCCCTTATTCTTCTATTTTTTACTGTATATCTTTTCGTGTCTTCCCCAATATCTATTTCATCATCCTCATGTCCGACTGATTTATGAAATTTAATATCTTTACAATTCTTTAACTCTATATCTATTGAATATGAAGTATAAAATGCAATCAAATCGTATAGAGAATAATATATTCTTTAAGTTATAATAACGTTATATGTCAATAAATCATATTTAACTGCGTTTTATCAAGAAAAACTGTTAAACCTTCAAATGAGGGTACTTCCGGTTGATCAATTATAACCAAAATCTAATCACCTTTTCTTCTGGATGTAAACTTGAGGAATACGAAGAAATTATAAATTTTGGAATCGTGGTATTGAAGTTATGCGATCCGAAACTTTCGTCACACACACACACACACATACATACATACAGACATCATCGTTAAAGTAAAATCGTATTATATGGATCCTAAAACGTGTTTATTCACTAAACACTCATCATTGAATTTTTTGACCAAAGACAATACCTTACCTAAAGGTGACGAAAGGTAATTAAATAAGTTAGTTTGCATTGGTCTGCATGACATTTGAATTTAAAATAACCTGCTTTGTGTTAATTTTTTGTTATTCTTTATAAATTATTGAAAAATGCAAAAAAAAAATCTCTAAAAACTATCTGTTCAACTTTTTACATAAATTACCATCAATTACTACAATAAAAAACTAAAACAATTATTGTTTCATTGTTTTGTATAGTAAAAAGACAGTGTCCACTGGAGCGAACGCAGTGCGCTTAGAAGTCAGTAACTTCTAGTACTTCGCGGAGTCAAGACTCTGAAAATATATTTGTATTTTTAACTGTGTAGTGATTATAATTTGAAATTATGAATTAAAGTTTGAATGAATTAACAAGAAATTAAAATTAGAACAATGGAAATTGAATTTCGTAATATTTGTTATACAGTGCGGACACATTATGGATTTGGTAATTTTTTTTTTATATTTTGACAATTATAGGTTATAATACAATAATATATGACAACAATGTATAAGTTAATATGTTATTCATATTTTTTAATTTGGTAAATGTGAAAATATTATTTTTTTGTTTATTTTGATCTCAAAACTTCAAACTTTTGTATTTAAGTGCATTTAAAAAATACAAATGGCTATTTTCTAAATGCCCTAGTCACATGGTGACAAGTCGGGATTGTAGCGTGGATGTTCCATTTCCCAGCCAATTCTGATCAATTTTTGCCTCGTAGTGTTTGCTTGAAGAAAAATGACATTTTTGACAGTTTGCGTTTTTCTTTTCCTTCGATATGACCATTTTGTGGCATCCAGTATGTTGCAATAATATTGCGCATTAAATGTGCGTTGATCATTATGCGTTTATCAGTCTTCGGTAACGCTCACCCTTAAAAACGTGTTGTTCGCGCACTGGGTCTTCAACCTCCGCAAAATTTCGTGGTCTCCCATTCAAGTACTAACCGCGCTAACATTTGCTTGATTTAAAATATCGTAATATTCGAGTCAACGTCTCCATGGAAACAAGGTCATTGGCGGCATTTATTACTACTGTTATACTATACGTTTTGTATATTTATTTTCTTTAAGTAGTACATGGTTTATGACCTACGACGAGTACATGTTTGTTTATATGTATGCATTGTCTACTGACTATAATATATACAATGCTTATCATTTTAATTGTTTACGATATGTAGTTTAGGAAATATTTCAATAAATATTTAAAGATTGTCGCAATGGTTGAAAATATCCTTATTATTATTAAATACATATAAAAATCAAGGATATTTCTTGAACTTGCATTTTGAATATCTTTGTCTTTTTGTTACCCTTGAAAAATTTGCTAGTAACTACTAAATATTTATAAATAATTCGGTCTTTTAATTATAGTTATTTTTTATTTGAAAACATAAAATTACACGTTTTTTATAATCATTGCAATTAAGTATGAAATTTGATTGTCAAACTGTAATTACATCTTCAAGTATACTAAATTTGACAAACTAAATCATTTAAAATTTAAAAAGAACAAATTATTAAGTGCATTTTTATGTTTTAAAGTTGTACATATGTACATCTTTTTTATTAATATAGTGAACATGCTAAAATTATTGATAATGTTTTTACCTTCCGTCACTTCTAGGGTAAGGGAGGTATTGTCTTTGGTCAAAAAAATCAGTGGTCAGTTTTCAATGAATAAGCACGTTTTAGGATCCCTACAACACGTGTATTTTGCTTGTTATTTACCTGCTGTCGAAACGTCGTTTAAATAATAAAAAAAATCTGTTGTGGCCAGCACAATACCTCTCGCCACTTCCTTTTTTGGTTACATAAGTATAGGGCGCGAACAGTCATGTTACATTGTTGGCCTTGACAAGCAGATGTGGGGGCCCGTTTCAGAATAATTAGTAATTATGTACATAGATGTCAAATCTCAGAATTTTTCATTAAAAATTTCAAACAACATCGAATTGGAAAATCTATATACATAATTACTAGCTATCATTCTGACATGGGGCCCCATATCTGCTTGTCAAGGCCAACAAAATCACATGACTGCTCGCGCCCTATTGTATTTAACATTTCTTGTATACCTACACTCTACACCAAAAATTCGACTTATATCTATTCCTTATATTTAGATTGTTTAATTTTAAATTCATTTTATGAAGAATTTTTGTCCTCTTCTAATTTTTCGAAATGTTTCCAATTCATTGTCGGGAGTAACAGTGTTTCTGAAGGGTATGTGTAATATACCTATAATATTAAATATTTAGCTATTAATACATTAAGAAATAATATAATGTATGTATTTCCCAGAAAAAGTCTTCAGTAATGTCTCCGGATTTCTGACCCTGACCTTTATCTGTCAGTTACAAACAATTTAAATTTTCAACTATTTTCCATGGCATTCTTTCGGCTGTAAAATTTATTACAACAGATTATTTTATATATTATATTTCTTTTATCTCTAAATCTGTAGAATATATAATAAAATATTTAAATGTATCAAATAGAGAATTTAATTTTCTTTAATATTACCAAGAAAATTTTTCAAAAAATAATATTTAGAAGATTTTTTTTCAAGAATCTTCTACATCTGGTTGTCCAATTGTTACCAAAACTTTTTCAGATCTTTACATGAATGTCCGATTGGGAAATACGTAGTTAAACAAATATAAAGTCTTATAGTTTTTGAGTAATCGTCTTTGCAACATCCCACATACACACACACACACAGACATCGTTGTAAAAATGTTAAAATCGGATTGTAAGGACCTTAAAACGTGCTTAATCATTAAAATTTGGATATGCGATTTTTAACATGAATCCATGAATCTTAGCGAGAGGTAAAAATACAGAATTTAACCCAAATATTGTTTTATTTTATTATATTTACAATAGTGGAGGTAAACGAGTTTTTTCTGCTCCTGTTCCGTACCACACTCGCCATGTGGATTTATATTATAATTTCATCCTCATTTCTACGCTTTTGCACAAGTGCCCGATGTTCGAATCTGGAAAATGCAATGTCAAATGTCAAGAGTCAGTTCAATTGTCTTGTCTTGCAATGCGGAAGAACTCAGTAAACTAAATACAAACAACACGGAGGTGCAAGCAATATAATCGTTTATTTTATCTATGTGTCTAACAGTACTTCTCCATCGACAACTGCGATATACTTTACCTATTTCCATCTACTATATATTTATAATTAACAATTTCATGTCGCTATGCACTTATTTAATTACTAGAAAGGAGGATGTACCACATAACCAATAGTTTTTTTTGAAGGAAGTATGCACATTTCGGTTTGTAGATCAGAAAAATGCAAGAGAAGTTAATTAAGAAATTAATTATGTTGTATGATGTCGGAAATATGGTCATCAAGTTAGAATATATAAGTAAATGTGTGGAAATTCTTGTAAACCAAAAGAAAATCACGTTCACGACGATTCGTACAGTAAAAGATTGTTTATATAGATTCTAATATGCTATCCAGTATTAACTTTCTACAGCTATTAATTTTTATGTAATCAGCACATTATCTCTCCAAGTATAAGGCGCGAGCAGTCATGTGACATTGTTGGCCTCGATAAGCAGATATGGGGGCCCGTGTCAGAATGACAGTAATTATGTACATAGGTGTCAAATATCATAATTTGTCATTAAAAATTTCAATTCACGTAGTTAATGTCACCAGGAGTGTGGAATTTACTTGTCGAGGAAAACAAACCACATGGAATTGAAAAATCACTAAATTTAGAATGAATGATATCTATGTACATAATTACTAGCTATAATTCTGACACGGGCCACCATATCTGCTTGTCAAGGTCAACAAATCACATGACTGCTCGCGCTCTATTGTATTTAACATTTCTTGTATACCTACACTCTACACTAAAAAATCTATTCTTTATATTTAGATATTTTAATTTTAAATTCATTCTATGAAGAAATTTTGTCCTACTCTTCTAATTTTTTGAAATGATTCCAATTCATTGTCGGGATTGACAGTATTTTTGAAGGGTATATCTAATATACCTATAATTTTAAATAAGAAATATTATAATGTGTGTATTTCCCAGAAAAAAATCTTCTGTAATGTCTCTGGATTTTTGACACTGACATATCTATCAGTTACAAACATTTTCCATGACATTATTTGGGCTGTGAGATTTATTACAACAGATTATTATATACCTTATATTTCTTTATCTCTAAATCTATAAAAGATATAATAAAATATTTATATGTATCAGATAGAGAATTTACTCTTCTTTTAATATAAAATTAAAAAAAAAAATATAAGATTTTTTTAAAAATCTGCTATTTCCGGTTGTCCAATTATTACCAAAACCTTTTCAGCTCTTCCCAGTAATGTCCGATTGACAAATACGTAGTTAAACATATATTAAGTGTTATAGATTTTGAGAAATCGTCCTTCCAACATCTATAGACACATACACACACATACTCACACACAGATATCATCGTAAAAATATTAAAACATGCTTAATCATTAAAATCTGGATATGCGATTTTTAGCATGAATCCAATACCTGTCTTAGCGAGAGGTAGAAAGCTATGTTAAATGATACAAATGCATTTCTTTTTAAACAAATTTATGTATCTTGATCTAAAAAAAAGAATACATTATGGTAGCCTTATTATAAATCTTTAATAATAGAGTTAATATCTTCTGGTCAATGTTTTCTTTTTTAATTATAATGATTTATAATGTAATTACAGTAATTAAATACTTATCTTTCAAATATGTAGGAAAAACTAGACAAGTACGATCGTAATATAATTTTTAATACAATGACGTAGGTACATATAATTACTCTTATTCAATAAAAGTTATGCTTAATACCTAATTAAAAACAACCTACTTTATGTATTTGAAGTAAAAACGGTTGTTTTAATTTGTTTATCGCCTAATAATTACAGATTTGTTTTTTGTTATTTATTATTTTAGTGACATGCAAAAGTTGAAAATTATACACATCATACTGTTAAATAATAACCATAAAAGATATGTAAAGGTACTGATAACCTATAAATGGAAATATTTATGAAAGAAGCTCGAATTGGTTCCACCTGTAAATATATAGTATTTTTTTATTATGTACTTAATATATGATTATTTAGTTCAGTGTATTTAAATATGTATGAGTAAATTTAAATATGTACCACCATTACATTATTTTTGATAACAAGCTACATGCATTATAATAAATTCCGGAAATGTTATGACAGATTACAAATGACATATATTTTTATCAACAATGCTTTGTTATTTGTTTAGTTTATTCTTTGTACATGAGAAAGTACTTTTCGGTAATTAGTTTTAATTTTGTTATACAATAATTTTAAATCGTTCCGTTGAAATATTTAAAAGAACAAGAAATTGTTTTTTTAAATAAACAATAATTAATTCAAACGTTAAAAAATATATGATATGTAATTATCTGTTTTAATAAATCTCACAGGGCAAATAATGTAATGGACATTACAAAGATTTTTTCTGGGAAGTACATACATTATATTATTTCTTATTGTATTAATAGTTAAATATTTAAAATTATAGGTATATTAAATATACCCTTCAAAAATATTTTCAATCCCGACAATGAATTGGAAACATTTCCAAAAATTAGAGAACAAAATTTCTTCATAGAATGAATTTAAAATTTAAACAAAAATTGGTATAGAGTGTAGGTATACAAGAAATGTTAAATACAATAGGGCGCGAGCAGTCATGTGACTTTGTTGGCCATGACAAGCAGATATGGGGGCCAGTGTCAGAACGATAGCTAGTAATTATGTACATAGATGTCAAATATCATAATTTTTTATTCTAAATTTAGTGGTTTTCCAATTCCATGTGGTTTATTTTCCTCGACAAGTAAATTCCACACTCCTGGTGACAAATTAACTACGTGAATTGAATTTTTTAATGAAAAATTCTGACATATGGCATCTATGTACCTAATTTTTAAACATTGTCATATGACTGCTCGCGCCCTATACTTATGTAACCAAAAATGGAAGTGGCGAGAGGTATTGTGCTGGCCACAACAGATTTATTAATAAATGAGAGAAAATAATGAACTAATAATCGAGAAAAAAATAATGAAATTGTTGAAAATTGCAATATAGGGCTACGTTTGTCTGGTCGCGAATCTGGGGACCCGGGTTCGATCCCGACCGACGCCAAAAATTACATCGCATTTTAATGGCACAAAATTGACCTCTGAGGCGCACTCTCCACGCCAGCAATGAGTGCCCGTGAGGTGACGCCTGGTAAGCGCCCACACGGTACAAATATTCCATCATTACCGATATCTGTGTACGAAGCAGATTGGCACACCCAGCAATGGGTAATATGCCGTGATGAAATATTTATTTATTTGTTTAATTTTCAAAATGCGTCCCTGACAATAATTACACTCATTAAAATTAGTATTCTTTAGCAATAAATCCTAGATTCTGATAAGATCTTGCAATAAATAATTAAAGTATATAATTCGTAACTGTACTTAAGCAATGGTTTGTTAATAACTCTGTCATCAGCATGCAACTCTTATTAAACAAAATCTAAGTACATATTTTACATTGGGTTAGATAACGGCTCATAACAGGGTCATAAGAGGGTCATAAGGGTATGAGTATATATTTCTTGATACGTGTCTAACCAGTTTGACGAGAAAATGCTAAATAGAAAATCACTATCGCACATGTATGCATTTTTACTGCAGTTTATATGGAAGAATTACATCTAGAGAAAACCGTACAAGATGTTTGCACATTCTTTAGGAGAAAAAATTCACTTTCAAATGTATTTAGATGCATTTCTACAATAGTTCTTATACTAATACCAATGAATAAGAGAATTACAACATTTTCTAGTAAAACCAATAGTTGTTACATATTTTTAAATCGTTTGAAGACAGGTCTTTCTGGTTGACAATTTTACTAGAGCCTTATACAGGTTATCGGGCTTCGACTTGCACTCTGCAAGAAATCTACAATTTGTGCTAGATTATAGGTTAGATTTTGTTGAATTTTTCTGCATTTTATAAATATATCAATCTCCCGCTACCCTTGGTAAATGTCTGTATGTATTTTTACCTCCCGCTATCCTTAGTAAGGGAGGTATAGGCGTGCTAAAAACCGCATATCGAGATTTTGGTAAATGACCACGTTTTAAGGTCCCTACAATCCATTTTTAACATTTTCACGATGATGTCTGTGTATATGTATGTATAGGATCCACACACACGGGCGTTTACCAGGTGTCACCTCACGAGCACTTATTGCTGGCGTGGAGAGTGCACAACAGGGGTAATTTTTGTGCCGATTAAAATTCGAAATATTTGGCGTCGGTCGGGACTGAACCCGGTATTTAAATTTAATTTTAAGTATTTACATGAATAAAAATTAAATTAAAGGGAGGTATTGTATTGGCCGCATAAGATTTTTATAAATTGATGGATGTGCCAATATGCTACATACAGAATGACACGAATAATCAATCATTTTGATTGATAATTTGTACCTGTCGCTAAGAGAGGTATTGGATTCATGCTAAAAATCGCATATCCAGATTTTATTGAATAAGCACGTTTTAAGGTCCCTACAATCCGATTTTAACATTTTTATGATTCTGTCTGTGTCCGTGTGTGTGTATGGATGTATGTGTGTGTGTATGTATGTGGGATGTTGGAAGGACGATTACTCAAAAACTATAAGACTTTATATTTGTTTAATTACGTATTTCCCAATCGGACATTCATGGGAAGATCTGAAAAGGTTTTGGTAACAATTGGACAACCGGAAGTAGAAGATTCTTGAAAATTTTTCTTATGGTTATTGGGTTATCGATGCAAAAACGATTAGATTAGTAACTATTAATGTTAAATGGAATTGAAACATTCATTTCATTAGTTTTGTTGTATAAATTTCTAACATAAACAATTTACTGAAAGTGAAAATAGGTAGAGAGAGGTGTACTGAACTCAAACAAGTTTAAATGCGGAGAAAACTATTTTTTATTGGTAATAAGAACAAAATACATATAAGTATTAAATTCATTTATGAATTCAATAAATAGTAAATAAAAACTTAAAACTACCTATTATGTATTTCAGAAGAAATGCACGATTAAAATAAAATACATTAAGTGGAAAATTAGATTAATTACAGGATTTGGTCAATTTTATATCGAGCAATTTATTATAGAAAGCATATATGTATATACATATATTACCTTCCGTCTATCCTGTGTATTATGTACAAATTCCATACGTAAATTTTCTTGCAAAAGATCCTATATTTCCAGTAAAATAATTTCATAAACAAACAATGCAAATTGTACTTGACACTGACATCTTATTCTTTAGCTTTTTCCATTGGTTAGGGGTCGCTATTTTTTTATTTTCTTCTTCCACTCATTTCTGTTTTACGTGTCGTCATCATTCAGTCTCCGCAATACAGTTTTTCCATCTTATCTTTGGTCTTCCTCTATTTCTTCAACCTCCTATTACAAAACTATTCATTCTTGTTCAAATATAATTCTTCATTTCTCCTCATCACGTGTTCAAACCAATGTAATCGTCTTTCTTGTATCTTTTTAGAAACTTGTAACACTAGAGTTATTTTCTTACTGTATATTTCCGTGTCTTCCCTAACATCTACTTCAACATCCTCATCTCTGCCACATTAGTTTACTTCTCATTGATACTGACATTTGTCAATTTGAATTATATGACTATATTAGTAGTTTCCATGTTTAGCATAGCTGGCTGAATTATAAAATTTAATTTCTTTAAAATTCTTTAACTCTGAATCTATTGAATATGAAGTATAAAATGTAATCAAATCGTATAGAGAATAATATATTCTTTAAGTTATAATAACGTTAAATGTCAATAAATCAAATTTAACTGTTAAATCTTCAAATGAGGCTACTTCTGGTTCACCAATTATAACCAAAATCTAATCAGTTGTTCTTCTGGATGTAAACTTGAGGAATACGAAAAAAATATAATATTTGGAATCGTGGTATTGATGTTATGGGACCCGGAACTTTTGTCACACACACAGACACACATACATACATACATACATACAGACATCATCGTAAAAATGGTACAATACCTTCCTTACCTAAAGGTGACGGAAGGTAAAAATTCAATTCATCATGTTATTTTTATGCAGATTTACATTACAGGTAAAAAGAAACAAATACTTCATAACGTTAATGGAAAATTCCGCCCTGGAGAACTTGTCGGCATCCTAGGTCCTTCTGGTGCCGGAAAAACATCCTTACTGCACATTCTTTCCGGTTATAAAACAAAAGGAGTTTCCGGCGAACTTCTCGTTAACGGAAATCTCCGCGACGAACGTTGGTTTCGTCGAAGATCATGCTACATAACCCAAGAAGATTCGCTTCCGGCTTGCATGTCCGTTCGAGAAGCTATGATACTTGCCGCGCGCCTTAAGGGCGTTAGAGACCGCGACACTGTAGTGGGGAGTCTTTTAGATTATTTAGGGCTGACTGAATGTAAGGAAACGACAACAGAACGCCTTTCTGGCGGCCAGAGAAAGAGGACGGCTGTTGCTTTGGAATTATTGGGTGGAAGAGGTGCGGTGTGTTTTCTGGATGAACCGTGTAGTGGTTTAGATGATGTGGCGGCTGCTCGTCTGCAGAGATTGTTGAGAAGGTTGGCTCGGGCTGGAAGGACTGTGGCTGTTACCTTGCATCAACCGCCTGCAAGCCACTTGTCTTTGTATCATAGATTATACGTTGTGGCTGCAGGGAAATGTGTATATCATGGACCACCCCAAGCTCTTGTAGCGTTTTTAGTACAACATAACTATCATTGTCCCATTACATATAATCCAGCCGATTTTAGTAAGTAATACATTTAAAATCAACCACTTTAACACATCATTATTTTATTATTATTATTATTTACGCGGATGGATCGAAAAGTTTCCGAAATCACTGAGAAAACAATATTATATCGTTGTTTTTTTTCTATTTTGAACGGCCATACACCAAAAAAAAATACAATCATTAAATATCTTTCAGTTATGGAATTGATAGATAACAAAGCTCAAGAACACAATATCACCAGATTTTCTTCTACTTTACATAATGGTCTTCAACCATTTGCCATGTCACAGAATGAGAAGATTCCAGAAATTTTTCAGCCTCCTGCAATTGAAGAACAAACAGTAACCGTCAAAAAAGAGGCACTTTTATCCCAATATAGCTGGGTTCATTATGATGACGATGATAGTGGCGAATACGCTGCTTCCAAGTAAGTAATACACCAAAACAAATAAGAAACTATTTATTCTAATAAATAATAGAAAAACAGAAGAAACAAAACAAATTTATTACAATAATACGTCAGTACAATTATAACAATAGATTAATTTAAAAAAATGTCTTTAGTTTTTTCTTTTCAATTACTGATTGTTAAGTTTGTTAACATATTGTTTTACATTCATTAATTCACGATTAAAATACATTTTATTAGTCTTATAAAACAGATAAATAAAAACTACTGAATTACATATGTTTTGAAAACAAACGTGTTATTATAAACTATAAATTTAGGAATTGTAAATCGAAAATACTGTCCGTGCGATGTAACTTGGCGAGTTGGGGCAATTCACATTATCACTGCGGTAATGGGGAAGTTATAAAATCCAAAGGCGTACCGAAGAAGAATGAAGTTCAATAAAATTACGAATATTACAAAAAAAAATTATATAAAAAAAATATTACAAATATTGGAATGAATTATTTAGTATATAAATCATATTAATCAAGTTAAGAAACTAAAATTTCTATTGCTATTGAGAAAAAAATGCACCAACGCTTATGTATGAATATAACTTCTTGGGTTGAAAAGTACCTGACACCCCGAGTTTGAGTGTATTAGGGTGAAATTTGCTTTGTGTAAGGCAATAAAACATTGTAAAATCACTATTTCACTTCTGAAGCTGTACCGAGCACAATAGATTTAGGTCATCGGTTATTATCACGTCTCATCGCGTATGGGTTTTCCGTCGCCGGAATTACGTCATCCCTCGGGAACATTCCACCAGTAGCGGTGCCCTCTTCAGTCAGTGGCGCACGTTACAATATGTTTTTCTTTCAGATGGACACAATTTTGGATATTACTTCAAAGACTATTTTTAGAAAGTATGAGACATAAAAAAACTTTATATATACAAACACTGCATTATATTTTGAATGCATTTTTATTAGGGCTAGTATTTTATGATAATTCAGATGATGGTTCTATGATGTACAATCATCTAAAATTTGCTGTAGGGGTAACTATGTTTTATTCACATAGTCGACTTTTTATTCCAGTTATTTTATGTAAGTAAAAGAGAAGATTTTACTGAAAATTAATTTTGATATTGTATTGTAGAATAAGTCATTATAGATAATTATTTTTACTGTAGTTCCCACGCAAGTTAAAAGAGCCAAAAAAGAACATTTCAACCGTTGGTACGGAACATTACCATATTATATGGCAGCCATGTTGTCTAATTTACCAATTCATGTAAGTGTTTCTACATAATATAAAATAGAACTTCAAGTAAAGTAACTTTCGATTATCCAAATTTTAATTTTACATTGTGGTATATATATAAACATTTCTTGTACACACAAAAAATTCTAATTACACCTAATCTTTATATTTACGTATTTTCTATAATTTTAAATTCATTCTATGAGCAGATTTTTTCCATTTCTTCTAAATGTTTTAAGGTTTTTTAAATTCATTGACGGGATTGGCGGTATTTCTGAAGGGTTAATGTAATATGTAGTTTGGTTCACGAAAGATTATTCAAGGTCATATAACCGTATGGTATAATATTACTAGCAGATAACTTCAACATGAAATATTTATGGATACATTTGAACTGAAAAATAAGTGTAATTTATTTGAAAATGATGTTTCTTTTTAAATAATGCCTTTCTCAAAGATTTATGCTCTTCACCTATGTATTTATGTATATAAAATTTGACAAAAACCATGGATTAATAATTTGATTTAAATGTCAACGTCACTGGGTAACTATTAGGACAGAGGGCAGTGCAGTAGATAATTAAATATATGTAACTCTACAACATACGTCATTATTATTTGTAATGTGTTAAAAAGTAATGTCACCATTTAGGTATATCTGTCACACAACATAAACTACGTAGACATACGTCTAATAATCTTTCTCTTTCTAACATTAAATGTTGCTAAGCTACTACTGTATAAAGTGCTGTGTAATCTTTCTTCAAACAAATGACCTTAAATAGTCATCTTTCGTTAACCAAAGTATACCTATAATTTTAAATATTTAATAATACAACAAGAAATATTAAATATCGTTCCCAGAAAAAGCCTTCAGTATTATCTCTGAATTTTTGACATTAGTGACATTTATCTGTCAATTACAGACATTTTAATTTCTCAAGTAGTTACTATGGAGTTGTTTGGGCTGTGATATTTATTTTATAGATTATATATCTATATCTTTAAATCTATAGAAGGTATAATAAATATTTTAAATGTGTCGGATAGAGAATTTTATTTTTTAATATTTGTAATAACAAATATTCAAAAAATAATATTTAGAAGATTTTTGTTAAAATACTGCTACTTCCGGTTGTCCAATTGTTACCAGAATATATTCAACTCTTCCCATTACTGTTAGATTGAGGAATAGTTACACAGGTCTTTAGTCTTATAGAATTTGAGAAATCGTACCTCCAACAACCTCTCACACACACACACACACACACAAAATGCTTAAAAATTCATACAATTCAAAGATGACCTTGATCAGACATTAAATTGTATTATTCTTACCTTCAGTGGTGAAAAATAAAAATGATTTTTGGTCGCGTCGAAAGCCAAAAAGGCACAACTTTACTGACTGTTATTGTTAATCCACTTTTAAACGTCTGTGTTTATATTTATTTATTGTAATTAATGTTTATTGATTGTTTATTTCCTGTTAAAGGAAAGTTCGCTTAGAAAACTTTCTTACGTTGAAAGTGAAACATTTAATACTATTAAAATAAAACGTTTTATGAAACAACAAAACATTTTATAATTATTGTCTATCATTTTAGATATTTTTCAACGTCGTCTACATGACAATAGTTTATTACTTTTCTGGTCTTCCAAGGGAACTTTGGAAATTTTTCATGTACATATTAATAAGTAATGGGGTCTCTTTAAGTTCGGAAGGGATTGGATTTGCAGTAGGAAGTATTTGCAGTCAATTGGTGAGAACTTTTGACCTTGTAACCAATTTATGTATACCGAATCGTCAGTAAATATTAACTGGCTATTAAATAATGAGACTGCTTATGAATAAGAGTTTTATTTTAAAGATATTTTATAATGGAATGCTCTCTTTCAATGTACTCCCCTCCCCTCGTCACACGCGGGTCCATTCGTTTTTTCCATTGGTCAAAGCAATGTTGGAAATGTTCTTTTGTAAGATCGTTTAGGAGCTCCGCCGATTTTCGATTCATCTCTTCCATCGACTCGGACCGCGTTCCTTTTAAGGCAGACTTGATCTTCGGAAACAGAAAAAAATCACAGGGTGCTAAATCAGGCGAGTACGGCGCGTGTTCGAGCACTGGAGTGCCTCTAGCGGCTGAATAACGCTTCACAGACAGCGCGTTATGGGCAGGTGCGTTGTCCTCCGGCCGTTTCTTACGAACTCGTTCTCGCAGTGTTGCCAAAACTTTCAAATAGTAAGTTTGGTTTACAGTTTGACCCGCGGGAACCCATTCATTGATTTTGGTCAGAGATAGAGACATGTCGACCTGGACGTTGGTCGTCTTCGGTGCTCTCTCGGCCTTCAGAAAACTGTTTAACTATTGGAAAACACGCGCACGAGATAGAGAATTCTCACCATAGGCCTCTTTCAACAATTTATAACACTCAGTCGGAGTTTTTTTTTAATTTAACAAGAAATTTCACATTGTTCCGTTGCTCGTGTTTTTCGTCACATATTGTTATCGGCACGAAAGAAAAACATGTTCGTTTCTAACCTCTATAGAAAAAATACTACTACAGCGACAAAAACGTGTTTTTGTACCGGAATAGTAGACACTTCCAGCTATCCAACGATGCATTCGTTTCCCCTCTAGGACGCCCTCTGCGCGCGCAGTCTCGTTATTTAATAGCCAGACCTCGTATTCTCGTAGAATATTATTTTTCTTCTTTAGATTGGCAGCATCATCGCGCCATCTTTAACAGTCCCCTTCCTCTGTCTTGCCATCTACGGTTTCGACTTCGCCCATTCAATTTCCTTATTCATGAAATTTGTAATGCGTACGTCACCCATGCGTTGCGGTCTAGCTGCTTTTGTGATCGTCACCTTCGGATATGGTCGAAAACCTTTACGATGTGACGACGTTTATTGCCATTTTTCTGATCCGCAAATTCTCATGAATTATTTGGATGCAACAGACAGTCAATTATGGATAGAACTATCAGCTCTCTTCGCGAATATTATTTTTTATAGGGTTGTGGCGTATTTGGCACTCAGGAAGCGGTTTGCCACATGAAGGCAGAATTAGGGTTAGAATATCTTTAAGGTGAATTTTGTAGTTTGTTGGTTATATTGATTTTTGTAGTAGTTGTATTATTGTTTGGTGTAAATAAATTACAGCATAACTAATTTTATTATTTTGTGTGGTACCTACATACACCGTTTTCCATGGCAGAATATATATTTTTTGTATGAAATATTATAATATATGATCCACGGTATTCGTTAAATATTTATATATGGCTTACTATATATTTCAAGGAAATCCCTGAAAAACTACTTGCAAAAATATTAAATTAGGGATTAATTTACAAGTATCCTATGGGATAGTCAGAAACAGTAACATTCTAGGGATTTGAAGAGTTATATAATACATAGGTATCAATTACTTGTAATTATTTTAATTGTTATTGTGTATTTAATTATATAGTTATTTAATGCCTAAAGATTAATTTTGCGAGTTTAGTTGTAGTTCTAGTGTCAAGTATGTGCGTGTGTGGTGTGTTCGTGTACTGTGACTTAGAGGACGACTTCCTGGTGCTTGAAGAGAACTTCGGGACACCTGCTGGACTTGGAGTTTACATAGAGATTTTATTTATTCAATGTAAGATTTTATTATTTTTGCACTACAATATAGACTGATTAACATCTCTAGAACTAAGAGATATTAAATTGTGTACATTGTGATTAAAAGTACGTATAAAGTCTAGATTTTTAAAAAAATTGAAATTTTGGAAGGTATAATTCAAAAATAGATACACATACAGACTTTTGCAACTCAATAATTTAATAAAGATATTTGTGCACTTTTGACAATTCCAAATAAAAGATTTTTATGATATAGTTCTGTTTATATTCAATAATATAAATATGCAAATTTTAATTGTATATTTAATTGTTGAAATATTGAAATTTATTTTAGTCTATTAAATTTTTGACCGTTTTTTTATTACTCTTTTAGCTCTCATAGTCTACTTACTGCCCTTCAAGCCCCCCTGTTAACCCAGACGTTCCATCGCTCCCTGGATCCATCCAGCACCCAAATGCAGATGTAGTGCCGAGATTATGCTAGTTTACAGGATATGGAGAGGATTTCCCTGGAAATATTACACCCTACCTATCTCCCAGAACAACCCCCAATATGTATTTTGAACCCTTGTACCCTTAGCTATAAGATTTATAAATAAATAAACAAATCCTTCCCAAATATATAACATTTATTTCATTTTCATTACAATAAAAACATTTATGAATCAGTATATAGGTTCATGTTTTATAATTATAATATAGTACGTATTATGCATACATATATTACAATACGTAGAAAAAAAAGTTAATATCTTTTTAAATTTAGGAAAAAAAGCATTCCTATTTCACAAAACGTAAGGCTGTTTATGATGGATTTAATATAATTTTACACAAATAACTTAAATTAACTAATTTTACAAAATAATCTTCAAATATCAGCTGGTTCATTTTAAAGTTCCTATCGTCATTTCACATACGAAAATAGCATTAAAAAATACATCAAACATTCCAACGATCACGGACGCATGCGTCGGCGTCGACTTAGCAAAATGGCAGACGAGAAATGTCATTCGTGTAGTATGTGATATTTGTTTCGTGTTTGCAAGTGTATTTCATTATTTTATTAACTTTGTGATGTGTTTTAAACAAATTCAAATGACAATGGAGCAGTAGAACTAAAGGTCCAGCTGATTTTTGCAAGGTAAATTGTTTAAATTTGCTATAAAGTTGTGTTAGATTGTAATCGCATCATGTTTGGTTCGTACACATAAAAATAATTAGTTGAACTTCTGTATCAAACATATATTCCAGAAGGAAAAACAGTGTTTTAAAATTTGTTTTCTAAATATAAAACTTTAAATTCCATCATAAACCAACCTTATAGATACAAATCATACATCATTACATGGGTAAACAATTTATGCATTCCAGAACAAGTAGGCATGTTTAAAATTAAAATAAAGCTGATTATTCTAGATACAATGATATTAAGATTTATCGTTATTTTAAAACTATATTTTCTCGTTTGAAAACAATACAATGACTTGATAGTTGTATTAAGGGGTGATGCTTAAAATTTGAGACAAGTTTTGAATAACCTCAAAAAATAAACACGTAGTTAAATATACAAACCGTTTAACTAAATTTTTAAACCTATATTTGTGGTTCATTATGAGAAATAAACACAATTACTAACTAATTCCAGTTCGCCGAACGTGGTCCAATATTTTTGGTACGGCTTCAACAATCTTTTGTACAAAGATCAATTTTTATGATGAAATACTTAAGCAATTCTGTAGCTCGGTCTCAATTTTTGTTTGTCAACCTTTTATGTAAACCATTCTCTTAAGTATTGTTCAAAAATTCCCCATTGGGCACAATTTGAACACACAAGATGGATCATTGTAGTTTGCAACAAAAATGATGTTTTTAACGACAAATACACTTGCCACAGATTTAGCTTAATGTAATGAACTTAATTATGTCCAAATTTAAATAATTGTTGCTAACATGATTTTAATAAAAGGGATAAACCTTTGCTTAATGCATTTAAAAATGCATACTGGTTGATTTTCATGAAAAACAAAAAATGGTTGAGAGATCCAATGTAAAACCCTGCATTTGCATTTTTATCAGAGTTCTTAAAAGTAAAATAACTTTCATCATTCAAAATTAAACATTTTCCAGATTTTTTTTGGGCAGTTGCGAATATCTTGAACATATTTTTAGCTTTTGATCCTCAATTCTTTCGAGGATGGCAATCCTTCCTTGTGTATCTAATGTTGCATTTATTTCTTAGTGTCATGACAATATGAGACTCGGTTCAGTTAAATATTTAGCCAGTATTCTCGTTGAGATTCTAGATTTGTTGTTAAGTTGTTCATTCAGTCGACGGTTGTTGGCTTTCGTCATTTTTGTGGCTTTTCTACCAAACCCTGACTTGGGTTTTGAATAAATCCTTTCTTCTCAACGTATAATGTAGCAATATATAGTTAGCTTTTGGTACATTTTCTTTTAAAAAATACTATAAATTTATTTCCTACAAAATTTGTACATATGTTCAATTACTAGTTCGCGATTCATGATGATACAATTCTGATACAAACAACTTAGAAAACTCAACTCATAAATGATGAAATGTCATATAAGAACCAATGTTTCTAACGCGTAATAGATTTGGTCTTGAAAAACGTCTGGTCTCAAATTTTAGGCATCATCCCTTATATTCATTTTATATACAAATATTAGTTTGAAACATTTTTAAAAGTAGTAGAGATATTTGACAAGCAAAATTCATTCAAATAATAATAATAAAAATATATTTCATATATTGATCTATTTATTATTTAATTCATTTATCATGTATTAACTATATGTTATTTGCATGTTGTTTAAAGAAGTT
The DNA here is from genome assembly GCA_951394225.1 of Harpalus rufipes. Taxonomy (NCBI): domain Eukaryota; kingdom Metazoa; phylum Arthropoda; class Insecta; order Coleoptera; family Carabidae; genus Harpalus; species Harpalus rufipes. Next base: position 1,174,825 of record OX596285.1, on the reverse strand, counting down.
TATACATATTATTGTCATTATTATTCATTCTTTTTAAACTGTCAAAACATTCAATTAATAACTTCATACATAAACATATGAAACATGCAATAGAAAATTTGTATCGTGAAAATAGATAATAAAATAAACCAAATTTGACAATAAATCCATGTTCACCGCATTGAAATACTAATAAAGGTTTTCTCCAAGTTTTTTGGTTCTCCTATTACAAAATACGTACATATATGTATTGCATATGCTAATTGAAACTACTTGGAAAATACAATTTAACGTGTGATTGCACATATCTGATGTTTATTTATTTATAATCAATCTTATTCTTGTATCATAATAAACTTTCTCTACATAATTTCCTATGAAAATGACATAGTTTTTTTTTCCTAAGACTTATAGACAAACTCTTATAAGTTCATATATTATAATACATTAAAATACTGATCTATTTTTAATTGTGTGTCATAGTTATAATATCCAAAATATCTCCATGTCGATAAGTCTTAGAAAAAATATTAATAATGCACAAAATGTAATTATTATGTAACATACAACTTGATATACATTTGATGATACATATTTCATTTTATTTATTTCTTAGTTCTAAGTGATGTAGTTATTTTGATAGGGACAAAAATGTATTATATAAATGACCAATAAACACAGAAAAACGAATACAATCTATTAATTAAAAATCCTAATTTTTTTCATCCCCAAAATTAGAAGTAGTTAGGTAATCTGCAAAATACGAACTAGAACAACTAGAGCATCGATTTGCGATCAGCAGCATCTGAACGAGCAAACCTGCAAACTGAAGATCCAGGTTCGATTCTCATTACCGGCCGAGAGCAGCGGCAAGCGATTCACGGTAGAGTGATTACATAATCGCCGATATGCAGCCTACAGCAAGGCTTCTGGCCGACAAAATCCAAAAATCCTGTAAAATCGACGATTTAGAGCCGTAGCGGCTGAAAAGTAGCATTCTACGGCCGCTACGAGCATTTTTGAGCTCTCAGACGGAATTTCAGCCGATCCCAAGGCATATGCCCATCAAAAATCAAATTTGCTGGCTCTAGCAAGACCAAATCTTAAAATTCGCAGAATCGAAAGGCTATAGCACGACTTGCGCCCACAAAATTCAAATCTACTGGCCATAGCAAGATGTCTGATCATCAAACTTTAAAATTCGTAGAATCCAAAGGCTATAGTAAGACATTCTCCCACAAAATTCAAAATTCAATCGCCTGGTGGTGGATTCATGAATCCTAGCCTTCCCACCACAGAGTTCAGCCTTATATACAAGTGTTTGTTGAATTTACAGCCATTCAGCGTGAGAGGTGGTATCGAACCGGACACTCTGCTCCGTGAAATTACGTAATCGAGGTATATACTTGCTTTTGCTGGATTTCTAGCTAGCTGGCTGGATTTCTAGCTAGCTGGCCTGCTGGCCAGCTGGCCCCCAGAATCCGTGCGATAGACCGCAGGCTACGCACGGGCTGGTGGTTGCTAGCTAGTAAGGGGTGAATATGCTGGGCTGGTTGCTGGGTGCTGGATGCTGGTAGCTAGTAGACGGGAATCGAATTTGGATCTTTGGTTTGCAGGATTTTGTAGGTCGCCGTTCTGCTTGCAGATTGGCGGCCTACAAAATGCTTGCTAGGAAGCGGGAGATGAATCTTTGGATTGCGATTTTTGATCGGTGTATAGGAATGAAATAGTTTGTTATTTATAACAAGGATTTATTTGTCATCAGAGATGTGTTACATAATAATGATATTACAATATATAATACATGAAATACATACATTATTTTAACAATGAATAAATAATTATTGATTTGTGTATTTGTGATACATTACTCATATAAGTCGTTCGCAGTGTCACAAATACAGAAATAATGATATGTGCTCTAATTACGTCCAATTTGACTTTGAAAATGTTACTATACATGAATTCTTTATCTCATAGATATATGATAAGGAATGATATATTTTTTAACAAGAATATGTAGTCCAATTTTTATTAGGAATAAGTTTTATTGCGTCGTTTAGTAACATATTAAGATATACATTTTAGTGATACAGTTTTGCGAAATATTTATATATGAATCTAACTAGATAAGTGTATTCAATATATGGGATGTATATACAATCAGAAAAATATAGAAATGTCACGTATATCATATATAATTTTAATGTATGTGCAACAATACATTATCAACAATGCAATTACGAATACAAACACACATATATGTATTATTATAAATGATTTTGCTATCTTATTGTAATGAAAAGTATATCGTTTTCTCGCAAGATGAAAGATAGTTTTTCTTTTAAATATGACAATATATTAGTGTTTTCCTACAGCGTAAAGTCTGTAGAATAATTAACAATAATATGAACTATATTATACATTTATTTATTATGTGTTTGTATTCAATATAATCAGTGGTGAATTATAATTTTTTTAACGAAGCATAGTTAGTGACGATTAATTGACAGGGTACTGTTCTACTTTGTCGCTCAACTTATGCAAAGAAAATATGCCCTCACGTGCCCCCTATAGCTATAGCGCACCACTGAATATAATGATTGTATAGTAGAAGTAGAATAGTATGAAGAAGTATTAACACTTTTGCTTTTTTCTGTATGATTTTATTAAGGTATATTATTCTATATAAGAAAATACTAATTTTTCACAGATGAAAATATGTATGTGAATAATTTCCTAAGTGTATAAAGTACAAGTATACTATACTTGCCGTCAAATAAGTATGGACTGGACATTTTACACTATTGCCAATTCAGTGGTCATATTGAAAATGCTAAGTTATGAAGAAGCGGCAACGCCGAAGGGTGCAGACGAGGGAAAAGGTTGAGCATCAGTCCATACTTATTTGACGCCGACTATAATGATAAATAGTGTGACAGTGTATGTACCTATTGTTTCTTAACGATGACATGATTTTCTTTCTAAGTCAAACAATCTATTTTTTCTACATCCATTTTCAAAGTAGACTTCTCAAGCTGTCAGTTTAGAGCAGAAAATTGATAATTGAAGTTGACAGAACAACTTGTAGTTTTTCTGTTTAAAATAGGAATGTAATTTTTTATCTATAGGATATATGAAAAAAGAAATTATTCACAGTAAGATTTGAAACCAAAGTGTTTTTATTATCTTTTTCAATGGACGTAGAAAAAAAGTATATATATCATACGTCATGAGCGTAACATAACATTTATATGTAGAATAACATTAATATATCACGGCCGTATTTTAAAAATGAATATTTTACATACTTTTTATATTGTCAATGTTGCCACCAGTTGAGTACAAAAATTCTGGTGTGTCGGTAATATAGAACATAGTAGTTCAAGCATTTTGGCGCTGATGTTATACCCAATGTTACGCAGGTTGGATAATATATTTTATTCTTAATTTTAGCCGTCAAACTGTCGAAACTGTGAAATATATGAAAATGAAAATATGTGTATATGTTGCAATATGACATGAATTGTTTATGTATCGATTTGTTTTTGCTATATATTAATTTTATATAAAAGTACTTATTGTTTAGGAGGATAAGTTTTATTTAATTATTTATTTACAATAATCTTATAAATAAGTCTTGAAGGGATATCTTCTGTGTGATGCTCTGCTGCAATATGATCATCTCCAACGTTGAAATCAGGATATAGGTATGTCCTTCTGCAACTCACTCACATCCTTCTAAGGCTCGTCCAGGTCTGTAGTTTATTTCTCTGTTACATGTTTCTGTAACAATAAAAATATAATCGAAATAATATTTGAATTAGCGGTTATAAATAATAGTATGGACTTAAAAATGTTTCAATCGTGTGTAATTATTGAAAAATAATAATATGAAAGAAAGTGCGAGTAATTCAATATTGAAAAGAATATAAAATATATGTAGTAAAATATTTAGTACGTACAATAATATATGAAATTTGTGTATGGTAGTAACACTAAATCTAAATTAATCAAATTATTTTTCACACAACTTCAACACTTATACAATTATAAAGTATATCTACAGCCGAAATAGTCTTTAGAAATAATGGCCAATAAAAGGTACTATAAAGTAGTTCAATAATAAAAAAAACTTACTGCGAATAAATTATTTCCATAAGTATAACTCCAATAGATATCCATTAGTCCTCAAGGATCAGGAAGTCGTCCTGGAAGGCACAGTACACGAGCACACCACACACATCTGTGCACTGGCACTGTAACAATAAAACTGACAATGACAAAATTAATCTATGTAACAGTTAGGCATTAGATAAGAATAAAAAAATAGTAGTCAACAATCAGAATAATGAATAATTATAAATTATAATTTATGTCTATGTATTACATAATTGTTTACTCGCCCGTACGATTTTTTAAAATCTGTAAGGAAGGCCCATGGACCACCCGCGAAATTATAATGTATGAATTTTAGGATTGATAGAAAAAGTGCTATATTGCTGAAAGAAACATCACTTTTTGCAAGGTCAAATAATTTTTTATAGTAAATTTTAAGTTTATGAATCGATATTTCTTGAACTAAGCAAGATAATAACTTGTATGTTTCAAAAATGGATTCAGCATGCATTTCTTTACAAATATGTTAATTTTCAAAGTTGGTGAAGTGATGAAAAATTTGCATTTATGCTTGTTCAAAGACATGTGAAATAACGTGAAAATCAGGAGATTGTTTTCTATATATTTCTATATATATACGATATATTTCAGGAATTCGAATTGCTGAAAAAAATGTCCATCATGTTTGTTTAAAATATAGCTAAATTTCTATTGTGTATATACCATGATTAAAATTAAATAATCCAAAAACTAAGTGAAATAACGCCTTACGGTTTTCAAATTTGAATTCAGGGGGTTCTTTTATATAATATACATAGTTTCAGAAAATTGATAATTGAAGTTGACAGAACAACTTGTAGTTTTTCTGGTTAAAATAGGAATGTAAGTTTTTATCTATAGGATAAATGAAAAAAGAAATTATTCGCAGTAAGATTTGAAACCAAAGTGTTTATATTATCTTTTTCAATGGATGTAGAAAAAAAGTATATATATCATGCGTCATGAGCGTAACATAACATTTATATGTAGAATAACATTAATATATCACGGTCGTATTTTAAAAATGAATATTTTATATACTTTTTATATATTTATAGGCCTAAAGGACCATAATTTTATTTATAATTTAATTCAAATTTAAGCAGCCATGTTGTCTATGTTGCCACCAGTTGAGTACAAAAATTCTGGCGTGTCGGTAATATAGAACATAGTAGTTCGAGGATTTTGGCGCTGATGTTATACCCAATGTTACGCAGGTTGGATAATACATTTTAGCCGTCAAACTTATATTTTCATTGAAAAATAAACACTTCAGACTGATTTTAAGTATAAATAAATGATTTGTAGTAAATTTTATATGTTTCCTGTAAATTTCAGCCAGATTCATGACCAAATAAAAGTTTTAATGTTTTGACAGAATCGCTGGAGAAACGGGATGAATCGCATCTTTAGAAATATTTAATTTGAACTTATTGCAGACTATTTTAAGCGGAGAATTATATTTTAAACTCCGTAGAATTCAAATTTTCATACCAAAAATCTATTGCGAATTGCTGAAAAATTGTCAGTCATGTTTGTTTAAAATGTAGCTAAATTTCTATTGCGTATATAACATGATTAAAATTAACTAACTCAAAAACTAATTGAAATAGCGACTTGTAGTTTTCAAATTTGGATTCAGGGGATTGTTGTTCATATATAAGATATATTTCAGGAATTCGAATTGCTGAAAAAATGTCAGTCATGTTTGTTTCAAATATAGCTATATTGCTATTGTCTATATACCATGATTAAAATTAAATAATTGAAAAATTAAGTCAAATAGCGCCTTGCGGTTTTCAAATTTGGATTCATAAATTTCTATTGTGTGTATACTATGATTAAATTTAAATAACTCAAAAATTAAGTGAAATATCGACTTGCGGTTTTCAAATTTGGATTTAGGGGGTTGTTTTATACATATATACATAGTTTCAGAAATTCGAATCACCGGATACGGTTTTAAATTTCTGTAGACATTGTTTAAATAGTATGTATGTTTGTATATATTGTATGTGAATTTCTTATATAAGAATGCATATTCCTTAAATACTGTAGAAACTGTGAAATATATGAAAATGAAAATATATGTATGTGTTGCAATATGACATGAATTGTTTATGTAGCGATTTGTTTTTTCTATATATTAATTTTATATAAGAGTACTTATTGTTTAGGAGAATAAGTTTTATTTATTTATTTACATAAATCTTATAAATAAGTCTTGAAGGACATCAATACATGTTGGGATGTCTTCTGTGTGATGCTCTGCTGCAATATGATCATCTCCAACGTTGAAATCAGGATATAGGTATGTCCTTCTGCAACTCACTCACATCCTTCTAAGGCTCGTCCAGGTCTGTAGTTTATTTCTCTGTTACATGTTTCTGTAACAATAAAAATATAATCGAAATAATATTTGAATTAGCGGTTATAAATAATAGTATGGACTTAAAAATGTTTCAATCGTTTGTAATTATTGAAAAATAATAATATGAAAGAAAGTGCGAGTAATTCAATATTGAAAAGAATATAAAATATATGTAGTAAAATATTTAGTACGTACAATAATATATGAAATTTGTGTATGGTAGTAACACTAAATCTAAATTAATCAAATTATTTTCCACACAACATCAGCAATTATTATACAATTATAAAGTATATCTACAGCCGAAATAGTCTTTAGAAATAATGGCCAATAATAGATACTATTAAGTAGTTCAATATTAAAAAAAAAACTTACTGTGAATAAATTATTTCCCTACGTATAACACCAATAGGTATCCATTAGTCGTCTCCAAGGATCAGGAAGTCGTCCTGGAAGGCACAGTACACGAGCACACCACACACATCTGTTCACTAGCACTGTAACAATAAAACTGACAATGACAGAATTAATCTATGTAACAGTTAGGCATTAGATAATAATAAAAAAATGGTAGTCAACATCAAAATAAAGAGTAATTATACATTGTCATTTATGTCTATGTATTACATAATTCTTTACTCGCCCGTACGATTTTATTAAATTTATATTTATAAAAAAGGCCCATGGACTACCCGCGAAATATAATTTATGAACTTTAGGGTTGATAGAAAGAATGCTAGATAAGAAGTTGTACGTTTCAAATATGAATTCAGCATGCATTTCTCTACAAACATGCCAATTTTCAAAGTAGGTGAAATGATGAAAATTTTTCATTTATGCTTATTCAAAGACAAATGTTTTTCTATAAGAAATTTCCAATTTAGGGCTCAATATTTCTGAAACTAAGCAAGATAGGGACTTGTACGTTTCAAATATGAATTCAGCATACATTTCTCTACTAATATGCCAATTTTCAAAGTTGGTGAAATGATGAAAAAAAAATCATTTATGCTTGTTCAAAGACAAATGTTTTTCTAAAAAGCAATTTCCAATTTTGGGCTCAATATTTTTGAAACTAAGCAAGATAAGGACTTGTACGTTTCAAATATGAATTCTACATGCATTTCTTTACTAATATGCCAATTTTCAAAATTGGCAATATGATGAAAAATTTTCATTTATGATTGTTCAAAGACAAATGTTTTTCTATAAGAAATTTCCAATTTAGGGCTCAATATTTCAGAAACTAAACAAGATAGGGACTTGTACGTTTCAAATATGAATTCAGCATGCATTTCTCTACTAATATGCCAATTTTCAAAGTAGGTGAAATGATGAAAATTTTTCATTTATGCTTATTCAAAGACAAATGTTTTTCTATAAGAAATTTCCAATTTAGGGCTCAATATTTCTGAAACTAAGCAAGATAGGGACTTGTACGTTTCAGATATGAATTCAGCATGCATTTCTCTACTAATATGCCAATTTTCAAAGTTGGTGAAATGATGAAAAAAATTTCATTTATGCTTATTCAAAGACAAATGTTTTTCTATAAGAAATTTCCAATTTAGGGCTCAATATTTCAGAAACTAAACAAGATAGGGACTTGTACGTTTCAAATATGAATTCAGCATGCATTTCTCTACTAATATGCCAATTATCAAAGTAGGTGAAATGATGAAAAAAAATTCATTTATGCTTGCTCAAAGACAAATGTTTTTCTATAAGCAATTTCCAATTTAGGGCTCAATCTTTTTGAAACTAAGCAAGATAGGGATTTGTACGTTTCAAATATGAATTCTGCATGCATTTCTCTACTAATATGCCAATTTTCAAAGTTGGTGAAATGATGAAAAAAATTTCATTTATGCTTATTCAAAGACAAATGTTTTTCTATAAGAAATTTCCAATTTAGGGCTCAATATTTCAGAAACTAAACAAGATAGGGACTTGTACGTTTCAAATATGAATTCAGCATGCATTTCTCTACAAATATGCCAATTTTCAAAGTTGGTGAAATGATGAAAAAAAATTCATTTATGCTTGTTCAAAGACAAATGTTTTTCTATAAGAAATTTCCAATTTAGGGCTCAATATTTCAGAAACTAAACAAGATAGGGACTTGTACGTTTCAAATATGAATTCAGCATGCATTTCTTTACTAATATGCCAATTTTCAAAATTGGCAATATGATGAAAAATTTTCATTTATGATTGTTCAAAGACAAATGTTTTTCTATAAGAAATTTCCAATTTAGGGCTCAATATTTCAGAAACTAAACAAGATAGGGACTTGTACGTTTCAAATATGAATTCAGCATGCATTTCTCTACTAATATGCCAATTTTCAAAGTAGGTGAAATGATGAAAATTTTTCATTTATGCTTATTCAAAGACAAATGTTTTTCTATAAGAAATTTCCAATTTAGGGCTCAATATTTCTGAAACTAAGCAAGATAGGGACTTGTACGTTTCAAATATGAATTCAGCATACATTTCTCTACTAATATGCCAATTTTCAAAGTTGGAGAAATGATGAAAAAAAAAATCTTTTATGCTTGTTCAAAGACAAATGTTTTTCTATAAGAAATTTCCAATTTAGGGCTCAATATTTCAGAAACTAAACAAGATAGGGACTTGTACGTTTCAAATATGAATCCAGCATGCATTTCTCTACTAATATGCCAATTATCAAAGTAGGTGAAATGATGAAAATTTTTCATTTATGCTTATTCAAAGACAAATGTTTTTCTATAAGAAATTTCCAATTTAGGGCTCAATATTTCTGAAACTAAGCAAGATAGGGACTTGTACGTTTCAAATATGAATTCAGCATGCATTTCTCTACAAATATCCCAATTTTCAAAGTTGGTGAAATGATGAAAAAAAATTCATTTATGCTTGCTCAAAGACAAATGTTTTTCTATAAGCAATTTCCAATTTAGGGCTCAATCTTTTTGAAACTAAGCAAGATAGGGATTTGTACGTTTCAAATATGAATTCTGCATGCATTTCTCTACTAATATGCCAATTTTCAAAGTTGGTGAAATGATGAAAAAAAATTCATTTATGCTTGTTCAAAGAAAAATGTTTTTCTATAAGAAATTTCCAATTTAGGGCTCAATATTTCAGAAACTAAACAAGATAGGGACTTGTACGTTTCAAATATGAATTCATTTCTCTACTAATATGCCAATTTTCAAAGTTGGTGAAATGATGAAAAAAAATTCATTTATACTTGTTCAAAGACAAATGTTTTTCTATAAGAAATTTCCAATTTAGGGCTCAATATTTCTGAAACTAAGCAAGATAGGGACTTGTACGTTTCAGATATGAATTCAGCATGCATTTCTCTACTAATATGCCAATTTTCAAAGTTGGTGAAATGATGAAAAAAATTTCATTTATGCTTGTTCAAAGACAAATGTTTTTCTATAAGCAATTTCCAATTTAGGGCTCAATCTTTTTGAAACTAAGCAAGATAGGGACTTGTACGTTTCAGATATGAATTCAGCATGCATTTCTCTACTAATATGCCAATTTTCAAAGTTGGTGAAATGATGAAAAAAATTTCATTTATGCTTATTCAAAGACAAATGTTTTTCTATAAGAAATTTCCAATTTAGGGCTCAATATTTCAGAAACTAAACAAGATAGGGACTTGTACGTTTCAAATATGAATTCAGCATGCATTTCTCTACAAATATGCCAATTTTCAAAGTTGGTGAAATGATGAAAAAAAATTCATTTATGCTTGTTCAAAGACAAATGTTTCTCTATAAGAAATTTCCAATTTAGGGCTCAATATTTCTGAAACTAAGCAAGATAGGGACTTGTACGTTTCAAATATGAATTCAGCATGCATTTCTCTATACTAATATGCCAATTTTCCAAGTTGGAGAAAATCGATGAAAATTTTTCATTTATGCTTGTCAAAGACAAATATTTTTCTATAAGAAATTACAAATTTAGGGCTTAATATTTCTTAAACTAAGCAAGATAGGAACTTGTACGTTTCAAATATAAATTCAGCATGTATTTCTCTACAAACATGCCAATTTTCAAAGTTGGTGATATGATGAAAATATTTTATTTATGCTTGTTCAAACATAAATGTTTTTCTATAAGAAATTTCAACTTCAGGGTTCGATATCTCTGAAACTAAGAAAGATACGAACTTGTACGTTTCAAATTTGAATTGAGCATGCATCTCTATATAAATAAACATAGTCTTAAAATAGATGAAATGTTGACATACTTTTTTATAGGATATTTCAACTTTAGATATTAAATATAGACAAGCGGTTTTATTAATACAGATAAACACAAATAGCAGATACAATAAATAAGTTATTACATTTCTAATTTTATTAATATATCTTATTTTTTGTTACAGATGATCCCGTTTTCGAAGTTCCAGTGGTCTGAGATGCAGACATCGCGACTTGGAGGACCCGTTCGTGTGTCTGGAGTATCCTGGGGCTTCTCTCCGTACCTGGTGGATTTCATCCCGTTGCCAGCATCAGGAAACCATCCCCTTCTTATCGTGAAGACTTGAACCGGTTCGCCTGATCTCTGTAAAATATAAATGTGAGTTAATCGCCTCTGGAGAATTTCAGATTTTTAAATTCATATCTCGGAAATGGTTCGAGATAGAGAAAAAATGTATAGGACCTTTTTTGTAGTAAATCGAATTCTAGGAAGGATATATATTAAAAATTTTAATATACAATGTCACAGTTACAAGTTACGACGGTTTTAAAGGGTTTTCAATGCCCACACCCTTAATTTGGGGTAATATCGAAAAACGTTTAATATACAATCTACATAACTTAAAATTCTCTACAACTTTTGTCATATAAAATTTTCTTCTAGAATTGATGGTTTAGCCGGATATGACATTACACCTTAAATAGGGTAGAGATACAAAGTTGTATTTTTTTTTTTGATTCTACGTAATTTTTTACATACGTGTCTAAAATTTAGTAATTTAATATTTATAAACATAGGTCCTAAGATTTTTTAAAGTTTCGAATTATTTCAATTTTAGTACTTACCTTCTTGTAATGGCAATGATCGGCGAATTTTCTCAACATATCGCCCGCTAGTACTTCATCGCTGAACTGTATTGTCTTTGGCGGTTTACACTGATTTGAATACACTTTCAAGTAATCATTACACAACACTCGCACTATTTAAATTAACAATTGCAGCACTTAATAAAACAAATTTAAAAATATCCAGTAATAATGAACTAATAAATATAGTTTTAGCGTAAATTTTAATACCCTTATTTATATCGCGAACTATAAATTGAATAAGAGAGTGATTGTAATAAAAACTACTATTTTTTTCGGTTCCTCTCAACACTACATAATCGCAATACACGATTATTCACAAGCACCCCATGTTCACTTCACCAAAGCCAGAAAGGAACTGAGGTCTCCCTTATAAAAATATAATATTAATATTATAACGTAACAACTAACACTAATTAAGTGTTAATTGATGACGTTTTTTATACTTTGGCGCTCAAAGTAAACAATGTTTATGTTTGTTTTCAGATCCCCCTAACCCCCCTCCCCCCCCGCGTACTACACCCAGCGATAGGATACGGCAACTACAACACTGGATGAAGATAATAGATGATTTTTATGACAATAAATAAACAAAATAGCTTTTTATTTACCTTTTCTATGTAATAACAAAAGAGACAGGGAAATATCCTAATATTTAATGATTTTTTCGAATTTTCCTATCCTATCCTTTAGTATTAAGCTCTCTAGGTACGAAAATAACCATCCGATAGGAGTCCGCTCTTTTATAAAGAGCTAAGGGCTTATTTGAGCCCTTAGGGAAAATCCAACCACGGATTTCAATTTTGCAGATCCAAGTAAGTTTAACAACACTTGTCCGGTCTTTCTAGCCCTTTTAGATCAAGAATTAGCCTAGGCCCTTCGCCACGCTTAAAGCGCAAATATATTGTGAACCAAAGGGTTTTCATCAATTCTGTGCAAGCCAATGGAAAGCGTGGGTTCAAATCCTTCCGCTACGCTATTTTAATTAACGAATTTAAGCGTTAAACCCTTCGTAAAACTTTAACGGTCCGTATCTCGGAAACTATTAGGGCTAGAAGGGCGAAACAAATTTTATTGTACTAATTTCGACCCGCAGATTACGAATCTGAAGTCAAATTTTACCCGAAGGGCTTATTTAAAGGGGGAAGGGCTTAAAACGGCCCTTAGGGAAAAACTGACCTTGGAATCGTGTTTTACGGGTCGAAATTAACCTAATAAAATTTGTCCCGCCCTTCTAGCCCTTTTAATAACGGAGTTAGCGCACGCCCTTCGCCATAAACTTGAGGGCTAAGAATGTTGTAAACTGAAGGGTTTTCAACAATTCTGTGCAGGCCAATCAAAAGGGCATGTTCAAATACCCCAGATACGCTATTTTCCATCCCTTTAGCCCTTCAAATAAGCGAATTATAGCTAGGACCCTTTGGAAAACTTTAAGGGCTCGTATCTCGGAAACGGCTGGGTTTTCAGCGATTTCCTTGAAATTTCGCGTTCCCTTCGAATCCTTTGAAATGTCGGGGTCGTAGAACAACATATTTAAGTTTCAAGGGCGTAGGGCCAAGGGTTTCAAAATCGCCTAATTGAAATTTGACAGCTTTTAATTGAAACATTTCGATTCAAAACGCAACATCACACTAAATAAGAAAAATGGAATGTAGCTCTGAAACTATTAGGGTTAGAAATGCGAAACAAATTCTATTATACTAATTTCGGCCCATAGATTACGAATCCGTAGTCATATTTTGCCTATGAGCTAATTTAAAGGGCGAATTCAAAACGCAACATTTTTAATTAAGAAAAATGTGTTATAACTCTGAAACTATGAATGGTAGAAGGGCTTAAAAGTGCCCTTGGGAAAAAATTAAGTTCATATTCGTAATCTACAGGTCCAAATTAGTGTAATAAAATTTATTCGACCCTTCTGGCCCTATTAATAACAAAATTAGCTAATCCATACACCCCTACAAATTTAAAGGGTAAATATATCAAAAACTAAAAAGATATAAACAATTCTGCGCAGGCCAATCGAAAGAGCGGCTCAAGATACACCCGATACGCTATTTTTCAGCCCTTAATTCCTTTAAACAGGCAAATTAGGGTAAAATACCCCCCAAAATCTTTAGGGGCTCGTATCTCGGAAACGGCTGGGATTTGAGCGATTTCCTTGAAATTTCGCGTTCCCTTCGAATCCTTTGAAATGTCGGGGTCGTAGAACAACATATTTAAGTTTCAAGGGCCTAGGGCCAAGGGTTTCAAAATCGCCTAATTGAAATTTGACAGCTTTTAATTGAAACATTTCGATTCAAAACGCAACATTATATTAAATAAGAAAAATAGACTGTAGCTCTGAAACTATTAGGGTTAGAAATGCGAAACAAATTCTATTATACTAATTTCGACCCGTAGATTACGAAACCGAAGTCAGATTTTCCCTAAGGGCCAATTTAAAGGGCGAATTCAAAACGCAACATTTATTAATATGTTTAATACAGTTCTCATACTTCCCTATTGTCCCAATGAAGCCGAATCAACTGTACATAATTCCCTGTCTCTTTGTTGTGCTATTTTCAATGAATTAGGGGTTGTTAAATAAAAACTTGTATTAGTTTAAGATATTTTTATTGTTTATTTGTAATACATTGTTGTCTTTATTATGTTCATAGCTTAAATTGTATTTTTTATTCTTATTCTTTGTATTTTATATATAAATATACTTACCCTTCTCCTGAAAAATTAGAAATAGGGATGTTTAAATAATAATTTGTGTAAATTTTATATGTATTTATTGTTTTTTGTATCTTACATTGTTGTATATCATGTAAACTACCCTAATCTACAATATTTTATGCAATAAAATATAAATTAAAGTTTAATTTGTCTATTTTTTAAATTCCTTCTACTTAGGGGATGAATTTTTTAAAAATTTCAGGGTCTATACGTATATAGTTCTTAAGACGGCCGCCAGGGGGCAGCACCTGTTGAAAAGCACTACCCTAGGTAATTAAAAATAAAGCTGTCTGTATACATACGTACATATAGGATTCGAAATAGTTCGGAAAATGGCCGCCAGGTGGAAGCACCTGTTGAAAAGCACTACCCTAGGTAATTAAAAATAAAGCTGTCTGTATACATACGTACATACCGGATTCGAAATAGTTCGGAAAATGGCCGCCAGGTGGCAGCATTTGTCGGAAAACACTCCTCTTAAAAATGTAGGTAATTAGAAATAATGCTGTCTTTATACATACGTACATACAGGATTCGAAATAGTACGGAAAATGGCCGCTAGGGAGCAGCACAGATCATGAAAACGAAGAAAAAATACTTGCAAAAAATCTAAGGGACAATTTTCAGTTGCAACATTTATCGACAGGGACTTAGAAAAAAATCATTTTACAGGCAGCAGAAGCAGATACATGGATGCTAACTCTAAGTCCGTATTCAAAATAGACATAAAATCCCATATTTAACTCTAAAGGCTATTGAAAATTGTGTATGTACGTCGTTATGTACACAAAAAAATATTTTTTTAGTCGGATTTACTCTTTTTTGCTATCATTTTCAACAGGTGCTGCCAACTGGTGGCCGTTTTAAAAACTACATACGTGTAGGGACTTAGAATAAAAATCAATTTTTCAATAATATAAAAATATATTTGTATTTTAAGAAATTACAACACTTTATCTCATAAAAATCAAAGTTTATTGGCATTATTATTACAAAGGACTGTTTGACAATCATAAATAGTTAATAGATTTGTTAACAAATTTAGTAACAATTATAAACAGAAATAGAACAAATGAATAGTAAAAGATTTAAAGTTTAAAAATTCTGTTCATAATTATTTCAAACTAAATTTATTAACAAATCTATTAACCATTTATAAAAGTGTCACACAGGGTTTAATTATAAAACTAAAACATTTGTTACCCTTTTAAATTGTCATTATTATGGGGTTATATTATTTGTTGTTAATTATTTTGCATCTTTATTCTGCAAATAAAAGTTTAACCGGAAGATTTAACTTTTATTTACAGAATAAAGATGCAAAATAATAAAACAACAAATAATATAACCCCATAATAACTTTATTTGGTAACAAACATTTTAGTTTTATATATACGAAACTCTAAGTTAATATTATATATATTTTTTGGACAAAAACCGCCCAAATATATAATATAATATAGAGTTCCGTTTACAATACTTATGGACTAATTTAACAAATTAAAACTTTCGATCCCCAAATAAGATAACTTGTTCCCATTGTTAAAGGTACAAGATTTTTTTATTTGGTTTAAGATCGTTTACGAACCTTTATATTAATTATATATTATTTTGGTGTTACCGCCTCAACCACCCACTCACCAAAAATATATAATATTTATTAATATAGAGCTTCGTTTACAATAAATACTTAAAATCTAAACATTGCCCTGATCGCGTCAAAATACTTAATAATAATTACAAGTTTTACTAAAACTACCTAACATTAAAACTAATGTGACGGGTTTAAATTGAAATAAACAGAATTAAAAGATTGTTTTATTAGTACATACATTTTAAATAAGTCATTATGCAGAGGAATCCATGGAGACGCACCCCAATCGGCACTGCAATCTCGGCGGCAGCGGGAGAATTGTTTTAATTTATTTATAACTATCTTAAAACTATAACTGAAGTGTTTTATTTAATAAATGGTATATAATATATAGGGAGACACCACCCTCATGCCAAACCCACGCTCCCCATATCATTTATTAAATAAATACAATTCCGTATACAATAAATACCTTATAATCTAAATTAAACTATTGTAGTTCCCCCCAAATTAAGTTTATGAAGTGCGCAAAAAAATCCTATCTTACGTTAATATTTCTTTCAAACACAAACAAATCTAAAAATAGTAAGTTACGTTAATTTGTTCTCTCTCTCAAAAAGCAAAAACAACCCCTGCCTATCTTATAATCTAAGCTATCTTATGTCTACGCAAGCTATCTTATATCTCTAGACTATGTTAAGCTATGTTGAAGTGAGAGAGAGATATACGATCTAAGACAAAAAAAGTGAGGACTCCGGGGCGGTCCTCACAGTTGTTTACGTGGGGGCTAAGCCGACCCCAGTCGCGACCACAAGGGTTTACGGCCTACACACGCGAGCCAATTAAGGACAAGGGAAGCAATTAAGTGATATTCCGCGGCTTGGATGCAATAAAGAGCTACTCCCGATGGCATCGCCCGGCCATTCCCGAAACACCTAACACCGAACGCGATCAACCCGTGTGCTCAAACAAATGTTAAATCAATGAAAAACTTTATTTTGTCTTTAATAATTCGTTGCCATTAAAAGTTAAACGATGATTACGTTGCCTCCGGATGAGGAGAGCACATAACGCCATAAAGAGTTTCCTGTGTAAGCATTCAGGTTTGTTTAAAACTTTTCTCAGTTGAGTCTAGCGGTTTTAAAGCGTCCAAACTAGAGCAGAGGCCAATACGAACGATGGTCAGCACTGGTACAAAAGAATTAAACTGTCCCTAGAAACATTCACACAAGTGTGAAGCGATCCACCAGAATAAACAACTGATTTCACATGGCGTTGTGAATTACTATACATATCAGTCCACTCAATTATGGAAATCGCGCACGAACCCTACCTAACCATCCCACTAACCGTGATGTTTAATAATAGAAAAAATAAGGAAACCCGAACCCACCAAACAAGTTTCGAATCTCACACCCCCTACTTCCTGATTCTCTCACCATTTGACAGCAAGCATGCCCCGACACACCAATACATACAATTTTTTTTTTCACATCCACTCTCCCTAGATGCCGTCTGGGCAATCAAAACGCACGATTTTATGATGAATCTTCGTAAGGGAATAATGCACTTCAAGTTAAATAAATTTATTTTTAAATTTTTAAAGAAAACGCGTGTTTGCTCAACGGCGCGATGAGCCAAAGTTTAATTAAGAGCTGAAAATACATTTCAAAAAACTTAAAACTAACTTATATTCTATATTATTCTTCACGTAAGAATGGCATTGTTCAATAATGTTTCGTTCAATTCGCTCTATAATCTGTGCTGACATCGATTAGAAAACTAACTTTTTCTACAGTGCACAATGTTATTCTTACGCAAAGAATCCTATACTATATTAATTTAGTCTTCTTGATGTCCGATTCCTGAAAGATATATACTAATCATTTGTTCCCAGATATTGATTTTATATTGATAAACAGTCGATCGATATTTCAATTATAAATTGTTTGAATATTATACAGACATTCATGAAAGTTATATTTCTTTCAATGTAGTACGTACTCAAAATCGAATTTGAGTACAAGATAATATTTAGACATTTATAATAGTCATATTTCATTGACAAAGTTCTCATGGTTGAATATGAGAACAAGTTAATAATTAGATATTTTGTCCAACAGTTTTTAAATGGTCTCAAAAGTATTTGAAATTTGCTTTAATTAGATATTTCGAAATTTAATAAAAAATAGTACAGAGAAGGCCATTCATTTTGCACCAACCTGTCCGTCGGATGCGGTTATACAAGTGGAAAGTGCACTACTTTTCCAATGGTTAGTTACTCTAGTGCAAATATTTCACGCACAATACATATAAAACTGTTTCAGGTAGTCTTTATAGACTAGTAACTAGATTCGAACTAGTTCATTTATATTCCAAGTTTCGACTCTTGGATTATAAAGTATTGTTGCATTACCAACAAAATAAATACATTTAATAATGATAAAAAGAATAAAAGTTAAATGGCTTTTGCCATAAAGCCACAGAATTGTAAATAGTATGAAATCTAGTAAGATTCTTACCTTATACATGTCTCCTGTTTCTCCTTAAGGTGCTCTGCCCTCTTCTGCCCCTACTTCCATGTTTCCGAAGCCCTCATGGTCATGCATGCAATCTGAAATAGAAATGAGTTACTTTGGGAATCTTTTGCAAGAAAATTTAGGTATGGAATGTTTACAAAACACACAGATTTGATGGGAGGTATTGTGCTGGCCACATCAGATTTCTAAATGTGTGTACATCACACAATTAATTAGCGGGAGGTACTGTTGCTTTAGTGTTTGTATGTATATTTATGTATGAGTGCGTATTATTTCTATTTGTAATCAGCGGGAGGTATACTTGACGAAAAAAATACTGCCACCCTTAAACTGTATTAGTTGGCGGGAGGTACTGTTGCTTTAGTTAGTGTATGTATATCTGTATGTGTGTGTTTTATCGCCATTTGTAATTAGCGAGAAGTATTGTTGATAAAATCAAGTGTACCTTAGCACGCTTGTGATTGGTTGTTTTATTTTATTTAAAAGTATACCTTTTCTACATGTACGTTTTACGGGAAGAATTGATTCGTAAAAAAAAATCAATAAAATTAAAATTCTCAATTTTTACCTAAAAGTGTTACCCCTACTTCAATTACTAAACGGCGGATGTGACAGAGATAAATATATTGTAAGACAGAGACAACATGACATAGAATAACAAGTACAGGATGGAACACTCACTCGCAAATATTTACTTTTTGTAAGACAGAGAGAGAAATACATAACTATTTCATTCTAATGGACTCTTCTTTTTACTGTAATTTTTGTTGGGAAACAAAGTGTTAAGTCCACAGCCCACAGCATATCTCGGTGACAACTTGTAGTCAGGGATGAAAGTGTATTTTTGTAGAAAAATAATAATATCTCGGAAATGGTAAAAGATATCTCTATTTTATTTCAAATATAGACACAACAAGGTTAACCGTATTTGTATATTTGGAAAAATGATAAACGAACTAGGGTTCAAATCTGGTATTTTCATAGGTAAACATAGATGTAAAAACTATTGAATATCTCGGGAACGGTACAAGTATTCTCCCGCCATACCGTTGATAAGGGAAGTAATGTTTTCGGCACAAAAATTCGATAGTCAGTTTTCAGTGAATAAGCACGAATTAGGGCCCCACATCAAGCTTTTACTTTTACAATTGTCTGAGTGTGTGTGACGATTTTTCTCCCATGATAACTCTTATATCAAACTTCCAAAAATTTCTATTTTTCGTATTTAAGTTTTCTGCATTCATATAAAGAGTTGATTAGATTTAGGGTACTATTGGACAACCGGAAGTGATACTTTACTTGAAGCCCATAATAGTTTTTAATGAAAAACTATATTAAAATATAATCCAAAACTTTTCAATTTTGGTATTGAAGACTTTTATACCACGGGGGACAACATATTAGATTTTGACCAAACTTGATAAACCGGAAGTGATACTTTACTTGAAGCCCATAATAGTTTTTAATAGAAAACTATATTAAAATATAATCCAAAACTTTTCAATTTTGGTATTGAAGACTTTTATACCAAGGGGGACAACATATTAGATTTTGACTGAAATTGATAAACCGGAAGTGATACTTTACTTGAAGCCCGTAACAGTTTTTAATGAAAAACTATATTAAAATATAATCCAAAACTTTTTAATTTTGGTATTGAAGACTTTTATACTAAGGGGGACAACATATTAGATTTTGACCAAACTTGATAAACCGGAAGTGATACTTTACTTGAAGCCCATAATAGTTTTTAATGGAAAACTATATTAAAATATAATCCAAAACTTTTCAATTTTGGTATTGAAGACTTTTGTACCAAGGGGGACAACATATTAGATTTTGACTGAAATTGATAAACCGGAAGTGATACTTTACTTGAAGCCCGTAACAGTTTTTAATGGAAAACTATATTAAAATATAATCCAAAACTTATCAATTTTGGCATTGAAGACTTTTATACCAAGGGGGACAACATATTAGATTTTGACCAAACTTGATAAACCGGAAGTGATACTTTACTTGAAGCCCATAATAGTTTTTAATAGAAAACTATATTAAAATATAATCCAAAACTTTTCAATTTTGGTATTGAAGACTTTTGTACCAAGGGGGACAACATATTAGATTTTGACTGAAATTGATAAACCGGAAGTGATACTTTACTTGAAGCCCGTAACAGTTTTTAATGGAAAACTATATTAAAATATAATCCAAAACTTATCAATTTTGGCATTGAAGACTTTTATACCAAGGGGGACAACATATTAGATTTTGACCAAACTTGATAAACCGGAAGTGATACTTTACTTGAAGCCCATAATAGTTTTTAATAGAAAACTATATTAAAATATAATCCAAAACTTTTCAATTTTGGTATTGAAGACTTTTGTACCAAGGGGGACAACATATTAGATTTTGACTGAAATTGATAAACCGGAAGTGATACTTTACTTGAAGCCCGTAACAGTTTTTAATGGAAAACTATATTAAAATATAATCCAAAACTTATCAATTTTGGCATTGAAGACTTTTATACCAAGGGGGACAACATATTAGATTTTGACCAAACTTGATAAACCGGAAGTGATACTTTACTTGAAGCCCATAATAGTTTTTAATAGAAAACTATATTAAAATATAATCCAAAACTTTTCAATTTTGGTATTGAAGACTTTTGTACCAAGGGGGACAACATATTAGATTTTGACTGAAATTGATAAACCGGAAGTGATACTTTACTTGAAGCCCGTAACAGTTTTTAATGGAAAACTATATTAAAATATAATCCAAAACTTATCAATTTTGGCATTGAAGACTTTTATACCAAGGGGGACAACATATTAGATTTTGACCAAACTTGATAAACCGGAAGTGATACTTTACTTGAAGCCCATAATAGTTTTTAATAGAAAACTATATTAAAATATAATCCAAAACTTTTCAATTTTGGTATTGAAGACTTTTGTACCAAGGGGGACAACATATTAGATTTTGACTGAAATTGATAAACCGGAAGTGATACTTTACTTGAAGCCCGTAACAGTTTTTAATGGAAAACTATATTAAAATATAATCCAAAACTTATCAATTTTGGCATTGAAGACTTTTATACCAAGGGGGACAACATATTAGATTTTGACCAAACTTGATAAACCGGAAGTGATATTTTACATGAGTTTTTAATGAAGAACTACATTAAAATATAATCCAAGCCGTCTGGTATAATTTTAATTGTAGATAACTTCATTGCATTTCGTATGCATAAGCGTGCAACAAGAAATATTTATAGATACATTTTAACTGAAAATATAAGTGTAATTTTCGACCTTTTCGAAGCAGTTTAAGTTATATTATATCACAATTAGATAATTCATTATTAGTGTTTTTAGACATCCTACCTATATTTTAGTTAAGAAATACATATAAAACACATGAATAAATAAATGGTGAGGAGGCTCCGTTGAAACTGCTCACGCCCTAAACACAATGTATATAAATATGCACAAATATATAATATACATACATAAATAAAAAAAAATAATGATTATTAAATTGAAGGCATGCATGTTTAAAACAACATATTATATTTTGACTGAAATTGACAAACCAGAAGTGATCCTTTACTTGAAGCCCATAACAGTTTTTCATGAAGAACTGTATTAAAATATAATCAAATAATTTTCAATTTTAGTATGTAAGACTTTTATATCCAACGGAAACAACATTAGATTTTAATTAAAATTGATAAACCGGAAGAGATACTTTACTTGAAGCTCTTAAAGTACTTACATACATACATAAATAGAGGGGGGGGGTCTAACAGTGTGTACGACGGTGTCGAGTTGTGTATAGTGTGTACGTCCCTACGGTCTTCGACCGCACCGCAATGGCCGCCCTACCGTTAGACGCCCAACCGCCTAACGGTAAAAGGATTAAATTAGCCCAGGAGGCCCCGTTGAAACTGCTCACGCCCTAACCACAATGTATAGAAACATGCACATGCACAACTATATAATATACATATATAAATACATAAATAAATAAATACATAAGAAATCAACAATAAATACGGACGAAATCGCGGCGACGAACGGATAAAAAAGGTAACATAAATACAAAAGAAAAAACATTGTACACATATATTTTATTTATTTTTACATAACATATATAGATATATGATTTCGTGGGTGTGTGTATGTTTGTAAAATTAATATAAAAGCAAGTGTATGTATCTATAATTTAATAAGTTAAAACATTAAACTAAAACTTTAAAATGCAAGTGAACTAATTGTAATAATTTAAAACTATAAACAAATACTTAAAAATGCAAGTAAACTAACTAAACTCTTTTTAAACTGCAAAATGAAATTTAAAAATTCAAGTAAATTAATTATACTACTTTAACTGCAAATTTAATTAAATCTAGCTATAATTTAGTGTATGTGTTCCAATGACATAAGAGTGCCTCCCGTGCTGCAGTCTCCATCCCAGCGATGAGTGTCCGTTGGGCGACGCCCGCACATTACAAAAATGTCATCACTCAGCATGCTGTGATATATATATTTATTTACTACAAAAACTGGGAATCGGAACAGCAGAGTTACTCAGTCCGGCGGACCCTAGTTTGAGTAGAGCGACCTTCCCAGAGGCCCCACTGCCCTATCCCAGAGTGGAGCAGCAAAAGGAACGACTAAGTTTGCCACAATGGGTCCCAGTCGCCCTTGGGAATTGACTCTAATTTAATAGGGGCATACTAGAAAGAGCTGCTTGGATAGTTAAGAAGGAAAACTGAAAAAAAAAAGCAAAAGCATGCAGGGCGGGGGGGGGGGGGCTGTTTTCGTCACCTGATGTTTTCATCACCTGAAATCGCGAAAGACCTAATGTTCTTAAGATCTACAGCCGGGGCTATAGATCATTGATAATTGTAGTTTCGTTTTTAAATGAAATGTCCATTTTTTAATTATTTATTACAAATGAATGAAATGACTGAATTAAAATTAAATACAACAAATTTTAGATTTACTTTTGAATCCGAGTATTTTACATTTCTAGCCATTTATTTCACAACTAACCATGTGTAGTATTAAATTAAATAATGGGGTAGACACTCCAAATAAAAACAATGCTACCCTGTCCTTAAATAACGCGGAAACCGACCCGAACCCGAAAAAGTATCGGCAAAACTTTAATTATTCTTTTCCCTAACTTTAAAATATAAATGAATTTAATTTAAAATTTATCGCGACTTTAACTAAAATAATTCTAACTATTGCCTTCTTGTGGTTGCAGATAGGCCTACAAAAACAAGCCATGCTGTTGATCAAAGGCTTAAACCAGCCTTAACACTCCTTGGAATCTTCACTGGAACCCTGTGTATTGTAAACCGTACTTGTTTAAAAATATTTTTAAACAAATACAATTGTTTTGGGAAAAGAAACCTATTTCTGAACGAACGGATATTTATTTAAACTAACTCTAAAAAAAAACTAAGTTTTGCCGATTTATTTACGATATTGTAACGAGTTACGACGCCCGGTATGTTAACATAGACATTCACAATGTGCCTCGGAAGAGAAATACAGAAGAAAATATAATTATTTGAATTAAATTCAACAACATAAATCATATTTTCAGGAGAAAAATGAATTTATTTTTGTGTTACGTTGAATAAAAATAGCAAAAAAAGCGACAGTCAAGAGAGGCACATAATATAACTAACGACTTACATTGATGAACACAGCTCAGCTATCAGCAAGATGAATCAGCTAGGCCCCAAGACGTCTCAGCGACCCCAGGACGGCAAACTCCAAGAAACATTTTTTCATTCAGTGGAACTCTGGAACACAAAAATAATTTATTTTAAAATACAAGTATTTCAATAATAAAACATGTTATCAGCATAGATAATTATTATAACAGTTAAACTATCGTTTAAACTTACCATTGTTACTAATTTGCAACAATGTACAACAATATTTCACAATTAAAATATACACGATACTTCAATAACATAACGAAGATGCCTAGTTGTGTTTTGCATGATACATAAAGACTAGCGAACCGGCAAAAAACACAATTTCATATTAACATAAAACTTGAAATTATAAATATAAAACCAGAGCACATAATATTCATTGAAATGATTTCTATTAACACAAATTACATCATTTGAATATTGGTAGACATACAAATATAAAAGAAAATTTTGCTATTCATAAACAGTTCAATAAAATTCCAAAAGAAAATTTTAATTTCAGACTCACCGTTCAAAACAAAATTCTGCAAACATGCACTAAACCAACCAAAACCACGTGTTGCATAATAATTTTCTGCTTGAAATATGTTGAATTCAGGTTCGGCAGGACTTCAAAAACTATATCACGATAATAATAAGGACGTAACAACAAATGATTTCATATTTTTGGGACGGTTTCATCAGTTTTTCCTTTCTTATCAGTTTTTGTATATCGGAAAACGTGTCTGCGTCGTTGTTCATTGCCATTACGTAGCGTCCTTTCCCAGAGTTCAATGCTTTGAGGAAGAAGGCTAGGATTGGTCGAAATAGATCAGGTGGGGGTCACGTGGTTCAACGACAAATTCATTTGAAATATGTATTTAATTCAGACGAAGGAAAAATGGATTTATTTTTATGTTTTTCTAATGTGCGATATAAATAATTTGTTGTATATTAATATGTTATAATAAGCTATTTTACAATATATATAATTTTATGGCTGGCAGGAAATGTTTTTCTCTGCAAACCGGAGCTAAAATCTTAAATATCGAGAGAGACACATAATATAACGACTTACATTGATGAACACAGCTCAGCAATCAGCAAGAAGAATCAGCTAGGCCCCAAGACGTCTCAGCGATCCCAGGACGGCAACCTCCAAGAAACATTTTTTCATTCAGTGGAACTCTGGAACACAAAAATAATTTATTTTAAAACACAAGTATTTCCATAATAAAACATGTTATCAACATAAATAACTATTAAAATAGTTAAACTATTGTTTAAACTTACCATTGTTGCTAATTTGCAACAATATACAACAATATTTCACTATTAAAACAATTAAAATATGCACGATACTTCAATAACATAAAAAGATGGCTAGTTTTTTTGCATAACTAATTCGGATGTATGGGAAGCCAGACGAACTTTGCGAAATAAAACTTAGAATTTATGCAGAAAATCAATACTATAGGAAATATATGTATTTAAACGTAAAATATAGACATTTTTATATGTTTCACATATAAATTCTACCATTTTGTGAACAAAATAGACGATTAAGATGTAGTTAAATTTTCAGAGAAATACCTCAAAAATACGAATTCATACAAAATACACAGGAAAATGATTTGAATTTATAAAAAGAAATCAAATTTCCAGTAGTTTGAAGTATATTTATAACTATTTAAATAAATAACGAAAATTAACTTACAATTCTATCTTCATCCGAGCACTTAATGAATTATTTTCGCAAACTAAACAATAGGTCCCCGTACAAATTATAATCACAAAAGATTAATAAACACTTTAGCTTGCTTTCTTCGTAAGTTTTTCGCAATTTCACAAGTTTTTCCGCATAAAAATGCATTACTATCACACAAGAATTTACCAGTTCGACACTAGCGTCCGAATGTTTTACTTATATTATTGTACTAAGATTGATCTCCGGTAACAATTATTATCTCAAACGTTGGACCAATACTTTATCTCAAGTTATTTCATAAATTTTTGTAATTCACTGTAATTTTTCCCACGAAAATAAACATTAATTCATACCAAATACAAACGAACAAGTGTCCTCCATTTTCTATGATGAGGTGGTATGAAATCAGTGTTGCCAAAAGTACTTAGTAAAATAATGTTAACAAAAATGTCGGTAATTATTATTAATAAATCATATTTGCAAAATAACATATATACTAACAAAAAATGCATTGAATTCACCATAAAATTATTATTCTGAATTATATTTCTCTATATGGGTCAAAATATTGACAAAAATAATTATTATTGTACTCAATAGTTTAACCAAAATATTAAACATAGCATATAACAAAATACCTCGAAATATATAAAAATCGATGACAATGCAACCGAAAAAACACTGAAGTTGATTTCAAATACTTTAGATAAATAAAAATACCACTTACGTTTCTAGCACATCAGTACGGCAGTAAAGCCTGAAGAATTTGACTATTTTGTTGCACTAATAGATCGACCCCCGTAACAATTATTATATCAAACGTTGGATTAACACTTTGTCTCGTTTTCTAATAAATTTTCGTAATTTACCGTAATTTTTTCCATGAAAATGAACATTTTATTCACACCAAATGCAGACAAGCGTCCACCATTATCTACGATGTGTCAGGGACGCAGTGTTACCAAAAGTACTTCACAAAATATTCGCAACCGGAGTTATCGCATAAATATTTAAATAAAACTTTATCCAGACGGTCTTAAGAATTGTAAATGAATTAATTTAAATACATAATAAATTAAATATGGACGCATTTTTCTTTAAAATATAAAATTATAAAAATACCTTTAATTCTGGAACTTCTGGAGATGATTTCCAAGATTTGGGGGGGGGGCATTAAATCCGATAAAGTAATCCTGGGGGTTCTAGAAAAGAAACTACAAGAAATACAACAATATATTTTTAAAAACATCAATTAAAATTTATTTCCAACAATATAGTGTAGCACACTTACAATTGTGAATACAACAAAAATACGTTTAACTATTTAAACTAGGATAAAAAAATATACAATATTATAAATCTCCATTATATATTATAAAACTTTTAAGTCTTTGGCATTTTTACTTTATTTAAATAAATAATTTCAATTATTAATTAGGCTTATTATTATTTAATTCACTTAACTTGAGCGATCCAAATATTTTTTTGTTAAAATCTGTTATGAATTCGCCATTTTTGAAATACAGCCCGAAAGAGATAAACATATGGCTCAAATTAAGTGAATAAATTTCTAGCGAACAAAATGCAACACCGAATAAACGAATAATAGAATTGAAAATGTATTTTGCCCGTGCTTATAGTCAACACTCATAAGATTTTTGAAGAGAAGAGCTGATATGTGTACGCTAAGTACAAACCAAGAAAATATCACATGGAACCACAGTTGAGGAAGAAAAGGAATGTTCTTACCAACCACTCCACACGGTTATTAACCAGCTACAAACCGAAATTAAGGGTGCGGCAAAGTTGGAATCAACATGGGAAGGACGAAATCTTCCATGTTAGGCAACACCAAGAATTTCTACAGACAAAACGGAATTACAAAAAGTGTTCCGTCTTTTTTTACTCTTCTGTTTATCTATTAATCTCCTTTTTAAATATAAATAAATTATTTATAGTAATTTTGTGTTTTGATGTTTTGTAAGTATTACGAGAAAATTCGCAATGGCTGTCATCTTAGAAATATTAAAATGAAACTTTGTCCATGTGGTTTTAAGATTTGGAAATGATTTAATGTATATTTTGAACTCCGTAGAACACGAATTCCGTGTTAATTTGAATATAATTTAAACGGTTGATGAGTTGTGAGCAAAATAAAATGCATGTTTTTCGGGGTAATTTTTCCCCAAAATTTCGACCCTATTTTCTGCAATCCCTAAAGCCTTTTTGACACTTTTAAAATATTAGTATATCAAATCGACCCTCCAGAGTTCGTTTTTGCAAGAATTAACATTCTAACTTTCACTGAAATCGAGATATTAACC
Organism: Harpalus rufipes; assembly: GCA_951394225.1. Taxonomy (NCBI): domain Eukaryota; kingdom Metazoa; phylum Arthropoda; class Insecta; order Coleoptera; family Carabidae; genus Harpalus; species Harpalus rufipes. Next base: position 1,146,615 of record OX596285.1, on the reverse strand, counting down.
CATTTTTAACCTCACATTTTTGCCGAAAAATGTACAATTTTTGAACCCGGGTTTGAGGAGTTTTTAACCGGAAATTTAACCACTTTTATATCGGAAATATACAAATTAACCTTCTAAAGTTCATTTTTGCAAGAATAAACACTCTATCTTTAACCGAAATCGAGATATTGAACCATTTTTAACCTCACATTTTTAGCTAGAAATGTACAATTTTTAAACCCGGGTTTGTGTAGTGTTTAACCAGAAATTTAACCACATTTATACCAAAAATATACAAATCATTCCTCTTAAGTTAATTTTTGCAAGAATAAACATTCTATCTTTAACAGAAACGAGATATGGAACCATTTTTAACATCACATTTTTAGCCAAAAATGTACAATTTTTGAACCCAGATTTGTGTAGTGTTTAAACCGAAAATTTAACCACTTTTATACCAAAAATATACAAATCAACCCTCTAAAGTTCATTCTTGCAAGAATAAATACTCTATCTTTAACCGAAATCGAGATATTAAACCCTTTTTAACCTTACATTTTTGGCCAAAAATGTACAATTTTTGAACCCGGGTTTGAGGAGTTTTAACCGGAAATTTAACCACTTTTATACGGGAAATATACAAATCAACCCTCTAAAGTTCATTTTTGCAAGAATAAACACTCTATCTTTAACCGAAATCGTGATATTGAACCATTTTTAGCCAATATTAAACATGAAAACTGTTTGATATATATTTTAAATTGACACCAAAATCGTGTTGTACAGGGTTAAAATATAAATACTGAAGGGTATCAGCTAGTATAAAATATATATTTGATGCAAAATTGCTTGAAAAATTTCTCAAATTCCTAAATTATTATCGAAATAAAAATATGGTTATGTTTTCCTACCTGGAATTCCGCTGCCAATTTTTTTTCTATCCATCTCGACACGTGCATAAAGTTGATACTCCTTTCCCCAAAAGTTGGGACGGCGGATAGCTGCAATTCTGGATTCCCTTGAAATCCAATCCATATCCTATCTGACGGCGGAGGCGGAATATTCAAAGCTAAAGTGCCTGCCAAATGTCGGATTTCAACCGTCAGTTTGATTTCTGTTTTTGAAACGCCTTCCATTGCGCGTTTGATGTATTTATTTTCGGTCGCCTGTTGAAAATATTTAGAACTGGCGATTTTGTCGACCATTTGAAGAAATTTTTTGCCTCCTGTATTTGGTTTTCTTGGTGCGGAACTAAATACAGAATAAATCAAAACGGATTTAGTGAAAAAAAAATCATTTACTTTTGACTGTCGCCCAGCTGGACGCCCCAAACTTCTTCATCGCTGCTTTCTGCGGAGTCCTCGACATCGCTGTGGAAAATAGGGCTTCGTCCCTCATCTTCAAGGCCCCTTTCAGCCCCCTCGGATTCTAATTTTCCAGCCTGTTCTTTCAATTTCATTAAATTTAATTTGGTAACGATCGCTAAAGAAATTATTCCGCTGTAGATGATGTCCAGGTTTATCCAAAGACCTTTGGCGTCCAAACTAGGCGGATGGATGTGTGTTATCGTGGGAGATGTAGAAGACATTGATAAAGAAGAAAGGAGGATAGAATCGATGAAATATGGCAACTAGAAAGAAAATGAATAGTTCTTCATCATCTTAGAAATATTAAAATAAAATTTTGTCCATGTGGTTTTAAGATTTGGAAATGATTTAATTTATATTTTGAACTCCGTAGAACATGAATTTCGTGTTAATTTTAATATAATTTAAACGATTGATGAGTTGTGAGCAAAATAAAATGCATGTTTTTGGGGCAAATTTTTCCCAAAATTTCGATACTAGTTTCCGCAATCCCTAAAGCCCTTTTGACACTTTTAAAATATTAATATATCAAATCGACCCTCCAGAGCTCGTTTATGCAAAATTCAACACTATAACTTTCACCGAAATCGAGATATTAACCCATTTGTAACCTCACATTTTTGGCGAAAAATATACAATTTTTGAACCCGGGTTTGAAGAGTTTTTAACCGGAAATTTAACCACTTTTATACCGGAAATGTACAAATCAACCCTCTAAAGTTCATTTTTGCAAGAATAAACACTCTATCTTTTACCAAAATCGAGATATTGAACCATATTTAACCTCACATTTTTGGCCAAATATGTACAAATTTTGAACCCGGGTTTGAGGAGTTTTTAACCGAAAAATTAACCACTTTTATACCGGAAATATTCAAATCAATCCTCTAATGTTCATTTTTACAAGAACAAACACTCCATCTTTAACCTAAATCGAGATATTAACCGATTATTAACCTCACATTTTTGGCCAAAAATGTACAATTTTTGAACCCAGGTTTGAGGAGTTTTTAACTGGAAATTTAACCACTTTTATACCGGAAATATACAAATCAATCCTCGGAAGTTCATTTTTGCATGAATAAACATTTAAGCTTTCACCGAAATCGATATATTGAACCATATTTAACCTCACATTTTTGGCCAAAAATGTACAATTTTTGAACCCAGGTTTGAGGAGTTTTTAACCGGAAATTTAACCACTTTTATACCGGAAATATACAATTCAATCCTCGGAAGTTCATTTTTGCAAGAATAAACACTCTATCTTTAACCAAAATCGAGATATTGAACCATTTTTGACCAAAAATGTACAATTTTTGAACCCGGGTTTGAGGAGTTTTTAACCGGAAATTTAACCACATTTATACCGGAAATATACAAATTAATCCTCGAAAGTTCATTTTTGCAAAAATAAACACCCTATCTGTAACTGAAGTCGATATATTGAACCATTTTTAACCTCACATTTTTGGCGAAAAATGTACAATTTTTGAACCCAGGTTTGAGGAGTTTTTAACTGGAAATTTAACCACTTTTATACCAGAAATGTACAAATCAACCCTGTAAAGTTCATTTTTGCAAGAATAAATTCTCTATCTTTAACCGAAATCGAGATATTGAACCATTTTTAACCTCACATTTTTAGAAAAAACTAAACATGAAACATGTATTTTTAGGGGTCCATAACTCGTGAACTGTTCAAAATATCTTCAAATTAAAACTAAAATCGTGTTGTACGGGATTAAAATATAAATTAACCCGCGGGGTATCGGCTAATTATAAATAAATTTTAGACATTTCAGAATATAAAAAAATATATTCCCTACCTTAATGGTGCTGATTTTCTTCTGAATTAAATTTTGAAACTTTTCTATAACTTGGTTATGTCTTCTAAGATCATAAATAATTCTAGCGATAAAACTATTCATCCACAAATTTGGATCGTGGGAAACATCATCCGTTTCTTCAGTTTCATCATCGGTTGGTGAAGATTTCTTCTTCCGTGACTGCGTTTAAACAAAAATACAACAAATACAACCAAAAATTTTCACGCAATTTTGTAAAATTTACATAAAACATGCAAAAATAAATAAAAACATACTCGAAAAAGCTTTAGTCTGATTTTTCTGGCATGCAATTTCTCATGATGTGTGTGCACCTGATTAAACTTTGCCATAAATCGGCAGTACTCTTCTTCTTCCTCTTCGGGAGTCTTTTTCTTCGGCGCGGTTTCATTTGAAGATGATTCAACAGTTTCTGAAGTTAATTGAGACGAATTTGAGTCCAATGGCTCACCAGGTTGAGAAATTGGTGTTGAAACGTCATCTTCTATTTTTTCTAAGTCGGTTAAAGGGTCGTAAGTTGATTTGACTAATCTGCGAAACCTGAAGGACGAATAAATATATCATCAGGGTTTTCGAGGGCGGTGATGATTATGATGATATATTTTTGCATTTGTGGGCACTGTAAACTATGTATATATTTTTTTAAAAGTTATTTTGAAATTTGTTTTAGCATTCTGAAATCTCTGAAAGTATGTATACTTATATAGAAATATGTGCAAAGTTCAAATTTCAAAACCGCATGTCTCTAACTCTTTTAATTTCAGAGATATTCAAAATTAAAATTAAAAAAACAAAAATTGTTATTGGTCGGCAAAATCGCGTTTGCTGAAATCTGTTTCAAAAAGGGTTGCAACCGACTGAAATTTCTGAAATTATGTACACTCATAAATAAAGATATACCGAATCCAAATTTCCAAACCGTAGGTCGCTGTCTCTTTTAATTTTAGAGATATTAAATAATAAAAATGAAAAAAACGAATTTTTAAGTAATCGATAAAATCGCGGTTGCTGAAAACTGTTTCAGCAGTGGTTTCAGCCGTCTGAAATTTTTGTAACCTAGTATACTTATACAGAAATATGTACATAGTTCATATTTTCAAACTGCAAGTCGCTAACTTTTTTAATTTCAGAGATATTCATAACTAAAATTGGAAAAAACGAAATTTTCGTGTCTGACAATATCGCGTTTGCTGAAATCTATTTCAGCCGCCTGAAATTTCTGAAAGTATGTATACTTTTATAGAAATATGCGCAGAGTTCAAATTTTCAAACCGCAAGTCGCTAACTCTTTTAATTTCAGAGATATTCATAACTAAAATTGGAAAAAACGGAATTGTTAGTGTCCGACAAAATCGCGTTTGCTGAAATCTATTTCAGCCGCCTGAAACTTCTGATGTACAGAATTCATATTTTCAAACCGCAAGTGGCTAACTCTTTTAATTTCAGAGATATTCAACACTAAAACTGGAAAAAACGAAATTGTCAGTGTCCGACAAAATTGCGTTTTCTGAAATCTATTTCAGCAGTAGTTTCAGCCGCCTGAAATTTCTGAAACTTAGTGTACTTATAAAGAAATATGCGCAGATTTCAAATTTTCAAACCGCAAGTCGCTAACTCTTTTAATTTCAGAGATATTCAAAACTAAAATTGAAAAAACGAAATTATCAGTGTTCGACCAAATTGATTTTGCTGAAAACTGTTTCAGTAGTAGTTTCAGCCGCCTGAAATTTCTGAAACTTAGTATACTTATAAATATGCGCAGATTTCAAATTTTCAAACCGCAAGTCGCTAATTATTTTAATTTCAAAGATAATCAAAATTAAAATTGTCAGTGTCCGACAAAATCGCGTTTGCTGAAAACTATTTCAGCAGAAGTTTCGGCCGCCTGAAATTTCTGAAACTTAGTATACTTATACAAAAATATGCGCAGAGCTCAAATTTTTAAACGGCAAGTCGGTAACTTTTTTCATTTCAGAGATATTCAAAATTTAAATTGACAAAATCTAATTTCTAAGTTACCGAGAAAATCGGATTTGTTGAAATCTGTTTCAGCGGTAGTTTCAGCCGCCTGAAAATTCTGAAAATAAGTATATTTATAGATAAATATGTGCTGAATCCAAATTTTTAAACCGCAAGTCTATAACTCTTTTAGTTTCGGAGATATTAATTGTTAAACACAAGTTTTACCTAAAATTGCTGCCGTCTTTAATTCGATTCAACTTTTGGGTGCAAAATATGCATCCACAACCCAAATAAAGGTGTGAAACTTCAGCAAAACATTTAATTTTTAACTTACCATTCTTCTTTGTCACGGCAAGTTCTCGCAAACAAATATATCTTCGTTTCTATAACTCCAGATTCGTCTAAAGTTAAAGTATCCCAATCTTCAGCCGTAATATCGTTATCTTCTTCCATTATTGCATCGCTGAAACTTTCTGAAACTATATCTTTCTCTTCGTCTAAATGTTGAGAGAAAGAAAGAATGTGTTGATTTGGTTCTTCGGATTGCGGAGAATCTTCACTGAACTCACTCTAAAACAAGAAAAAAAATAATGAAGATGGGACGATCTTGTCAGATTTTTAAGAATTTGAATATTTACATTGATTTCTAAGTTTTCGTTGTTCGTGTTGGACATTTTTTCGTCAATTTCGTCCTCTTTGCGCTCAATGTTTAATTCTAAGTTCATCTTTTCTTTGTTTAGAATAATACAAATGGGGTATTTTTTGCTCCATAATCTACAAAAAATTATTCAAATTCTGTCAATGGAGGCCAAACAAGACTCTTGCCTTACATTTTAATAAGTTAAGTCGGGGAAGGTTTCGACCTTGAGGTTAGGGTATGGCCATGACGTGGCTCGCGTTTCGTCCGCCATTTGCGGGCCACTGTCATATTCGTTGTTGTTGCGTAAATTATTATGTATTTTCGTGGTTATTTGTTTTATTTTAATGCAAAACACATTTAAATATACTTCTAATATTTATTTAAAGTGTAAGTAATACTTTTATTCTATTTATTTGTGTATTTTCTTGAGATACTGACTATACGATGACTGGCAATATTGAAAACACATAAAAATTACCAATATTAAGCACAAACATTTAAATTTTTAAAAGATAAGTTTAGAATATATACTTATTACGTAAATAATAATTACAGTTATTAAATTAGACGTGATAATAACAACCTATATCCTATGCTCTATATAACCTCTAAATGGGGACTTATACAATTCAAATGTTTCGGTGGCCATCTAGTGTGTAAAAAAGTATTTAATAATTAGTTATATAGTGAGCAATATCACAACAACTGATTTTTGAAAGAAAAGATAATTAATAACAGGCACTACACCTCAGACCAAACATAAATTTATATTTGGTTTGAGCACTACACAAAATAACTTAACCAAACTTTGCTGAAATAATAAATGACGGGAAACGGGTCATTGTCGTTGTTTTTTTATAAAATCGTGAAATCCGTCGCATTTAATAAATATAGTAATATAAAACAACATGAAATATGCGACTTTTCATTCATAAATTTGCTAATAAACTTTCGCGGCTATAAAATTCGTGACATCACGGCTTGTTACTCACACAAAGACATTCCTTTCACACACACACAACGGTCCACGTGATATCCGTTTGCCGTTGTAAACAAACTAACCTAAAATTGTGACAGATGACAGCAGAGTTACGAGTAAAGGTATGTAAATAAAACATTTATTAAAATAAATACCAAAAGTTGTATGAAATATGTTTTTCGTTAAAAATATGTTGCTGTCACAAAATCAAACTGACAAGTGATAACTCAAACAATCATAGTTACAAACACAACCGGTAGAGAGCAGCTGCCGCATCCGACAAGCCGTGACGTCAGCGTCCAAATATTTGAAATTAAAGACATAAAGACATAAAACATACACCTACATATTTAATTTGACCTATTCTTTCAAGAAAAAAATAAATTAGAAAATGTGAAATGACCCCTGCCGATCCACCGCGGAAAACGTCAAAATTATAAGTCCCCATTGGAGTATATAGTTGTATTTTTTTAATTTGTCCTGCGGAGTGTACATTTTAAATTGTGAGCGCGCGAAGTTCAGCTGCGCCAACTTTTTGGTTAAGAAATGAACAAAATGTCAAAAATGGCGTCTCGCGTCGACCTTCCTCAAGGTCGAAACCTTGAATTTTTCATCAGATCTTCCGCATTTTTTGCAAGACAATAATAAATAACTTACCTTTTTTGTATCAATCCGGTAGGTAACAACATAATTTGCGACCCTTTCAAATTGTACATTCTATGATGCGTAAACGTGACTCTATGTTTCGGTTCATCCCACATGGCCCTTTTTGGTATTTTGGCGCGAGTATGCGAAATTCTTAAAACGCTGCCTTCTAGTTTCAAAAATACTGATTGGGTGTTCATAATATGATACGTTCTCGGGTCATAATGATCTGGATATTCATTCATCCAACCTTCAAATTTGGTCATAGGTTGATATTCTTTGACAGCCGGTACTTCTAAGATGGGGACGTCGAGACCGGGCAATGTCTTTCTACGTTTATTTTTATCGTATTCTAAATCGGTTAGTTTTAATGTGTAATATAAATAACAGCATCCTAATGTTATTAGACTTCCAATAAGATATCCGAGTAAGAATCGCGGCACTTCGAAGTATAAACAAAATGATATAAAGAGAAATGTTATTGGAATTGTGTATGACGACCTATAAACAATATTAATACGTAATTTATTGTAATTGTTTGAACCTTAAATTGCTGCATAAGTTTTGATTATTCGCATGCACGTAATATTTGAATTCTATTGGCTAACGCTTGCACTTTGAATCGTTACCATTGGTTTGTTTAGGTAAATGGGAATCAGAAACGTGGTTATATGTTCTAAAGACACGAAATAAACACCGCATAAAGTGACAGATAATTGCGTAGTTGCCAGTTTGTTAATAAAGTTACAAACAAGAATAAAACTATTATTATTTTTAAATAAATTCAATTTCAAATATTCCGTGTATGCGCAAAATCAAGACGAGAAATAGAGTGAGATAGACTTATGCAGCAATGCTATTCCCATCTCTCAATCGGTTGTTTTTAAAAAACTGGCGCCAATTTCACACCAACAAATATGTTCACCTTATACGTCCAATTTTTCTTCGTTTCGTGTCTCTGAAATCCACAAAACCTACGGGCGCAATCATAGTAACTCCTTTATATTCCGAAATTCGAATTCCATCATCCAATTCTTCGCATGCTTCAACCCCACTCTCCACATCATCTTCAGCCATGGACCCCTCTTTTTCAAGAACTGTCGACAATGAAGAAATTTTCACATGGCTATCGCCTTCAGAATTTTCTTTACTGAACTGCACAAAAGTTTTGGTTTTTATTCTTTGTCTCAGGGAAGGTTTTTTGTGTTCTGAGAAATCTTTGATTTCTGTGGGTGTTTTTTCGCTTTCAGCGAGGGATGTCTCATCATCGCTAGACATTTCTAATTCTTCTGCGGTTGATAGATTACTTTTAGGAATTGAACATTCAGAGACTGATTGTTCTTCTGAATCGGAAACATTTGAGGTTTCTTTACTGTTTGATTGTTTCTTTTGACTGTGTTTTGGGGAATTGTCCCCCTCGTTTGATTTGGATTTTATTTCGCTTAATTTTTCTTCGACTGTTTTTGTCAGTTTTCCTTTAATATCGGAGAATATTCTCCAAGGATCTGATGACTCTTTGTTTAAAGAAGTTTCGTTTATTCCTGTGTCTATACTCGAAGATCTTTTACCGAATTTGTTTAAATAATCGCGCATCGGACTGGATTCGTGTTTATTTGATTCTAAAATACAAATTGGTTGATATGATTTCTTATAAAAAATATTTTAAATATCAAACAAGCATTTATGTTAAAGAAACAACAAATTTCCTTCTTCTGCAGCCATTTTGAATATCGAATGATATTGACTTGACATATGTCAAGTGTTTTATTTGAAGGTTGTTAGTTATAAATACTTTTTTACTTAATTTGTGTCAAGTATTTGCAAAATTTGGTGTAATCAAGCGATCAAACCCAAATACGGGATCTGGCTATTAAATAACGAGACTGCAGTGACAATATTATTAAATAGTTTTTAATTCTATTAATTTTAGCAAGTAAAATAAATATTAGGATGTTTTCCTACCTCCGGTTTGAACATTTTCGGATTTTTCCGGTACCTTTTCCGACTTATCCTCACTCTTTTCAGATTTCTCTTCTTCTTCGCTTTGGTAGATTTCTTCTAGCTCTTCGCCACTGGCATGAAAACGAATTGCAAAAGAAGGAACAGATGTTGTTATAGGTTTACCTATGAAAAAGCGAATCGTAGAAAATTCTACACTATGCAACCGAAAGTAAAAACAAAAAGAAATAGTAACTAATCATCCGTATTTTATATATTAATGGGGTCCTATACCAATTTTTTAAATTTTCTGGACGAACAAGACATACAAAATATTTTTTTCTTATTGATTCAGATGCAGAATTTTAAGTTCTACAACTTTTATTTGAAGCTTTTTTACCTAAACTAATTAGGGAAGCAGGAAATTATGAATTTTTTACATATTAAAGTCTTGTTTGGCTGTGCTCTTTAAGGATTAAATAAATAATATGAAATATATGTACCCTTAAAGTTTGTTACATAAACTTAGAAACACCCTGTATAGCAAATATAAATTTGCAAAATATATACACAAACACAAATATTTAAGTATTTTTTTTAACGAGTATTATTTAAGAAGCTTATCTATGAATTTTAAAGCTATATAATATCTATACAAAGATCATATTTCGTAAGCTATTTACCTGATGATAAAGTATAAGAAATTATATAATACAATTGATATTATTTGTACTTGAGAACAAACAATATATTATGCGTCACATAATTATTTTTTTTTATATAATTACACAATAAAATTCTCTGGGAAACAATTAAAAACGATGAATATTATTTGTTAAAGCGTTTAAGAGTGCTAAATGAAATCTACAGTGCAAGAAAATGATCTAATTTCAATCATGCACTAATTTTTTACCTTTCAACATCCCTAAAGTAATTTTACCACCATTACTTTGTTTTCGACTCATTTTATAAGAATTAGAAGCAATACCAATTATTACAGAATGAATAAATACTTAATCCAGATCTGTAAAATGATAGAAATATGTCCTATCGTTAGAAAATGAAGTGTAGGAATGATTTTAGTGACAAATAACTACTAAAAATGATAATAAACACTTACTTTTTTTAGAAGTATGCATTGTAATTCAATAAATTAACCAGCAGACAGCTGTCGATAGGTTAGGTTAACACTATTTAGTCGAAAATTCTTACGAAAACGACCACTATCACAAAACTTATGTTTAATTTGATTGTATTATTGTTACCAGTGTTAAAACAAACACTGATTGTTATATTTATGTCGATTCATTGTACACAAAACGTATTTTGTCCGCCACCTCAAACAATGTACGTTATCTGATTTGATATTGACAGGGAATTTTACGTCGCTGGTCGCTAAGAAAAATGTGACTGAAAATTTTTCATACAAACAACTTTCAATTGTGCAGTAATAACTGTTTAATTATTTATGAAAAAATTCACTTTTTTATAGGATTCATGGCCAGAGATTAAACAGGGCATGAATAAGTGTGAATTAGAAAATTTGTTCGCGTGCACGATGCTTCGGTTGCATACATTTAATATTTTATTTCTGTTATAATTTAGATTATTAATTGTTGAAATTGATATAAATTACTTCTAATTGTTGTAAATTGCACTAATAAATGCACCAAATTTACTTCCAAAACACTAATACCTATTTTAAATTACGTTTCTACGCCTAATTCCAAGATAAATTTAGGAATTTATGTACAAAACAGATTAACATTTCGTTTCAAAACCGATAAAAATATCTTCTAAACATAATATTTACGTTTTAAAATAACAATCAACAACTTTTTTTCTAGTTTTATACTAGTAATGCCATCCGTGGTAAAACGCGGAACTTCCAAATACAGAATGTAACAGCTAAATACATTTTATAATTCCAAAAACAAACAATGAAAAAAGTCAGGTTTCATTGTCATAACGAAATATAAAATTTTTACAAGTTACTTACATTTTATTGTATAAAATTAACTGAAAAGGATGTGGAAAGTGTAAAACTATATAATTATACACATCTTATATTTAAAACACTATTTTCTTATAAATAAACACTTAATTCTTGTTGACATTTCTCCTCCGCCGCCATTTTGCTTCTGTCTGAACTACTACACAACCTGCGTAACTTTGGCTATGACATGAGCGCCAAAAAGCTCGAACTAATTTACCGACAGAGTTCATAAATAAATAAAAATAAATTACATATTTTAAATATCAACAATTAATAGTGTTTTGAACTATTTATGCCCTAAATATATATAAACAAAAATAAAAATCTTAACAATCGTTAGTATCGTTTATTCAGTGTTTGACATTTGATATTTTTTGACATAACATTTCAGCTATGCTACCAACTTTATAAAAATAAATTGTACTAGGCTGTTACAACACTTAAACGAGCTATTAACGAACTTCTTTGGGTGTTGTAATAGCTTTGTTACAGATGCAAAATAAAAAAATATTTATCTACAAAAATTTCCAAGGCCTGAATATTAAAAATTACAACAAAACATGATTATTTTTTTCGTTTCCGTGAACTAATCAACAGAATTTATATCCCTATCTAAAGCACGGCTATTTTCTTATGTGAAATAAAACATTTATTAGAATAAAAAAGTCAATTATTTGTCTGCAATATTTTATTGGTTTTTACAATAAAATACAAGTCGATGAATCAAATCAAATCATCCTGCGAACCTGAGTCACTAAAAAGGGAAATAAATGATTAAAGTATGTTGTGTTTAAGATTTATTGAGAATGGTGTCCATTTTTTTTCTTACTTATAAATTCGTTATCTCTTAAGCGGAGATTACAATTATATCTTTTAAAATGTCAACAATTTTTAATTTTTAAACAGTTTAAACTGTTTTATATATTATCTATTCACTTTTAAATTTTAATAAGACTGACGTTATGAACTAGAATTGTGAAATCAAGTGTTCAATTAAAAATTAGATCAATACGCACTCCACTATCATACAAACTAAGGGGAATGTTGGATTCGCTATACTAACGAGGTAAAATATAGACTAGTCTCAATAGAACTATTTAACAAATCGTATCATGTAACCAGGTGATTTATCGTTGATTCTAAGATGTTTATAAATATTTTTGAAAGAAACCAACACTTCAACATATACAGAATGTTAACGAATCTGTTTTTCAAGCGAAGTAATTTACATAATAAAGATTTCCAAGTTGTTTTTTTTTACTTTTTAATATTTTAATTTATACATAAAAATACTAGATCCTTATCTTGTATTTTCACCGAAAAAAAATTATTAAAGTTTCAATAAATAACCGAAATATCTACTAGATAAATCACAGCTAACTTGTCCGCCATTTTGGAGCCATTTCAATCGTTTAATATCAGTGTTACAGTATTATTAATTATAGAAATTATCCAACATTGATAAGTTGTTCTGCTCAAAATAGTACAAATCATTTGAGAAATGGTTATATATATTCCAAATTATTTTAGACAAAAATACTTCAAATAAATGTTGTAGAGAATTAAATTCTGCACCCGAATTAGTAATAAGATTATATTTTTGACATTTCATAACCGAGAAAATCAATTTTAAATTTAGAGATAGCTGATTTATAGCCACGGGGGTGCAGGTAGTATCTGAGATTTGGAAACATCATTCCAGATGAAAACGGGGGAACTTTTTAAAATTTTGACCAATAAGAAGACGGCAAGTTCGCGCGTATGTTTGCGCCGTCTCTGTGGAGTGCGTTCTGTTCAACAAATGACAGTTGTTTGTATTTGTGACGAGACGTTGAGGTTATGATGTTTATATTATTTTCTACAGTAAATTGCCATTCGAATTTTACTGCAATTGAAGGTAAAACATACATATATATATACATTATTCATCAATTATGTATTCATTACAAAAAAATTATCGTATTGTAGACTTTTCGAAATGTAAAGTACATTATTCCCGATCAGAAGGAACCTACAAAACCTTTTACGAAATAGGAGAACAACCAACAATTCTCTCATTTTTTATTTCCATTTTTCGGTTTTGGCACCTTGAGAAGCTTTTATTTTGCTAACGCCTTCGAATGCAATCCCTATTAATGAACCACTTTACGAAATTCTGTTGGGAGCAAAAGGACATTCTTATTCGGCCATAAAATATTCATTAAAAAGCAGTTAGTTTAGAAAAACTTATTTTTTTATCCAGTGCAGATGGGAAGCATTTTTGAATACACTTCTGTCAAGGTAAGTGCAAGATGTTTATGATTGGATTTTGGGATTAAATTGAATTAGAAATGTTTTAGGAAGAACAACCGTTAAGAACTACACGAAGTGAAAACTATTTCATTCATTCATTTGCTTAGGTGTATCTTTATGAATGTATTTTTATTTATAATTGTTAGGTAGTCCTATTTATTTTCTTGAAGATCTCATGTGCAATTAGAATAACTTTATTTTATGATTTTGTTTGTTTATTTTTTTAAGATCCAATATAAAACAATAGATTTTGTGCGAAATAAATATTTATATTGCTATTAATAATTAGTCTTTTATTTTTTAAGGTAAGTAATAAAGTTTGACCTTATTTAAAATTTTAATATGAATTTAATTTGAAGTACAGATTTATATTTCCCGCGTATATACGTTAATATATCCAGACGAATATCAGATGGCGCTTGGATCGCGTTTCTGTGTCATATCAAGGAGCTTGCGCTTCTGTTAGTGTAGTGTTCTGTGTTTATAGCGGTAGCCATGGAACTCAAACAAAATTACGAACAATTGTATGCCATCTTAACTGTCAAAAAAAGTTTGTGTTTTGTGATTTTTGTTCAATAATATATTTCTTTGAAAATATGGAAGTTTTTTCATTATAAAAGATTATAAAATGGTGGACAAATTTTGTTTGAGTTGCATGGCTATCGCATGGTGGCCGCATGCCTGACCGCGAATCTGGGGATCCGGGTTCAATCCCGACCAACGCCAAAAGAAATATTTCAAATTTTAAACGGCACAAAATTTACCCCTATGGTGTATTCTCCAGGCCAACAATGAGTGCCCGTGAGATGACGCCTGTGTACAAATATGGAATATGTAATTATGAAAAATTTATTAAAGATCCAGTTTTATTTTATAATTTACCGGGTTCATTTTGGCTCCAATATGGCGGACAATCTAGCTAATATGGCGGAAGCGATACCCGCCCTTATCTTGCGCGTTTGAACAGCCATTATCTAATAGCATTTTCCAGTGCCCAGCACGTCACAAACATGGCGCTTGATTTAAATTCATTAATATTTCTTTCAAAAATACTCTTCAACATCTGTTTATCCTAAATGACATTACTGGTCAGAAAATAGAAATCTATATCACATCAAAGGAAAAAGTTACACTTCTATGAACAATATTAAAGGGGTGCTACTTATCTAGACTCTACAAAATTATCATTATAACAGTTGGTGTGAAATGTCAACCTTATGTTGATGATTCGTGCAAAATGAATTTATTTATTGTGTAGTTTGTGCCATCTGGCATATGACAGTGAATTTATAAATTATTTACTAACCAACAAAGACATTGGGCCATCTCATTTTAATTATTCCCAAAGGAAATTCTCTTATTTACAATGGATGTTCAAATTTCACAGGTATTTGTTTTTAAAAATGTACAACAAATAAAAACTATTTAAAGTTATTTGAAAAACGTGATATCTGCATTGTCATTTTATTAAATATTCTTATGCATCTTGGTTTAATATGAGTCAAAATATTTTTATTTTTGTATTTATAATTTGTACATAGCAAATCTCGCGGCACCGCTTGGAAGTAATGGTTGCTAAGGTTACGGCAATACAAACAAACCTGAATGACAAAATAAAACGAAAGATGTATCGAGATGTTCTGTCTATTTAGTGCGTGTGATGTTAATTCTGTAGGTGTATATTTAATACAACAAAATAGTTGAAATATTTATTAAACTTTTAACCAATAATGTGTACTGAACTCAGCATTGGGTGGAAATCAAGGTGATTAATTTTATTTTGTAATTTCATGTGTTTGGTCGTTTTGAGGTTAAATTCTCAGCGTGTTGGCATAGTGGAATATTTTTCTTATTTATAGAGTGACAGACGGGTGGTTAGGAAACTACAACGCATTAATTAACTCACATTATAAACTTTAAAATGTCAAAAAGTCAATGGCTTCCCTTATTTGTTTCTATATCTATCACGCGTAGAAACTTAGATTAAAAATTGGCCACATATCCCAAATGTATATAAAATTATTTTATTCACTATTTAAATGGAAATAAATTCTCAAATTGACTCTTTTGATCAAGGCATCGACCCGCCAAAAACTGGGTTCGGTTTAGGTTAATTTATTTTTTGAAAAGTTGGTTCGTTTGCGGTTTCACACATTGAAAATGACCTGAACCCAAATTTTAATATCTGGTTCGGTTGGTTTCATTTGAAAAATATATTTGAGGTTCGGTTCTGGGTTTGGTTACGCTAAATTGTTACGGTTTGTTTCCGGTTTTGATTCGGGGTCGGTGCACTGCTTTTGATACAATTAAGGACCTATTTATTGAGTTTAAAGTATATATTCTTTTTAAATGTTGTCTATTTCAACCAAAAAACCTCAAACAAATAATTATAAAACATTTAAAAATATGGAAATTAGATATATTGTTGTTTTTATTTGTTCTGCATTAACTTAACTGTCAGTTAAAAGAAAAATACAGCATAAATTCTTGTAAAATTTGAACACTCCTTTTATTTTCCAATTGTTATAATAATTACAAATACCCCAGGCCAGAAAGATTGGTATAATTGACAAATTTGTAACACTTGAAGCAGATACGTATTAGAATGAGCAGATTTATTGCATTTTATTATTGAAAGACCTCGAGTATTTATAAAAAAACGAAAATTGGTTGTATTTAAAATGAGAATAACCCAAATATATCACATAATATCAAAAACAACACAGCCTACATTCAAAAATCACCTTCATATCTGTTAGAAGTAAAGATTCTTTTATGTAAGCCTTGATTAACAAGTTAATAAATAAATAAATAAATAAATAGGGGAGCATATAATCACTGATACAGATCAAAGTAAGTGTTTTTAGGCGAAACGGAATGAAAGAAACGGAAAGAAAGTAAGGTTAGCAGAGCGTCACAGCCGCCAAGAGCAAGAAAGGCAACAGCATTTAGCATAACATTAAAGTTTATAGGGACACTGGACAAGTCTCACCGATCCTGGGGTATCCGGGTGCCTCGAAGCACTTTGCTTTGCTGAAAGACAACAACAATCATGAAATTTACCATTTTACAAAACAATTATTCTAGCTATTTCAATATATTCATTGTTTATTTGACTAGCAAAATTGTCAGGATAAGATCTGCAAATGCAGAGTTGCCATTCTTAGATGTAAGAATAGCTCCTATCTAATTTCAACAATAAAAAAATCAAAAGCACCTACATATTTTAAATCCAATTAGAGCTACAACTGCACAAAAATAACACATTACTTTTCTACATACACGCAAAAGAACTGGATACTTTAAAAAAAAAACGTCGTCATTTTCATCTACGTCAATCGAATCCTACCAATATAATTTTTGAAAGACAAGCATGTTATATCCATTCTTATCGCACACGCTTGTAGTCTTTGCAAATGAGAAAAATAAATTCATGTTGCGAGGGAGGACCCAAAAGTCTATATATTTACACAACTCTTCAATTCGTGCCGTGATCAAGACCAGGTTGAGAATGTGAATTTCTGGGTTTCGGAATTTAAGCGTGGCCGAACACACACCTGCGACGAGCCCAAAATCAGCTACCACACCGGAAATTGTGGATAAAATCCATATGGTTCTAGATCACCGAATGAAAGGAAGACATAGGGATTCTTATAAACATGTAGTTTATATTTTATATAATGAGCTGGACATGAGAAAAATATCAGTCGAAAATGTAGTTTAAGAAAACCTTTCATAACCATGGATGAAACTTGGATTGGACATGGTGAGTCGGAAAGGCGATGGCGTCAATCTTTTGGCATTTTTGATAAAAGAAACGCCACACTTTCAGACAAGCTGAAAGCAGCAATTCAAGAAAAACGCCCGGGAATGACAAAGAAAATTGTTCATTCAGTCCCCCATCCATCTTTCCCGAAACTCAAAACGTTTCTCGCTGGAAAGAGATTTCGATCCAAAGAAGACGCCATCGAAGCAGTAAATGCTTATTTTGAAGACTTGAAAGAATTTTCGGGAGGGAATCGAAAAGTTAGAATATACTTGAGACGTTCCTCCCACTTGGGATAACATTTCTGGAACCCTTCAAGTTCAACGCTGCGCGTTTTCGCCGACATGCACTCCAGCTGATATTGGTAGGATCAGACAACTCGTCAATAGTTATCCGACGGTCTTCGTTCATTTTTTGGCGAATTTCTTCCATGCATTCTTTTAGAATGCCTCCTGTTTTTCCCAGAAAACTTTGCGCAAACGTGTTATTCTTTGCGATCGCCCATCTTGACTCTATTCTCCAATACTTTGACAACTGTTTGGAGGGTGCCTACTAAGACTTTTGGGTCCCCCCCTCGTACAGAAATAAAAACTACAACACAAAATAGTTTGAAATCGTACGAGGGCGATTCAAAAAGCAACAGCAAATTTCAATTATTTCACCTTAATTATTTAAAATTCCCTCGTAGGGAATAGACATTCTTGTAGAATGTAGTTGTTGACACTGCCCATCAGTTGAAATGGTGTGTATATTATATGATATCCTTGCCTCATAATTCATCAAAGAATGTTGCAACAATAGAAAAGTTCAAAAGTGGAGGAACATCGATGGCGGGGTCAAAACAGGCGGTGTATTTCTGACTAAAGGCACAACGAAAAATATTACGATTTATTGCCCAACTGTTATTGTTATTTTACACTTTTTTAAAAAACGAACAGACATATTATATAGAAATATTGCACAGTATTAAATTTGTCGTTATTTTTAAATCACCCTAATAGAATTTACGTTTTAATTGACTCTTAACGCAAAATGAAACAAAAATTCCACAATGATTGTATCCAGTTCTTTAACCTGTAAATTTCATACATCACTTTTCTTATTCCTGTCTGTTACTTACCTGGAACTGGGCTTCGGTGTCGATGGTTCCCACCACAGCCACAACCTGGTACTGGCGCGCCTTCATGGCGGCCTCGGATTTGCGGATGAGGCGAAGCGCTGCTGGGGCTGTGCTCGTGTCCGCCAATTGCCCCATCTGGTACGGTGAATGGCTCGGGTCTAGTACCAACAAGGTGATGGCGCCGTCGCGGAATTGCTCCACGCCCAATATGGTCCGGCTATGACCTAGGGAGATTTTAAATATAACGCTATTTGTTTTATTTTTTACAACTTTCGACGTGGATAAAGACCAGTGTTTCGATGGTTTACCGAATTCAACGAATTTCGTGACGGTTGTTCCGAAAAACATCAATATCTCTCCACAACTCCGGCCGTTTCTTACGAACTCGTCACAGTGTTACCAAAACTTTCAAATAGTAAGTTTGGTTTACAGTTTGACCCTCGGGAACCCATTCAGTCATCACGATGCCGTTGATGTCGAAAAAAACGATTAGCATGGCTTTAAATCTTCGGTGCTCTCTCGGCGAGATAGAGAATTCTCGCCATAAGCCTCTTTCAACAACTTATAGCACTCAGTCGGAGTTTTTTTTTTAAATTTAACGAGAAATTTCTCATTGATCCGTTGCTCGTGTTTTTCGTCACACATTATTATCGGCACGAGAAAAAAACACGTTCGTTTCTAACCTCTATAGAAAAAATGCTACTACAACAACAAAAACGTGTTTTCGTACCGGAATAGTAGACACTTCCAGCTATCCAACGCTGCATTCATTTCTCCCAAAAGCGAGAGAAATCTAGAACAGAGACAAGTCAATCTAGTAGCCAAAAGAGGATAATTTTGGTACTGAACCAATAAAATGACTTGTCTCTGTTGTAGAATTAGTTCCAAATTCTCTCGCTATCGTGAATGGAGTATACTAAAGACCCTTTTTTGATAAAATATCCCGTTATCCCTCTCCCGTGCGAAAAATCCCTCAAAAAAAGGAATAATCCCCCCGATTTGGCAACAAAGTTCGAAGCAAATAGTCGCCTGTTTTTTCGGAAGGACATCTCTCAACCGTACCATTGTTTCAACATAGAACGATCAATTCTGAATGGTATACAACCATTTGTTTGGAGAAATAAGGAAAACCAACCGCCGAAGACGGATCATTCTCCATATAGTCCTGATTTGGCACCCAATGACTTGTTTTTATTTCCGAACTCAAAAACAAATTGCGGGGTCAACATTTTTCGAAACCTGAAGAAGCGGTTGAAGAATATTTATTTCTGAATACACTTTAATTGCATTTTGAAATATGACTAGTTTCTATTATATTTTGATTGTTAATACAGTTTAGGGAATTTAAATAAAAGTTTTATGTTTTTTCTTACCTTGGTGTTGTAAATAAAGCGGCGGGATAAAGTCGCCACCATTTTGGAAATAACGTAGAACCCATAAAAATAGCTCTGGATGCGTACCTTCTGGACCCGTTGGTTTATGGAAATCTACTAGTTGACATCTGCAAACAATAATATATTTAAAACAATCAACTTTTGAAATTCCAATATTGTATTTGATTTCATGACACGTAGTGTTGCCAACCTTATGATAATTATTATACATATAAGATAATTTGGGCAGACATACGTTGTACAATAGCAAATTTGTATGTAAAATGACAAAAAATATGTGTCAGAAGAATTAAATAATTCCGATGAAGAAATTTGAGATAATACGCGTAATTTTGAGTATTCATTACTATAACTTCAATGTTCGAAGGTTAGCAACACTGAACATAATTTCGTTTGTTTGACTGACAACAAGTGACAGATAACCTATAAAAGTTAATATATCTTTCATTTTCACAAATTTTGTGTGTGCAAAAAATGTTGAAACAATATATACAGGGTGTTTCCTTTAAAACAACCAGCGCTTTTTTGGGCGAACTAATGACTAGAGAAAAATGTTATATACAAAAAATTACCAGGAAAAAGGGCTTAATTTATGACGAATAATAAATAAAAAATTCAACCAGTGGTTCTCAAACGGTAGAATAAAATTATATTTTTTTAAATGGCAACCTATATAAATTTTTTGTCCATTAGATAGAGTTTTTTTTCTGATTTCAACGATATAAATATGATATGGGGTTGTATAACAATTATTTCGAGAAAAATGATATTAAAAATCAGAAATAATTTTACAATATTGAAGTAGGCTATGCAATAAACAACTGTTAATACGACTATTGCCTAGGTTACGATAGTATATTATTTTCTTATATCTAAAATAACTTGTTTTACTAAGAAATTCATTTGTTTGCATTTGTTTATTGCATAGCCTACTTCAATATTGTAAAATTATGTCTCATTTTTCTCGAAATAATTGTTATACAACCCCATATCATATTTATATCTTTGAAATCAGAAAAAAATTCTCTATCTAATGGACAAAAAATTTATATAGGTTGCCATTTAAAAAAATATAATTTTATTCTACCGTTTAAGAGCCACTGGTTGATTTTTTTATTTATTATTCCTCATAAATTAAGCCCTTTTTCCTGGTAATTTTTTCTATATAACATTTTTCTCTAAAGTCATTAGTTCGCCGAAAAAAGCGCTGGTTATTTTAAAGGAAACACCCTGTATATATTCCACAATAGAAATGGCGAGAGGTATTGTGCTAGCCACCGCAGATTTTTTAGGTTGTATTTGTTAAAAATGTAACTTTTTCACTTGCAAATTTTCAAAAAATATTTTAATGTAACAGTAACTTAACACACAGAACTCAATTACATTCATTTTATAAGAATTTACTTCTATTTTTTTTCAGGAAAAATGTCAAAAATCTATAAATATTCCTTTCCGCGCCCGAATTTTTGTGGAACTTAGTGTTTTTAATGGTTTCGCAACTATACATGACCATCAAAATAAAATTCTTGAGTGGTATGTATTCTAGACTATAAAAAAGTATCCGTTTCGATTGAATCAAAATATAACGACTTACTTGATCCTAAGACTGCTCATCAACGTAACAACCTCCGTAGCCCCAATCCACTTCCTTGTGTTATACAGCTTACACCCTAATTGTTCCGATCCTTGTAAATCGAATCCTTGCGCCCAGGCTTGCTCGATTAAACTCTGCAGCCGTGAGATGCTGGGGACTGCAGACCGAGGCGGTCTCTGCCCCTGCCAGGCACGGTACAGCAATTCATTATAGCCTGTATGTGTGAGGAGGGATGATATCAGCATTTGTGTGTTGCGGTAGCCGCAACCCCAGCCTCGGTCGCCGTAGCTCGCTGCGTAGTGGTCCACGCATGTGCAGGTGGAAATGCGGGAGACTTGGGGGGAGTTCAAGCTCACGGCCCGGACGCGGCCCACCTATTGATGAACATATTAAAACTTTTAATTTATTAAAAGTATAAACTTACTATCCCTCGCGTGACGGAGCTTCCATCATCGATGCCACAGCTTTCCGCTGCCCGGAGATCCAATTGTCTTTCGTAATAATCCGAAACACTCATTTCCCCCGCGTAGACTGCTCGTTGCATATTTGTCACACTTTGTTCTCTGAAGTTTCCTTGGTTGTCCATACCGTACTGTGCCTAGAAGACAAAACAAATCAGCAATTTTGTCATTGAAAAGTTCTCGACCTGACAATGAAAGACTGCGATTTTCAGCTGGGCTACGAACCCGCCAAAAACTGGGTTCGGTTCAGGTTAATTTGTTTTTTTGAGAGATGGGTTCGGGTGTGGTTCTGATTCAAACATTAATACAATTTGCGGTTTTGTTCCGGGTTCAGTTATTGGGTTCAATCATAAATATAGAAATAATTTAAAATGCGAGCCGGAATTTACGCAAGACAAGAACACGAATACAATTTTCATAAACAGACAAAACAGGCGTCGATTATCGGTTGCATTACGATTATATTTCGAACTCAAAATGAACCTGAACCGGAGCTGAACCCTTTTTAATACCAGGTTCGACTCGGGTTTAATGAAAAATATATTTGAACTGAAAATATTCATTTACGGCCCTCTCAACGCGAAGCGCTTCCCAGAAACAAATTTCTTCAAGTTTGGGAACAGATAGAAGTCTGAGGGTGCCAAATCAGGAGAATATTCGCAGTTTTCCCAAGAGGGTTGGAGTAATATTCGCCTGTAATTGTTCTGCCTTTTTTAAGGTAATCAATTAACAGGATCCCAAAACACGCTGGCCATGACCTTTCCGGCAGATGCGATCGACTTGGCTTTCTTTGGCGCTGAACCACCGGCTTCCACCCACTGCTTGGACTGCTGTTTCCTTTCTGGCGTGTATTGGTGGACCCATGTCTCATCCATGGTGACAAATCGCCGCACAAAATCGGTCCAAACATTGCTGCGAATGTCGTTTGCGCAGAGCTTTCGCATCCCTAATTCTTTGTGCAAGATGTTTCGAACCCTTTCTTCCGATATCATATCCCTTTTGGATGGTTTCCGGTGTGGTGACGGTTTTTGGCCGTCCTTCACGTGGGTCATCTTCGAGGGACGTGCGACCACGTTTAAATTCAGCTGCCCACTTTTTAACAGTTGACATAGAAGGAGCAAAGTCCCCGTAAACTTTTGTCAACTTCGGATGAATTTCCTTAGGGGTTAATCCATCCAAAACGAAGAATTTTATGACCGCACGATATTCAAGTTTATTCATTTTAACGAAAAACACGCAAGACATCCACTACAAAAATTCGTGTAAACAAACTACTTGAGAAGTTGAAACTTGTCATACGAACTAATGACACGTGCACCCAGGCAGGAAATATAAATTTTTGCTTTTCACCTTACCGATTTGAGGAAAAATAAAAAATCATGCATGAACTCATTCTCAATTTACAGTCGTAGAAAAAGTATAGTACAAATAATTAACTCTTACCCTGAGCATCTCGAACTCCCTCTGTTCTTGCACCCTCCTCGCCTCCCTATCCCTCTCCCCAGACGGACTGGGCACCGGAAAATGCGCCTCTATATGTTTGGCAGCTGTATCTGGATCCAATTCCACCGCACACACCGGGCAAGTGTTCAACGCCGGCGACGCAGGGCTCAAGATGTCTTTGTGCTCGATGTTCACATGGAGCTCTAAATCGGAGACGGAATCGAACGCCTGGGCGCACAGGGGGCACAGGGGCTGGTTCGCCTGGTGGCTGTGGCTTGTTTCCGGTGTGGGGGCCACCGAGGGAGAGGTTAGGTCGAAGTGGTCGCGGTTCACGTGTTCTTGGAGGAGGGAGGGGGTGGAACTTGTGTGCGGACACATGGGACACTAAAAAGAAAAAAAATACGTAAAATCACAAAAAATGTGTATGGAATAAATAAATATAATTCCCAGATAAAGATGATGCCATTGTGGCCTGACTTACTTGAAGTGTACTGTTTGCTGGATTTTTGAGTTTCAAAGCTAAATTATTTCTTAATGGAGAACCTTGTGGATGAATTGATTGCTTAGGACTAATTTCTCCGCCTCCGTTGACTATCCGAGTATTCGATGCTAAATTGATATTATTCACACCCCCACTAGCACCCCAATCATCCGGGCTGTAGCATCGTCCGTTGCTCATGTTATTTGAATCCCTACAACAAAATATAATTCATTCAGGCTATTATTATTTTTAATTTTAATATTTTTACGATGTCTGTCTGTCTGTGTGTGTGTGTGTGTGTGTGTGTGTGTGTGTTGGAGGTACGATTTCTCAAATTCTGTAAGACTAAAGACCTGTGTAACTACGGATTCCTCAATCTAACAATAATGGGAAGAGTTGAATAGGTTTTGGTAATAATTGGAAAATTTATATTACTACAATAATAAAGATCTTTAAATTCTCAATCTGATACATTTAATTTTTTTATTATATCTCGTATAATAATATAGAATAATGTGTTGTAATAAATATTGTTGCCCAAAAAGCAGTTGAGATATTTAAATGTTTGTAATTGACAGATAAATGCAAAATGTCAGTGTCAAAAATCAGATTTTTCTGGGAGAATACATTTAATATATATCATTGTTAAATTATAGGTATGTTAATATTACATATATCCTTAAGAAATACCGCTAATACTGTCCATGAATTTGAAGAATTTTGAACATAGAATAGTAGGACAAAATTTCTCATAGAACGAAAGAAGAAATACAATTCCAATTATTTGTGTGTATGAGAAATGTTAAATTCGTTATTTATAGGCGTTTAAAATCATTAAACCTATATTTTTTGGGAGAATTAGGTTATAAAATTTAAACTCGGTCAGACGATATGAACAAATAAATCAAATTTAAATATTGCATCACTCAATAATAGTATTTTTTTATATATATTATAAGAAAAAAAATGCATTGTAATGTTTTATATATACATATGATATGTAAAAATCAATATGAATGTTTATTTTTATCATAATTCAATTCCACAAACTATATTAACTCTTAACGTTAAAATTATATGTTATAATTTTGTACAAAAGCCACAAAATAAATTGTTTATTCAATTATATTATTACTTTATTTGAAGCAATTGTTAATGTTAAACAATATTACTAATAAAAATAGTGAAATATATCTTACGAAGGGCTGTTATCTTCGTCGATAAAGGCCATGAGCTCAGCTTCTGGAGTCAAGAAGTCCAAATGAGCTTGGTTAACATGAATCAACAACTCCGCCGAAGACACTGCAGCTAGTTCACAGAACGGACATGTAGCATGTCCTTCGACATGCACCGCCTTCGTATGAGTTCTCATCTCGTCCTCAGTCATTCCTTCCACCCCACATATCTCACACGAGTAATTAATATCTGATATGTTACTTGCCATTTTCACTGCACTGTATAAAACTCACAATAGATTCACTCTATTTTACAACCTACAAAACTTACAATTAACGAAATACTTATATAATAAATAAATCAATGAAAACCTTTAGTTGCATTTCCTTGTGTAAAAAACTAAGTAGGTTCGATTGACGTTGCAGATGATTAAAAGTAGGAAACTTGTTACTGATGATAAAGTTAAGGTTTTGAAACAGAAATAACAAACATTGCAGACATTTCAACGGCCCATGGACAGCTAGCAACCGCAATGCTTAACTGCAATGCAAGCTGCCAGCTTTTCCGTGACGTTGGGCTCGTGTATCCAATTTATTCGGGTGCATTCAGACAATAAATACGCTATAAAGCTCGTTTCCAACACTTCCGCATCATAAATATGCCAAAAATATATAAAACGCATTTATTTCTTCTCATATTTTGATATACATCAAATCTTATAACATTTAACAAAAATATATTAAATTAAGCATGATTTTTTAAAGTTCAAAACCAAACCGCAACATTGTAACATGTAAAATATTCCGTAATTTCTTGCCTCCCTAATTATTTTAGGAAAAATGCTTCAAATACAAGGTGTAGAGCTTAAAATTCTGCATGTGAATCAATAATCAAAAATAATTTTACATGTTTTGTAACGGTATGGAATGGAAACAAAAAATTAACAAATGTTAGCGATTTATCTGTCAAACACTGTCAAACTAGGTTAATTTATTTTTATTATTTCTAATTTCTGGTCAAGTGAACAAATATCAATTTAAATTAACAAATAATTGTAAATGGGGTCTCGGCGTGCCTGAGTGTCTGGTCGCGAATCTGGGGACCCGAGTTCATTACCGATATTTGTGTACAGAACAGATTGGTACATCCAGCCGTGATGATATATTTATTTATAATTGTTAACTGGAATAAATGACCCTAATATGTAAACCGTTAGACATTTGTTATTTATTTTGTTTAAATTCCATGGCTATTGCTTTTTTTGGGGTGATTTTCAACATTTTCACACCTAATTTCTGTCATTATAAAGCATGGAAAATAATTTTATTTATTGATACAGATGTAGAATTTTATGTTCAACAACTTTTATTTGAAGCGTTTTTACCTAAAATAATTAGGGAAGCAGGAAATTACGAAAATATTTTACATATTAGTCATACGTTCCAGTGAATATTCTGTATATTTCAATTAATGCAATGTTCTATAAAATATTTATATTATTTATGTATAATAATATTAATAAATTGTACAATACAATAAAACAAAAACAATACATTCTTCCAGTTAAAGCAAAACAGCTGATTAACGTCACCATCAATTGTTTATGTCTGAACACACCCAAAATCAAGGCTATCGTCTCAAATTTATGAATTTAAAAATATACGTTTATAATAAATACCGCCCTTTGAAAAATCTATAAATAAATTCCCCCCTACAGTATTTAAATTTGTATCAAATTATTCACAGAATTAAAAATTCCCGATGAATAAAAATTGTAAATTTCCCAAAACGAAGTGTGACTTAAAAATGGGCGAAAACCAGGCCAAGCATAATCACCATGAATATCTTTAATTAGAAACTAGAAAGGAAAACGTCCTTTATTCGATGGATATTCGACCGGTGAACGAGAATGACGTTAGTTTGACCTTTACCCAACACTGTGTATTTTTTAACCTTTATATATTTAACTAACTCATAACATTGCATTCGATAAACAGTGTCCAAATTGCTCGGGCACACAGACCACAAAAGTTTTATAATACTCATTAACACGTCATGGTCTTCGCGTAAGGACAGTTGTACATATCGCTCTATTTTTCTAACAGTTTTACCAAAAATTAATAGTGAATCAAAATGGGAGAGAAAAAAGACGTACCGAAATATATGAAATTTGTTTTTGGTGGATCGGCAGGGTAAGTAAAATGGCTTATTTTATATTAATTTTAGTGTTACCCTAGAAACCTATTTTTCCCACCTTGACCTATAGAGGGATGCAAAATGCACTCCCATTTTCAATTTGGCGGGGTGGTTTGAATATTTTACCCTCATTTATAAATTAAATATAATTCTAACCTAAATTTAATTAAATAAATGCGAGATTTTTGACAGCAAGAATATGGAAATTGATTCATTTAATTAGATTTCCTTTTATTGAGAAATATGGGCGTGACACAAACTTTCAATTATTATGTATTCGTTTCACGTGATGTACTAATATTAGAACAAACAAAATCATCAAGATGTTGAATGGGCACTTGAATAAATCTACAAAATTTAAACTTAAAAATAGTTAATAGGCTGCAATTATCATCATTTTTAAACAATATACGGTGATTTTCTAATATTTATAGTTACAGATAATTACTGTAAATGGACGTAGAATGATCAAAGTACTTAAAATATTTTCATATAACTTTACATTAAGTAAAAACAATATTTCACATTCCATACTGATTGTCAAGATTGCAAATAATAACCTCAAGCAAGTTTGTTTACAAATACTTAACAAATTGATAAGATTTAATGTCAATGTTGAATAAATTGTATCATTAAAAATATCCTGTTTATTTATATATATTTGTTATAGGAAACTTTATTTTCATTCTTTAATTATGAATCATATAAACGTTTATCGAATTGTTTGGTACCACTACAAAGTCTGTTTAGTAAAATAAATGTTTAATAATAAAATTATTTTCAATCGAATGTAAGAATTTTCTATTTGTAAAACAATAAATAGGCATATCAATAAATATTTATTAATAATCTTTTACGTAGGTCATATTATGGGCAAAACTTAGTGACACTTCAAGGTCATGTATTAACCATATGGTGTAATATTACTTGCAGATAACTTCACTGCATTTCGTATACATAGACGTGCAACATGAAATATTTATGGATACATTTTAACTGAAAAAAAAAAACAAATTGGCATACATTTAACCCCCTCCTTTACAAAGGCTTTAAGCGTGTGCGATAAGGATGGATATAACACGCTTATCTTTCAAAAATTCATATTGTTTCGACTAAGTTAGGACATCCATTTTAAAACGATGCTCGTTGTTGATAATACTTTATTTATTAATTCAGATACATTACCTTGATTCATAGCCGTACGAAATCTTATTATTCACATATTTGGTTTCACATTTGCTTATAAACTTACCAGTTGATTTATTTTTGAATTTTGAATGCTTATATTGTAACATATATTTTTATAATAATAAAATAACAATAGTATCTTATGTACCCTCATAAAAACTAAGCAAACGACACTACTGAATTTGTCAGAATGGGCGGAGCAAAATTCTGAATTCATACAATTCGTAGACGACCTTGGCCGGACATCAAATTTTTTACTGTAATTTATTTGAAAATAATGCCTTTCTCAAAGATTTATGCTCTTCAACATGGAATAATAATTTGAATTAAATGTCAAGGTCATTGGCTAAATATTAGCACAGAGGGCAGTGTAGTAGATAATTAAAAATCTGTAACTCAACGACATACGTCATTATTATTTGTCGTGTGTTAGAAAGAAATGTCACAAGGGGCCGTGTCCACGCTTGAAGAATGCAAAATATTCCGAACATTTCTTATGTGCCTTTTATCGGTATATAGTTTAATAGGCATATTTGTACGATGCAAATTGGCACACTCAACAATGGATAATATACCCCATGAAATTCCTGTTCCTGCCTAAACAATACCTGATTTCTGCCAAAGTAATACCTCATAATATGAAAATTTGTCTTTGTTCTTTACCTATTCTTCTTCTTAAGTATGCTGGCATCCTGCGTGGTCCAACCACTCGACCTAATCAAGAATCGGATGCAACTCAGTGGAGTGGGAAGCGCTAAGAAGGAATACAAGACATCGTTTCATGCTATCAAATCTATAGTGGCTAATGAAGGCGTTTTAGCGATGTACAATGGCTTATCAGCCGGATTATTGAGGCAGGCGACGTACACGACGACCAGACTTGGTATATATACTTGGTTATTCGAACTCGCTACTGGGTAGGTACACCTGAAATTAAACAAATACAATACAATGTATTTAAAATTGTTTTCTCTAATATTCCAAATAAAAATGTACTGGGAATATACACATCGTCCTAATGTTCGTAGATCGTTCTTAACGTTTAAATCTTGACCATGAAGTTGGCGCAGATGAACTTGGCGCGCTCACAATTTAAAAAGTACACTCCGGAGTACAAAATGTATATGAAATTTATTAAATTCGAGTAGGTACAGTAAAAATTTTGAAAGATGTCCGATCAAGGGCACCTGTATCATATAATAGGCATACATTTATCTCTTTCTTTTGCAAAGGCTGTAAGAGTGTGTGATAAGGATGGATATAACACGCTTGTCTTTAAAAAAATCATATTGTTTCGACTAAATTAGGACATTCCATTTATAAACGATGCTCGTTGTTGATAATACTTTCGCTGTAACGTAAGTTTATTTATTAATTCAGATACATTACCTGGATTCATAGCCGTACGTATAACGTTATATTCTGTCAGAGTCACTGACACTGACATTGTGTCAGTATCTTATTTTTAACATATTTGGTTTTACATTTGCTTATAAACTTACTAGTTGACTTATTTTTCAATGCTTTTCCAGTAATATATATTTTTATAATAATAAAATAATAGTAGTATCTTACGTACCCTCATAAAAACTAAGCAAACGACACTACTGAATTTGTCATGATGGGCGGAGCAAAAATCTGAATTCATACAATTTGTAGACAACCTTAATCGGACATCTTTCAAAATTTTTACTGTAGTCAGTATTTTTTTAAATTGTGCTGCTGAAGGTACTTTTTAAATTATGAGCGCGCGAAGTTCATCTGCGCTAACTTCATGATCAAGATTTGAACGTTATAAAACTGAACGAAACAAATGAACAGGGCGATGTATAAACATTATGACGCTTCGTACCTAGCCAAATGAACTTATGAATTAGTTTTATGTTTCGTAAGACATACTTAATAATTCGAAACGTCAAAACAACTACAACTCTAGCTCTTACGACATTAAACAGCTGACTGCTACACACTATGTTGTTTAATACCATTTTAAAAACCGTCCCTCCCTTTTTAGGGATGACGGCAAGCCGCCGAATTTCGCCACAAAAATGGGGCTCGGTATGTGTGCGGGCGTTTGTGGAGCCTTTGTTGGTACCCCAGCCGAAGTATCTCTCATTCGAATGACATCAGACGGACGTTTGCCGCCTGCGGAAAGACGTAACTACAAAAGTGTCGTGGATGCTTTGGTTAGAATAGTCAGAGAAGAAGGTGTTACCACCTTGTGGAGAGGAGCTATACCTACAATGGGAAGGGCTATGGTTGTCAATGGGGCCCAACTCGCCTCATATTCACAGGTAAGAACAAGATAAAGAAGTAGAAATCAAAACTCGCCGGTCGAGTTCAAGTCATGAAAGTATGGATGCTACAGTGTTGCCAATAGTACGAAATAAAATTATGGCGGAGTGTTAAATAAATACTCGAAAAGTTACATTCCAAGTAAACACATTTAAAATTTATAAATAGATATAGCTATTCTAAATATATAGACATATGATAATCGATATTTGGTGTATGTATTTCACTTACAAAATAATTGTAACAATTTCAAAGTTGTTGGCACTGAAAATATGTATCAATATGATTAGATTAACATTTTAGACTTAATCTAGAACCAACACACTTGCCAAGATTTTTTCAAACATTTTAACTATTGCAAGTATTGTTTTGCAACAATCGCAAATACTTTCTAAATCATTGATCAAGGAGACCCGATAAAATTATTCATGGTCATATTTTTCTTGTACATAAACATGCAATCATTTTTTAAAAATAAATTGCATAAAATTTGTAAACACTTTATCAAAGATTTTTTTGTTTACTGCTAGAATTGTTCTGGATCATTTTGTATTGTAAATACAAAATTACTTGGTTTAATTAATTTTATTTATGTTTTTCAGGCGAAACAACAACTTTTAGCGACAAAATACTTCGATGATAACATTTTATTGCATTTCGTTGCTTCTATGATCTCTGGACTTATAACTACAATTGCATCCATGCCCGTGGATATTGCCAAAACTAGGTGAGAAAAAATTTAATCCCATTTTTATTGGTGACAAACTTGGAGCCATATTATTTATTTTCAAAAGTTGTTCAAACATATCCTATTGTTGATTACGAATGTTATTTATATATTTAATACATATACGAGGCGTCTAAAAAGAATCTGATCTTCAATTTTCCCGCGCAAAATAATGACGGTAGAGTATTTGTTGCATTTCCGAATACCGGAAGGACAAACAGTGACGAAAAAGTATTATCAAGAAGTTCTCCGCAAAAGACCAAGACCTCTGGTAAAATATAGCAACCACCTGACCTTTGAGATTATAAAAAAAACAAAGCGTTCCGCGCAAGGTTTGGGCTCCGGCCAGCTTACCGTGAGACGGGGTGGGTCCACGTCGCTGAAATAAGTGTGGAGATATGGGCGCCAGTCACTCAATACACAGAGACGGAAAAACTCCTTGCGACTTCTGGTTGTTTCCGAAATGAAAAAGACTGCTGAAAGAATCCCGTTTAATGCGGAACGCGACCATTTCAAAATAAGGCTTCCAGAGATATTTCCAGCAGTGGAAGGATTGGCGGGCTAAATATGTGGAGGCGCAAAGGGCCTACCTTAAAGTGGATTAGTGTCCCAATATTTTTTCCCCCAGCCAAAGATCAGATTCTTAAACGAGCCTCATACATCTATTCGCTTTCAAAATCGACAACAGAATTTATCTTTAAGAATCTGTAAGATCTTATTTACTCTGATCAAGGTTAAGTATTTACCGAAACGTCGATTTTGTAAAAATAATTGTTGTATGACTGAGAAATATACCTAATATACCAACGTATGTTACGAAAATAAACTACAGTTATTTCAAATAATTTTATATTCCGTAAAAGGAATAACGATTGACTTAGAAATAAATGTAAATATCATTAATATATACATTACTTAATACTAGTACTTTTTTCTTCTTTAAAAGTTTCAATACTTACTTGAAAAAGGCATATTTATAGAATAATAACACCGAAAAACAAAACAGAATGACTTGACAACTGTCAAAATCCAAATAAAAGAGCGAAATGTCAGTCACAAATATATTATAATAGTAGAGACATCTCTCGACAAACTTTAGAGTGAATTTTATATATCTCTAGTTGTCTCTTTCTGTCCAGCCGAGAACATAACCAACAATAGCGAATGTTTTATCTAGTATATAATTTAATAGGAATATTCAGTCGAGAAATTTACCCAAATATCTTTCACAGGATACAAAACATGAAAACAGTCAACGGCGTACCCGAATACAAAGGCACAACGGACGTCCTCCTGCGAATAATTCGTGGAGAAGGCCCTCTTGCCTTATGGAAAGGCTTCACCCCATATTACGCGCGCTTGGGACCACATACAGTCCTAACCTTCATCTTTTTAGAACAACTGAACCAGGCGTACCAACAATACTGTCAGTAGTGCCAACCAAATCACTTTCACATTGTTAAGTTAAATCTGTTATGCTTTTACAATTTTATTTGCATTTATTGTTACACACCATGTCGAAAATATGCACAAATATATTTTTCAACAAATAGTTTTATTTATTTTGTTTGTACATTGATATGATTTAGATTTAGACATTCAGAAGTCCCGACAAAATCTGTGATAACCTCACTTTGTAGAATACATTTTTTTGACGAAAACAAGTTAATATATTTTTAGGAACTGTCCAACAGTTGTAAATAAAATGGTCCGCCTAACATCACAACAAAGGAACCGCATCTACTCCCGAAATATTTACCTATATATTGCTAAACAACAAATGAGACGTCATAACTGAAGTCGGGACCAAACTGCGGTCCCTTTGTCGAAAGGCTAAGCAATTTTTAATTGTGGTATATAATGATTCATTATTCAAACATCATCTGAACATGAATCTGTATTTTTTATAATAATTTATTTTTAAAATAAATATATATCATTATTTTGTTTCATAAAATATATATTACGTGCACTAAATACTATAGTATAAATAGTATAGTTTCTGCATTGAAATGGCACTATATTTTTCTTTTGAAAAATATTTTCATTATTTAGAACAAAAATTGTTCAAAAATTTGTACAATACAACAACAATTTGTTGTATGTTGAGACAAATTTAAAAGTTACCAACAGAATTATAGTCTTTTGTTTTTAATTCTGTGTTTATTAAATAAGTATATACTTCATTTCACGTTGAGAGACGACAGTTTAAATGACAACTGACAGATTTTTTTTGTGAACTAGGTTTGCAGACTTTATATCCCTATCCAAACCAACGCTATTTTCATACGTAATATAACAAGTGATATGATTATTATTCGTTTATTAATCAGTTTATATATAATGAATTTGTGTGTGCTGCTAACCTAACTTTTGATATACATATTCATATTGTATTAAAACATGGTACGTACGAGTTTTATTTAATATTTCGCAGTTTGAATTATTGTTATTAAGCCTTTTTTTGTTCGCGTCAAAAAGGGGACCACACACATCGTCCTAATGTTCATACATCGCCCTGTTGTTTCGTTCGGTTTCCTAACGTTCAAATCTTAACCATGAAGTTGGCGCATATGAACTTGGCGCGCTCACAATTTAAAAAGTATACTCCGGAGTAGAAAATGTACAAGAAAATTATTATTTATTGAATCGGAGTAGTTATTGTTAGTATATTTTTAAAAACTTGTACTGCAGAGTGTACTTTTTAAATTGTGAGCGCGCCAAGTTCATAAGCGCCAACTTCATGGTAAAGTTTTGAATGTTTATGAAACTGAACGACACAAGAAATGAATAGGGCGATATATGAACATTAGGACGACGAACCGTGCTCTCAGAAGAAAAATGTTCAACTGAATGCACCCAATCTAGTACCAACCTTCTAAAATAAAAAAAATGTGTATCCAAATGGACTTTCGATACGCAATTGGGTTTCGTAATGACTTCATTATGAATGCAAAATATATAAACCTTTTCTTTATCTCTCATAATATGAAATATTTTTAAAATAAACAAAAAAAGTTTTAGCTTTAAAACAAAAGATAGAAGATTCCTGTGGTGACTATTAAATTTGTCTCAAAAAATGTATCCTATAAAAAATTACCCCAAAAACATGAGCTTATTATAATAAAATGGCTGTTATTCTTTGGTACTGTTAAATAATCAGTCTTAAAATAAATAATTCGACAATCAATCTAATTTTTCAAACTTCTTTTTCTTTATGTACAACACACGCATCCTTAAAATTTGTAACATTCAACCCAGAAAAATAATCATCATGAATAAATCTTACTATATCTTCCATCCTACAAAAAACTATTTTCTTTCCATCCGCAAAAATGCTTTCAGCGTTTCTACAAAATGGCATTTCTTTCGTCACATCTTTCCCATTAACCAACAATTTAAAATAAAATCCTTTTGGCCCTATATGCGACATTCCTTCATTTTGATAAACTTCTATTACTAATCTCGATGCAAATTGCAAACTGGCATGTTCATTCGATATTCCAAGCGCCACACTCAAATACTGCAAGGTGTAGTCATGCCCAGAGTATATTACAAGTTTAGGACTTGGCTCGCTGGCCATTTTCAGCATATAAGATACAATATTTTTAAACAATCCATATGCTTTTAGCAGACACGCATTCCTCCAGTGTTTGCTTTTCCATCGTTGGTGGTTATCCCATTCGGTGTAAGCGAAAAGGGCGGACACATGATCTGCTTTTAAACACATGGAGCTACTGGCACATGGAAGCATGGAATCATGGCAGATATAGGTTAGAAGCGCGTCGCGTAAAGCCAAAGGGTTTGTGACTAAAGCTTCGTCGGGTTGTTCGAAGACTAATGTGGCGGCTTGGCGAACTAAACGGACAACTGCTGGGTGGAGATGCAGTTGTTCTTTTACTTGTTTATTGAGTAGTCTACAGTAACAGATGGAATAAATATCGAATGCTGTATTAACTTTAAGAAGGTTTAAGAAGATGGCTTGTGATCAAGCTAAAAACCACATTTGGGAAAATGACCACGTTTTAAGGACCCTACAATCCAATTTTAACATTTTAACGATGTCTAGTATATAGTAAATTTAAACTTAATATTGTTTTGTCACAATTTACATTACGTTTGTAGGTTATGTTACAGACTCCCGCCGAACAGAAATTGTTGCCAACATTGTGAACCAAATACCGGACATATGTCCGTTGCAACTTAGTTCCGACGTGCTGCTCAAAGTGTGACAATTTTGCGACGTATGTCTTGCCGGGTAAGGGGAACTTGTTTCTTAGGTTAGATTTCTGTCAAGTTAGCACGTATTTTTACTTATTTATATTTATTTGAACAAGTTTGTAACGACGTTTTGTATTATTGTTGATAAATAGAAACAAGGTTATGTCCACGGCGTCAGTATCAACATCAACTGTCACTTTGACATATCACATTCCATCGCTGTAAACCAACGACATTTGCGGCTTTAAGTATGTAAGCATGACGTCAATATATACATAATAAATAACATATTTGTATATGAAATAATCCGGTTTTTTGTTTAATTTCCTCCTAATTGAAAAAAAAAATCTCGGGGAATTTATAAATTCCAATCTTAAATACGTCAATCTTATTTAGTTCTAGTTAAAAATTGTGTTAATTTATTTTGCTGGCATTTCTAATTAACATCTAGTTATCTGTTTACTAAATCTTTCAAATTCAGAGAAGATAATTGTTTATTTAAACATTATAATTCATTGTAAGTGAATGAAAACACGAATATATGTCACAGTTATTATTTAGGAAGATCAAAAATTATCTCTGTTTAGTGCAATTAAAAATAAAAATTAGCCTTTTCACACTAAATAAAAACAGTATTTGATAAGTCTATTTATAAATGTAAGATACTATTAAAATATAATTAAAAATATCACCAATCAAGGCATTCAAATATCAATTATTTATCAAGTATTACTTACAACCAACCAAATTTATTAATTGATTTGGTAATGGTAATAATTTGTAATGGTTATCAAGGTTACTGACAAATTATAGAAAAGTTTAATCATATCTTTATTTTTTAATATATAAATATAAAAAAAAAATGTTATCATTTTACTATTAATTACTTATTGGAAAAAAATATGTGAAAATAAATCATAGTACTTACAAATTGTGAAATAAGTCACCATTCACTGATATTTTCTAAATATAATAATGTATACACAGTGACTGACTGTTAAAAATTTACTAATAATATTCTGGGCACACAATGTATTGAAATACAACAAATTTATATTCAAATTTTAACGATTTATTTACATACCAAGTGCTGGAACGCTTGGCCATAGAACGATTACGGTTTGTACAATATTTGTACGAAAAGTATAAAACTAAAGTGCACAACAATCGTTATTAAAAGTTCAAAATCGTCACCAAAGTAATTAAGTACAGGACGATTTCATGACATGTAGTGTTGCCAACCGTATGATAATTATTGAACATATAAGATAATTTGGCCAGACATACTTGCACAATAGCAAATTAGTATATAAAATAACAAAAAATGTGTTAAAAGAACGAATTATATAATTAGGATGGAGAAATTTGAAATAAAACGCATAATTTTGATTATTCATTACTATACCTTCAATGTCCGGAAGTTTACAACACTGATCATAAATTTGTTTGTTTAACTGACAGCAATTGACAGATAACCTACAAAAATCTTTCATTTTCACAAAATTTCGATTTCAAATAAAATATAATATGCACTTCGGCATTGAAGTTCCTTTTTATCACTCAACGAAATTCCACATTTTAAAATAATGTTACACTCATTCTTCGCCTGTGTTTTTGCATAACACAAAAATATAAAGACGTAAACCGTGAAATAATTTGATTTAAACATTACTGGATTAGCACAGAGGGCAGTATTATAGATAATTACTTATCTGCAACTCTACGACATACGTCACTGCTATTTTTAGTGTGTTACAAAGCAATAACACCATACAGAAATCAAATAGACTCACGTCAAATAATCTTTCTAAGATGAAATATTGCTAAGCTATTGTTACATAAAGTGCTGTGTATTCTTTCTTCAAACAAGTGACCTTGAATAGTCATCTTTGTGAACCAAACTATACATAATGTACATTGCTTTGAAGTTAATTTCAGAGTGATGTGTCCAATTTAAATTCCAATTATTTTAATGTAATGTACATGGTATGTAAATAACTTTTTATTACTTACTATTTTGCTTGTAGTATATAGCAAATTTAAACTTAATAAAGTAGGTTATGTTAGACTCCCGCCGAGCAGTGTTGCCAACATTGTGAACCAAATACACTAAATTCATTATTTTATAATTAAATTTCATTCAATATTCCACCATTTTCTCTTATTATAATTATTATTAAGTGACAGAGTGTTTGAGAAACTATACTTTTTTATTATAAATATAGTTCTTAAAGAAATGCTTTAGAAATAAACCTGGGACATTGTTTAGTTTCTGTATCTCACAAGCCATCTTCAATACCACCTTCCAAAATATATTTACCTCATATAATACTCCGCCCCAGAACAAGCACAGTCCGAGAAACAAAAACTCATACTCGGACTTTCCCTTACTTGAATCTTCCCCCATACGTCTATATTCACCACAGGATACAACATAGCCAACACAGACTGAAATGTCCGTCTGTATCTGGTGCAGTACACCACCGCATCATTGGCGCTAATATTGTTAAACTTCAGAAGATGTCCGTATGATTGCTGAAGGATTTGGCCTGTTCGAAGTAACTGGACTACACCCTGAAGGGTGAGTTGCCCCAGGGAACATTGTGCTGTTGGTGGAAGATAGGGGAAGCCGTGAAATGCGCCGGTTTGCATGAAGGCTATGCGGCCGCTCAAAGTGATATTGTGGATGTAGTTCTACAAAGGGCGCGAGATTTGAACCATGAGACATTGAATGAATTTTTATGACATGTGTTTGATTATATATTTTTCGTATACATCATTCCGATAAAATATCTAATAACTTTTAAAAAATCATATCTTACTTAAATTTACAATAAATTTTAATTCTTATTTCGGAAATCCCACAAAAAGAGAAAATTTCAAAGCGAAAGGAATTAAACTTGCATTAATGTCATTATGAATGATGAGTTATTGAAATGTTTATGTCTACAAAGACCTTGTTACAGTGTATGCATTTCCTTTTTAAATTATATTATTCTATTTATATCGCATGTTATTAAATAATTTCTATTCATAATCCATAGAATTTAAACTACGTTGTTATCTCCTAATTTAAAGTTTTTAGAAAAAAATAATACAACTATACAAAGAAATATTTAATCAAAAATAAATAAATAAAAGTTGTTATCCGCAAAATAAAAAATAACAAGATATTAAATTTTTGAAGAGAAAAAATATTAAAAAGAAAAATAATATTGTTCAGATATTTCAAGTTTAATAAAAAAATATGGATGTCAAAATCAAAATTTACATTTATCTAGACCACCTGATATTAAAATATTAATGGATATGAACAGATAAGATTTTAAAAATATGTCTACAATGGAATGCTTTTAAATGATATCAAAATTTTCAAGGATGTACGAATTGTTTAACATTTTTTACGAGCTAATAAAAAAATAATTCCAGTTATTTTACATAAAAACAAACATTCACTGAAAGAATGGTTCTTTTATACCTCCCGCCTTACCGTAAGTAAGGGAGGTGATGTTTTCCCCATTTGCTACGTTCACAAATTTCTCACTAGATGTCAGCTACTTTGATTTTTTCTCCAATATTTTGTAGTAAATATTCAAATATAAATTTGGTACAAGTATATTTTATTAAAAAAATTAAATAGCTTGTTTTCCAAGCCCATCACTGTAGAGTGTGTAAGAAACAAAAATATTAAGTGTGAAATAAAATAACAAAAATAGTGTTACAGTTTAGTTAAAAATATAACTCAAATATAAACGGGACTGATTTTTTTATAGACCCGTATGGAGTTGATTCGCAGGTAGCTTGGGCTGTTAGGGAGGGGGTAGACATGACCCCAATTCGTTTAAGTCTCTTTAGTATTAAACTATGAGCGAACAAGAATGTCTCCGTGAAGCAACGGATTATTATCAAATTTTTGGCCAAGGAAGGCGTAAGTCCAACGGAAATTTTGCGGAATTGGAGGCCCAATTCGGGGACAACACGTTTTTAAGGACCCGGGTCTTTGCTTGGCATCAGGATTTCTCTGAAGGGTGAGAATCAGAGCCACGATTGCCGCCAAAGGATGAGCGTTAGGGCATCGAAACTGCCAAAAACTGGGTTCGGTTCAGGTTAATTTGTTTTTTGAAAGATGGGTTCGGATGTGGTTCTGGTTCAAGCATTAATAAAATTTGTGGTTTTGTTCCGAATTCAGATATTGGGTTCAAGTTCGGTTCGAATGAAAATTACATTAATGTTTTTTTTTAAATAACAAATCTTCATTTAAAATGTGAACACGAACACAATTTTCACAAACAATCAACACAGGCAGCAACGCGGATGCTGAAGGCGTCGATAATCGGCTGTAAAATGTCATTTTGCTTCATGACAACGCCAGGCCCCACACAGCAAACACTGAGGCAAAAAGAATTGGCTGTGAAACGTTGGAACATCCACGCTACATGCCCGACTTGTCACCATGTGACTAGGGCCCCTCAAAGAAGCGATGGGAGGCCATCAATTGGACGACGACCGTTCGGTGGAGGAGTTTGTGCTCCAATGGCTATGTGAAGGCCCCGCTAGTTTCTACGATAAAGAGATTTAAAAGTTCCCAATCTGTTAAAATAACCCAAAATTTAAAAAAAATAGTCCCGTTTATATTTGAGTCATCATCGTTTATCATAATCATACTTGATATCCATTTAAAAGACTGTTCGTTTTTGCTCCGCAATTAACGGTAGATATATTTCTAATATGTTGAAGAGGCCCTCTATCTCCATGTCTGATAACAACAATAATCCCTCTTAGACTCCAATGAGGAATATCAACTGAGCCTTGAAACAACAGAACATCAGCATGTCAAACATTTTCCAAAACAAATGAATACCTTCAGAATCATGTTGCAAGTCTTCTAACCTATTACAACTTTTAAATATTCTTTTTGTTTTTAAACCAGACTTATAACTCTGCATAGATTCAGTTCTTGGCAAATCGAAAGGTCTTGGCTTTTGGGTTGGTTCTAAAAACTTGTACAACCCAGCCACGAGTAGAAAAATCCATAAACTTAACAAGATGTAACAATGGAGTGCTCTATGTTGAGTTGACAGTCGAATTATATCGTACAACATTTTGATATAAAAACAATTAGTTAAAACAATAGTCAACAGCAGGTCATCTGATAACGCAGCAACAAAAATAACATTGCTGATAAGATATAAGTTGTGCGCACTAGTCACAAAATCTAAAATTAACTGATAAAATGTTTACTTTTTGATTGTGCAATTTTCTTTCACATATTTTGCGGGTGGGTTTGTTGTCAGAAAACTGTCAAGGGTGAAACAGAAAAGTTGATTTACACAGGAAAATTTTGGGGTGTTGTTGTTTTTATTTATTAATGAAATGACAATAATACAACTGAACAAAACAATTTTTATTGATAACGTGAAGTATTTTTACAAATATCAATTGTTTACTGAATGAATCGTATTATCTTTGTGTAAATGTACCTTTACGTCTGTAGAAATCAGCTGACTGGCTACTTAGGGCATTGAATTTGAACCGGAACTAAACCGTAACATTTTAGCGAACCAAAACTCATATTTTTTCGAACCGGGTATAAAATTTGGGTTCGGGATGCAGCACCGATTCGAAATGTACACGTAACACATATCATCGACGCCTTCTGCGTTTGTGTTGATTATTCGCGTGTTGTATTGAGTCAAATCGAACCCGGAACAAAACCGCAAATTTTGTTGGCGTCAAATCAGTTAACACACACAAGATTTTTTCTACATTCGCTACCATAACAAAAAATAATAAAATGTACACTTTGTACTTACACTACTACTCAATTAATAAGGATTAGTATAAAGAAAAAACGTCTTTTATATTTAATTTATCGTTATTTCCCATTCTTCTTGACCTATTGCTTCAATCTAATCTAAACATTTTATACTTTCGTTTTCGTAAATGAATGCTTCATTTTATTTTTACAATAGTGCGGCATTTTTTTGGTTATGTAATATACCGACAGAGCAGTTATATGTCACATTTATTTGTGAAAGTGGTAAATGTGTCACTACAGTGCCATTAGTTCCTGACTAAACGTTTCTATTAAAAATGTAGACTTTCTCAACATTGTATAGTTAGAAATTTAGACAGCGAGCGTTTTTTCTATTTTGTCGCGCTAGAGCGGCAAAGAGACATTTTGCGTTGACAAAAGAGAGCGCAAAAGGCTAGTTTGTATGTAGATTGTAGAAAAAACAATTGTTGCTTTGTTTGTTAGCAATTTTGTTATTTATTATAGCAAACACCGTATGTTAAATTATCGATAATATGCGATAAAAATGTTGTCTTGTTTACCATTTACCGCGAAATACATCCAAATTAGTTTGAATTGCAGTCAAAAAAATAGACTCGTAAAGACTTTTGGCAATGACTTTGTACGATACAAGGTCCGCATGAGCACCTACGTATATCAAACCATACTCACAAGGCAACAATTTTTGCAAATGATATTCTCAAATAGGAAAAGCACAAAAATTAATTTAGCAGAAAAGCCGGTAAATATTGTGACCACGTGATCACCTCATGTACGCCCAATGGAAGGGATAAAAGATAACATGAAACGAAAACCTTGTTTGGTCGACTGTGTTTGCTTAGCGTGTAGAGAAAATCAAAATCGAATGAGTGTGGATGTAAACGCGGCACTAGTCACGTCGACATTCTCGTACCAGAAGGGCTGCGGTGTTATGAGCACAGGTTATGAAAAGTCGAACAGTGTAGACACATCTCTGCTGGTGTTTGTTTAAAATAGACTAATGTGACATTTGCTGTGATGTTGTGAAATTATTCAGTGGATTAACGAGTGTCGTGCAGTGCACAGATAACATTTGGTGATGACACAACGTGATACAGTCATACACCTAGTTGCTGGAGGGTATGTTTACCATAATTTCCACATATCACCATTCCATCGTTTTCATTATATAATGCGTTACAATTTTTTCAATGACGCGCAATTTGTATGTAAACAAAATACTTGGCGCTAGATATGAACTTGCTGCATTTAAATTTACTAATTTAGATTTGAAAAACCGTTGACAACGTTCAATGACTTGTGTTTTGGACCGAAATTTAGCCAGCTTTGTTGTTTTAGTCTTTTGGCTGGGTTGGAACATGTTTTTAGTAAAAATTCCAGCCGGACTCAAAAGTTCTCGCGCCAGGACCGTATCAGTGTTTATCTGCATAAAATGCGCAATATGTCCCACAAAATTTAATGTCATGAACTCTTCATGCAAACAAAAACAAATGATACACGTCCATGGTAACAACATTTGTTTAAAATGAGGATTAAAACTTTTTATAATTTCTTTAAACATATCAACAAACTACTATCATATATTTATTTTCGTGAATGATAAAAATGATTTAAACATAAATCGTCTTTTGTTTCTACCATTCATAACGTATCAGTCACGAATGTGTAATTATTTAGAAAAATTAAAGATAATAACATTGAAATCATTCCGGATATGGCTAATCTGAGAATTGTTTACAAAATAATTCTTATTGAAATGATGAAAATATACACTAACAATTTTTCATATTGTAATGTTTGTTGGAGATTTCAAATTCAACCCACTCGCCCTACGGGGTCGTTTTAAACTTTCTTTTTATGAATAAACATTATCTTAACTCACGTGGTTTAAACAATATTTTATTCAATTTGACGAAATAGTTCATAATTCACTAGTAATAAACAGTAAACTTATAATTGTTGCTATGGAGTTAATAAAAGTTTAAAACGTGTACTCCACCTGAAGTACGTGAAATCACGGAAAATACATTTTATAATTCCAAAAACAAACAATGAAAAAGTCAGATCATAACCAAATATAAAATTTTTACAAGTTACTTACATTTTATTGTATAAAATTAACTGGAAAGGATGTGGAAGGTGTAAAACTATATAATTATACACATCTTATATTTAAAACACTATTTTCTTATAAATAAACACTTAATTCTTGTTGACATTTCTCCTCCGCCGCCATTTTGCATCTGTCTGAACTACTACACAACCTGCAAAACTTTGGCTATGACATCAGCGCCAAAAAGCTCGAACTAAATTACCGACAGAGTTCATAAATAAATAAAAATAAATTACATATTTTAAATATCAACAATTAATAGTGTTTTGAACTATTTATACCCTAAATATATATAAACAAAAATAAAAATCTTAACAATCGTTAGTATCGTTTATTCAGTGAGGTTTGACATTTGATATTTTTTGACATAACATTTCAGCTATGCTATCAACTTTATAAAAATAAATTGTACTAGGCTGTTTTCTTATATATTATTACTTATCTAGAATTAATCCTACTCAGAAAATTAATTCATAAACATGTTTACTAGTCGAGCCGGTATCCTAATTAATATTCCCAGATGTTACTGTAGACTGCACACGAGAAGGTTTATAGAATTTAAAATAAAAATTTATCATCGTTTTCGGTTGGAATAGAACATATGTTTGTCTGTACAACACCTGTTATTTTAAAAATTATAAAGTGGATTTTTAAAATAATTTGAAATGGTCATCGTAGATTTTATCAATAATCGTGGGTGTAAACTTTTACCTAGACATATTTCAACATAATGATATTTTTTTATC
Organism: Harpalus rufipes; assembly: GCA_951394225.1. Classification (NCBI taxonomy): domain Eukaryota; kingdom Metazoa; phylum Arthropoda; class Insecta; order Coleoptera; family Carabidae; genus Harpalus; species Harpalus rufipes. Next base: position 1,102,255 of record OX596285.1, on the reverse strand, counting down.
TTTGGAGAGCAATAATCAATCAATATCTCACGTTTTAATACGTCACATGAACTAATTACATTATAAAAAAATATTTGATACCATTTCCGGCTAGCTCAAGTGGTAGATATAGTTTGGTTCACGGAAGATGACAATTCAAGGTCATTTTCAAACCATCTGGTATAATATTACTTGCAAATAACTTCACTACATTCCATACACATAGGCGTGCACCACGTATAGTCTGGTTCACGAAAGATGACAATTCAAGGCCATTTGATCGAAGAAATAATAAACATTTTATATAGCGGTAGTATAGCAACATTATGTATTAGAAAGAGATAGATTATTTGACGTATGTCTACATGATTTATGCTATATGACAGATATACGTTCCATATTCATATTGCTCTCTAACACACTAAAAGTAATAGGAACGTATGTCGATGAGTTGCTGGTATGCAATTATCTATTGAACTGCCCTCTACGTTAAAGCAAATCCAGTGGCGGAGTTTTGAATTTGACGCACGATTTGACGTTTAATCAAAATCAACGAATAAGTTTCTAATTTTGTTCCGTTATTTTATTGAACATAATCATGGGAGAGAAAGGAAAAACTTTGCGAAGGCAAGCTATTCAATTTGTGCATAATGAACACGAATATTTTCAACGGGATTTTGAATGATTAAATTGTATCCACAAATATTATACCTGGTGCACGCCTATGTGTATGGAATGTAGTGAAGTTATATGCAAGTAATATTATACCAGATGGTTTGAAAATGACCTTGAATTGTCATCTTTCGTGAACCAAACTATACTACTATATTTTTTCTTCTTTTTTAAAAAATAAATAACCAATAATTCCAGCAAGTTATATTTCTTTTTATAATTTTTTTTTCAAGTTGATGACATCACAATTTTAAACTTTATTTTTTAATTTCTTTCTAGATCAGTGGTTCTTAATCTCTAGTTGTGTCCTAATTAAATTAAATATTTGTAGAAAAACAAAAACCTGTTTAAATTTCCATGTACTTTCTTATTTTTATTAATGATGAACCACTAGTCTAGATCTAGAATCCATAACCTCAATAATTTCCAAGTTTTGGCGCTAAATTCGAATTGTTATTCAGTGTTGCAGGAACAGTAGGTGCGATAGTAACATGCCCGTTAGAAGTGGTAAAAACCCGGCTTCAGTCGTCAAGCAGCGGGTTTGTGGAGGTGCCGAGGATAGCTGCTGAAGGTCATAATACACAGGTGACATGCAAGACTGTGCCCCCTGCTCAAAAACGCCGCATCTGTACCGCGTCTTTACAGCGGGGCTCTCAAGTCATGACATTTTCAGGCTACGGGCTCCACACCTCCAAGTCTATGAACTTGGTGCAGTGTCTCAGGCACATAGTCAAGAATGAAGGACCTGCTGCTTTGTTCAAAGGCCTGGGGCCTAATTTGGTGGGCGTTGCGCCCTCTAGGGCCATCTACTTTTGCACATACTCCCAGGTGAGAACCAACATTTGGACACTTTTATGGCGAGTGCCAGGCATTTGCCAGTAGTACATAATTCCGGCCAATAGATGTCGCTAACGTCCCGTTAAAACTAGGGTACCTTTATATACAGGTATGGCCATGGGGCAAGATCGCCGCCATAAGCGGACCAATGTCAAAAATACTGATAATTCATTTCCCTATTTATTTGTAAGAAATATGATCTATAAAGGTAATAAAAATTCATTTATTTAAGAGATACACAACTATTATTATGACATGGATTTAGAGGTTATATAGAGCATAGGATATAGGTTGTTATTATCACATCAAATTTAATAACTGTGGTTATTATTTACATAATAAGTATATATTTTAAACTTAGCTTTTAACAATTTAAATGTGTGTGCTTAATATTGGTAATTTTCATATGTTTCCAATATTGCCAGTCATCGTATAGTCAGTATCTCAAGAAAATACACAAATAAATAAAATAAAAGTATTGCTTACACTTTAATAAATATTAGAAGTATATTTAAATGTGTTTTGCATTAAAATAAAACAAGTAGCCACGAAAATACATAAGAATTTGCGCAACAACAACGAATATGACAGTGGCCCGCAAATGGCGGACAAAACGCGAGCCACGTTATGACCATACCCTGAGTATATAAGTACCCTAAAGTACACATGAGGTTCAAGTCTAAAGAGTGTACTGTCTATGGTTCTAACACCATGTCAACGACTTGGCACATATTTCAGATTATTAACAAAATCAATGTTGCCAATAAACTGATTAAACTAAATACTGACAGCCATATTCAATAAATTTGGTTTCATTATTTTAAATTGTTTATCTTATAAACAAATCATATTAAACTATATTAAATAATGCTGCTAAATTTACTGAATATGGTTGTCAGTACATTTTCGGCTTAATCAGTATATTGGCAACACTGATTTTGTTGATAATCCTGAAGTGTGTGCCAAGTCGTTGACATGGTTTTAGTTGACACCGGTGTTCTTGGTTAGAATTTTTTTTAATTGAAGTTTTAACACACTACGAATAATAATGACGTATGTCGAATCAAATTATTCCATGGTTTATGTCAAGTGTTTGTTTTTTTGTTTGGCAAAAACAGGTGAAGAACATACATCTTTGAAAAATGCATTACTTAAAAAATGTTTTAAAGTTATCGTGAATCAAACTAAACGAGCTTAAACGAATTATAAAACTTACACAAAATGGTGAGACATTTCTTTACATTTCTTTCGACTAGTTTTTAAAATAAACTGATTGGTTCCCAGTTTTTTGAAACGAGTACTTTCAATAGTGAGATTAAAATATCAATATAGCGATAATTTGTTTATGTTTGTACAGATATTTTTGTATTTTTACAGTAATTCACAGTACAATAACTGATAAATTTATAGATAAAATAGGTTTTATGATTACGCCCTTTACATGTCAAATACCATTGTTTTTAAGTGCCATTGTGTTAATTCGTAGAACATGCCTAGAATTATAAATAAACTTTCCTGTCTATATGTCTACAAAAATTAAAAAATTGTTGTGAAAAAAAATTGTTGTGTCCAGCACATTACCTCTCGCCATTTTCATTCTATGTTATATAAGTAATTATGTACACAGATGTCAAATGTCAGATTTTTTCAAGATTTTCTAAGTTCACGTGTTAATTTGTCACCAGGAGTGTGGAATTTACTTGTCGAGGAAAATAAACCACATGGAATTGAAAAATCACTAAATTTAGAATGAGAAATTATGATGTACATAATTACTAGCTATCATTCTGAAATGAGCCCCCATATATGCTTGTCAAGGCCAACAAAGTCACATGACTGCTCGCGCCCTATTGTATTTAACATTTCTTGTATACCTACCAAAAATTCTACTTATATCTATTCTTTATATTTAGATTTTTTAATTTTAAAATCATTCTATGAAGAATTTTTGCCCTCTTCTAATTTTTCGAAATGTTTCCAATTCATTGTCGGGATTGACAGTATTTTTTAATATTTAACTATATTAATACAATATTATATTTTCAATTAATAATATACGAAAAAAATAATAATAAAGTTTTTGAGAAACGCTTGTGATCTCAACTTTAACCAAATTTAATACAATTTTTGTTCTGTACTCGATTATTTTAAATGTTACAGAAAAAAATTCAAACGAAGAACCATCCTGGTATATATGTATATATATTTTGTTACTGTAATACACGCACATGGCACATGCAACACGTGATTGTTGTTTACTCTTTACAGAATGTATTAATCAACACAATTATTTAATCTCAACAATCTAACAAATATTGCAATTATGTCATTATGCAAATATACAATTACCATTTTTATGTAATGATATTTATTATAGTACATTATACACGGATCACCATATACTATGTACTGTATGCATATAGTATCTATAAATAGATATATAGAAAGTTTGTTGGCGTTACAAATAGAAGGGTCTTGTTCTTACGTAAATATTATCTTAGAATAAAACAGCTCTGTGATTAATAGACCTATTTAAGAAAAAAAAATACGTCAATTCTTCTTTAGCTTTTCCCATTCGTTAGGGGTCGTTATTTTTTATTTTTTTCGTCCACTCATTTCTGTTTTGCGTGTCCATTCAGTTCCTTTTCTCTCAAGTCTTCCGCAATACAGTCCTTCCATCTTATCTTTGGTCTTCCTCTGTTTCTTCAACCTTCTATTACTATAAGCTATTCATTCTTCTTCCAATATATTCTTCATTTCTCCTCATGACATGTTCAAACCAATATAATCGCCTTTCTTGTATCTTTCTAGAAACTTGAATTTCCTTACTGTATTTTGCCCAACATCTACTTCAACATCCTCATCTCTGCCACATTCATTTTCTTTTTATTGATACTGACATCTGTCAATTTCAATTATCTGAATATATTAGCAGTTTCCATAATTTCTTTAAAATTCTTTAACTCTATATCTATTGAATATGAAGTATAAAATGCTATCAAATCGTATAGAGAATAATATATTCTTTAAGTTATAATAACGTTAAATGTCAATAAATCATATTTAACTGTTAAATCTTCAAATGAGGCTACTTCCGGTTGACCAATTATAACCAAAAATCAGTTGCGGGCGAGCCCCCGAACTCGTAGTTAAGCCACTGTAAGTAATAGAACAATATGCATAAAGACTATAATGAGAGTAGAAATTATAGGCAACGCAGAAGTAGTATTTGGACAAAAATATCTGTTGTTGAATGATTGTTGGATGTAGAATAAATTGTTTGAGTTTCGTGCCAAGTAGGAAATGGCGTTGTTTTGTATATATAATACTTTGTTACTCACTCGAACACAATTATAAAATCGTGAAATCCGTTTCATTTAATAAATATGCTAATAAAAAATAACATGAAAAATGCGACTTTTCATTCATAAATTTGCTAATAAACTTTCGCGGTTGTAAAATTGTGACACAAAGACATTCCTTTTACAGTAAAATTTTTGAAAGATGTCCGATCAAGGTTGTCTACGAATTGTATGAATTCAGATTTTTGCTCCGCCCATCATGACAAATTCAGTAGTGTCGTTTGCTTAGTTTTTATGAGGGTACGTAAGATACTACTGTTATTTTATTATTATAAAAATATATATTACAGGAAAAGCATTCAAAATTCAAAAATAAGTCAACTAGTAAGTTTATAAGCAAATGTAAAACCAAATATGTGAAAATTAAGATACTGACACAATGTCAGTGTCAGTGACTCTGACAGAATATAACGTTATACGTACGGCTATGAATCCAGGTAATGTATCTGAATTAATAAATAAACTTACGTTACAGCGAAAGTATTATCAACAACGAGCAACGTTTATAAATGGAATGTCCTAACTTAGTCGAAACAATATGAATTTTTTAAAGACAAGCGTGTTATATCCATCCTTATCACACACTCTTACAGCCTTTGCAAAAGAAAGAGATAAATATATGCCTATTTGTTAATTCGTTTGTGATACAGGTGCCCTTGATCGGACATCTTTCAAAAATTTTACTATACACACATACAACGGTCCACGTAGTTTGCTGTTGTAAACAAACTAACCTAAAATTGTGACAGGTGACAGCAGAGTAAAACATACACCTACATGTTTATTTTTAATAATAATAATTAGTGAAATTTCATATGAGTAAAATGTGATTTATTTTCAGGCCAAACATTTTTTCAACAATTCAATTCTCCCGCCAGACACCCCAATTGTTCACGTATGCTCGGCCAGTGCAGCAGGGTTCGTCGCTTGTACTGCCACCAACCCCATCTGGTTTGTAAAAACCAGACTACAACTGGACAACAACCGATTTGGACATATTACAGCCGCAGAATGCATACGAAGGATATATGCACAATCCGTAAGTAATAATGAATGTATATACATAAACTTTCACATAGGTACTGATTGACCTTCTTGTAATTAAAGTTAACACGTTTAACGGTTAGTTTGAATATAAATGAAAGTGGTAGTCAATGTTTTTGAGGTTACATTTACTAAAGAGAATGCGTTTATATTAATTAATTTACAATTATTTCAAAGTCAATCCTTATTCCTTTTACGGAATATAAAATTATTTTTTCCGTGCGCATTGCTCCCCTAATTCGGAATTACAATTTAATAGTATTAGCCATGGAACTAGAAACAAGAGACGAACAAAAGCGTTTTGTCACAATAATTGTCAAAATAATTGCATTACATCTTGGCTTTGTTGCCAAGGGCAGGGAGATTCCAAACAGGTTAATGAATTCGAGATTCGGGCCCTAGTATAATGACGATAAGTTCAAAGTCCAAAAGTACAAAGTCCATCGCCTGATTCAAAGTGTATCATTCAAGTTATATTTTGGGGCAAACCCTTAAAAATAGACACTTAAAATGAGATAAACATATTTGGCAAGAAAAGTAATTGTGTTGTATAATTCAAACGTATCTATCGCGTCTTTGGTGCAGAGGTCGTCTTCATATTTGGTAATCATGTCCCTAAAAATTGCGGAAACTATATATTTTATCCGTATATCCCAATATAGAGAATATACGAGGTCTGGCTATTAAATAACGAGACTGCGTGCCCAGAAGGCGTCCTAGAGGAGTAGGGGGGAAACGAATGCAGCGTTGGATAGCTGGAAGTGTCTACTATTCCGGTACGAAAACACGTAGTAGTATTTTTTATATAGAGGTTAGAAACGAACGTGTTTTTATCTCGTGCCGATAACAATGTGTAACGAAAAACACGAGCAACGGATCAATGTGAAATTTCTCGTTAAATTAAAAAAAAAAACTCCGACTGAGTGCTATAAGTTGTTGAAAGAGGCCTCTATCTCGTGCGCGTGTTTTCCAATGGTATAAACGGTTCTCTAAAGGCCGAGAGAGCACCGAAGATGACCAACGTCCAGTTCGACCTCAACGGCATCATGATGACTGAATGGGTTCCCGCGGGTCAAACTGTAAACCAAACTTACTATTTGAAAGTTTTGGTAACACTGCGAGAACTAGTTCGTAAGTTGTGCGTTATTTAGCCGCTAGAGGCACTCCAGTGCTGGAACACGCGCCGTACTCGCCTGATTTGGCACCCTGTGACTTTTCTGTTTCCGAAGATCAAGTCTGCCTTAAAAGGAACCCGGTTCGAGTCGATGGCAGAGGTGAAGCGAAAATCGGCGGATCGAGCTCCTAATCGCTCTTACAAAAGACTTCCAATATTGCTTTGACCAATGGAAAAAACAAATGGAACGGTGTGTGGCGAGGGGAGGGGAGTACATTGAAGGGGAGCATTCGATTATAAAATAATTTTGAAACTAAAAACTTTTTCTTAAGCAGTCTCGTTATTTAATAGCCAGACCTCGTATTATACGTATAAAAATAATCAAGGTGTCCCAAAGCCCTGAAACATCTTGTATAAATGTTTTTACTGAATAAAGATCTGCTCGTCATCTTATACACATTAAATTTCACAGCAATTATAGTACAATTATCTATTTTTAAACTTGATATAATAACAGGAAACATTTTCATTTATTTCTGTCATAATAACTTACAATGTAATTATAGTTATAAAATTTTATGTATCCTCGCTTATTTTAAAATTATTTTGATACGGAAATATAAAATACATAAATCAGATGTTCATTTAGAATTACATTCCAAGTTTATACTTTTATTGATGTATACGTAGCGTATACTCATAAAATAAATTTATTATTTATTCATTCTTAATAAATTGTTGACCTATCCAAACCAAAAAACAGTTGAATAAAACAATAAAGCAATAAAATGAAAATGTTTTACCTATAAAATGCACAAGTTCTATTTATAATTTATCAATATTGATTTTTATAAACAAAAAATATGTTGTGAGCGCGCATGCTTTTGATAAACATTATCATAATTTATGTTCAAGCAATAAATTCATTGATACTTATAAAGTTTTTTTACTGTTTAAATCGCTAAAATATCAGTTTTAAATTAAATTGAGTAAAAAAATTGTTTGTGATAAAAGAATCAATTAAATTTTGTAAATAAAAATAAAGCAACTGTTTTAATTTCATATTTTTGGAATTTTAAATAAATTCAAATGTGATATAATACGATATATTGTATTTTTATATGTTCTCATAAGTTTCGTAAGATATCAGCTGATCGCATGGTACTTAAAAATATAAAAAAATTGGTTATATATTGTAAACTAGAGGAATGATTTCACATTCACACGTTTTAATTTCATCAGTTATTGTATATAATCGTTTCACAGTTAAACTCGAAAAATTTTCTCCGCAGTGAAGTTGTAAACTAACTTAATCTATCTAATGAATTTATAGAAATAGAAGTTATTTTTAGTTTTGGCGCCCAAATCTGTTGTTTATACGGAAAACAATTCATTTATTAACACAATTGATTAATAAATAAAATTGGTTGTAATCCAAAATCTCATAATTGTTAATAATAATTAATGAAACTTCATCTATTTTAAAAGTGTAGTCCTAAATACACTGAACTCATGAAGTCGTGAACTATATACAACGGAACATTATTTCCATATAAAAATTAGGGAAATACATATGCCAAATGGGGTTCGGAAATAACCCCCAGATTTCGCTCATCAAGCCATGATTTATTTATTGATTTTTTTTTCTTTTAATTCAGGGTCTTCTTCTTTTTAGGGTATACGCGGATTCTACAAAGGTATCACCGCTTCATACATGGGTATATCTGAAACCGTCATCCATTTTGTTATCTACGAGGCTGTCAAAGCCAAACTGATCGAATTTCGCCATCACACAGACGATTCTAAAAGTTCTAAAGACTTTTTGGAGTTCATGTTGGCTGGTGCTATCAGCAAGACTGTTGCCTCGTGTATCGCCTATCCACACGGTAAGAAAAGGAAATAGTATATTAAAGAACGAATGTCATAATTGTCATTTTATTTTGTGAGAAGGAACCTTCGAACAAAATAATCAACAATTATGACATGAGTTCTTTATACTATTTTTTCTATTTTGCGCTTTTTATGATCTTTTTAAATAAAAAATCGTAAATTCAAAATTTAGGGAATTTTGTGTTAGTTGGTAATAATGTGACATTTGAAAATTCAATTGTTTGAATTTACAATTGTCTCGTGTTGTTTACAATCAAATTCATATCAAATTAAAAATGAATAGACGATTTTTTGTGTATTCCATCTGAAATACGTGAAATTACGGAAAATACATTTTATAATTCCAAAAACAAACAATGAAAAAGTCAGATCATAACCAAATATAAAATTTTTACAAGTTACTTACATTTTATTGTATAAAATTAACTGCAAAGGATGTGGAAGGTGTAAAACTATATGATTATACACATCTTATATTTAAAATACTATTTTCTTATAAATAAACACTTAATTCTTGTTGACATTTCTCCTCTGCCGCCATTTTGCTTTATCTGAACTACTACTCAACCTGCGTAACTTTGGCTATGACATCAGCGCCAAAAAGCTCGAACTAATTTACCGACAGAGTTCATAAATAAATAAAAATAATTATATATAAAACTAAACTATACAAGGTTATATTTTAATGTATTATATTCATAATTTAATAATTTCCTTTTATCATATTTTGTTCTGTTTCAGAGGTAGCCCGCACAAGACTTCGAGAAGAAGGCAACAAATACAACGCGTTTTGGCAAACCCTCTCCCTGGTTTTCCGCGAGGAGGGCCTGCGCGGCGTTTACCGAGGGCTAAGCACCCAACTAGTACGTCAGATCCCCAACACTGCCATCATGATGGCGACATACGAAGCCGTAGTCTACATGCTCACAACGCACTTCACATCCGAATTCTATCATGCTGCTGAGGAGCGCGAATAAAACTCTAATAGAATCCTGTCGTATTCCTGAATTGAATCCCCCCCCCAGTTGCTGAGTCAGTACATGTGATAGCTATTGCACAGAATCCCAGGGTGATTTTTGAGGATTTTTTCGATACATTTTGGTACTGATTGCAGAGAGTTACTGATACTGATTAACGTAATTTTATGTTTATATTAGTGATAATGTAACTGTGGCCGTGTTACAATACCAAAAATGGTTTTCAGTCAAGTGCCATTGTTAACTTAGGAAGATTTTTGAGAGATGACTGTAATTATTATTGTTGTATATATGCGAATTATATCTTAGTTGTTAAAAAAAACTTGTTTTTTCAATGAATAAATGTTTTGTTTCTTATTTTTTGTGAAATCACAAACATAACAATATTTGTGACACTTTTATGTCGTCAATTATTTCCAGGCGTCAACACGACAACAATATTCAACAACAGAAAGAATTAAGGTATGTTCAATAGTCGTCGCAAAAAAATATCGATCTAATCGTTGTATCTATTTTTATTTATGATCACAAATTACTGACAAATCTGATCCAATTCAACAATAAATCGATCTAACAACAGTATTCATTACAAATGATCGATCAATGTTATATATTATTTATCAATGTTACTTAAATTCTTTATTTTCACTGAAGAAGACACCGTGAGGTGTCGAAACAGATAGAGGCGGAAAATAAATGATTATTTGACTGATTTCCAGTCAAGAAATATTGCAGCCATTAAGTAATTTTGTCCATTTATTGGTCATAACCCAGAAATGGGTAATTTTAAATGTAAATATCTCGAGAACCAAAAGAGATATCAATGCGGTTTCACAATTTAGAATCAGCTGGTTGAGATGTATTGAAGCATTTTCATAAAATAAAATGTATATATTTGTTATTTTATAATGCCCCTGATATGTGGATGGCATATTTATACATTATTAATTATCCAAAAATTGTTCATATTTCAAAGAACTTTTCAACAAAATGTATGTTTGACTACCGGTTCATACATTTTAATAAAGCATAAAACAATTTAATATATACTATAAAGAAATAATTTTCCCAGTTTTTAATATCTTAAACATGCAATTAAGACCTTTTTCCAGCCATAATTTAGCAAATAATGATAAAATAATAACTTACAAAACGCCGAAAATAACCATGAACTCTTGTCAACTTTGAAGTCTTAACTATTTATAATTTTCGTATGAAACCACTAACACATTTATAAACTATAAAAAAATACTAAAATCACATTATACTTTTATGAAAACCATGATTTGTTTGAAATAGTGGACAGTTTTAAAACTAACCTGTCTCAGTCGGTAGGGGAAGTCTGTTACGGAAATTTGTTTCTGCGCAGCCTCACAACTTGCTGTCTTTTGCAAAGAAAAAGAAAATCCTTTTACATCCGTTTTGTACGTGTGTGTGAACTAAAATGGTAAAGCTTTCAGTTTTTTCATAATTTAACTTATTTTTAAGTATGTAATTAATCAGAATTTGTTCAGATACTAAATATATATGGTGTAGTGTAATTTTTGGTTGATCAAAACTGTATTTTCTTTCGATAACATGTATTTATAAAAGTCACATGGCCATCTGAATTTAACTTATTTGCATTAAACCTGTCAAAATTAAATGGTATATTAGTGATTTACTGATAAAATATTTAGTTTTCCGTATAAATAAAGTGTTTTTAAGTAGTTATAGTAATAATTTTAAGAGTATAGAGACATAACCATAAAATTTGTTTGGTGTAGACTTGCAAGCGTCGAAATGGTGGTCGTTCCAAACACGGACGTGGTCACGTAAAGCCCGTTCGTTGCACCAACTGTGCCCGTTGTGTCCCAAAAGACAAGGCTATCAAAAAATTCGTCATCAGAAATATTGTTGAAGCCGCCGCCGTGAGAGATATTACTGAAGCTTCAGTATATTCATGTAAGTCTACTTAATTACTTGTGCATGGAATTGTTATATCTTTCGTGTTTTTATAGCTTACGTGTTGCCCAAACTGTACGCCAAGTTACACTACTGTGTATCTTGCGCTATTCACAGCAAAGTTGTGCGAAACAGAAGCAAGAAGGATAGGAGAATCCGTACTCCTCCTCAGCGTAATTTCCAACGCGATATGCCCAGGGCCCAACAACAACCCAGGAAGTAAAATATGTTCCAATATTTACATGTAATTAATAAAAAAATGGAAAATTAAAACAACTTTTATATGACCCTATCTGTATTTATTCTTATTTCATTATGTTCTATTTTTTATCACGAATGTGAAATTTATTAGCGAGGTGTATTTTAATAATTTGATTTCAAATTGTAGAAATGAATGAAACATTTGTTTTTAAAGTTACGTATATCATAACTGTCAGTTTGAGATCCAATGTTGCCAATCTCGCATATTGAAATTATCGTAGAGAACACTCAAAATTATGTTTTATTTCAAATTTGTTCATCGTAATTATTTAGTTCGTTCTTCTTGCACATATTTTTTGTCATTTTACGTACAAATTTACTATTATATATCGTACAATTGCCGAAATTGTCTTACATATACAATAATTATCATACGGTTGGCAACACTACATGTGTTTAAAATCGTCTTATAAATAACTATTTTAGTGCCGTTTTTTGAACTTTTAATGACGATTTATGTGGACTTTAGTGATATGGTACTTAAAATCCCACTTTTGATGTCGGAAGCTCGGGTCAGGATTAAGTTTTGACATGTGGAGAAGACATTTATTAAAATAAATACACAATGAGTGAAAGGTATGATACATTTATTTATTTCATTGAGAAATCAACAATAGTTAAAATCCGTAAACTTTATTTCTACTCAACAAATTACTTTTATATCATTCATAATTCTATAAAATGCAACCAAGATTAACAAATAAGAGAAAAAATAGTGTAATTAAAATGAATAATGTTAAAATATTAATTGACCTATTCTATTTATAGAATTTCCCTATGTGACAAATTTAAAAGAATGAAAAAAAAACGGTCATTATTTTGTACTTAAGCAAATTAAAAACATTCAAACTACTTGAAACTATAAAATTATTCCCCATCTCCAACATTATTCATGGCTTCTTTGAGATTTTTCTCGAAAACTTTTTTCGCGTCGCAGAAACCGTGTTTTGTTTTCCCAAACGAATTTGGTCCGGCAGATGTCGGTGTGTCTCTAAAGCAAATTTTTCGTGAAAATCATTCATCAAACTGCATTGAACCATTACCTTCCAATATTCCTCATCCTCATTTTTGCCTCAGGGGGCATTTCTTCAGGTTCGCTGTCACTCTCCTGGTTAAACGCTGAAGCAACTGTCAGTTTTGGTTTCATTGGAACTGCTGTCTTGGAAGTAGATAATTTTATTTGAATCCCTGATTTCCGAGGTGCAGGCGCAGGTGCGATTGGTTTAGCCTTTTTATTTTCATTTGGTTTACTGTGTTTTGGGTTTGGCGAAGGCGACCGTTCATGTTTTGAGCCTATTAAATACTGCAGAATTTGAGATTTTAGTTAATAAGGGTTATGGTACTTAAATTAATGCGCCATATCATTTTGGTAATTATTTTGTAAAAATAACTAACGGGGGATGGAAAAAACATATAAATTTATCAAAAATATTCTAAATAATTACCAAATTGCGGATTAAAGCATAACATAACCCAATAATATTACCAGTTGTGTAGGATTCGTAATCCTCTGAATGTCGTTTTAGTGGTCGGCTCATTGTGTGATCTTTTTACGTATTATACTTATAATCGATTAACTTTAAACCAGAAATATTAAAATACAGAAAAATTATAATAAGTGTGCCATTTTGCGTGAGATTTTTTCAGAATGACATTTTTGTAGTTACAATTTTTCCCGTTTTCGCCAAATGTTTGACAATATACTTAACCCAGCTTTTACGATTTGTTAACTTGATTAATAATCTTTACAGTTAACATTTTTGCTATGAATCATTTACGATCACTCAAACAAATCACTTTATTCAATTCTGTTCGATGTTTGTACAACTCTGCAAGTAACTTTAAAGCATCGTCGCCTGTTCAACAAAAACTACCAGATACACAAAAAATAGAATCTCTTGTACCACAAGAGCCCGTTAAATCTAAAATAGATTTAAGTGCATTGCCTCATGATGAAATTATAGAAGATAAAACTATTAAATTATTAGAAAAACTGTCACTAGTTCATACGATTGATCGTACAAGCATTGAAATTTTGGAGGAAGCAATTAGATTCGCGAAACCTCTACTAGGTGTGGATGCAACTACAGTCGAACCCCTTATCAGCGTTCTGGAAGACGAGTAAGTTTATATATTTTATTATTTTTCTGATGTAAGAAATAGGTTCATATTTGGCTCTACTGCAAGTCCGAAAAGTACTATTCAATGTCAAATTTGCATCGTTAGACATTTTAGCTTCAGTAGAAACTTTTGAGATAAAAAATAGGGCAGCAGTTTTGCCGTATTTGTACTTGCACTACGAAAGTAACTAAAAAATCTTTTTAGACCTCTGCAAATTCGGGAGGACAAAGTATCAGAAGGAAACACACGAGACGAAATTCTCGCCAATGCTTCTGTAAAAGAAGAAGAATACTTTGTCGCGCCTCCTGGAAATATTCCGATTGAAGTTGAAAAAGATTTACTTAACGATACAAAAGTTCCCAAGCCTGCAAATTAATTTCATATAATGACATCTACGTTCAAAGAAATAATAAATTTATGTGAAAAAAGAGGCTTCATAAAATTTTTCTCATCTCCTAGCTCAACAAAATTAGAAAAACTTAATCTAGGACCAGTTGGTTATTTACTACAAGAAAATTTAAAAACTGAATGGCTGCATAGCAACTTAACCAACAGAGATATTAGTGTGTTCTTGAATATGAAGGATAATTTAAACGAATCATTTAATTTTGTGAAAGAAATATGCCAGGAACGTTTACCTTTCGGTATAACACAAATTATAGACGATAGTTCAATACAACAAAATATTAGTGAAACTAACGAAATAGATTTGTATTTTCAGATATCCAATCAAGTTAAACTTCAGTCTTTGATATTTGTTTCGCCGAATAACTCTACGCAGTATTTTTATAATTGGCAAAAACAACGTCGTATGTGGTGGCGAAAGGTAAGTACCAATTATTTTTGTTACAAGTGCAGGAAATGGGGTCATTTCAAAAAAAAAATATATAGTAATATAAAATAACACACATTTACGGTCCACGTGGTTTTCGTTTGCTGTTGTAAACAAACTAACCTAATATTGTGACAGGTGACAGCAGAGTTAAGAGTAAAGGTGCGTACATAAAACATTAAAATAAATATCAAAAGTTGTATGAAATATATTGCTGTCACAAAATCAAACTGACAAGCCTTTATATACAGGCTATGACCATGGGGCAAGATCGCCGCCATAAGCGGGCCAATGTCAAACATATTGATAATTCATTTCCCTATTTATTTGTAAGAAATGTGATCTTATATTATACAGGAATATTAAATAATCACAATATGAATCTATAAAGATAATAAAAATTCATTTATTTAAGAGATACACAATTATTATTGACAGATTTAGAGGTTATGTAGAGCATAGGATATAGGTTGTTATTATCACATCGAATTCAATAACTGTAGTTATTATGTAAAACGTACACCTACATATTTAATTTGACCTATCTTTCGAGAAAAAAATAAATTAGAAAATGTGAAATGACCCCATTAGTGATCCTGAAACAATTACAGAAATCGTCTTGATTTAATCAAGGCCAAACAAAAATAACTATAAATTTGAATATTTTTAAAATAAATGGCGAATGAATGATTATTATTACAAAATATTTCCAGTTTTCTGCATCCCCAGGGCGCTATTCATTCACAGATATTCAAATTTCGCCGAAAGGCGAACAAAATGTCGAAATCTTATCGACATATCCATGGGGCACACATATAATGGAAAAAATATTCCTAGATCCAAACGGTCATCCGTCTATTACAAAAGAACAACTACAAGTAACAATTCAGTTGTTTTGTTCAACTGTTTGTATATAATTTCAGTTGTTTTTTAGACAAAAGACGGCCGAAAACGCGTCACAGCCCACTGTATAACCAGCACGACTTATTTATCAACAATGGTTTTGAACACACTTTGCGATGTGTACGATGAACCTTTATTTCAAAATGAAAAAAGACCTTTGTTAAGGTTTCATAGAAAAATCGCGCCGTATAAAATTAGTTTTGCTATTTCTACCTCAAGTAATAATGAAGAATTAAATGATTTAGCTTTATTTTTATGTAAAAAGTTGAGAAATAATCACGTTTCTGCTCTTTTATTGCCGGGTGCGTCGAGAAATTCTTTGGAAAGTTTATGGATACAATATGATCAAATTGGGATTCCGTTTTGTGTTATTTTGAACGATAATACTTTGAAAAATGGTATTGCGCATTTACGAAGTCGAGATACTACTTTAAAAGTATGTTTTAATGGTGAAATATTGTAAAAAATATTTAAAATATTCATTTTTTAGGAGCAAGTACATGTAAGCGATCTACAAGATTATGTAGAAAAACTGTTCAAAAACTATTGATGTTTATTTTTAATAAAATTTTGTTGAGCGTCTCTGATGTTTTATTTACAAAATACCAACCTAAAAATTGTTCCTAGTTATTCCTTACAACAATGTTGCCAATATGCAGGTTTGCTCGCTAAATCTAAAGACATCGCGACTTTTTAAAAGAATTTGCAACCTGTTTATGTCTAGAGATTTATATACAATGGATTTTTTTTCCTAAATAGTATTTTTTTTTTAAACAGTCATATCTTTAGAAAACGAAAAGCACCAAAAACTGCGTTATAATTTACATAAAATTTCATTAGCTATTATTAGAGATATCTGGAGACTACATACAAAATTGGGATATTTTGTTAAAGTTAATTGGCAACACTGACTAGTTATTTTCATTTCCCTACTTACGTAATACCACTACAACCACTTGAATCAAATGTCAGTTGCATATCACGCAAATTTTCGCGTTATATCAAACGTTATTTGTGTTTTAATGCCGTTTTGTCATCTCCGAAAATAAATACAAATATATTAAGCGTAATATGGAGCGTCATATGAATTTCTAATTAATGGTTCTTTTTGTTTAAAAAACTGTTGTAACAGCCATGAAAGTTGAAATTGTTTGTTTTAAAAGACGTTAAAATGGAATCAGAAAGGTTGCTAGTGGCTGCTGGATTAACAGCAGCTGCAGTTGTCGGGGCGTTTGTCTTCTGGGGCCCTGCAACTGGTTCCGGACACCGGGGCCGTCTTGCAGGGCTCATTAACCTCGGACAGACTTGTTTTTTAAATACTATTCTTCAAGCTCTTGCAGCTTGTCCACATTTTATTACATGGTTGAATTTAAATCCTAACGCCAAAGAAGAAAGTTTACGGAAGACTCTTGCGACCGTTATTTCAGGTTAGTAATTATATCAAGTTTGTTAGTTTTTCTACTTTTATTGTTAATTAAAGTGATAAACGGCACGCATGTTTCCATTGGACAAGGACCATATGCTCCAGCTGATGTGATGAATGCTTTAAGACGACTTGGATGGGCTATTCCTTCAGGTGAACAAGATGCTCATGAATTGTTCCATGTTTTGTTGACTTCTTTAGATGAGGAGACTCCTAGAATCATGCGATTGGTGAGTTCTACTTTTATTTTGAACAATTTTTTTGTCATTACATTTTCTCCTTTTTAGACCGGCTGTTTGTCAGACGCATTAGGCTTAGACACCATCGACTTCACCGACTTTTCCAACTCCACCGACCCCACCGAAGTCCGCCCCCCTGTCTCCCCTCCCCCAAGCCCTGAACCATCCCTCCAGCCCTCATCCCCTCTGGGGAAGTCTTCTAGCACGCTGTCTTTAAGCGAACTGGCCACTAGCTTTCTCTCCGAGCCAGGGACTGGAGCCCTGTACGGTGGAAGTCGCCCCAAAACGCTCCGCTGGCGAAACGGTTCGGGGATGAATAGGAGATGGGTGTCGCGAAGCTGCAGGAGTCTTAGGTTGTCGGGGCCGCCGCCGCAGGTGACGGGGCTGTCGGTGCCGCATCCGTTTTGTGGGACGTTGGCTAGTCAGCTAAAATGCACGGAGTGTGGGTATAAGGTTAGAATTATATAATTATTATGCTCCATTTGATAATATTGAAATAATTATTTTATTGTTTATAGACAGCGGTGCGTTACGATAAATTCGACAGTCTTTCCTTGCCTCTTCCATCTGGTATGGGTGATTTGGGCTGGGGAAGACACAAACTTCATCAGTTGTTAACTAATTTTACAACTGCCGAGGTTGTAAATGATGTTGCTTGTGATGGGTGTAACAAGGGCAGGGATCCTAGCATGTCGCCTATTCATGCTAAGCAGCTGAAGACGCAGCAATTCGGAAAGGTAAGAAAATACTGTTAACAAGTTAATTCAACAATATTAAATGCGTAGGAATAAAAAATTGATATCATACCATTAGAAAATGTTATTCATTTGTTTAAACAATTGCCATAATTTATTGTGACAGTAATAAATAAAAACAATCGTGCGAGACATGTGTTCTGAGCAGGGCATCGAACCTGAACCAAACCAAACCGTAACATTTTAGCGAACCCAGAACCGAACTTAAAACATTTTTTAATTGAATCCGAGGTTCATTTTGAGTTCGAAACGTACGCGTAATCATAATACTCTGTTGTCTGTTTGTGAAAATTGTGTCTTGCATAAATTTCGGCTCGCATTTTAAATTATTTCTACAAAAAAACATTAATTCAGTTTTCGGAGCAAAATCGCAAATTTTATTAATGTGGGAACGAGAACCGCATCCGAACCCAACTCTCTAAAAATAAATTAACCTGAACCGAACCCAGATTTTGGCAGGTTCGATGCCCTGGTTCTTTTTGTGGAAATGGCAAGGTTTATTTTTATTTATGTATGTAATATTTTTCCAGCTTCCATTATGTCTATGTGTTCATATATCGAGAAATATGTGGCATGTAAGCGGGAAGATGTCAAAAAGGCAGGATTATGTCCAATTTCCAATAAGATTATCCTTAAATGCGTACACTTTCTTGCAAGCGCAATTTTTAACAAGGGTAAGTAGTTTATTTCACAAATTATTTATTGCAAATTTATACAAATAATCTCTGTGAATTATTTTGGAATACTTTTTTCTGTTTGGCAGCACTTTAGCAGCACGAGCGAAGGCGGAAGTCCGCTATCCTACAGCATGCCCAGTTCATGGGGCGCGCAACAACAAATTGATAGCCAAGAATGGCGGCATTTGTATCAACTTGCAGCAGTTGTGGTTCATATTGGGGACGCGCATTCCGGGCACTTTGCCACTTATAGGCGTGGCCATCAGATCACCACGTCCAAGTAAGAAAATATTTTTTTTCTTGGTCCAACGTTTTTCTAACTCTTCGATTCCCTCCCGAAAATTCTTTGAGGTCTTCAAAATAAGCATTTACTGCTTCGATGGCTTCTTCGTTGGATCGAAATCTCTTTCCGGCGAGGAACGATTTGACTTTCGGGAAAAGATGAATGGGGGGCGATTTCAAACTTCTTGAATGAGCTGGCGCATTGTTGTGGTGAAACAATTTTCTTTGCCATTCCCGGGCGTAAGAAAAAGTCGCAGGGTGATAAATCAGGCGAGTACGGCGGCTGTGGTAATACGGCGACCCCTTTGGAGGTCAAAAACTGGGTCACACTGAACGCGGTGTGACAGGGCGCGTTGTCGTGGTGGAGAATCCAAATTCCGGTAGTAGATCTGGGTAACCGTCTGTCCAGGTGGAACGAACTCCCTACGGACCACCCCGCGACTGTCGAAGATGCAGATGAACATGGTTGTCATCTTGGACTTATGAGGGCAAGATGTTTCCGTCGTCGAATCGCCCAGTTTTGCGCAAAATTATGCTTTTCCATTTTCGTGACGAGCACCACTAACAGACTTCTTCAAAACACGACACAGCTGAATGCTCGTACCGGGGTGGTAAACACATTAATCGGTAGGGCAGGGATGCCAAATTAATAAGTAAAAAATCTGTTATGGCCAGCACAATACCTTCCGTCATTCTCGTGTATAATGTATAAATTCCATAATTTTTCTTACAAAAGATTCTAAATTTCCAGTAAAATTATTTCATAAACAAACTATTTAAATTGCACTTGACACTGGCATCTTCTTCTTCTTTAGCTTTTCCCATTCGGTAGGGGTCGCTATTTTTGCATGTCGTTCTCATTCAGTTCCTTTTCTCTCAAATCTTCCGCAATACAGTCCTTCCATCTTATCTTTGGTCTTCCTCTGTTTCTTTAACGTCCTATTACTAAACTATTCATTCTTGTTCCAATATAATTCTTCATTTCTCCTCATGACATGTTCAAACCAATGTAATCGTCTTTCTTGTATCTTTCTAAAAACTTGTAACACTAGAGTTATTTTCTTACCGTATCTTTCCGTGTATTCCCCAATATCTACTTCAACATCCTCATATCTGCCACATTAATTTACTTTTTATTGATACTGACATCTGTCAATTTGAATTATATGAATATATTACTAGTTCCCAAGTTTGGCATAGCTGGCTGAATTATAAAATTTAATTTCTTTAAAATTCTTTAACTCTGTATCTATTGAATATGAAGTATAAATTGTAATCAAATCGTATAGAGAATAATATATTATTTAAGTTATAATAAAGTTAAATGTCAATAAATCAAATTTAACTGTTAAATCTTCAAATGAGAATACTTCCGATTGACCAATTATAACCAAAATCTAATCAGTTGTTCTTCTGGATGTAAACTTGAGGAATACGAAAAAATTATAATTTTTGGAATCGTGGTATTGAAATTATGGGATCCGGAACTTTTGTCACACAGACACACACACATACATACATACAAACATCATCGTAAAATGGTAAAATCGTATTATATGGACCCTAAAACGTGCTTATTCACTAAAAACTCATCATTGAATTTTTTGACCAAAGACAATACCTTCCTTACCTAAAGGTGACGGAAGGTAAAAAATTCAAAGCTGCAGTGTTACCACAACCGCGGAAAAAAATCAGTCTCATTAATTGTCAAACCTCGTATTAATATAACTAAAATTCCGGACTTGTGAGACAACTGAATTTACCATAATTTAACACCAATTCAAAATGCAGATCTTGCCTATTGTTATTAAAATTGTAGATTTGTATTTGTTTAGGTGGTTCTACACATCGGACACGGAGATCCGAGAAGCCACCATAGACGAAGTATTAAGAAGTACGGCGTACATGCTCTTCTACGAAAAATGTTCACCATTAGGGACATTTTAAGACGTGATATAAATACGGGTTGCTATTGAGGTTGACCTGAACGTAATCTAAGCTTTATACTAGTCTAATAAGTTATCGCTTGTGTTCCTTAAAAACCAAAATGATTTATTTAATATGTTAACTCTAGCTCCATTTGCATTTAGATTCTCAAGAACACAATCAGTTTACACTCTGTACTTATAACGAATATTTTGTATGCAGTTCTTTATATTTTTGTATGAAAATGTCCATATCATTATGTTTACATGTCCAAACGTACAATCAAATGAGAAATTTAAATTAATAAAGCAATTCAATTTGGGACACCTAGATTTGTGCCAAATTATTTATTTTCACGAGAATTCACCGTATTTTGGAATATATTAAATGTGTGATACTGTACGATTAGTACTTTAAAACTCTTGTCATGTACAATTAGATTTAACTTTGCTTTAATTCACTACCATTAATTATTACTTTAAAAATGTTAAATATATTTGAATAAATATGAATATTATGACAACTTATTTACCCATTTTTCTGTATGTGTCAATTTGTTTTTACTAGGTGTTCATCAACTTCTGCAGTTACATATTTGGAGAAAATGAATCCAGCACCGAAGAAAACTTTTGAAATCGTGTTCTGCACAACATTTCCTCCCTTTAAAAGAGTTTAAAATATGTTTTACATTAGAAGTAGTTCCGTATCTCGCTATTATGTCCAAACATCAAAACTTAAATTTTTTGGTTTTGTATTTGTTTAAAATATATAATTTATTAATGCTTGCAATATCTGCAGATGAGAGTTCTTTTGTTCATAACAATTAAACGAACAAAAATTACTTCAAATAGTAATCATATTTATAATCTAGGATGTCAAATTAACAATTGACATTAATTTGCAACAATTGCAATCTTTATATTTACGAATAATAGAATAAAGTATCTAATATTCAAAAAATTTACTCCTCGTTGCCGTGACCTGCATTACAGGTATGTAAAGTATGTAGTTAAAGAATAGGTGTAATACTACAAATGACAGTTACTTCAAATCGTAATTCTTTTGCTTATAACAATTCAACTAGCAAGAATTACTTCAAATAGTAATCATATTTATAATCTAGGATGTCAAATTAACAATTGACATTAATTTGTAACAATTGTAATCTTTCTATTTACGAATAACAGAATAAAGTATCTAAATTATATTCATTTATTCGAAGTATTTTACTCGTAGATCTTAAACGGTAAAAAAATTCACACAAATAGTTATCATTTTTGGAAAGTACGTTCCAAAATCTATATGAAATGATATATTTCAACCACTCTAATTCAAACATATTAGTCTTCATCAGTTGTCACGTTTTGAAGTGCATTGTATCTGCAGACGAGAGTTCTTTTGCTTATAACAATTCAAGTAGCAAAAATTACTTTAAATAGTAATCATATTTACAATCTAGGATGTCAGATTAACAATTGATATTAATTTGCAACAATTGTAATCTTTCTATTTATGAATAATAGAAGAAAGTAGCTAATATTCAAAAAAATTACCCCTCGTTGCCCTGACCTGCATTACAGGTATGTAAAGTATGTAGTTAAAGAATAGGTGTAATACTACAGATGACAGTTACTTCAAATCGTAATTCTATTGCTTATAACAATTAAACGAGCAAAAATTTCTTCAAATAGTAATCATATTTATAATCTAGGATGTCGAATTAAAAATTGACATTAATTTGCAACAATTGTAACCTTTCTATTTACGAATAACAGAATAAAGTAGCTAAATTATATTCATTTATTCGAAGTATTTTGCTTGTAGATCTTAAACGCTAAATAATTTAACATAAATAGTTATCATATTTGGAAAGTACGTTCCAAAATCTATATGAAATGATATATTTCAACATACTAATTCAAACAAATTGTCTTCATCAGTTGTTACGTTTTGAAGTGCATTGTATCTGTAGACGAGAGTTCTTTTGCTTATTACAAATCAACTAGCAAAAATTACTTCAAATAGTAATCATATTTATAATCTATGATGTCAAATTAACAATTGATATTAATTTGCAACAATAGTAATCTTTCTATTTACGAATAACAGAATAAAGTATCTAAATTATATTCATTTATTCGAAGTATTTTACTCGTAGATCTTAAACGGTAAAAAAATTCACACAAATAGTTATCATTTTTGGAAAGTACGTTCCAAAATCTATATGAAATGATATATTTCAACCACTCTAATTCAAACATATTAGTCTCCATCAGTTGTCACGTTTTGAAGTGCATTGTATCTGCAGACGAGAGTTCTTTTGCTTATAACAATTCAACTAGCAAGAATTATTTCAAATAGTAATGATATTTGTAATCTAGGATGTAAAATTAACAATTGACATTAATTTTCAACAATGGTAATCTTTCTATTTACGAATACTAGAATATAATAGCTAATATTCAAAAAAATTACCCCTCGTTGCCGTGACCTGCATTACAGGTATGTAAAATATGTAGTTAAAGAACAGGTGTAATACTACAGATGACAGTTACTTCAAATCGTAATTCTATTGCTTATAACAATTAAACGAACAAAAATTTCATCAAATAGTAATCATATTTATATTGTAGGATGTCAAATTAACAATTGACATTAATTTGCAACAATTGTAATCTTTCTATTTACGAATAACAGAATAAAGTAGCTAAATTCTATTCATTTATTCGAAATATATTGCTCGTAGATCTTAAACGGTAAAAAAATTAATACAAATAGTTATCATTTTTGGAAAGTACGTCCCAAAATCTATATGAAATGATATATTTCAACCATTCTAATTCAAAAAAATTGTCTTCATCAGCTGTCACGTTTTGAAGTGCATTGTATCTGCAAACGAGTGTTCTTTTGCTTATAACAATCAAACGAACAAAAATTACTTCAAACAGTAATGATATTTATAATCTAGGATGTCAAATTAACAATTGAAATTAATTTGCAACTATTGTAATCTTTCTCTTTACGAATAATAGAATAAAGTAACTAATTCTATTCATTTATCCGAAGTATTTTGTTCGTAGATCTTAAACGGTAAAAAATTTAACACAAATAGTCATCATTTTTGGAAAGTACGTTCCAAAATCTATATGAAATGACATATTTCAACCATTCTAATTCAAACAAATTGTCTTCATCAGTTGTTACGTTTTGAAGTGCATTGTATCTGCAGACGAGAGTTCTTTTGCTTATAACAATTCAACTAGCAATAATTACTTCAAACAGTAGTCATATTTATAATTCAGGATGTCAAATTAACAATTGACATTAATTTGCAACAATTGTAATCTTTCTATTTACGAATAAGAACATAAAGTAGCTAAATTCTATCCATTTATTCGAAGGATTTTGTTCGTAGATCTTAAACGGTAAAATTTTTA
The DNA here is from genome assembly GCA_951394225.1 of Harpalus rufipes. Lineage (NCBI taxonomy): Eukaryota > Metazoa > Arthropoda > Insecta > Coleoptera > Carabidae > Harpalus > Harpalus rufipes. The sequence goes on along the minus strand of OX596285.1, from coordinate 1,077,580 downwards.
ACACAAATAGTTATCATTTTTGGAAAGTACGTTCCAAAATCTATATGAAATGATATATTTCAACCATTCTAATACAAAAAAATTGTCTTCGTCAGCTGTCACGTTTTGAAGTGCATTGTATCTGCAAACGAGAGTTCTTTTGCTTATTACAATTCAACCAGCAAGAATTACTTCAAAAAGTAATCATATTTATAATCTAGGATGTCAAATTAACAATTGACATTAATTTTCAACAATTGTAATCTTTCTATTTACGAATACTAGAATATAATAGCTAATATTTAATAAAATTACTCCTTGTTGCCGTGACCTGCATTACAGATTTGTAAAGTATGTAGTTAAAGAATAGGTGTAATATTACAGATGACAGTTACTTCAAATCGTAATTCTATTGCTTATAGCAATTAAACGAATAAAAACTACTACAAATAGTAATCATATTTATAATCTAGGATGTCAAATTAACAATTGACATTAATTTGCAACAATAGTAATCTTTCTATTTATGAATAACAGAATATAATAGCTAAATTCTATCCATTTATTCGAAGGATTTTGCTCGTAGATCTTAAACGGTAAAAAAATTAACACAAATAGTTATCATTTTTGGAAAGTACGGACCAAAATCTATATGAAACGATATATTTCAACCATTCTAATTAAAAAAAATTGTCTTCATCAGCTGTCACGTTTTGAAGTGCATTGTATCTGCAGACGAGAGTTCTCTTGCTTATAACAATTCAACTAGCAAGAATTACTTCAAACAGTAATCATATTTATAATCTAGGATGTCAAATTAACAATTGACATTAACTTGTAACAATTGTAATCTATCCATTTACGAATAATAGAATATAATAGCTAATATTTAAAAAAAATACCCCTCGTTGCCGTGACCTGCATTACAGATTTGTAAAGTATGTAGTTCAAGAATAGGTGTAACACTACAGATATAAGTTACTTCAACTTCAAATCTTAATTCTTTTGCTTATAACAATTAAACGAACAAAAATTACATCAAATAGTAATCATATTTATAATGTAGGATGTCAAATTAACAATTGACATTATTTTCCAACAATTGTAATCTTTCTATTTACGAATAACAATATAAAATTATTAAGAGCTAGAAGGGCGGCTAATTTCGACCTGTAGAACACGATTTCGGGGTTAGTTTTTTCATAAAGGTTTGTTTTAAGTCCTTTAAATGACCCTTGGGGAAAATTTGACTTCAGATTCGTAATCTACGGGTCGAAATTACTATAATCATATAAAGTGCTCCAAAATACGACTTGGCAACCACAGATTTCCATTTTAGCTAAACTTACCTACATCCGAAAGTGTCCAATCACTTTTCAAACATTCCTGTAAATTTCATTTTAAAAGTATAAGGTATATGTACATATTTATTTTATATTTATCATTATTGACATTTTTTATAATACAACTATTTTATTTATTACATTGTTTTACATTTTTTTTATTTACAAGTTTCTTGGCTCGTTTCCTCTTCAACAAATCATGATTTACTTTTGGGCATTCATTCTTCTTATGCCCTTTTTCTTTACAGTGGAAGCAATTCTATTTAGAGAAAAAAATATGTAAGAAAATATAGTAAAAACATTAAAAATATGTTATACCTGAGTAAACGCAATATCTCCACATGTATGGTCGGGTTGAGCGCATCTTCCACATTTTTTGCAATGAATCCAAGTTGGTTTTACGCATCTGTTGCATTTTTGGCAGTGGATATATGTTCTACCATCTTTTGACGTGCATAAATCGCAATATTCGCAATGGTTGTTTTCGTTATACACCCAACGATCGCATTTTGAGCAAAACTTGTAGCCTTCGTCTTCTGGTAGCCGAATTTTACTAGAATTTTTTTATTTTATGCCATTTTGTGACAAATATGTGGGAAATAAATTAACTTACTTCAAAGAAACATTAGTGAACATCCGAACGGGAGAACCAAATTTCCTGCCCTTTTGTCCATCTTGAAACAATGAATGATTGTCATAATCAACTTTATAATCCACCATTTTAAAGTCAAATGGTCCTTGGCTTATCTGCGGCTCCATAAAATATGGAAAGAACAAAAATATTTTCAGCTTTTTCTTTCTGGAATTCAAACTTTGATATAAAGTTTCTATTTTCTTTAACGTCTGGCAAATTGGTTCAGTTCTACCACCAAATGGCGGATCTATAACTACGGCAAAGTTTTTGCCTCTAGAAGAAATACAGATTAATTTTTTGAAGAAAGTAATTGCTAGATTTTACCCATCAGTTTGTAGGAAATCTTTAAAGACACCTTCAGAATTTTTGAGGAAGAAGTGATGGTTAAATAAATTGTACCAACAAAATTGTAGTGGTCCGTAAAAATTATGATATCTGTGGTCGAAATCTAATAGTAAAGCAGTCATATTTAAATGTTTATTGATTATATTTTCGTAGAATCGTGGTGCTCCAATACATAACACATTCCTACAACGATATATTATTTGTTTTAGGCCTTTTTAACCTCAAAAGTGTTTAACAAAACCGGATAAATTTGTACCTAATTTTTAGTGACTGAAGTATATCAATAATTGTAATAACAGATTTGTCTGTAAATAAATATTGAGCTTCTTTTTTGTCGTTATTTAGCGGCGACAGAAATGTTGAAGGAAACGACATTTGTTCATCACTTACATCGGTTATTATTTGATGATCTTTATGAATATCTTTTGCTTTAGGCAGTACCCAAACATTACACGTTGTACAATAACATCTTTGTTTTGTATTTAACGGTTGAACCTACACCAAGCATTATAAATAATCATCACACAAAAAAATAAAACTTACTAACCTCATTCAATGTGATGAAAACCTGTCGATGATCAATTTTCGGTAACGATTTCTCTTTATTTCTAGCAATCTTCTTGCTGTTTAAATTATTGTCTTTATCGTCTTCCCACAGAAAGAATGTACATAGTTTGCGATCGCGACATGCGGAACATGCGAAGAATTTTCGTCGTTTACCTGATTCGTTGATACAACGGGAAAATAATAATGCTGGACCGTGCGGGCATTGCGGATGAGAAGATAGATCTTCGATGATGTATTCTATTCCAGACATATCTACCAGGAAAATAAATTGTAAACATAAAGATAACCTAAAGATTGTATCATATTGTTGTTAAAAGTTGGTTGTATATTGTTACCTGAATGTATATAATCGTGATGTAAATATACAAATAGTTAAATCAATAATTAGTTTTGTTAAAATTGAACTTTCCTTTTGTAAATATGTGTACAAAACATATGTTAAGCTCTAGCGTTGAATGATTGATACATATCCCGCCCAAATATAAATAGAACTTTTGGAAACATTTGTATAACATTCTTCTCAGTAAATAAATATTTCTGGGTGTATCAATCGGCTTTTTCTCAGATTTTTGTAATAACGGTATATCTATACCGTTGAGGTCACTACATCACCAAAAAAAGTCTATACTTCGTAGTTTTTGTAAGAAATAGCGCAAATGTCAGTTTCAGTGTTGCCACCAATTGAGCAAAAGTCTATGCTTCGTAGTTTTTGTAAGAGATGGCGCAAAGGTCAGTTTCAGTGTTGCCACCAATTGAGCAAAAGCCTATACTTTGTAGTTTTTGTAAGAGATGGCACAAATGTCAGTTTCAGTGTTGCCACCAATTGAGCAACAAAGTTGATAGTTCAACGATTTTTCGAGTGATGGCGGAGTGTAGAATGTACTATCAATCTGAATAACATTATGGTTTGTCCCAACGATCACAAATATTTTATATTTATATAACATTAACATTTTCAACAATTTATATGTAATCAACAATAATAATTAATTAAGGAGATATTTAATAAAATAATAAAGAGGGAATGTATTTATGAGCTAACAATCAATTTAGTCAATTTCAATTTCTTACAGACTTTTGTAGTGAACAAATGTAAGTTTTAAGTTTCTCTTTAAATTCTCTATCGTCAATTTGAATTCTTTTATTATTTTTTGATTGTAATCAAACATTTTATATATATTTAAATACTGGCAAAACCCAATAAATCCGTTTTAAATTCGATTTCAGTAAGGCCCGGACGCGTAAAGCCATTCTGTTGTACAGTACAGAACGCTTCATTTCTCCACATGACATTTTCAAACCAATGTAATCATCCCTCTTGTATCTTTCTAGAAACTTGTACCACTAAAGTTATTACCTTACCTATCTTTCCGTGTTTTCTCCAACATCTACTTCAACATTTTCTGCCACATTAATTTACTTTTTATTGATACTGACATCTGTCAATTTGAATTATCTGAATATATTAGCAGTTTCCATGTTTAGCATAGCTGGCTGATTTATAAAATTTCTTTAAAATTCTTTAACTCTATAGCTATTGAATATGAAATATAAAATGCAATCAAATCGTATAGAGAATAATATATTCTTTAAGTTATAATAACGTTAAATGTCAATAAATCAAATTTAACTGTTAAATCTTCAAATGAGGCTACTTCCGGTTCATCAATTATAACCAAAATTTAATCAGTTGTTCTTCTGGATGTAAACTTGAGGTACATGAAAAAAATATAATTTTTGGAATCGTGGTATTGAAGTTATGCGGTACGAAACTTTCGTCACACACACACATACATAGACGTCATAAAAATGGTAAAGGTGACGGAAGGTAAAAAAAATTGGATTTGTTATTGTGACGCCGCTTCAAAAAGGATTGTACAAAGGGAAAAGTTGGATATTAAAACAAATAATAATGAATTAAAACAAACAATTCATTGTGGAATAACATTTTATTAATCTAGTCTTATGTGAACATTGACTGCATGTTAAAATGTGTTTCAGTAAACGTTTCTCAAATGTCTAATCGCAGATTCCAACTGAAGGAATCGATTAATACCGTTTCGTCCACTCTTTCTGTTTACTGCATAGTGACTAGCGCAGTAACACAGGTAGGAATGCATTTCTTTACTCATTATATGTACAGTTCTTAACAAGATCATTTCTATATGAGGTAAAACAGGAAAATATGTTATTATTTATAGTATGTACATTAAAACAATAATATAGGAATAAATTATAAACTATAACACTGATTATGCTTTTTTTTCACCACAATTTGTACAACAATTGTACTACTTATAGCAGAGACTGTTTATTTCAACTTAAATTAATCGAATTTGTGGTGAATCGTTGTAGAACAATAACAAATTAATATCAATACCGTGTGATATTAACAGTGATTTTTTTTTTACATTTTCTTCGTTTCTGGTTCACTAAACGAAAACAATTCCAATGTATTTATGTATGTAAAGCTACACAACTATACTCTAGACACATAACAAACAAATGTGATACAACATGCACAGAAGAATATATTGAAGTGGCCTGTATGTTTAATATTTGAAATTTTTCATAAATACATCGCTCACACACAGAGAGAATCACGGAAAATTAGGTTATAAAACAGTGAACTTTATTTTGTATTTATGCGATCCATTAAATCACTGCATCACAAATATACGTATATATGGTAATATTCAATAAAAAACATCATTTTACCAACTCTTCATTATATATATCTTGATACGTAATGCCATTTACAAATCTTTATTAACAAAATACGAACCATTTTTTATTATATTATTTCGTTTCACGCAAGAAAATAACATTGGTTTAAAACAGGGCATCGAATCTTAACCAAACCGTAACATTTTAGCGGTCCCAAACCCAGAACCTTAGATATTCTTATTCAAAAAACATTAATTCAATTTTCATTAGGTCGAACCGAACCTGAAATCAATACCTGAACCCAGAACAAAACCCTAATTTTATTGTTTGAACCGAACCCATCTTTCAAAAAACAAATTAAACGAACCCAGTTTTTCCGGGTTTGATGTCCTGGTTTAAAATTATATCTAGGGCTTGTATACAGCTGTTGTCGTGTATCCTTTCCCGCCGGACTCATCGAGCTGTACTTTTTCAACCTTTACAACTTCTGAGTCGACTTCAATGAAGCCACAGGTTACATCACACTGATGAGCACCAAATAGTGCGCAACGCGTCTGTGGTTACTTGTTGTGCTAGCCGGCTTCTGACAACGGCTTTATTGAAGTCGACTCGGAAGTTATAAAATACTGAAATTTTGTAATATTTATTATGTTTGTTTGGCAAATTACTAAACTACATCCTATTGAGTAACAACTCCAGAGTTGTTGACCTCTGGCATGGTTGACATGTTGAGAAATAGTGCCTACTTTGTTAAACTCTTCATAATTTTGTAATACTAATGATGAGAACTTATCGACATTTAGTTTTATTAAAATTAATTTTAAGGTTAACAGATGATGTTTTTTATAAGTTATAATAATAAAAATAAAGTTCAATATTTGTATTTTCATTTTCCGCGATTCGTGCTGCATAAACTGAAGTTTCAGTAGACATAAATCGGAAAATTCACACTAATTTCAAATTATCCTGAACGACGTAAGTAATTTTATTTACATTTTGTTTTATTTCTAATATTTTTTCCACATCTAAATCATTCAAAATGATTTTATATATTGAATATTGCAGATTATCAATTATTAAAATTGTAGTAGTCACAAATTAATTTTCTTTAGCTATTATTAGGTTTTTAACACATAAATATTGCCCTTAACTTTAAAAACATTCTTTTGTTCATCAAAAAACAATCGACGAGCAACTGTCAAAGTCAATTGTTTTTTGGACAAAAGAATTCGATGAAAAGGACAAGATTTAGAGTCAAGTCTCCTTCGCAGCCTTAGGAACTTGTATATAACAAACTATTTATAATTATCATTATTATTATTAGGTATATATTTTAGTTGTAATTTTATAAGAGACGATTGATATATTCTCACAGTGCGACACCACAAGAGAACGTAAAGCACTAAACGAACTCGGGTACGAGTGATTTATCGTGAAAGCCCGATCACAGATATAATACTGAAATGAGGGTCAGAAAGTACACAACCATAATAAGACTCATTTTTTTTTTGGGTTTTCTCATATTTTTGATATATACGGGTTAATATATAATTTCGATTTATAGTTTACACACGATTGCTGAGCCATTTGAAATCTATAATTGACCGTCGCGCGCAATTTTAGATATAAAAATATCTATTCTTCTCGTCGAAAGTTGTTTGATCTTTTTCAATTCTTTATTTTCCCAACAATCGAATGTAAACCTTGATGACATCATTAGCACCAATCATCAACCTATAGAGTGCGTGCTAGTCTAGAGAAGGCAAGAAATGAATAAGAGATCAGAGATCACAACAACCGACGAGGCGGAGCGCCCGTTAGAAGACGGACTCCGCCGAGCGGGACAGGTGGATGGGGTGCGAAGGGCTACGTGCCAGCCGCTTCTTCGGCAGCTTGTTCAGCGTGTTTAGCAGACTGATGAAGTCTGGGCGATCGGAGGAGCGGAACGACCAGCATTGCATCAGGATGTCCTAAAACCACACGAAAATTGATAACAAATAAGCTACATGAAATAAGAAAATCATGAAATTTTGAATGAAATATTATGACATTTGTCAATTATGGACATAATTAACAGCTGTCATTCAGACAAGGTCAGCAGCAACTTAACCTCCACCACTGTCATATTCGTTGTTGTTGCGTAAATTATTATGTATTTTCGTGGCTATTTGTTTCATTTTAATGCAAAACACATTTAAATATACTTCGAATATTTATTTAAAGTGTAAGTAATACTTTTATTTTATTTATTTGTGTATTTTCTTGAGATACTGACTATACGATGACTGGCAATATTGAAAACACATAAAAATTAACAATATTAAGCACAAACATTTAAATTTTTAAAAGGTAAGTTTAAAATATATACTTATATGTAAATAATAACTACAGTTATTAAATTTGATGTGATAATAACAACCTATATCCTTTACTCAACATAACCTCTAAATCTGTCATAATAATAATTGTGTATCTCTTAAATAAATGAATTTTTATTACCTTTATAGATTCATAGTGTGATTATTTAATATTCCTGTATAATACAATATCACATTTCTTACAAATAAATAGGGAATTATTAAAATAAACAATAAATATATGAAAATTTTAAACGTGAACTAACCTAAATAACAAAACTGACGACATGAAACCGTAAGAAACCCCGCTAAACCGCCAAAAGCAAAAAAAAAGATTTATAAAAACGAATATTTGAAAGACAAAGAATGATTTTCTTACCTTGACATCGCGCGAAGCTTGCAAATTCGCTAGCGGTTGTTTCATGCCTTTACCGACTTGCCAGATAATAGACTCGGGTGGTTGTCCCTTAAAGGGCCACTCGCCACACAGCAACTCATACCACACAGTACTACAAATATAAATAATGAAAGAAACAATTTTTGTACAAAACGCAATTCCTACCCACCCAAAAGCATAAACATCAGAAGCTTTAGTAAATGGTAGCTCTTCATCATGAGTCTGATGTGCCCGTAAACTTCTCACTATCTCTGGAGCTAAGTAACACAACCATCCTGGAGGTATTCCCAAACTATCTCCCTTCCTGTACCATAAAACATATATAAATTCCCTTTTTTAACAAAATTGGAAGTTGAAAAATCATTAATTTACCAAATATCTCTACCTAGACCAAATAACAGAACCGAAAAATAACGAGAAAGTTTAAATTTTTTTCCTTCGTTAAAAAGTTGAAAAATAATAATAAGGATGTTTAAAAAAGTACTTATTGGCTGCGTTCGGTTTTACGCTCTGAGCCGTCTGAGCGCTCGATGCCATCGTTCTCTAACCATGGAGCATGTTGAACAGTTGTTTGGCGTATTTATGCGCAAATTTAAAATGTTTTGTCGCCGGCAAAACAGTGTCTATTCTATGAATTAATGTTGTTTTTATATATCAATCAAAAATATTTGAAATGTATAATTTAGTCATTTTAATCGGTATCATAAAAAATAGTGCATAAGTCGCGCACAATACACATGTTAACAGTTCTTTATTAATGTGTCAAAATGGCAGCTAAAAGCTCTATCCGTTCGGTTATTCAAGCCGCAGATGAAACTGTCACGTGATCAGATTGCTCGACAGATTTAAATACCGAACGCACCCAATGTATAAGTTTAAAGTGAATATAATCGTTAATTTTCTGATTTTTATTATCCTAATATCATAATAAAATCACGTTACGGGATTTAAAGTAACAGTTTTTTGCTTTAGACATATCAACAATGATTAAAATAATTTATTTTTTAAATCTTGATCTCGATGTAGATAAAATAAATATGATTTATGATTTTAAAAAATCAGATACTGTCTGGACAATCTGATAATACGACAATGAAATGATAATATATTTAATTGAATAAAAAATGATTAAAAAATTAAAATAATTGTCTTATTACTTTTCTATATTTTGCAGAAATTTGTACCAATCTTTCTCATGATCTAAGAAGAAAATTATTCCTAATTCTATATTTGATCTGAAAAATAGAAAATGAAGATTGATCTAGAAATATATTAGATTGGAACAGTTCGGTTTAAATCTTCTTTAAAATGATTTATCACAGATCTAGAAACACAACTTTCGCCTTATCACCATTTACAATGAGGTCATTTATTTTTTTCTTGAAACATTACTATATTTATTAAATGAGACGGATTTCACGATTTTATAAAAAAAGGCTTTTTTTTACTTCCTTGTACGTAGGTAAAGAAAGTATTGTAATCGCGAAAAATTTCGGTTTTCAGATTTCAGCGGAAATATCCATTTTGATCATCCCTGAATCCATTTTGACTAATTTCGTCGTGACGTCTGTACGTACGTACGTAGGACTCCTATAACATCTAGTTGTGCACTTCCCTTTCTGGTTATTACACAATTTCCAGAAGTGGTACTTTACATGAAGTCTATAATAGATTTTAATGAAAAACTCTTTTAAAATATAATCCAAAACTTTTCAAATTTGGTATACAAGACTTTTATGTCAATCGAAATAACATAATAGATTTTGATTAAAATAGGCTAACCGGAAGTGGTACTTTACTTGAAGTTGTTAACAGTTTTTCTTGAATAAAATGATTTTATTTTGATTTTAGAAATAAATGCTTCAAATAAAAGTTTTAGAGAATTAATTTCTGCGTCTAGCACATCAAGTATTATTAACCTTTAAATAAGCGAGACATGTAAATTTAAAAATTATTTTTTTGTAATAAAGCTTGCTATGGATTAGGACAAAAAAATAAAAAAAATGTTCATGTCAAATTACGTTAAATACGTACAATTTTATGATTCGTACAATAACAAATATTATATTTTTATTGTGAAATTAGTTATATTCATTGTTGTAATCAAATATTTTTTTGTTGTAATCAAAACTCTCTTTAAAAACTCCCTTTATGGTCGCTATATATCTTACTGTTTTGAAGTTAAAATTAATGTTTTGTAATTTATTTATTAAAAAAAATATGTGTAGTTTAATAATCGTACAAGGAAATCGTGTGGTGTCCACACCAGATTTTTCTTCAAACGTCATAAAAGTAGCATCTTTTGTGACTTGATTCACAAGGTTTAATTTCTACGCCGCCGGAGCAGAAGTAGCTAATTTCTACGCCGCTGGCGTAGAAATAAAATAAATATCCATAGAATAATAAAAGAAACCTGTAATATCGCTCTAAATGTCACTATAACACGCTCGGTAACATAAGAATAAAGTTACTAAATACCATCAATAGCTGTCAAATTTAAATAAATAACCTATGAATTGAAATATAAACACAGTTTACTTTTGAGGAAATAACATATTAAATTACATATTACAATTACAGGAACAGTAATGAACATAAGAAAACTTAGAATTAAAGTGATAAGAAAAGTTTATATTGTTTTGCAGTGATTCCTGGACATCTTTCAGCCACACTGTTAGATTTCCATCCAATTGAACAACTTCAGGGGACGTACATTATAATAATTCAAATTCCGACATAATTGCAGTTTTTATTTAAACGTCAAAACGTAAAAAAATTCAATGTTTATAACAAAAAGTGAACAAATAAGTATACATAGGTACAGCGCAATTGAAATCGCAAACGTAATTTACGTAAAATGTAACGTCAGTAGTAGATATTTTTCTTTAAATGTGTCATTCGGAGTAAAAGTGTCTTTGTATGCCCCGCGTGCAATTATCGGACTCGCTTCGCTCGTCCTTCAAACTTCCACGCTCGCCACACAAAAATATACTATTTTTTAAATGGCCCCATTGTATTGAGAATAGAACAGTACTTACCTATTTCCGAAGCATAGTTTCGTAACACTAAACAATCCAAAATCAGCAATGATAACTTTTCCATTTTCCAGGAAAATATTCTTGCTCTTCAGATCTTTATGGACGATTCCTTTTGCGTGAAGATACCCCATACCCTGTCGCATAATTCGACATTAAAATAACCCTATAAACAATCATTAAAATGTCTGTCTTTACCTGTGATATTTGTTGTGCAATGATCGTTGTTTTGTTCATGTTAAATTTGTCTTTTCTCAAATGGATGTGTGTGTAAAGTGTCATACCTTTACTCAGGCTAGTGACTATAGCCAATCTGGGTGGCTTCATGCACGCGCCCATAAAAAGCATTAAATTTTCATGGCGAGTTTTTCTGAATATTCCAACCTAAAAAGTATGTAATTGGTATGAATTATTAGAGGATGTTTTGTTGATTCACCTCCATTTTAAATGTTTCTAAAGTCTTTTCGTCGTCCAAATAGTCCATATTTAAAACTTTAATGGCTACGTCACCGTGCCAGTTTCCACGATAGACTGTACCAAAACGTCCAGTGCCAATTGGTTCGCCGATTTTTAGTTCGTCGAAGGGAATGTCCCATTCTCGCATGGATAGCTGCAATACAAACATCATTTCAAAAAATCTGATGTGGTTTATACAAATTCCGGATATTTAACCACTTTTATACCGGACATATACAAATCAACCATCTAAAGTTCGTTTTTGGAAGAATAAACTCCCTATCTTAAACAGAAATCGAGATATTGAACCATTTTTAGCTAAAAATGTATAAATTTTGAACCCGGGTTTGAGGAGGTTTTAACCGGATATTTAACCACTTTTATACCGGAAATATACCAATCAACCATCTAAGGTTCATTTTAGGAAGAATAAACTCTCTATCTTTAACCCAAATCGAAATATTGAACCATTTTTAAACTCACATTTTTAGCCAAAAATGTATAATTTTTGAACCCGGATTTGAGGAGTTTTTAACCAGATATTTAACCACTTTTATACCGAAAATATACAAATCAACTATCTAAAGTTCATTTTTGGAAGAATAAACACTCTATCTTTAACCGAAATCGAGATATTGAACCATTTTTAACCTCACATTGTTAAGCAAAAATGTATAATTTTTGAACCCGGGTTTGAGGAGTTTTTAACCAGATATTTAACCACTTTTATACCGGAAATATACAAATCAACCATCTACAGTTAATTTTTGGAAGAATAAATACTTTATCTTTAACCGAAATCGAGATTTTAAACCATTTTTAAACTCACATTTTTAGCCAAAAATGTATAATTTTGAACACGGATTTGAGGAGTTTTTAACCAGATATTTAACCACTTTTATACCGAAAATATAAAAATCAACTATCTAAAGTTCATTTTTGGAAGAATAAACACTCTATCTTTAACCGAAATCGAGATATTGAACCATTTTTAAACTCACATTTTTAGCCAAAAATGTATAATTTTTGAACCCGGATTTGAGGAGTTTTTAACCAGATATTTAACCACTTTTATACCGAAAATATACAAATCAACTATCTAAAGTTCATTTTTGGAAGAATAAACACTCTATCTTTAACCGAAATCGGGATATTGAACCATTTTTAACCTCACATTTTTAGCCAAAAATGTATAATTTTGAACACGGATTTGAGGAGTTTTTAACCGGATATTTAACCACTTTTATACCGGACATATACAAATCAACTATCTACAATTCATTTTTGGAAGAATAAACATTCTATCTTTAAGCGAAATCGAGATATTGAACCATTTTTAAACTCACATTTTTAGCCAAAAAAGTATAATTTTTGAACCCGGATTTGAAGATTTTTTAATCGGATATTTAACAACTTTTATACAGGAAATATACAAATCAATCATCTAAAATTCATTTTTGGAAGAATGAATAGGTACTTTAACTTTAACCGAAATCGAGATATTGAACCATTTTTAACCTCACATTTTTGGCCGAAACTAAACATGAAAACATGCATTTGTTGAGTTAATAACTCCTGAAATGTTTGAAATATTTTTAAATTAACACTAAAATCGTGTTGTACGAGGAAAAAATATATATTAACTTGCAACTACGAACTCCAGGGGGGGTGTCAAAATTATGAACATAATTATAACAGTTAAAAATTCATGTCCACTTACGCTATTCTGGCGGGGCCACCTGCGTCCATCCCTCTCCGTAATAGTCTCACTATCCGACACCTGACTATCCTGGCTATCCACCCGCACTGGCGTCCGATCCGAATCCGTACTCACAGACCCCGAAACAGACACCGTCCGTTCGCTATCATGCATCTCCTCTTCGAGAACGGGTATGGGATGAGTCTCAATCGTGACTCCGATGTCAGCGCCGAGGTGTCCCACATCGGGGAAGTGAAACTGCTGCTTGGTGTGGGCCAGGGGAGTGTGCGCTACTAGAAGAGCCGGACTAGATGGGGTGGAGCTATTGCAGGATGATGTATTGGAGCTGCTGTCCGGAGCTGTGTATGGGATGTTGACGGTTGGTTGGTTGTTGTGGTTGTGGCGTTTGTAGGGAAGGCGGTTGAGGATGGTTTGGTTTGGGGAGCAAGTGCGGTATTGGTTTGGGGATTGGTTTGGTTGGAATACTGAAAAAAATATATTAGGACGTCCGATTGTTATAATAAGTGAAATTTCTCACCATCAGATTGGAAACTTTTTTTAAATTCCTCAACGAATTCTTGAGGTAAGCCGCATGATGGAGGAACTTTGCTCTCGCATTCGCGATGGCATTTGTATTTGCATTCCTTGCATTTTAGTCCAGGACCGAAGATTTTCTGATTGCAGAAATTGCAGAGTGTGATGACCTTGAAGGTTTTTGTGAAACGGTGGGCGATTACGTGGCCCATACTTCGAGAGACGGTCGGTGTGCGGGGGGACTTCGGGACTTGCAAATTAGTAGCTAAAAAGAAGAAAAATAACCAACCTATACCAATTTCTTTAAATATGATTAATAATAGGTTAAATTATAACTAAAACTAATACAATTACCCCTTAACCTTAAAATTATAAAATAAGCTATATATGAAGTAATCTTAGCTATTTCGCAGAAGGCGTCCTAGAGGGGCAGGGGGGAAACGAATGCAGCGTTGGATAGCTGGAAGTGTCTACTATTGCGGTACGAAAACACGTTTTCGTCGCTGTAGTAATATTTTTTCTATAGAAGTTAGAGACGAACGTGTTTTTTTCTCGTGCCGATAACAATGTGTGACGAAAAACACGAGCAACGGATCAATGTGAAATTTCTCGTTAAATTAAAAAAAAAAACTCCGACTGAGTGCTACAAGTTGTTGAAAGAGGCCTATGGTGAGAATTCTGTATCTCGCCGAGAGAGCACCGAAGATTTAAAGCCATGCTAATCGTTTGGGTTCCCGCGGGTCAAACTGTAAACCAAACTTACTATTTGAAAGTTTTGGCAACACTGCGAGAACAAGTTCGTAAGAAACGGCCGGAGTTGTGGAAAAACAACACCAGAACAACGCACCTGCCCATAACGCGCGTTATTTAGCCGCTAGAGGCACTCCAGTGCTCGAACACGCGCCATACTCGCCTGATTTAGCACCCTGTGACTTTTTTCTGTTTCCGAAGATCAAGTCTGCCTTAAAATAAACCCGGTTCGAGTCGATGGAAGAGGTGAAACTCCCAAACGCTCTTACAAAAGAAGACTTTCAACATTGCTTTGACCACTCTTTTTCATAGGCAGTCTCGTTATTTAATAGTCACACCTCGTATGCAGGTTTACCCTGTATTTAGGAAGGAATTAGATTAATTATGTCGACTTACATTTGTAGCTGTTGTCATCGCTGTCAGCCCCAGTAGCCCCCGTGTTGTATGGGGGCGATTTAATCGGACTAGAAATAAGTGGACTATTGTATCCATGATCAACAGGACCGGGTTCTGTTGGTAAGCGACCTCTGCGTCCTACAGTACCGGACTGTTCAGTTTTCCTATATAAATATTAATTTTATTAATATGGGCAGCAGATATAACAAAAATTCGATTGTTTCTCACCCAGTGTTGGCATCCCCATTGTTGTCGACTTTATTGGCAGCTAGCTGCGATTCATGCGACTTGGACTTTGTGAGTGGATAGGCATCTAGAAGCAAGTTGGTAGCCTGGACGCCTGTTAGATGTTTCTTGCATGGCGGAGGAGTCGTAGGGAACTTTAATTTCTCCCCAGCTAAATATCAATTTAGTTACAAGAAAGTTTACAAGACATTGTAGTCTCGGTGCCACTGTTAGTAGCAAGCGAAGCATGCCGGCGTTAATAAAAACTGACAAATGTAGCCATTTGAAAATGTGTTAAATTATGGAGGAATGTTATATACACCATATAAATTGTTAAAATTTTAAGAAGATTATAATAAGTTAGTTAAATGATTAGGAATAGTTGGCATGCATGAAAAGTTATGAAAATATTTGGGAATGAATACAGAGATTTCAACAAGATTTAAACACAAAATAAAAAATTTACCGTCAAATGAGTATGAGACACTGTTGCCAATTCACGGGCAATGTTGAAAAATTATGAAGAAGAGGCAACACCACATGGACAGTCCATACATATTTAACGGCGAATCAGTGTTGCCAATCAACGGACAATGGGGTAGTTACCTTATGTTCAAATTTAATGAAATACATACATACATAAAATCACGCGGGTCCCACTTAGTGGGTTCGCACAAACCCGATAACAATAGGAACATCATACAACAAATCCTTAGTCTTAAACATATTAAAGTGACCGATTTTCAGTAGCGAAATACCGCATCCGGATCACAATAATAGTTAGGAAACAATCATCCTTCACCACACATTCCTATCTAAGCAGACTTCTTTCGCCTCGGCCACATCCATCCATTTACACACTGGTCGGCCACGCAATCGAAAACCCTCAACTACACCAAGATATATACGCTTAACAAGCCGTTCACTCGCCATGCTCTCCACATGCCGAAACCATCTCAACTGAATCACACACAATTTAAATTTAAAAATATTTGCTTCTAATAAAAAATTCAAAAAAGGCGAAACTACCCCATTAAAGAATTTTATTAATTAGTTTTCAATTTGGCGCTTTTTGGGACGGAGAGAAAGAAAGGAAAAAGATGAGAATTGGATTAGAAAAAGGCGGATAATTTCAATATTTCACATTGGCAACACTGCAACAAATATAGTTTGTTAACCTCTGAATGACCGCCCGGATTCAGCAACAATTGGTTAGGTAGTTCGTCGAAGATTTAAAGAAAAATAAAAGTTGTGCGCGCATCGGGCATCAATTTCTGTCCCCCAAAAATGTCACTGTTGTGTGTTGAATCATCCTCCGTATGCTTCTGATTTGGACCCGAAAAATTTGAAGCTAAAATGGCGACGTAACACACTTAAAGAATCGTGAAGAACAGCATCCAAATCTTCCGGAACGGCGTGAAAATAAATTGTGTTTTTGGTGACTTATAAGGGAAATTTGTTTGATTTAAAAAGAATATAATAAGTATAAATCGAAGCTAACGAATATCTCTGCTTGTGGGAGAGGACGCGGAAGCAAGCAGGTTAGCATAGGGACCACAGTACCTTTTCCCTTGGTGAGTACAGGAGGCGTTAGGGGCGGCGTAGGGGAACACTGAGCATTCTGGGGCGACAAGACCAAAGAGTTGATGGACGACACCGAGCAAGAGGGAACTAGAGTGGACACCGAACCTCCTAGCATGTTGCCCCGGTGTTGGTTGTTGTTGGTGGCCGCGCCATATGGCAGGCATTCCTCCGACGGTACGCTGTTCCTACTGGGACGACTGCGCCCCCCTACACGAGGCGATAGGTTGTTCTTCATGTGGTGGCGGTCCCAGCTGTCCCAATACAGGGGGATTTCCACCGTCGTTTTCTCATCCCGCATAAGAACCTCTAGAGAAACAAGAATAATGGAAAAAAATATCATGTTACAGTTTTTATTGTGACGTTCCGGGAATGATTCAATTAATTACATACGTCGTTTTTTTAAATATAATCGTTAATTTTTTGATTTTTGTACCCATAATATCCAAGTATAGTTTGATTCACGAAAGATGACAATTCAAGGTCATTTATTAACAGTATGGTATACAATTACTAGCAGATAACTTCACTGTATTTCGTATACATATACGTGCAACATGAAATATTTATAGATACGTTTTAACTGAATTCTTTTTAAATAATACCTTTCTCAAAGATTTATGCTCTTCACCTATGTTTTTGCAACACACAATAACCTAGACTTGACAAAAACCATGGAATAATAATTTGATTTAAATGTCAACGTCACTGGGTAAATATTAGCATAGAGGGCAGTGTAGTAGATAATTAGATATCTGTTACTCTACGACATACGTCATTAATATTTGTAACGTGATAGAAAGTAATGTCAATATGAACATATAACTGTCACACAACATAAACTACATAGACATATGTAATATTTCTTTTTCTAACATCGAACAAGTGACCTTGAATTGTCATCTTTCGTGAACCAAAGTATAGCAGTGTAGATGTACACCATATAGTGTGTTCGAAAATTCAACCGCGGTTATCGTGGTCATTTTACACGGTAACTGAAAGGTTACGGTTCTCGCGGTAAGCAGTCGAACGCATTGGTATTCCTGGTTATTAATAACTGTCAAAATCATTTTAGTTTGCATCGCAGGATATTGTTGTTGGATACTATTTGTTTTTTGTACCATGTACAGTACTTAGTTGTTTTTAAACACAATTTACCTTTAAATGATGTCAAAGAACAACGTGTGTATACTTCAAAAGTTAGGTTAGACTATAAATTACCACAAAAACCGTGCTCTGAGCACGGTTGCGGCGGTAACAAAAATTTACCATACATTTCAGTTACCGCGTTCGAAAATAGTGCCGGTAACCTGAAAATTTTTACCGGTAACGTCGTGGTTAAATTTTCGAACATACTAATAATAAATAAATTTTATTTGGGGTATTTTTTCTTTAAATATTGTTGATTTAGGGGATTTTCAGATTTCACTTGGGGGATATCAGTATCAGTCGTCTGGCAACCCTGCCCAGCGCGTTTATCATTTGTTTATAACGTATTTTCTCGGTGTAGATGGCATTACACGCGCCATCTATTTCCTCGGGCCTCATTTATTGAAAATTTAGCTAATATTTTTATATACAGATTAACATATTAAAAAATTTAAAAACTTGGAGACCCATACTGCCAAGTAGGCTAATTGTTCAAGAATTCTATCGGCAACAGAACGATATTTTACATAAATATTTTTTCGTATTCAATATTCAATAGTTTAATATTAAATATATAATTACAAATTACACGGAAATATTTTTTCGCGCGTCAGAAGTCGCGGAAAATCCGAAGAAAACTTTTAATTCATGGTCAACCAGACAACACCTCTTTAAGTGTTCAAAATACCTGTTTATGACTCATTACTTCTTAGTGTAACTAAATATTCATTACTTATAGAATTCTAATTAATACTGTAGGTACTGTATTATAATTAGAGACACACTTTCATTTTGTCATGCCTACAATTTAAATTTCTATTGTCTAGGCGTCTAGGTTATCTTAAATTCTTGGCATTCTGTTTGTATTTCCATGATTATTTTATTTAAAAACGTCTTAAATTAATTAATATTATTTTTGTTTCGTTGAGTTAGATTTTTGTATTTGTTTCTCTTGTCCAAGGTGTGAAATTCTGTCTGATGATCTTTATCTCGCAAGAGCCACCACCGGTTATTTTTATTTATTGTGTGAAATATGACACTGATTTTGTGGTAGAATAATCGTAATGCGGTTATTTATTACTGATATCACCACTTGACAACACATTGCTGAGTGTAAAAATAGTTGTCCAATAACATCAACAAGTGTTCAAAACAAAACTACGCACAACTTGAACAAATAAACGCAGAATTCCTAAAAACAGACGCGAATTCAACGGAGAAAGATGTTTATTTATAATCTTTTTACTCCCACCAGCTCATGAAATAACATATACTTTTGTGAATTGATATGTCGAGTAACTTTGATGCGCGCTTCTCACTTTGACAACAACATTGTTTTGACTTATTTACTATCTGAAATTAAAAAAAAAAACTTTTTAACAGTTCAATTTTAAAATAAGTCAAAACAATGTTGTTGAAGTGACACAAATCAGCTGATTCCAAACACTTCAAGGTCGCGACCTTTAGCGGAAAACTTTGAAATCGATTAAAATAATAGACACAAATATACCGTCACACAAGAGATCTTCTTCATCTGTTATTCAGGGTTATAATCGTCAATAAAATATGACGATTTCACACAAATTCAGTGTTGCCAATCTTAAGATAATTTGGGCAGCTGTATGATATACAATAGTAAATTTGTACATAAAATGACGAACAATATGTGCAAGAAGAACAAACTAATTAATTCCGATGAAGAAATATAATTTTAAGTGTTCTTTACAATAACTTCAATGTCCGGAGGTTAACAACAATGACTGTCAGATTGACAGATAAATGTAACCATAACCTATAAATATTCCTTTTCTGGGTACATTCGTGATAAAAAATACAATATAAATATTATATACAACCGATAAATAATGTTAAAAACCATTACTGTTTCATTATTTACCGAGAGAATTAAAAATGACAAGTACTCCCTAGGGAAATGAATAAAATTGTTATTGATTAACAGATTTGTCGAATATTTTGTATCCCTCGGACTACACCCTCAGGATTCAATCTTCGCTGTCAACAAATAATGACGAACTTTACTCTCTTGATATATAAACTATTATTATTTGTAAAAATGAACCTGAATATTAAAAATGGCAACAAAACATGGTTAAACATCACTTAATTCTGTAGATTGTGACGTGATATTTTTTTTCTTTTTTGTGAAGTAGGTTTGCGTTCTGACTAATCAAAGGGCAGAATTTATATTCCTAAATGTAGTATAGTGTGTCTATTATATTTTGTTAAAATGTTTAAGCTCATGAGAATATAAAGTAATGCACTATTATTAAGATAGTATGTTCGTAAAATGAATCAAAGTATTTTTTATAAAGACGAAACTCCGTATTGTATATAAAATTTAAATAAAATAAAGTAATAATTCAATGAACTCAACTGTCAAATTTAATACGTGAAATCAATATATTAACAAACAATTTTAATGCGTATTTATGAAAAACAATTGTCTAACCTGTATATCGGCACAAGTTGTGCATAGCCCGATGCAGCCTCCCATATTCTTCCGCCCGGGCATTCTTCTCGTTAAGAATACTCCTAAGTTCATGCTCCGGTTTCTGTTTGAGCTCTTCCAAAGAGCTGACCTTCTGACAAATACCCTGGATGGATTCCTTGCTAAGTCCAACAACCTGCAGCCACTGAGGAAGAGATGGAATGTTCTTCAAATCGTCCATACGCAACTTGGTTTTGACAACAAGTTGCCGTGAGAATAGTTTGATCAGTTTTCCCTGAAATTCACAAAATCCCAGCTCAAAATGAGAAAATAAACTCGGGAATGCTTCTCACCTCCAGGGTTCTGATTTCCTGGCGTGTTAATTCCGCACTTGTTGCACATTTTGTTCGTAATCCTTCTAAACGTTCTGCAGAAATGTCAATCATAGACTGGTACAACTCAAGATTTTTGAATTCTTGTTCCACGTCGTCATCTGCCATCACAATTATCACAGATCACTTATATACTAGTATTTACAATCATTTTCAACAATAAAACTATGTACATCTTATCGTAAGTGTACGGTTTACACAATACAATTATTGAATAACATTAACTTCTACACTTCGCAGCCATTTTGAGATATTAGATATTTCAGAGCAAAAGCCGATAACAAGAAGAAGAATTCGTCCGTACTGAAATTTTCCGGCAACCTGTAACGCGCTGAATCGAATTTCAAAATTGCGAAACGGACAATAAAAATAAGTGATATTATCATCGATGATATCTTCAAGTGAAATGTGCAACTCTGGTTTCACGAGCAATATCTTCCATTATTAATCATATCACGAGCTTATTTTTAATGAGAGAATATAACGAATTATTATAACTTTTGATATACAGTAAAATTTTTGAAAGATATCCGATCAAGGTCATCTGTATCACAAACGAATTATCAAATTGACATACATTTATCTCTTTCTTTTGCAAAGGCTATAAGAGTGTGCGATAAGGATGGATATAACACGCTTGTCTTTCAAAAATTCATATTGTTTCAACTAAGTTAGGACATTCCACTTTAATACTTTCGCTGTAACGTAAGTTTATTTATTAATTCAGATACATTACCTTGATTCATAGCCGTATGAATAACGTTATTTTCTGTCAGAGTCACTGACACTGACATTGTGTCATCTTATTTTTAACATATTTGGTTTTACATTTGCTTACCAGTTGACTTATTTTTGAATATATATTTTTATAATAATAAAATAACAGAAGTATCTTATGTACCCTCATAAAAACTAAGCAAACGACACTACTGAATTTGTCATAATGGGCGGAGCAAAAATCTGAATTCATACAATTCGTAGACGACCTTGATCGGACATCTTTCAAAAATTTTACTGTACATATATTGTATTAAAACATGCTACGAGTTTTATTTAATATTTCGGAGTTTGAATTATTGTTATTACTTATTTGTATGCTCAAAATTAACTGTCAATGTCGTAAATAAAGAAAACAACGACTATAAATACGGTGATAATTTCTTGGCGGTGCTAATCTGCTTTGTACACAGATTTCAGTAATTATTATGAGCCTTGGCTTGTAAATATATGCTTACTTACTGTTAAGGTCGTTGGATAACATTTTACACTCAATATCAACTGTTACAAAATATATATATATATATATATATATATATATATATATACATGTGGCTTCGGAACTTACTATGAACTTATAACCTTTTAATAAAAACAAAAATTCTCTGTGGAATTGTGTTAAACAATGACAAATATTTATTTTTCATTCTAACTCAAATCATTTACATATACATATTCCCTATTTTCATTGTCTTGTATTTAAATTTAAAAACGTTGTTGTCTTGATGAAAAAATGATATTTAAATGTATTAAAATTTTCAAATGAGGGTACCAATTATAACCAAAATCTAATCACGTCTACATAAAGGGTAATAAATTGATTAGAGTTTGGTTCAAGAAAAAATGACTATTCAAGGTCACTTGTTCGAAGAATACACAGCACTTTATACAGCAGTAGCTTAGCAACATTTAATGTTAGAAAGAGATATATAATTATCTACTACACTGCCCTCTGGCTAACATTTTGTACTTCATGGTCAAGATTTGAACGTTAGGAAACTGAACGAAACAAAAAATGAACGGGGCGATGTATGTGTTCCCTTGAGAAAGGCATTATTCAAAAAGAAATTTTCAAATAACTTACAATATTTTTTCAATTAAAATATATTTATAAATATTTTATGTTGCACGCCTGTGTATACGAAATGCTGTGAAGTTATCCTCGAAACTATACCCTATTGTTTCGTTTCTTATATTTAACTTTCAAATTGACATATGTCATTACAAAATAAGTATTTATGAATAATATATACGACGTTATTATAATAGGAGCTGGTATATCTGGTATGGTTGCAGCACATACCCTTTTCGAAAAAGATCCGTCTTTGGATGTAATTATTTTAGAAGCTACAGGCATTTTAATTATCAAACAACTCATGAATCAAACATATTAATTATTTATATTTAGAAAGGACTGGTGGACGAACACTTTCAATGCCATTAAAAGTAAAAATAAAAAGACATGACACTTGCCGTTTTGATTTTGGAGCTCACTGGGTGTCTAGTTCACAAAGTCATCTGAAAAAGTATTTAAAATTGTTGAAACTACATCTTGCGCCTCAAAAAAGGAAAGGAAAAGCGATAGCAGCTTATCAAAATGGATTTGAAACTTTTCAAGATCATCCGTTTGTTGGGAATGTTTTAACTCATTATGAAGTGAAATGGTTTTTTACTATGGTACGATAATAATACATACAGTTCGTCTTGCAGCGCGTTGAGTTGAGACGACCTTGAATGCGCAGAAACAATTATTATTAAGTATTACAAAAATTATGTAAATACATTTTTATTGTTAAAAAAATTGTGCCATAACCTATGTGACGAACGTTGTGCGCAGGTCCAGTCTCAACCAAACGCGCACTTTTCCTTCTACTTAAAAACTCCCTTTAAAATTGTCAAAACTATTAAAATAATTTCTGGTGACTTAAAAATTGTCAAAGTTGTCCAACCATTTACTGGGTACTTAAAAACTGTCAAATTAATTTCAGAAATTCTCATTTTTATATTGATAATCATATATCAGGGCAACGAACTCGCCAAAAACTGGGTTCGGTTCATGTTCAGGTTAATTTATATTTTGAGAGATGGGTTCGGATGCGGTTGTGGTTCAAACAACACAATTTGCGGTTTTGTTCCGGGAACAATATATGCGAAAGACAAGAACACGAACACAATTTTATCGGCTGCATTACGATTGCACGTTTCGAACTCAAAATGAACCGGAGCTGATTCCGAATTTTAATACCGGGTTGGGTCTCGGGTTCAATTGAAAAATAGATTTGAGGTTAGGTACGGGGTTTGAGTTCGATAAAATATGGTTTGGTTCGGATTCGATGCCCTGTCAAATATTCAAATAAACCATATTTTTTTTCGTAGTTAGAAGAACAAAGTGAATTATATCAATTTGAAGGCTTACCAGACAAATTTGAAACTGAATTTTATGATAGTCTAACAATGGAACAATATATTGATGATAAAATGTACACAACAGCAGCAAAAAATGTTGCGAAAAATATTATTTTCAGTACAATTGGTAATTTTATTATTTATTTGTTGAAGGATTTTTAATTTTTATGTTTCAGGTTTAGAAGCAGATTATATAAGTGTAATGTTTTATTTATTAATGTGTAATAGTAGTTTAGGTTTTACAAATATGTATATGAATAGAGATGGCGGTGCTCGAGAATACTGGATTAAAGTAAGTTCCTTAAAATAAAAAATCACAATAACTTTGTTCGCCGATTGATAATTTTATTGACAGTTACTCGACAATAAACTTTTACTTTCTCTGTCAGCGGCGGTGAAACCTGTCACAATTATAGGTTAGTTTGTTTACAACACAACACAAATTTATGAATGAAAAGTCGCATATTTCATGTTATTTTATATTACTATATTTATTAAATGAGACGGATTTCACGATTGAAAACTGCAATTGCACAATTAGTTACTTTTTATTGAGTAATTCTGTGAATCTATTTCAATAGGAAGGAGCAGATGAAATTTGCAAAAGAATAGAAAAGATACTTGGAGACGACGTAATTCTTTATAATCATGTTGTAACAAACATATCAAGCAAAACTGATTGTATAGAAGTATCTACGCTTCATGACAAATTTAGGTAAAAAATTGAAAAATGACTATTTAAAAAAAAAATATATTAATTTTATGTTTAGTGCTATTCAAGTGATATGTTCTATTCCCCCTGAAGAAGTCTTAAATATAAATTTTTCTCCAGATTTGAGTAAAATAAGAAAAAACTTTCTCGGCAATTTCAATTCTGGACATTTTACAAAATTCGTCATCACATACAACAAAGTATAACGAAATTTTTAATAATTTGACGCCAATTTTTGAGACTAATATAATTTTTAGTCATTCTGGGAATATTTTGGACATTCGGGCGAAATTTTCTCGAGAGATGATAAGGCAGGACCAATTACAATGTGTTTAGATGCATCAAAAGACGGCAATTCGGCCCTGATGGGAATGATAAAGGAGCCGAGTTTGTTTAAAGAAGGGGTAATAAATAACATTACCTACCGCACAAAAAACCACACTTGGAAGAACAATATTTTGTTTTGAACTGTTAAAAAGACTTGTAAAATAATAACTTTTATTTGAAATTGTCACTAAGTGCACAAAAATCGTCATTAAAACTTCAGAAATCGGCTTTCATGTAATGTTGCCAACCTTATGATATTATTGTACATAATATAATTTGGGTAGACATACATTGTACAATAGCAAATTTGTATGTAAAATGACAAAAAATATCTGCAAGAAAAACGAATTAAATAATTCCGACGAAGAAATATGAAATAACACGCGTAATTTTGAGTATTCATTATTATAACGTCAATGTCCGGAGGTTTGCAACACTGAACATAAGTTCGTTTGTCAGCAATTGACAGATAACCTATAAAAACCTTTTTATCACTATCATTTCACATTCGTGACCAAAAATAAAACTTCATTGATATATAAATAACTATTTAGTAGTTCAATCAAAATATTGTTTTTGCCAAAGTGACATGCGTACACAGATCAGCTGATTCCAAACAATTCAGTGCCCAGCACGTCACAAGCATGGCTGACACTGAATTTTATGCGCTCGATTCACATGCATTATAGTTTTTGTTTTTCGTTCGTGTGTCCGTTATAATCTTTAACGGCCGGCGGCCGTTATAGATCCCTTTTCAATTACGTATTCAGTTCTTAACGGTATGGTATTACAAAAATACTATTCTTTTTAGCCAGATGGAACTTACAAGAACGATGTAATTAAACAACTAGTGAAATATTGGGGTAAAGATGCTGAGAATTATATAGATTATAAACAATTATGCTGGTGGAATACACATTATACGGGAGGATGTCCGGTTACAGCTATAGGATTAGGAACTTTGAAATGGTATCACACTTTGAAACAACCTGTAGGGAGGTTAGTATATTGAAAATGGGGCCCTCTACCATAGCAACAAATTAGAACATGGCTTATATATATTAAAACTACCTTACAATTATGTTAAAGACCATAAAAGTTATTAGTTTTTGAAGTAATCAATTTCCTCATCTGTGTGGTCTGTTAGAAAAGTATCCGACCTTTGGCCAGGAAAATAAAACTGGCATGAATGTTATATTCCGGGATCCAACTAATAATTAGTAATTTTTGTACAAATAATTGTATATAAATTTCTTGTTTTGTTACAATTTACATTAAGTTTGTAGGTTAGGTGCTCTATCTTGCCGACTTCGCCGAGCAGAAATTGTTGCCAACATAGTGAACTAAATTCATTATTTTAAAATTAAATTTCATTCAATTTCTCTTATTATTATTAAGCGACAGAGTGTTTGAGAATTTATACTGTATTATTATAAATTTAGTTCTTTAAGAAATGTTTTAGAAATAGAAGTGTTTTTTCCCGGTCACTTATCACAACACATTTCAATGCATACAAAAAAAATACTTTCTTGTTTGTTTACTCTATATTGTCTCACAATTTACATCATTCAATATTACAATAATTTCATGCCAAGTGCATTAACATCTTATAAAAATAAAAATCTGGACCCTAAAACTTAAAATGAACAATATTCACACCAATAAGACACAATTTTGTAACAGATACAAATAAGAATATACATATGTTTTAATTAGTATATATTAACAGCTCTGCATTAGATTTTTTTTTACAGTAATAGTTTTTGTAGAATACATTGGGCAGGAGCTGAATTAGGAACAGAATGGTACGGATTTATGAATGGTGCTGTCCAATCGGGACACAGAGCCGCTATCAATACTTTATATGACATGAGACCGCAAATTATAACCTCTGAAGACATTATTTTCCTAGAGTGAGTAACTGTTTTCATATTTTGAGCACTCCATCAATACATTTTTATATATAACAATAATATTTATTTGAAATTGTCACTAAAGTAAGTGTTGCCAACCTTATGATCATTATTGTACATATAAGATAATTTGGGCAGACATGCGTTGTATGTAAAATCACAAAAAATATGTGCAAGAAGAACGAATTAAATAATTCCGATGAAGAAATTTGAGATAACACGCGTAATTTTGAGTATTCATTATTATAACTTCAGTGTCCGGAGTTTTGCAACACTGAACTGTCAGCAATTGACAGATAACCTATAAAAATAAATTTTCACAAAATTTCGATTTCAAATAAAATTTAATATGCATTCCGACACTGAAGTTCCTTTTTATCACTAATATTTCACATTCGTGATCAAAAATAAACCTGCCAAAAACTGGGTTCGGTTCAGTTTAAGAGATGGGTTCGGATGCGGTTCTAGTACAAACACTAATAAAATTTGCGGTTTTGTTCCGGGTTCAAGTTCGGTTCGACCTAATGAAAACTGAATTTGTTTTTGGAATAACAATATATAGAAATAATTTAAAATGCGATCCGGAATTTACGCAAGACAAGAACACAATTTTACAGTTCGAACTCAAAATGAACCTGAACCAGAGCCGAACCCTAAACCCGAGTTCGGTTCCAACTCGGGTTCAATTGATATTTGAGGTTCGATTCAGAGTTTGGGTTCGCTAAAATGGGCATCGAACCCGAAACATGTGTACATATTTGGAGTGCTCAAAACACTTTCACACATTAAAAAAATACCGTATTTTAATTTTCAGTACCCGCAGAACTCACAAATTGCGATTAAAGAGTTTCGAATTAACCTACAAACACAAAATAATCGGTATTGTTGTCTGTTTTCTATTCTACAGATTCGTTATTAAAAAACTATTTTGAGTAAAACATAAATTTATTCCGTCAAAAATTACAAATAATGTAATACCTTAAGATTATGTTGTTTTCTCGTCATTGCTGGCATTCCACCTTTCGAAATAGATCATAAGCTCCAAGTGCTTAGTGTACGGGAACATATCTACCGCAACGGCCTTAATTGGCACGAACGGATCCCCAGCCATCGTTTTAGACGCCGGACGACCCAGACTGACGAAATTCTTACAAGCAGATTGAGGATTACACGCGATGTAGATTAGTTTTTTCAGTTTTGGGCAACGGCGGAGCATTTCTATTGCTTTGTTATCTAAATGAAAAGATATTTTGAACATTTTAATGTGTAAATTGTATATTAATACGATAATGATTTTTGTAAATATTAGCAAATATAATAATGAATTTATTAAGTTATTTTTCTGTTTACGCGGATGATTTTTTTTTAATTTCATGTTCAAGCCACCCAACTATTTATTAAATAATACCTTTCACAACTCCTATATGGAGCAAGGGGCAGATATTCCACCTGTTCCTTGACAAGGTTTACTTGCATTTTAATGGATTCTCAATCAGCAGCGTCTGCAGGAAATCTACAATTCACACTAAATTCGTATTCATAATTTCAATAAAGCGGTATTTTTTAGTTAATAGTTACACCCAGATGAGTCCGAGTGGCAGCAGAGGTCACTATAAGCTACTGTGCATGTAACGAAGTTACCAACAGAGGGCACTAAAAATATCTTTATATATATGATAACTGTGAATTGTATATGTATGTAGATTATTATAATTTAATTTGCTGCAAAATATACGCATTAATAATGAATCATAGAATTACATTTCAAATATTTGTGGCTTAATCCAAGATAAGAACAACCAATAGGGCTGTTGCAAGAATATTACGAAAATAACAACAAATTATTATTGAAGTGATAACTTTTATGGGAGGGTGAACCGCTAAAGAATTTAAGATTTCCCTTACTCTACCGCCCAAGCTACAACTAGCGTCTAGCCGATAAAATAACTTTTATCACCGAAGATATTCATATTGTTTCACACTTTGACACTTGTAGTGCCAAATACATTATTTTATTAGTGCAATTTGTTAAAATTATTACATCATGATAAAAGTGCAACAAATGTGAGTGATTTTAACACATTCCCAAAAGTCATCGCGTCAAACTTAAGACACTTCCCGATGTTTATTAGTTTTTTAGAATTTATTTGTGAAAAATGTGACTTTTTTGCTTGTAAATATGCAAAAAAATACTTTAATGTTGCTTTTAAATCGGCTGGACGCGCTAGTCAAGCAACAGACGGCAAGCGAGTGCGCGCGCAACACGTCGTCAAACATAACCTTTCGTTTGTCAGTTTTCCGTCAATCTACTAATGTCTGATTTATAAGTTTATTTTATTATTGAAGTGATAATATTGTTACGAACAAAAATATGGAGAACAGTGACAGTGAATCTATGGATATATCAATTATTAGGTAAGTGCAAGAATTATACAAAAGTTATGACTTCTTTCGGACGTATCAAGACGCACACTTTTTCTTTATTTCAACGAAAATTGTTTATGTCTGAACCTTATAATTTGCGAAACAAGATCAGTTTTATTGTTTTGAAAAGAAAATATTGTGATAAAAGTTGCGTACATTAGATAACAGATGACAAGCCAGTGCGCGCGCAACACGTGCGTCAAACATAACCTTTCGTTTGTCAGTTTTCACATCGGCAAACGTCTGATTTTTAGTTCTTTATAAGTTTGTTTTATTATTCAAGTGGTATTTTTTTTTAAATATGCATATACCAAATACTAGGTAAGTGCAAGGATTATACAAAGTTATCATTTCTGCACAATTTTCTTTATTTCTACGAAAATTGTTTATGTTTGAATCTTATAATTTGTCAAACAAGATCATTTTTATTGTTTTGAAAAGATAATATTTTATAAACGTTGAATCAGTTTCGTAATGTTTTTAAAAATGTGGGGATCGCTTTAAAATATTGTGTTTTAAAATAAAGACGTATAAATTTCAATTTTTATTGGACGTTTGACTATTCAAACACACTATTGTCATTTTTTAACAGTTGTATGGGCCCATTATTCAAAATATGTATTTCCTTACCTTAGTACTAAAGCCCTTTGAGATATCTCACGTTAAACTTTGATCTAGTGGCACAAATACAAAATAATTTTCACTTACGTAGTCCGGCCCTGGGTGGATCGACAACAGCAATAACATCATCTGTTTGCGCTCTGTGCATCACCGACCCCAAAATTTCTTCAGCCGCTCCTGTGAAGAACTCACAATTATCTATATTATTTTCTGTTGCATTTTCTCTCGCGTTTAAAATTGCTTGATTCACAACTTCCAAACCCAAAACTTGTTTACATTTCTACAACAAAACAATTATAAACATTCCATTACACAAAACGAATAAACATTTACTTTGGCGAAACAAATTCCGATTGATCCAGTCCCGCAACAAATATCAACAACGGTTGTATCTTCTCTTGGTTGAGCCATTTCTATGGCTGAATTGTAAAGAATTTCAGCAGCTTCAGTGTTTATCTGAAAGAATGCTTCCGGGGAGATTTTGAACGTTAATCCGAGGATGGTTTCATAGATATATTGGCTACCGTGGAGGAATTCCGATGGAGGTGGTAATTCTCCCGCCTGTCTATAAAAACCGTTCGTGTTTTTCAAATAGTTTCAAAATAATTATTATTCTTGCCTTCTGAGAAGTGGTTGATAGTACAAGGAAGTAACTTTGGCAGTTTTTCCGTCACCTTGGCTGAAGTATCGTACGAGGTCTTGTTTGAATGCATCAATTTCATATTCGTTCAAATTTTGCGGATGGATGCAAATTATCAGCATCAATTGATTGTGGGTTTGAGAGTAGCGTGCGGTTAATTGGCGGAAATAACCCGTCTGCATTTCGGGATCAAATATAGCGAGATGTGATGAACGCACGTACTTTTCAAACAGCTAAAATAATCATTATTTTACTAATTTTAAAACGTAAAAGATTCGCAACTCTGATGAAATTATTCGTATTCGGCGTATATAACATTTTTTTTCTATTTTGCATCTGTAACAAAGCTATTACAGCTCCCAAAGCTCGTTTGAGTGTTGTAACAGCCTAGTACAATTTATTTTTATAAAGTTGGTAGCATAGCTGAAATGTTATGTCAAAAAATATCAAATGTCAAACCTCACTGAATAAACGATACTAACGATTGTTAAGATGTTTATTTTTGTTTATATATATATTTAGGGCATAAATAGTTCAAAACACTATTAATTGTTGATATTTAAAACATGTAATTTATTTGTGAACTCTGTCGGTAAATTAGTTCGAGCTTTTTGGCGCTGATGTCACAGCCAAAGTTATGCAGGTTGTGTAGTAGTTCAGATAAAGCAAAATGGCGGCAGAGGAGAAATGTCAACAAGAATTAAGTGTTTATTTATAAGAAAATAGTGTTTTAAATATAAGATGTATATAATTATATAGTTTTACACTTTCCACATCCTTTTCAGTTAATTTTATACAATAAAATGTAAGTAACTTGTAAAAATTTTATATTTGGTTATGCCTATGAAACCTGACTTTTTTCATTGTTTGTTTTTTGAATTATAAAATGTATTTTCCGTAATTTCACGTATTTCAGGTGGAGTACATAAAAAATCGTCTGTATTCATTTTTAATTTGATATGAATTTGATTGTAAACAACACGAGACAATTTTAAATTCAAACAATTGAATTTTCAAATGTCACATTAATACTAACAAAATTCCCTAAATTTTGAATTTACGATTTATTATTTAAAAAGATCACAAAAAGCGCAAAATAGGTAAATGGCGGGAGGTATTGTCAGATTTTTATTTCTTACCTTTGCTGCCTTTTTCATGGGTTCAGGAATGTGCGACAAATTATCAAAAGGCCCCACAGTCGTCACACCCGTCGTATAACCTCCAAATCTGAATCCAACTGAAGGTTGTCCATCAATTTCACTTCTTCCTACTGTAAACTCACATTTATTGCGGTACCCTTCCAACTTCTGCGGATAACGCAGTTCCCACAATTCGCAAGGCAAGCCATTATAAACTTTTTTCTTTTCGTTCACCCATTTCATAAGATCTGGATTGGAAAATGACAACTCGTTTCCGAGTTTGGTAAGGATTCTTTTTGCTTCGTCTTGTTTGATAACCACTTGGTCTTCGTACGGTACGTGCCAGAAAGGGATAGTGGACTTTTTCAAGCGTTCTTCGACGCTAGTTTCGAATTTTGCTCGTTTGGCTTCTGGGGATAGGTTCTCTTGTTCTTTTCTTTTTTTGACAAGAGGATCCGGCATCGGTTTTGCTTCTTTTGCAGTTAGTTTCTTGCCTTTCCAGCGATATCCGTTGAGGATGTTTATAGCTCGAAGTTTGTCGTCTTCGTTCCGGAAACATATGTACGCCCAAGGATTTCTAGCTTTGGGCGATTTTATTTTGGCGGTGCATAAGTTTAATCTGTTATTTAACAGAGATCGCAACTCCTAAAATATATTAAAAATACATTCACAATCAAATTTGAAAGGGGATGGCAATGTTCATTATGTATAACAGGGCATCGAACCCGCCAAAAACTGGGTTCGGTTCAGGTTAATTTATTTTTTGATGGGTTCGGATGCGGTTCTAGTTCAAATATTAATTTGCATAATGCATTTAAATCGCGCGCATAAAATTCAGTATCACCCATATTTATGACGTGCTGGGCACTGGCAAATATTATTGGCTAATGGCGGTTCAAATGCGCAAGCTACGGTTCCGCCATGTTCGCGCTACGAAACGACATAACCGTGTTTGACATATATCTATCCATCTCACCCAGCTTTAGAAACGTATGTTTTCGTACCTCAGCGAAAACAAAATACGGGTATAATATTTTTATGTACAGATTAAAAATGGAAGAAACTTGGAAACCCCTATTTTATTTGTTTTCACGGGGTTGCATTTGATGTTGTTTAAGTTTAGTTTGAATAAAATTACTTTTATCCATCATTATTTTCCTCATGAAGACAAAAATCATTCAGAATAATAATTTTATTGTGTATTACAGTGTCCGGAATGAAGCTATAACCTCAAAAATGAGCAGAGATCACATTTGCAGCGATTACGGCAGCAGAAACCATCTGCAGTGCGCAGAAAATTTATATCCACGTCGGGCTAGAAATCTACAGGCGCGGACAGCAAGAAATCGTCAAAGGTAAGTTTTGATATTTATCTTATATGTTTATCTCGCATAACCCGCTTAAAAATCTAGTGACTCAAAACTAAGTCTTAACTCACGATCTTGAAACAAATGATGTTCAATAAATGTTGATATGAAACCAGAAGTGTTCAAATATAATTAAATGCATTTTTAAGTATCAGAAAACTTACACCAATTCCGTAAAATTTAGGTAACCCACGAATCTCAATCTTGTACTTCTCGGAGGTGAACTCCCCACGTTGTAAATATGCATACGGGTCATCTTCATCTTTATTCCCCAATTCTTCAGTTGCATCATTGCTGCTTCCTTCTTCAGCATCATCATGATTTTCTGAAGTGCTTTCCTTCTCTAGCTTCTCATCAACTTTTTCTAAAGGTATAAAATCGGAAGTTTCTTCATCCTTATTTTCGGTATTGTTGTCCGCGTCGTTTTCTGATATGTCTGATTGTTGGTTTTCGAGTTTTACCTTTTTAATGCTGGGTTCGTCATCTTCTTCCTTTATAACTAATTCGTCAACTTTGTTTGGCTGTATTTCTTCACTCATTTTACTGTTCTACGCTTGTATTATCGGTATATAATTATAATGTTTGGTTAAATAAGGTTAGTACAAATACAAATTCACATGGAACTGTCAAAATACGTTCAGATGGTACGCTCACAACTCGCAACAGATTTCCGTTAAATTTTAACACGGGTAATCGTAAATTCGATTATTTCTTTAAAAACATATAGTTTGATTTAGAAAATATGATCATATTACAGATAACACTAGTTATTAAATATTAAAATAATTATTATTAATGCAGTTTATTGTGAACACATTTCAAATAATCCTCCATCTTGCGTAATCAACACCTGCAAAAAACATAACCTATCACTGTCAAAAACGGCAAAATGTTATTTTTTACTTAACAAAGGTGACCTTTTAAGTGTTCCTAAAAAAAATTTACGCATTATGACTTCTAATAATTCTCAAAATGGCTGTACAGAAACACTTATTGAAAAAGAAACAATTCTGGAAAAATTCACCAGAAGAAGTGTAACAGAAAGTGATTCAGTTCACCCCAGATTTGGGGGAACTCCTGAAGAAAAAGAAGTACAAGAATTTCATCGAAAAAACGACTATTTTTGCCCGGTTTGTAAGGAATATTTCGCGCCATCTTTACTAGCGCTTAGAGAACATTTTAAACCAGGACGGATTAAGCATACTTATACTCAAAGTTGTATTTATTGTAAAGGACCAGTTTATGAATATTTTATTAATAGTAGGGAGAAAATATACCACGATTGCTCGGAAAAAGAAGAAGCTGAGTAGATGTACTTACATATCTTAACACAACTACCTCAAACATAAAATAATACTAGTAGAAAATATTGATATTTATAGTTTATTTATTATTTATATTAGATTGTATGTAGGATATAATAAAATGTACAATAATTTGTTATTTTTTAATAAAAACTTGTTACAATAGATCGTTTAATACTTAAAAATATCTGGTATAACAAATGGAAAATATCTATATATTTACACATAAATAATTGTAAAGCAAGCTAAAATTAATCTATTCCATAAACTTCTCCTCCTTTACGATAATCTGAATTAGCCATTATTTTATCACCATCTCGTATTAAAGCACAAATAACTGATCCTCTATCTCGATACCTTTTTGTTTTGTGCCCAAGTTTCTCCAAACCATCAATAATTTGCTAAAAACATGCACAAAATTTAATCAACCTTATATTAGACTAATCACACATTCTTTCAAGTAATACAAATTTAAGCAAAATTACTCAACATGTAAACCATGCCAGAGGTCAACAACTCGGGAAAAACAATGGAGGGAACTGGGATTATATAGGGATGGGAGTCACAGGTGAAATTAAAACGAAGATTTAGCGTCCAATTTAAGATTTAAAACGTCCTATAAAATTTAAGTTTATATTAAATCAAATAGTTTAGAATTTGGTATGGGACCGAGATCTGCGTTCATAACCTAACTTTTCATTCATACTGTTCCATTTCCAAATACTTACTTGCAAAACGCCATATTCATAGCTAATTTCCATAGGAAACAGCTGATGATGTATCCTCGGAGCATCGACAGCTTCTTTGATATTTTTTCCAAACCATAACGCTCTCATAATAACTAAAGACATAGCCGTTGTGATTTTAGTTCCGCCAGCAGCTCCAATAACCATTTTTACATCACCAGTTTGATTTACAATGATAGTAGGGCTTATAGACGATAGAGCCCTTTTGCCAGGTTCGATTTTGTTCGCTGGGGAACCAGGCACACCGAAATAATTATTATAAGCAGTGGTAGAGAAATCGTCCATGCCGCTATTTAGAATAATGCCAGTTTGTTCTGATGTTACACCCGCTCCAAAACTAACAAAAAAGAAAACATTTATCTTCTGTTGATTGATTGCCATTCGACTTACTATAAGTTGACGGTGCTCGTAACAGACACCGCATCTCCATTCGGTGCTAAAATAGAAATATGCGCTGTTCCGTGATTTCCTTTTTGATAAAATACTGCCCCATAATGTTCCGGATCATTAAACGTATTACTTTCATTAATTTTTTGCCTTATTTCAGCCGCATATTCACTAGAAGTTAAATTGTGTAACATCTAAAAATTACAATAATTAAATATCTAACTTTCAATTGGCAAAGTTAGTTAACGAAACGCCGCTTAGGTGGAATGAAAATGCCTTCTTCTGCAGCCATTTTGAATATCGAATGATGATTGTTGACATATGTCAAGTGTTTTGTTTTAAGGTTATGAATTGTGTTAAGTAAATACCTCATTTCCACGGCAGTCACTCTCAACATTCGCTTCCATACATCAAAGCACGCACCAAGCATCCCTAGATATGTTAATAACCTTGATTATATATATTTGAAATTTTAAACTGTACCTCTGTTATATTATTAAATGCAGGGTCGCCTAGCTCGGTTCGCTTAGCGTACGCGTATTTGAACGTTTCAATGATTTTGTGATAAGTTAATACTGTATTGTTGATGCCATCTATACTGTCACTGGTAAAGTTGTATCCTTGGAGGATGTTGAGGATGAAACCTAAAAGGACACCGCTTCCGGGTAGGGGGGTTGAGTACAGGGTGTCCTGTTTGATTCCGACGGATATTGCGTCGTCCCAAACCGGCCTTCAAGATTAATTCAATTATTTTTTTAATTACGAGCATTATTATTAAAAGTTGTTGAATATGTGTAATTATTCATTATTGGCATGTATTTTTTAGGGTATATACTCAGGGTATGGCCATGACGTGGCTCAAGTTTCGTCCGCCATTTGCGGTCCACTGTCATATTTGTTGTTGTTGCGCAAATTATTATGTATTTTCGTGGTTATTTGTTTTATTTTAATGCAAAACACATTTAAATATACTTCTAATATTTATTTAAAGTGTAAGTAATACTGTTATTTTATTGATTTGTGTATTTTCTTGATATATACGATGACTGGCAATATTGAAAACACATGAAAATTACCAATATTAAGCACAAACATTTAAATTTTTAAAAGGTAAGTTTAGAATATATACTTATTATGCAAATAATAATTACAGTTATTAAATTTGATGTGATATCCTATGCTCTATATAACCTCTAAATCTATGCAAACTTACTGGTAATTTTCCATGTCTTCTTTCGTAATAATTCCTCCGAGTTTTTTAACATCTTGCACAAATTTCTCCGCTAAAGTTCCATTGTAGAGATCATCCCCTCCATTTTCAGCTATTAGCTTCAAAGTATCACAATATATTTTTGGTTTAATTAATGAACCCATTTTCTTAAACTTTTCCGATGTTTCGTTATAAAACATTTGTCTGCAAAATACTTACATTTAAAGAAAAACCAATTTATATTTTTATTTTTATTTGCCTTAATAAATTATCTTCTTTTACGTATGTGTTTGTTAATAATGAATCGTATTGCGCTTTGCTCATATTATAACCAGATTCGCAAAGATCTATGCTCGGCTGAATAAGTTCTTTCCATGGAAGTTTTCCAAATCTTTTGTATGCTGACCAGTAGCCTCTAAGTTCGCCTGGGACTCCGCTGGCTAGGGCCCCTAACAAAGAAAATTTGTCTATTATTTCATGTTTGCCACCCTTGGATTTTGGGTTAACGGCGCCCATGCACCGTTTATTCTGCTCTAAAAATGTTGGTATATATGCAAGAAATACTCGTAGAAAAATATATTTTAAAATTTCCTGTATAAAGGCCAAAGAAATGATTAATATCTTTTTAAACGTTTTCCATTAATATCCTTCAATTTATAACAATTTCAATTACAACAATGAACTAGATAATGATGTAACCTTTTCTGGATTTATCCGGGTCCTTGCCATACATATCTTCAGTGGCATTCAACGGGGCTGCTTCTCTCGCATTCAGAGTGACAGCCTTCTTATCCTCACGAGTGTAAATAGTCATAAGGAAACCGCCACCAAGGCCCATGCTTTGCATATTCACAATGCCGTTGCAAAACATTGTTGCAATTGCCGCATCCACTGCTGAGCCATTTTTCAGGAGGATATCTCTGAAAAAACATTTTCAGGATAAATTATAACTGTTCACATGTAGATATGGAATCATAAAAAATCGTATATTATATTTCAGAGCAACGAACTCCCAAAAACTGGGTTCGGTTCAGGTTAATTTGTTTTTTGAAAGATGGGTTCGGATGCGGTTCTGGTTCACAATTTGCGGTTTTGTTCCGGGTTCGATTCGACATAATGAAAATTGAATTAATGTTTATTATCGGTTGCATTACGATTAGACACAGACGTTTCGTAAGATTAAAATAATAGATTTGGAATAATTATTAATTTATGCCAATAGGAATGTGTGAAGGATGATTATTTCAGAAAAGAATTATAGGTTTATCAACACACATATATTCATTCTACGATAGTATATGTCGAAACATTTTTACTTTCCCTTTACCTACTTATTTACATATATTCTATCAGGCGAGATAATGAATTCAACTACTTATAAAGTAGAACAAATATTCATCCGTTTTTCACAATTTACTATTTATAATACCTTCTGAAATCATGCAGTTATTTGGTTAAAATTGATTCAAAATTAATCAAATAAAATATAAAGCAATTTTGCGATAAAATTCACGTGTATGTTTCTATAATGCTGACGTCTACATTAAAAAAAATGCTAAACATTTCCATAATAATCGCTGACAATTTAATTTAATATTATCTGTATAATGAGTTTGAGATAAATGCAATCAAAATGTGTTTATTACACGTTGCGCCTTTTATAAAAATAAAACTGCACGGCTATGGTTTACCGCTTTGGAAGATTCATTTCCATAATTGCTCCAAAAAGTTAATTAAAATTGACGGTTACAAAATTTTAAGTTGCAGTAATTACAAAGAAATTAATTGTATTTCATTTTAATGGTAAACATTCTCAACTTTTTGAGATAATGAAATCTTATCAAGGTCGTTATAAATTTCATTTTACATTATGAAATGTTTACTAACAATAGAGAAACTATGTAAAAAGTAGTTTGCAAAATGACCTTGATATTCAAAGTTGAATGTTTATCAACAAAACATACCTATTCTTTATCAAAACATTCACCAGATAAAAAAATACAACGTACATATATAAATTATACTTTTATTAATATAATTACGCATAAATATTACATTATCAACATTCGAAACTATCTTACAAATAAGTTTCTTTTAACATCACATATTGTAAGAACACAATACAAAAATAAGTCGTTTACAAATTGCTAAAACATCGAAGTTGGAAGAAGTTTGTTGTAGAAAACGTGGCGATGACAAAATGGCAGTTGCACATTTGTAAGTCTTTAGCAATGTTTAAATCGTAAACCAAGATCAGCAAAACGTCCTTAGGGAGATCACAAGAACTTTATTGAAAACTATTGTTTCCTATTGTCCTTTTTGTTATTTTCTGTATTCACTAATTTGTTGACAATTTTTCTCGAATGTCCACTAGGATCGTAATGATTTGTGTGTTCACTGGATTCTTTCTTCGATCGTTGTTTTCCGCTATGTCCAGAGAAAATATGCTTGTCGTGGTCGAAATTATAGTGCTCGTATTCGTCGAAATGTGCTTCAGACATTTTGCACTTTGTGTTAACACAAAAATAAAATATTAAACGCGTATTGACACTTTCAAGTCTCAATAAGAACTTGACCAGTTGAAAACAGATGACTGCTTTTATACACAAGAGTTGACGCATGCGCAACAAAGGAAAACAACTGCTTAGCTACAGCAGCGTAACAAAGTTTATAAATATTTTCAAGGATTTTTCATATCGGTGAATAATTTTGACGGTAAGATCATATATACTGAAAAATATTATGAAATGTATTGTTTTTTAAACATTAATTAAGAAAATTTTATATGTCATAAGAAAACGTGATTTTCTGCATGGATTCTAGAACGAACGTGTTGTATCTTGTTAGCCACGCATCGGTGAAAGGACAGGTACAGACATGACGATAGACTTATAGAAAATCTTATCAAAAAAATGATCTTATTGTTTAATTTATTCTTTGTGAATAAATTATGTTAGATTTACGACACAATAGAAAAATAAATTACGATTATTACATGTTTTATAGTTGTAAAACTGAACAAACTGTTGTAAATAAATAAAAGAATAACCATAAAAACAAAACATTAAAAAACAGATGTTTGACGTTACTGTTTTGTAAACAGAAAAATGATGCAATGAAAAACAAATATAGAAATCGTAATCTGCGTTTTTAAAATAGTTCAAAAAAAAAAAAAATCAGCGTTTTGTTATATTTAAGTAAAATATTTCAACATTTTTAATTAAAAATATCTAGAACAACTTCAGTTAAGTAAATATTAAATAATAATATGTTTATTTACTTTATTTCAAGATAAAAACATATCTAGTAAATATATAATACTCATTTGAAGTATCTACTATCTACTTAATATTTCAAGCATATGTAATGTACCTACCTACCCATGTTAGAGATTAATTAATTATTAAGTTATTATAAGTATTATGTTGTATTTCTATGAATCATGTTATTGTGCCTATATCATGTTATGATGTTATTCTAATTCTCTTATTTACTGTTCTTTTAAATATTTACTGTATTATCTTGAAGTCCATTTCTATAATCCTATTGTTAGCTTTTCCCATACAACTGACCTTTCCTACCAACCATCTCTGAGTCATTTTGTTAGAACGTGAATTGTACATCACAAATAAGATAACAACCCTTATCCACCAATATATATCCCAGTCAGAGACAGTCAGTAGATCTTAGATCCTCACGCCAGTCCTCACAAAACTTCACGTCATTCTGCATTAATATTTTTAATAAAACTATATTTTTAAACCACTGAGTGAATTATTTCGTCGACCCATTACATAATTTTGGTGTCAGAAGTGGGATCGTTTTTCGAAATAACGGTAAATAAATTCAAACTACAATTTGAAACCGGTGACTTTAGTCTTTAACCGTCGAGACGAATCCAATAAGTTGTCTGTATCACTCGCGTTCGAGACAGTGGTTCCGGATCTTACTCAAATTCAAGGCTCATCTTCGACAACGTCGGGGTCCATCCAGATCCAGCCAACCAGTCCACCAGGTCACAGTTGAACTCCAGTTCAATCGTTCACCAGGTCCAGCGAGCAGCAGTTCAACAACGTCGTGGGTCTTCATTCACTGTGGTCATGTTTATACTATTTCTGTGAGTACAATAATACCAATCCCCAAAGTGCCAGTGTTCAATTCAAAATTCAGTAATACAAAAATTAATTCGTGTAGATTTTAAATACTCTTGTAAAACATTCGTCAAAACTAATTTCAAAATGCCTGATACTACGAGTACTTCAACATCTTTCGTAAGCTTAGAAATTGCCAGAAGTATGTTAATTAATTTCGATGGCAATAACAAATCCAAACTATTCGAATTTGTCGATAACTGCGACGAAGCAATCGCTCTCGTATCAGAAACAAATAAAGCTACTCTTTTAAAAATTATTAAAACTAAATTAACTGATAACGCCAGACTCTTAATAAAAAACAGAAACTTTGATTCATGGTCAGATTTAAAGAAACATTTATTAGATTCTTATTCAGATAGACGAACAGGTGGTCAATGGCAATTAGAATTAAACTCAAGTAAGCAAAATATCAAGGAAAATGTTCTTTCTTATGGAAATCGTATTGAAAACTGTTACGTTAAACTATTAAATACCTTAGACAACGATTTATCACAAGAAGGACGACAAGCGTGCGTCAATCTCTTAAAAACACAAGCCTTAAATGCATTTATCTCCGGATTAAATAAAGATTTAATTATACTTGTAAAAGCACAAAAACCTGAGTCTCTAGAAGAAGCCATAGCAATTGCAATAAACGAAGAACGAGAACTTATATCAAAATTCGAAATTCAAAAGTTTCAAACTATTAATAATTCCAACACAAAGCATTGTAACTATTGTAATAAACCGGGACACAGTAGTTTTAATTGTTACTCAAAAAATAAACCGAGAAGTGATTCAAACATTCGACATTTTAGGCAACCGAATGATTCAAGACAAAACTATGCACCGAGTAGTCAAATAAATAGAAATTCTCCAAATAGAAATTCAAATTTTAACCAAAATCAAAATTTTCCCCGTAGGAATCAAAATTTCGATAATCCTAAGCAGTGCAATTATTGTAAAAATCTAGGGCACGTAATTTCAGAATGTCGAAAACGACAATATAATAACCAAAAACGAAACAATATTAGTTCTAATTCTCAAACCTCTTCCAATCCTTTAAACTCGCAAAGTCCAGTTGCGTCGGCCACTCAACGGACTGCAAATCACATTCAGGCCGAATCGTCATAATAAAAAATTTAGCTGTCACAACATTTATCAATGTATCTTTTAGCGAATCAAAACTTTTACAAAATTCATTCTTGCTAGACACAGGCGCGGACGTTTCTTTAATCAAAATTTCAAAATTAAATGGAAATACTCTTATTAATGAAGATAAAAAATTGATTCTGCACGGCATTGATAACGCTAATCCAAATTCTGTTCAAACACTCGGTTATCTACATCTGAATATTTTAGTTGGAAGTAGAACAATCACTCACACATTCCATGTAATTAGAGATGATTTTCCAATACAATTCGATGGAATTTTTGGTAACGATTTTTTGAAAGAGAATACTTGCCACATCGACTATGAGAACGATTTATTACATATTCATAATTCTGCTATCTCCCTAAGTCATATAGAAAACATTTTACAAAAAGAAAGTTCTAATCTTACTAATTCAGATAATGATTCTAAATCTTCACTAATTCCTACTTATCCTATATCAATCGAACCAAGATCTGAACAAATCATTGTTGTTGAAATATCTAATCCTGAAATCTCTGAAGGAATTATTCCTCCTACTAAAATCC
This sequence comes from Harpalus rufipes, assembly GCA_951394225.1. Taxonomy (NCBI): domain Eukaryota; kingdom Metazoa; phylum Arthropoda; class Insecta; order Coleoptera; family Carabidae; genus Harpalus; species Harpalus rufipes. The sequence continues at coordinate 1,034,818 of OX596285.1, read as the reverse complement.
TAGATGGTGTTTTATTATGTCCTAGTTTTGTTAAGGTCCGTGATAAATTTGCCATTACATCTGTACTCAATACAACGGATAAAAAAATCAAAATCTCTAAAGTAAAAATTGAAATTGAACAAGTTGAAAACAATCACAAAATAAATTCCATATCAAACAATAATTACAAACAACATATTAATTGTAATTCTAATAGATTAAAATTATTGAAAGAATCATTGCGCTTACATCATTTAAATGAGGAAGAATATAATAAAATTTTAGAAACTTGCATCGAGTTTAATCACATATTTCATTTACCAGGCGACGAGCTAACTCATACAAATGCGATAACTCATCAAATTCCTACTAATTCTGAAATACCAGTCCAATCCAAAACCTACAGGTTTCCAGAAGTCCACAAAGAAGAAGTAAATAATCAAATAAAAAAAATGTTAGACGAAAATATTATCCGCCCTTCTACCTCTCCTTGGAATTTCCCCGTTTGGGTCGTTCCAAAGAAGCAGGACGCATCCGGTAAACAAAAATGGCGATTAGTTATAGATTACCGTAAACTTAACGAGATTAGTATCGGTGATTCATACCCTTTGCCAAACATCAACGATATTCTCGATCAGTTAGGTCACTCAAAATATTTCTCAACACTCGATCTCGCATCCGGATTTCACCAAATTCCAATAGAAGAAAAAGATATATCAAAAACTGCATTTACTGTACCTTCAGGCCATTACGAGTTCAATAGAATGCCCTTTGGATTGAAAACAGCCCCTGCGCGATTCCAACGTCTAATGGACACTATTTTAACTGGTTTACAAGGTTCCGCATGTTTTGTATATCTTGACGATATCGTTGCTTATTCAGATAATCTCGATAATCATTGCAGAAAATTAAAATCAATCTTTTCCAAATTAGCAGAAAATAATCTAAAGTTACAACCAGATAAATGCGAATTTTTACGCAAAGAAGTCATTTATTTAGGACATCATATCACATCCGAAGGTGTTAAACCAGACGATAATAAAATAAGAGCCGTAGAGGAATTCCCAATTCCACAGACTACTAAAGAGATAAAAAGTTTTCTCGGTTTAGCTGGTTACTATAGACGATTCATCAATAACTTTAGCAAAATAACACAACCTCTCACAAAATTATTACGGAAAGACGAACCATTCCTTTGGACAAGCACTCAACAAGAAGCTTTCGAATCCTTAAAATCAAAATTAATATCAGAACCAATCCTTCAATATCCAGATTTCACTCAACCCTTTAATCTCACCACCGACGCAAGTAATTTTGCTATTGGAGCAGTCCTATCACAAGGTCCTAGTTCCCAAGATCTTCCAATCGCATACGCAAGCCGCACTTTAAATCGAGCAGAATCTAACTACTCCACCATTGAAAAAGAACTACTCGCGATTATTTGGTCAATTAATCATTTTAGGCCTTATCTTTATGGTAGGAAATTTAACATATTTACAGACCATCGACCCTTGACATGGTTGTTTAACGTGAAAGATCCTGGATCACGATTAGTTCGTTGGCGCTTAAAAATAGAAGAATATGATTATCAAATCACGTATAAACCAGGTAGATTAAATTCAAACGCTGATGCGCTTAGTCGTATTAAATTAGAAACTAACAACGATAACAACTGTTCAATATTTAAATCCAGTAACAATACCGAAACATATTCTGATTTTCTAAATTGCCTTAAGACTTCTATTCTAAACTATAACCTTTTAAATGAATTCGATGGAGACATTAAAACTATTAAAGGTAATAAAGCAATTTTTGTTTCTTGTGATCTAGATAATTCAAACACATTATTAACAGAGATAAATGAAAAATACAATCATTTAGATTCACTACAAAATCCTGAGTTATTCGAAACTAAACACTTTTTCCATTCTGATGAAATAATTATTTATGTTTTTTCAAAAAAATATTATTGGGACCAGCCTTCATATGAAGATATTTTCCATTCCATTTTGAATCTCAAAAACGTTCTAATTAATAATAACATATCTATAATCAACATCCCAAATCTAAATTCCCAAAGTCACAATAATAATTTAAAATGGCACAAAATTCGATCGATGATTAGGTACATATTTAAGAATACCAACATTACTATAAATATCTATCATAACAATATAATAAATTTAAATACCGACCAAATCGAGAAAGTCCTCGTAGAATTTCATTCAAATCCATCATCGGGACATTCAGGATTCCATAGAACATATAGAAGAATAAAAGAAAGATATCGTTGGCCCAACATGAAAAAAGATATTGCTAATTTCATTAAAACATGTAGCTCTTGTCAAGAAAACAAATTAGTTCGGAATAAATCTAAGAAACCAATGGAAATTACAACAACTGCTAGTAAACCATTTGAAAAAATTAGCCTCGATATTGTAGGTAAACTACCGCGTACCGAAAACGGTAATGAATATATATTGACATTACAAGACGATTTAACAAAGTATTCTCAAGCCTTTGCAATTCCGCGACATGACGCAGAAACCATAGCAAGAACATTCGTTCAAAATTTTATTTGTAAATTTGGCATACCCAAATCAATCCTTACAGATCAAGGTAGAGATTTCATGTCCAATCTTTTAAACGAAGTTTCAAAATTATTTAAGATAAAAAAATTGAATACAACAGCATATCATCCCGAAACGAACGGCGCTCTCGAAAGATCACATCACACTTTATCCGAATACCTTTCCCATTACGTAAAATTAGATCAAACCGATTGGGACTCATGGCTCGATTTTGCCATGTTTTCTTACAATACAACACCTCACACATCCACAAAATACTCACCCTATGAACTAATATTCGGTAATAAACCCGAACTTCCAACTTCAATTACGAAAGACGTAGAATTTAAATATACATACGACACTTACTTAGAGGAATTAACCCTAAAATTTCAAAAATCACACGATAATATTGAAAAATCCACACTATGTGGTAGTTCACTACATACCTTAGAAAAAGCACTACCAATTCTTAAAAATAAATTTGGAAACTTTAACGAAATTATTGGGAACCGTAGAACAAAACGTGGGTTAATCGACGGATTAGGTTCTGTTTTTAAACTCATTTTCGGAACCTTAGATCATAATGACGGCGAATATTATAACAAAGCCATTGAATCTTTATCACATGATGGAAAAGAACAAATCAAATTATTAAACGAACAAACACAAGTAGTAAAATCTACTATTTCAAATTTTAATACCACACTTTCCAAATTGCAAGAAAATACCTTATTATTAAATTCAAATATTAAAATTTTCGAACAATTAGCTAAAGAGATAAATACAAAGTTATTCGAAGTAGAATGGAAACAGGAAACAGACGAACACATCTCGTTATTAACTATTATGTTCACTGAAGTCGAGAAAGAATTAAGCGATTATACGACGGCAATTCTATTAGCCCAGAATAGTATTCTTCACCCTATAATCTTAGGTCCTAAACAATTAATTAAAGAATTACAAAATACCTTACCATATTTACCCCCATCTACGAACTACGTAACTTCTTTAGAAACTCACAATTTCCACGCACTCGTTCAAGTAATGGAAATTGAAGTTTTTCGTTTTAATAATAGGCTAATATTTGTACTCTTAAATCCTTTACTAGATATTAATACATTCGACATTTATAATCTTATTCCTTTACCGATTCTAACAAGCAATCAATCTTATCTTTTTATACAACCTTCCACTAAAATGATTGCACTTTCTGAAAACAAATTACAATATACTGCTATATCTGATTTTAGTAAATGTAAAAAATTAAACGAATTAAAATTAGTATGTCGTTTGGAATCACCTATATATTCGGTACATGTTAAACCTATTTGCGAAACACAGTTACTGCAAACCTCTTCTAGAATCCCCGAAAATTGTGATACTCGCATCTTCATAACTAATAACGAAATATGGCATAGATTACATAATAGTAACAGTTGGATTTACGTTTCTCCAAAATTAACTTCGTTAACAATAAATTGCAAAAACATTGCACCTTTCGATATCTCGATTGTTAAAACAGGAATTCTTACCATGGATAAATTCTGTCGTGGGTACACCAGTACTACGGTACTGTCAACATTTTCTATATTTAAAGAGAGTTCCCATTTATCAATAGTACCAAATTTTGACATTAGCCAGGACGAATGTTGTAAAAAAAATAAAAAACCAAATGTTACAATTCCACAAATGGTAGACATACACTCAAACATTAATTTAGATAATTTAGAAATAGCTAGCCATAAGTTAAAGGAAATAGAAAGGATGACTAAGGAATTAAATAAACAACAAGATTCTATTTTCTCTAGAGTTACCAATAACAATTATTTCATATATTTACTTTGTACGTTACTTAAAATTCTTAGCCTTTATTGTATATACAAAATTTATCAGAAAATTAAAAGAAGGTTTTTCAGAAACAACAATACCTGTTGTCACAGCATTTCAAATTGTTTAACTCTAAATATATTTAAAAATTCAAATAAAGTTCACCCAGTTAAAACTAATGTTGAATTAGGTAACAGAGACAATCATAGCGATGAGGAAGTTGAAAAGCCTCTCCGAAGGAGCAGTAGAATCGCTCAACTAAAAGAAAACCCTTGAGGCTTTCCTTTTCTTTAAGGGGGGAGGTGTAATGTACCTACCTACCCATGTTAGAGATTAATTAATTATTAAGTTATTATAAGTATTATGTTGTATTTCTATGAATCATGTTATTGTGCCTATATCATGTTATGATGTTATTCTAATTCTCTTATTTACTGTTCTTTTAAATATTTACTGTATTATCTTGAAGTCCATTTCTATAATCCTATTGTTAGCTTTTCCCATACAACTGACCTTTCCTACCAACCATCTCTGAGTCATTTTGTTAGAACGTGAATTGTACATCACAAATAAGATAACAACCCTTATCCACCAATATATATCCCAGTCAGAGACAGTCAGTAGATCTTAGATCCTCACGCCAGTCCTCACAAAACTTCACGTCATTCTGCATTAATATTTTTAATAAAACTATATTTTTAAACCACTGAGTGAATTATTTCGTCGACCCATTACACATACTTCAAACATGTATATACACGTTCGAAACACTGTATTGTTGATAAACAAAGTACTTTTATCAAAAATTTCCACTTGTTAAAAAAAAATCGACTGCCAAATAAGCAAAATTATTTTAGATATCAATTTGAACTTAGATAAATTTATGTACATAAGCATTATTGTATTTAACATTTTGTAAACAAAATTGTTTAAGTACACCCCTGATATGTCTAAAAATGATTAATTACAAAACATCTGACAATCTAGGACGCTAGACGACCGTTACAAAGTGTAGGGACAAAAATAAAAGAATTGAAACAGGTCCACTGATCTGTTTCTCAAATGATTTAAATAGAATGAGAAATAGTATACGGTGAGAATTATTCACAGTTAACATATAAATAAAAACAAAAAGGTGTTTGTAAATTCAATTTCCGTATACATTGACAGAAATAAACATCATTATGAACACAAACATAACCTTGATATAATGCAACCTGCAATACTCGAAAGTAATAAGAGTTATCGTACCAATCATAATTAATTTTCAAGATAAAAATGTAGTCTACGAACGTCATAATTTTATCTATAATATGTAAATACTGGACATTATTTATTAATTATGATATGAAACTATTATATTATGAATATACGAAATTCTGGAAATTTTTAATCGAAAAGAAATACCAGAATTATTAATTATATAGACAAACAAAAGCGTCACGATAGAATAATTATTGAAAATAAGACACATGTCTCATATTTTTTAGAATTTTATTTCAAATATATTCATATATTATACAACAAGACGATTGAAAATTCTCGATTATACGAAACGTGTTGCCTGGAAACACCACGAGACCAAAGGTCGAGTGGTATTTCCAATAGGCAACTCGTTGAGTATGTCGAGAATTTTCTATTGTCGAGTTGTATACAGGTAGACTATATCATGAATAAAAAATAAATTAAAAAGTAAATAGTAAATTTTTTAAATATAGTTGTAGTAGTATGTAATATTACATTGAAATGCTCGTATTTCAAAATAAATGTTTGTATTTCAAATAAACTAGCAACAGTGCAGTTCCAGATTTGTGATCCAAATAATTATTTGTTTATTTGTCAAATTTTTACTTCCATAATTCCTTTCTGTCAAACAATAGATGCGTTCAATTATTTGTTTCGGTGCACTTGGAGCAGTCAGTGTGATTTTAAATGTCTACTTAAAGCATACAACGCACGATTTTCCTCCTCAAAATGTAACTACAGATTCATTTATACTCGTATACTCGATACTGTGATCGAATGAAAAAGATCATGTCCGTAAATATAATTAAAAATGACATTGCCAGTTCTGAGTACATAGAACAAAATAACCAAACGTACTTATAAGTGAATATACGAAGGTAGGTATATTCGAATATACCAAAGTTCGTATATTCGTTCACCATGGATACTCAATAATAACTGCTGTAATACGTGGTAGCTAAGGAAAATCACACATTCTTATTGGTTTATAACTTAATGAATGATATAGTCAAAATAATTCTTTTGTATAATAATATAACAACAAAGTTACGTCTAGTCGCATTTCGCACTATTTGGTGCTCATCAGTGTGGTGTAACCTGTGGTCTCTGCCCGATCCACATTTAGTGTAACTTTGTTAATTTTATTATATTGTTTCACGGGGAAATTCGCAATTTGCTTTTTGCATTGTATTATATGACTTTAGTCAAAGTATCACTCGGTAGAGGGCTCTGCCGGTATTAACATACCTCTACAGGCTTTTTACCATCGTAGATGGTCATATGATCACCGCCAGCACAACGAGTCATTGCTGAACATATTCATAGCTAAACTGACATCTATTTGATGATTTTATGATTACAAAAATTCTGCTAAATGCAAATTCTTTGTAAATTTATTAGTCACGTGACATGTTTTCCGCCAATCAACATTCAGAATCTCCCTAGTTACATGTCTATCACAGCGATGATAAAAAACAACGATATTATAACCTTATTTATAATTGTTACTGAGGAATTTACGTTGACAGTTAATTTTGAGTATAAAAATGAATAATAACAATAATTCAAACTCCGATATATTAAATAAAACTCGTAAGTACCCTGTTTTAATATAATATGAATGTGTATATCAAAAGTTAGGTTAGCAGCACAATGTCAAATGTTGTGTAGTGCCCCTGTATAGGAGATAGTTTTTGTTCAGTGTAGTGATGGTTGCGAACTAGACAGGGTCTTGTATTCTTGGTTATTGACGCCTTCGATTAATGCAATGATTTCTCCAATTTAATAAAATACGATCAACAGAACTATTATTTATTTCTTACCTTCCTATGCTACTGCAGGGTGCAGCATCCGAGCACACCGCCCCTTTGGTGAAAGTGTGTAAAACGGAAGGACTCGCCGGAAACGATTCCGTTGGATTTGGCGGGAAGAGTTCATTCTCATCTATTTGTTTTTGTTTGTAAAACCAGCCGTTGAAATAAGCGGTTAATAACGCGACGATTATTATAAGTATAAGCAAAGTGCAGAACATGCATTTTTTATTGCAGTTTATTCTGAAATTTCAAAACAAATATTTTAGAGGTTATGTTTCGTTATGTTATTGTAATCTTATCAAGAAACGGTTATTAAATTTCGATATGGTATGAATAAACAAATAATTAGAAAAAATGTTTACCGTATAATTTAACCAGTTGACGAAGTATTTAAAGTAACATAACAAAAGAATAACTTTAAAACAATATTGTATTATAGACAAACAAAAAATAAATGTAGTAATTTGACAACATTATTAAATTATATTTGTTTTTATTTTCAAGGAAAATAGTAATCATTAATCTTATAAAAACTATAATTACGTAATTGTAAACAATAATTTATCTTAATTTAAATTGGAAGAAAACATAACCTGCTACATGCGTGAAAAAAACAAAAAACTTACTATAATTGTTTGAAACACATGACACTTCATTATCTTCATAACAAATGAATTACACAAACTTACTTTTCATTTTTTTGTTGAAGTGAAGTAAAATTTCTAACCTTTTCTTTCTTTAAAATAATTTTACCTTTTCCTTTACATCTTTTAAGTAGCCCGTTGGTCTTGCAAGTTTTAGGAGATTGACTACAATGTTTTAGGTCGACCATGTTGTAAAATTTTATGTATTAATCAAAATTATTCATTTGTTTAAACAAAATAGAACCGGGCATATTGCAGATTTTTCTACATTTGAAGGATTTGAAGTTGGATCAATAAAATACTTATACAAAAGTGTAATAGATGTCGCTAGATGATCACTTTTGGAGATATTTAAATTTTCTTACCGTTTCCGGCGTGTGAAAGTGGAATTTTCGACATTGAAGGTGTGACATGATGTCATCTTTGATCTGTAGCTTTAATAATAACTTGTATTCTAATGTTGTTGTTGTTCTCGTTCCTATACAATAGAAAAACATTAATAATAAAGATATGTCAAACTGAACTATCTAATATTATTACATGGTGGCAGCGTAATGGCCCAGCCATATGTTTATTCTATACCTCCCCCAGAACCTTTCAGTTTTGATGATCAAAATGAGCAAGTAAGTTCTGGTCGCGAATCTAGGGGACTCGGGTTCGATCCCGACCGACGCCAAAAATTACATCGCATTTTAATGGCACAAAATTGACCCCTGTGGCGCACTCTCCACGCCAGCAATGAGTGCCCGCACGGTACAAATATTCCATCATTATCGACATCTGTGTATGAAGCAGATTGGCACACCCAGCAATGGGTAATATGCCGTGATGAAATATTTATTTTATTTATTTATTTAAGTAAATTCTTTAATATGTTTAATGGGTCCCCAAGTTGAGAAAATAGTACAGTGCCGTTAAATATCAAGGGAAACAACATATTAGATTTTGACTAAAATTGATAAACCGGAAGTGATACTTTACTTGAAGCCCGTAACAGTTTTTAATGAAGAACTATATTAAAGTATAATCCAAAACTATTCAATTTGGTATTGAAGACTTTTATACCACGGGGAACAACATATTAGATTTTGACCAAACTTGATAAACCGGAAGTGATACTTTACTTGAAGCCCATAACAGTTTTTAATGGAAAACTATATTAAAATATAATCCAAAACTTTTTAATTTTGGTATTGAAGACTTTTATACCAAGGGGAACAACATATTAGATTTTGATCAAACTTGATAAACCGGAAGTGATACTTTACTTGAAGTCCATAACAGTTTTTAATGAAAAACTATATTCAAATATAATCCAAAACTTTTCAATTTAGTATTTGACTTTTATATCAAGGGGAACAACATATTAGATTTTGACTAAAATTGATAAACCGGAAGTGATACTTTACTTGAAGCCCGTAATAGTTTTTAATGAAGAACTATATCGAAATATGATTCAAAACTTTTCAGTTTTGGTATTTAAGACTTTTATATCAAGGGGAACAAAATATTAGATTTTGACTAAAATTGATAAACCGGAAGTGATATTTTACTTGAAGCCCATAACAGTTATTAATCAAGAACTATATTGAAATATAATCCAAAACTTTTCAATTTAATATTTAAGACTTTTATATCAGGGGAAACAACATATTAGATTTTGATTAAAATTGATAAACCGGAAGTTATACTTTACTTGAAGCCCGTAACAGTTTTTAATGAAGAACTATATTAATTTATCTTAATATAATTCAAGGATTTAAGCATCTGCATGTGTATATGTAATTAAACTTATGTAACAACATTTATGTAAATACAATTATGCAATTATATTTCAACTAGCAGATAAATCTCAGTGTACATACATTATATTATTTCTTATTGTATTAATAGTTAAATATTTAAAATTATAAGTATATTACATCTACTCTTCAAAAATACTGCCAATCCCGACAATGAATTGGAAACATTTCGAAAAATTACTAGTAGGGATAAAATTTCTTTATGGAATGAATTTAAAATTAAAAAATCTAATAAGTAGAATTTTTGGTATACACGACATGTTAAATACAATAGGGCGCGAACAGTCATGTGACTTTGTTGGCCTTGACAAGAAGATATGGGGGCCCATGTCAGAATGTTACCTAGTAATTATGTACATAGATATCAAATACAATTTTTCATTCTAAATTTAGTGGTGTGGTTTATTTTCCTCGACAAGTAAATTCCACACTCCTGGTGACAAATTAACTACGTACATCTATGTACATAATTACTAAATGTTATTCTGACACGGGCCCCCAGATCTGCTTGACAAGATCAACAAGTGGCGAAGATCAAATATAGATCTACATTTTCTCAACATTGTATGTAAATAACATCATTTGTTTCATAACAGATTGGTAAGATACGAATGCAAAATCAGAAAACCCACATTCTATTGTTATAGAACTGGAAAAAATACTGTACTTTACTTATTTAACTAATCGCCGCGAAATTATGAGTCATGTTAGGAAAACATGTGTCTTTTAAAAAGTACGATAAAGATTTTCAATATATTTTCAAAGTATTCGACGTGTTATTTTGTAAAACAAATTTGAAACTGTTGTTTGAAAGTTATTGAAAAATATTTTTATCGATATAATAATTCATTTTTGATAAGAAAACATATTATACAAAATAAAATTTATTGTTGATCAACACTATAAAATTTCTATTCAATGAAAATATAATGATATTATATTATAAAAATGCAATTCGAAAATAGTTGTTCACAAAGTTTAAAAGAATTTTTATGATATCATCGATGAGAAAATTGTATTTAATAACTATACAAAAAAATAAAACCCTATATGGTCAACAGAGAATCCGTGATATATATACAGTGATTAATAATTACTTTTCGTCACCATTAGGTAAGGAAGGTATTGTCTTTGGTCAAAAAATTCAATGATGAATTTTTAGTGAATAAACAAGTTTTAGGGTCCATATATACCATTTTTACGATGATGTCTGTATGTATATGTGCGTGTTGTGTGACGAAAGTTTCGACTCGCATAACTTCAATACCACGATTCCAAAAATTATATTTTTTTCGTATTCCTCTTCCTTACATCCATATACAGACTTGATTAAATTTTGGTTGTAATTGGTCAACCGAAAGTAGCCTCATTTGAAGATTTTAACATCTTGAAAAAACGCTGTTAAATATTATTATAACTTAAAGAATATATTATTCTCTATACGATTTGATATTCAATAGATATTTAAAGAATTATAAAGATATTAAATTCAAATTGACAGATGTCAGTATCAATGAAAAGTAAATGAATGTGGCAGAGATGAAGATGTTATAGATATTGGGGAAGACACGGTAAGGAATGAAAGAATAAGAAATAAATGTAGTGTAAGAAGTTTCTAGAAAGATACGAGACGATTACATTGGTTTGAACATGTCATGAGGAAAGAAAAGAATATATTGGAAGAAGAATGTATAGCTTAGTAACAGACGGTTGAAGAAACAGAGGAAGACCAAAGATAAGATGGACAGTATTGCGGAAGACTTGAGAGAAAAGAAACTGAATGAGACGACACGCAAAACAGAAATGAGTGGAAGAAGAAAATAAAAAATAGCCCTAATAAATACAATTTGTATAATTTATGAAATAATTTTACTGGAAATTTAAAATCTTGCAATTTATGTATGGAATTTATAAATAATACACAGGATTGACGGAAGGTATTGTGCTGGCCACATCAGATTTTTTCCCCAATTTTTTATTAAGTTCGTGATGTTTCAAATTAAATTTGTATAAAAAAGACAGATATATTATTAGTTTAAATAAAAAATTGCTATTTTATGTTTTTTGAAGTATGACTTGTACTTCATTTTAATGATAGTCTTTAAAATTAAAAACTCGCAAAATTTAATACGTTTGACTTTTACCAATGGTGTAGCAGAAATAAATTCATTGTAAATTTATTATTTTGGTTAATATAAACTCACATTTGTTTCTACCGCACACTTAAATCTACTTAAATTTGTTCCGGGAATGCTTGAAATTTGAGATTCAAGCAACCGTACTTACAGCCAGACTGATCGAAGCCAGTGGCGTATAAAAGAATTTTAAGAGGGGGCAGAAGTTATATAAATCATTAAAAAGTAATAAGAGGAAAATGTCAAGATATATTTCAGATATAATCAATCAATTTGTCTGTATTATTTAATAATTTTCTATGACGTAATAGTTCATTACGAGAATATTTGTTTCACAATTTCAACTGGAGATATTGAAAAGTTAAATATTTAGTACAATTTTAAAGTAAAAAAATCTGATGTAACCAACACAATACCTCCCGCCATTTACCTATGGGGTCTCGTTGCCGCGTGCCTGATGTCTGGTCGCGAATCTGGGGAATCCGATTCGAACCTGATTAACGATAAATAATTCGAATTTTAAATGGCATAAAATTAACCCTTGTGGTAAACGCCCGCACAATACAATGTCATTATCATTACCGAAATGTGTATACAAATCAGATTAGCACACCCAGCAATGAATAATATGCCGTGATAATAGATTTATTTGTTTTTTTTTATTTAAATACATACTTGCATATTTACTAATGCTAGAAATTATGTATTTTAAGTTCCTTTCCATAAAACTTTTGTTCTATTTACAATTTTCCTTTTAAAACGTTACTATTATTAATTTGAAATGTTTATTTTTTTGACAGTTACATACATTTGAGTTGAACTATGTAACCATGGAGATGTGTTTAAAGCATAAGCTCCGAGATATAATTTTTATATTACTTTATAAATTTATGCATAAAATATATAGAAAAAGTAGTAAAGCATACCTGTAGAAAATGGAATAATCTTTAATTTTTATAATAACAAATTGAGAAAAAATACATTTAAAGGTATTTTTTGAAGAAAAACTATCTTGAGCTTCAAGTAAATTACCATTTCCGGTTATCCGATTACCCATTTTTGGGTTGCCGTCACCTTTTGGGTTTTGAAAATGTTACTAGACTTCAAAATGATTTTTTCAAATGCGTGAAATCAAAATAATCAAAGCTAACTTAAAGTGGAATGTTTTTGAAACAATAGCTGGTAAAATATTTGATGCGCGCCACTGTCTATTAAATACACCTCATTATTTTCGCGCTTACATCAGCCCAGATTTAAACCAACATTTCCAAGTATCAGCGTCAATCAAACTACAACTGACTAACTATAATAAATTTGATCCAGAATATCACCTTTCGTCTTCAGGTCTACACAAATCTTACCTTACAGACAAAAAAAATATATTTCACTATTCACTCAACAAAAACAGCTGCACGTTTGTTTGAACAACTGACTGATTGTTACTTCCTCGACTGTTTCATGGCACACGTTGATCTAACTTCTAAACTAATAGCCGCTGGGACGGTGTTTTACCTCTGCGAGTTACTCACTGACAGAGAAGAAAAAACTAGTACGATCACGTCTAATTATTGTAACCTTGGCTACGGAGGGAAATCCTACATAAGGGGCATGGCAAACTGAGATTTAAAATGATATTGACCTGAATGAGATTGGGAGGATATATTGTGACGTCATCAATACATAACTACACTATCTGGGCCTTCATCTTTTACCCATTATTGGGTGTAATAATTGATAATTTATCGCGCGAATATTGATCGTGAAATATATCTGATGTCTAGAATAGTGAGCCATGACTATATGGCTTGAAATAAAACAATTGTAACTATTATTATTAAACGAAATAATATTACAATTGTTTTATTTCAAGCCATTATAGTCATGGCTCACTATTCTCTTTTCGATTAGGTGTATAAAAAAGTGCCCGCCATTTTACTTTTTAATAATGTAACATATGGATTATTTTACATGATTGTAAAGCAAATTTGATGTACTTTTCAAATTTATAAAAAAATATAGTATTTTCCATTTGAAATTTCAAAGTTGATATTAATTACTAATAAACCGGAAGTGGTATCATGAATGTACATCCGTCATCAAGTAGCTTAATGAATAAGCGAGATATTTGCTGGGTCCATTAAAATATAACACCCTGTATAATTTCAAATGACAAATGAATAACTGTTTAATATGATAGTTCATATTTTATTTCCATGGCTTACCTGATAATTCTATTGTGACTCTTGTAGGTTAAAATATTTAATAAATAACAATTTTTAATTTTACTGGGATACATAGGATTTATTATAGAATACAAAATAATAATTGTACATATATATACTATAATAATTATAAGTACATAAGTTTTATAATATTTGTTCAGCATGCTTAGTATATATTTATATATAAAAATGTTTCATGTAGTATACAAAATATTAATCAACAACTCATATTTGAATAAGGCACTAGACTAAAAGCATATTCTATTCAAAAGGAATATAAATTATTTCAACCAAATTGTTCATAAATCAACGGAACAATTACGAGAAACAAACAATATTACATCTAGTATAGTTATTATTGGAAATATTTTATTAATCTACCATGACGCGAAATCCACATTACGTATACCTACACGAATTAGCAAATCTTTAATTATCAGTACGTATAACATATGGTTATTCTATGAAAAGCGATAAATAAATATTATGAAATGAATATATGGATCTATATATCTATAAATTATAAAAATTGCACTCTCTTCCAACACAAAAACGTTAATATAACAAATGAAATACTAGGGTGTTTCAAAAAGTATTTTTGTCAAAATAATAAAACTTCCCTAGGGAAAAATCCACATTTCGTCTCTAGAGTCTTACGATTTTGAAACCATAGAAATTGACTTGTACTCTCATAAAAAACAATTTGTTTAAATGGGCACTAAAGTACCACATTTACAGCCTCTGCTGCATCAAGTTATGTTGCTATGTAATCGGCAGTAAAAGTGACATTTTACAGACTGTTGGCTGTCAAAATATCGCACTTTTAATGTCAACAAAAAAAAGAATATATTTTAGTTTTTCGGTGATGTATTTGTTTCAAGCATCAAAAATGCAATAATGATTAAATTTACTGACAATAAAACAAATGAAATCATCAATTAATTATCAAATATTTATTTTTAAGTTTATTTTCTTCTTTTTATATATAACTTACTCAACAATGAAACATTTTGTTTTGAATATGTCATTGACTACTACGATGTTCATATTAATGAAAATAAACAAATTATAATCGATAATTGTAATTTTTCATTTGTTTCTTTGTCACAATTATTGTTTTTACTTATTTGCTGTAACTTTTTGAAACACTCTGATATCATTCGAAATATAAACACAAAAATAGTGTCAAATAATTTTAGAGTCTTTAGCAGTTGGTCCCACTGCTAGAAACAACCGAAGAACGAAAAAAATCCACAAACTAACTCCCTCTAAATGTCCAAAATTCCAAATAAATGTCTCAAAGTCCGAAGCTAAGCACAGTAGAAAATTATTTTTGTAACACATATTTCTTTTTCGAACATTTTCACTGTACATATCACATATACATTTGTTTATTTTATTACATGGCTCTTAACTAATAAAATAAACAGTCTTAGGCATATTTTGGGCAAATTTGGGTATTAGAATGAGTATAGTTATTCGTTTTGCTTCATACAAGCTGCGTTCGTCGGGCCTGGCACATCTGTGAACATCAAAATGTTTATTATTTTAAAAGAAATTGGTTACGGATCAAATTTGTCCTTCAAACTGAAGATATATGTTATCGATGTCATTTGACATGAGATGGTTATTTTCAGTAGTGCCAACATATGGTATCAACTACAATTATTTCAAATAATTTGTGTACTTTTCAAAAATATAGTATGTTCCATTTGAAATTTCAAAGTTGGTATCTCGTACTTTGGAACCGGAAATATTGCCCATATTACCTATACTAAATTTTCTTATTTGAAAATAATTGCTATACTTGCTCGTTTGAGTGAACAGCCTAGTACAATTTATTTTTACAAAGTTGGTAGCATAGCTGAAACGTTATGTCAAAAAATATCAAATGTCAAACCTCACTGAATAAACGATATTAACAATTGTTAAGGTTTTTATTTATATATATTTAGGGCATAAATAGTTCAAAACACTATTAATTGTTATTTAAAATATGTAATTTATTTTTATTTATTTATGAACTCTGTCGGTAAATTAGTTCGAGCTTTTTGGCGCTGATGTCATAGCCAAACTTACGCAGGTTGTGTAGTAGTTCAGACACAGAGCAAAATGGCGGCGGAGGAGAAATGTCAACAAGAATTAAGTGTTTATTTATAAGAAAATAGTGTTTTAAATATAAGATGTGTATAATTATATAGTTTTACACTTTCCACATCCTTTTCAGTTAATTTTATACAATAAAATGTAAGTAACTTGTAAAAAATTTATATTTGGTTATGAGTATGAAACCTGTCTTTTTTCATTGTTTGTTTTTGGAATTATAAAATGTATTTTCCGTAATTTCACGTATTTCAGGTGGAGTACACAAAAAATCGTCTGTATTCACTTTTAGTTTGATATGAATTTGATTGTAAACAACACGAGATAATTTCAAATTCAAACAATTGAATTTTCAAATGTCACATTATTACCAACTAACACAAAATTCCCTAATTGTTTAATTTACGATTTTTTATTTAAAAAGATCATAAAAAGCGCAAAATAATGACAATTATGACATTCGTTCTTTAATATACTATTATATTTTTATTTTAAAGAAATTGCAGCCATTAGCTAAATTTTTGGTTAATTTTAGTGACATATTTCTTCAATTTGATCGATCCGGTTATTTATATTACATTTATGAGTTTTGTCACCTATGTGAATCATCATATGACGATTTAGTTTATTCTTCTCAGTGAATCCTCTGTTGCAAATCGCACATTTATGCGCCTTTTCTCCGATATGAACCAACATATGCCGGTTGAGCTTATTCTTTTCAGTAAAACCGCGATTACAAATCGCGCACTTGTGAGCTTTTTCTCCAATATGAATCAACATATGTCGATTTAGTTTACTTTTCTCAGTAAACCCTCTTCCACAAATCGTGCATTTGTGAGCCCGAATACCTCTATGAATAAGCATATGACGATTGAGATGGCTCTTTTCTATAAATCCACGGTCGCAGATGAAACATTTGTGAGCCCGAACACCGGTATGGATAAGCATATGGCGGTTTAATTTGGATTTTTCGATGAATCCGCGATCACAAATCGTACATTTGTGAGACTTATCGCCAATATGAATAAGCATGTGTCGGTTGAGATGGCTTTTTTCGGTAAACCCTCTACTACAGATGAAGCATTTGTGAGCACGGATTCCATCATGAATGAGCATATGTCTTGTTAATTTGCTCTTTTCTGTGAACCCCCGCTGACATATCGTACATTTATGTGATTTTTCGTTCATGTGTGTCAACATATGACGATTAAGTTTGCTTTTTTCAATAAAACCTCGCGCGCAAATCGGACACTTATGACTTCTTTCGCCGATATGTATGAGCATATGACGATCTAGTTTGCTCTTTTCGATAAAGCCGCGGTTACAAATCGAACACTTGTGAGCCTTGTCTCCAACGTGGATGAGATTATGGCGGTTTAAATGGCTCTTGCTGCTAAATCCCTTATTACAGACTGGACAGCTGTGGGCTCGCTTATCTGTATTAAACATGTGCTCATTTATATATCTGAAAGCAGAATTATTGTTACAAACGAGGCAGACTTCAGACATGTCATTCTTGGTTTTGGAAACTTGCTCGAGGTATGGAATAAAGTCAGAAAATTCGCGATTGTTTAGTTGCTCTTTTTCGGGGCAATTTTGATTTGGATATGCGTATTGGTCGTACGATAACTTTTTTATGTCTTCTAACTTTGTTCTACAAGCCGACGCAAAGTACTTAGAGCTATCTTCGAAATAAGTGAGTTCCGGTTTGTTGTTGTTTACACGAGCTTCATTTTCGTTAGTGTGCAACACTTCGTTCTTAATATTAGCAAATTGCATGAAAAGTTCACCATATATATTCATTGTAGATACGGCACCATCTTGTTAATTTATACACGATTTTTAAACTTGAAACTTACAATTTCGACCGCACGATTCGTTTAAATTAGAAAAGTTTTGGAGGATTATATTTAAAATCCTACAACAAAGAAATAATGCAAATAGTTCCAAATTACTCACAAAGAAATAACTTACATTTCCGGGCACTAATTCTGCTTTTAAAATACTGCTATTGGACTATAATAATCCTGCATCGTTTTTACACTAAATTAAAACAAGAAAAATACTGCAAATACAGTATTTTATTAAAGAATATACTTTTAATTATTTCCGAATAGGTTACTTCCACATGTCAACAACCACAAAAACTGAAGCTAGCTGGAAACACCTGTCCTGCAGTGTTCCCACTGCTATGAAAATTCCACTAGATCCTATGCAACAGGTTGCAAAAAACGCGATGAATGCACCAAAAACCACATATATACTATACAAAACATGCCCTATACTGCACTATTATTCGTTATGAACACTTTTACATAATCTTCTTCAATTCACGACTTATGCACCGTTCGAAAAGGTCACTAGTAAGTACACTCCAAAGTACAAATTATATATAAAAAATACTATCAATAACACAACCTAACCTACTTTAATTTGTACTCCAGTGTGTACTTGTCAGTGACCTTGTCGAACGGTGCATGTCAAGATTTGAGTAGGACTAGATTTGCGGAGTCGAGAAATGCATAAGTCATGATTTAAAGAAGCCTATGTAAAAGTTTTCGTGTTTCATGTAATCCCCTAAAGATATATAGAGTATACTCTAAAGTATCACGGCATATTACCCATTACTGGGTGTGCCAATTTTCTTTGTGTACAGATTTCGGTAATGATAATGACATATTTGTACCGTACGAACGTTTACCAGGCATTACCACACGAGCACTCATTGCTGGCGTGGAAAGCTCACCACAGGGGGCAATATTGTGCCATTTAAAATTAGAAATATTTGGCGTCGGTCGGGATCGAACCCGGTTCCCAGATTCGCGATCAGACACTCAGGCACGTTTTAAATATAGTGACATCTAGCGATTACTCCATGAAGTAACACCGACCAAGATTGGCAAAAAGTAGGGAATTTTATGGTTATAAATTGGTATCACTGTTTTGAGTGTGAGATCCTTCAACCGCAAGTTATTTGTGTACCAAAAAACTGGGTTCGGTTCAGGTTAATCTATTTGGAGAGATGGGTTCGGATGCGGTTCTGGTTCAAACAATAAAATTTGCGGTTTTGTTCCGGATTCAGATATTGGCGGGAATGGATGTCCGGTTTTTTAATGCTTTTGTAAGAAAAATTTGACCATAGTTCATAGTTATATTATAAGAAACAGTATGAAAAGCTTAAATACAACCAATAAAACTTCAATAACTGAGCACATTATAATCAGTATAAATTCTATTCTACATTGGGTACATCTTGTAAAAAATAACATTTCATATTTAAGGATTAAAATATAAACAATTTGTTTTATCGCGACCAATAAAATAAAGACTTCTTCGGAGTATGTGTATGAGTCATTTTTAGTTTATCAAAAACACACGGCTTATCCGTAAACCTTTCATCCAATCTAAATCGCTTCCACATCGCATATCTAACCTCAAAATTTTCAAAAAAGTAATCCGGCTTGTCCCATAGTACATAGTGGGTTGCGTACGTATAATAACTTTTATAAGGAGGGTTTAAAAATGGCGCATTATACGCGCGCAATTTCAAAATTTTCTCCATATATGAATACAGCATTTTTGCCTCAGATATCCAACAAACCAACGACATAACTGATATCACCATGGCGTGAATTCTGTGTGATGCAGGCCTGGAGACTTCATCGTTGCTCAGAGTGTTTTTCTGGATGTTCATTATAAGACAGACGAGCATAGCTGCGGTAAATTCGCAAGGAATTGATGTCATTAATAAACACATTGACATGTAGACAGAATTCATGATTTTTATATCATCTTTATGTTTGTTAATAGCAGTAAGAAAACTTATATGAAATTCTTTTCTGTAGCGTTTCAAAAATTCTTCGCCGGAAAGATCGACTTTGTCAAATTTGAATTTATAATGCATTTTAATGAAAAATATTTTTGGAAATTGGAAATTATGGGCGTTGCGGTCGGAATCAATCATACTTTGAAATGTTTCGTTACCAAAAATGCAAGTAGCTTTGTTATCTGAACAAATTAAAGACAAAATAATTTTCAGAGTATCATATTTAAAAGTTGTCCATATGCTGTCACATCTTACGAACATTTTTGTAGCAATTTGAACAGTATTTTCTAAATTTCTACGATACGATTCTTCCAAGTCTACAACTGAATATACTTCCAATACATAATCTATTATTGCTAATAATGTAATACCCGATGCTCCCTTCAAACTTTTTGTGATACATGCTTCCACGCCATGTCTGAGATTGTTGCTTTTAAAATCGATACATGTTACGTGAAGAGCAATTAATTTCATTAAGTAATCTTCATCGTCTACAGGCCATAATGAACTTCTTTCAGATATCACCTCCAACATATAGAACAGAGCATTTATTTTCCTATAATCTATTGTTTTTTCTATTATAAACTTTTCAATAATGCCTATATACTCCGTAAAGATACTACTGTCAAACATATGTAAAAATATTTCAGTGATTTCTGCACAAAAACTTTCGTATTGCCACAAATTATATAAATCGAAACTGTCGATAATTATATAATAATGTATCGGATATCCATGATCAACAAGATTTTTAAGTATGTGTTTATAAAGTCTTATCGTCTTTTTTGAATCTTCTTTCTGTTTCTTCTTCTTGGAATAACTGTCACGCAATCTAACACTGATGTAAAACATACTGGCTAGCTTCACTGATAACTTTATTAAAAATGGCACGTATACTTTGTCGAGTAAAAAAATGTGATATTCTTTTATGAAATCTGCCATGTATTTCCAAGCAATTTCTTGATGAATTGTTGTTTCCTGTGTCATTAATAAATGTTCCTCAATTTGATTTAATTTTCTTTCTACATCCGAAAATTTCTACAATATTTGAAAATATTACTTTTAAAGATAGTATTTATGTTTAAAAGCTTACGTCTACAACAACTGGAGACATATTTAAATAAATTGATAAAGAAAATGATATAAAACTGTCAATGGACGTTCAAATGTAGTGGAATTTATGTTTGATATAGTTGGCAACACTTATCACAGCGATCTAGGGAAAATTTGAATGATGTTTTTTTGTGCAGTGTAAATTTAAAAATTATCGTTTTTACAAGATCAACTCCCCATAATTAGTTTTTTTATAGTGAAATATTTACATCAAACATTAAACCAGCGTATTAAATTAAAATTTATTTATTTGTAAGTACCTAACCTAACTTGTAAGTAACTTCTCAAAATGTCTTTCAATAATAACTTTAAAATAAAAGTAAACTAATGCGAAATAGGAAAAAAATAGTGTGGAAAACCTTATAAAACGAAATTTAACTTGTAGAAATTCTAAATCAATCTTATTCCTTTTACAGAATATACAATTATTTCAAGTAATTATAGTTTATTTTCGTACCATGTGTTGAAACTACTGAGAATGACCAGTTATGTCAAATAATCTTATATTCCGTAAAAGGAATAAGGATTGACTTGGAAATAATTGTAAATTCATTAATATATTCGCTTCTTTAATACTAGTATATTTATTTCTTCTTAAAAAACAAATAACACATTTGTAATACTGGTCTTATAATAAGGATCATTGTAATACTTGTCTTTCAATATACTAATCCACAATTTGTATTACAGTTAATATGGTTTAAATGTAGTGGAATTTATTTTTGATATATTTGGCAACACATCAATTGAATTGATCTAGAGAAAATTTTAATTTTGTGTTTTTATGCATACAAATTTAAAAATCATTAAGAAATAAACTTTTAAAAAATTCTTTATCATTTGTAGATATTATAGTCGTCTACAAATTCCAATACTTCTTTTCTAGAGAATTTAAACCACGCATTAAAAAATGAGGCTAAAGTCAAAGTCCCTAGGGTCCCTAGATTATTAATGTAGGGACTAAAACTAGCGGCAAATATAAATATTTATGAATTGTTTATCAAATTTAAACATATAATAATCATTGTACAGTAATTAGGTTATACCGAATACAAAATAACGGTTTATCGACGTAATATAACCGGTTATTGAAATAATCGGTTAATTTTGCCCATCTTACTCAAAATGTCTTGTTGAAACTTGCTAGCCTCCGTGCCCTTACTTGCAAACATTATCGATTATTTGCTTAAATATACAATACACGAACTAAAAAAACATTCTTATCTTAAATTGCAGCGTGACCATCAAAATTTCGTCTTAAATTTGTGCGAATACTTTATTGGTCAACTGTAATAAATGTGACTTCTGTGTTTATTATATCATTAAAAATATACACGCAATACGTTCAACCGAATTTGATAAAATGTGAAATCGGTGCGCGCTTCTGCAAAATATTATCTATAAACATCATTTTTATCTGGCGTTGTTTATTTTAAAATGGATTCGTCTGTGGTGCAATACGAATTTAAGCTAAAGAAGTTATTAAATAAGTTTTTAGAACCAGGATATAGAATAGGAAATGATGTGTATCTTAATATATTGTTATCACATTTGTCTGGGAAGAATAACCCTGGTAAGTTATATGTTTGTATCTTAACCTCTAAATAATCGTGATTAGTGTTACAAATATTTAAAGTATTACATCGTAAGTGTGACAAAAATGTGTTTTATTTGGCAGAACAAGCTGAGCAGTTGAGACAGCTACCTATTTTCACAGAATGGTTGGAAACTGCAGTCACACAATGGGAGACAACTATGACTTCTCCAAGTCCATCAATAGCAACATTTACGTTGAATCTAACAAGTTTGATTTCCGTAAACGAGCTAAGTTTCACCAAATTAAACATTAGTAATGTGTATTTAAGACTTTGCAAAGTATTAAGATTAAAATCAAACGATTTAAATCCGTCTGTAAAACTCGGTTACCTAAAAATGTTGCATTCTTTTATGAATCACTCATCTGGTTTAGATTGGATCGTAGCTACGGATCATTGGAATGATATTTTGTTATATTGCCTTGAAAATCAAACGATTTATATTACCAGAGACGGCTATAATTTCATGTATGATTTATTATCAAAATTTATTGAAATATATCCGACATTTTGTGAGTTGGTTGTGAAAAAAATTACGGGCAGGCTTGAACCAGAAGAATTTAACAAAAATGGCGTCGTTAGATCAGAAATTGACGATGTTCAAATTCAAAAAGATCTTATGCCTACTTTAAAATTAGTAATTTTCATTTTGGAAAAAAGTTATCTGTCGGAAATTAAACATGAAAATGAAAAAATACCGGAATTTTTTATACAAAAATACGACGTGGAAAACATATTATGGAAATTGTTAATGGTTGCACGAGATCAGGAATTTATTTTTAATATTGCAAAACCACTAAAAATAATAAATTTTGCTCTTGTTGATAGAGTTAAAATACAATCTTTAGATACGTGCATGCCAATTTTGACTGTTTTTTGCAAAAAGTTTTTTGATTTGTTGAATACTCTAATCGACAAAAGGAGTCCAATCAATATTTTAAAATTATGCTATTTAGGACACATATACTGGCAAAGATTACATGTTGTTATACCGTCTTGTCAAGCAACAGAAGAACCTCTTTTATTCGAAAATCAATTGGTAATTTTCCAAATCATGCCTCTTTTGTTTATAACATTTACCACATTTACCAAAGGCGTTATACAAAACGATGATCTAGTAGATACGTTCGTCCATAAATTATTTAATATTTCTTGCGAACATACTGTCAGATACGCGTACTCATATCGGGCTTTGTTAATGTCTTACGACACAACAAACGCTTTTGATTTTGGACAAAAAGCCATTTTCTATCTCATGAAAACAAAAGAAAATTTAAACAGACAGCGTGCGGTGATTGTTTTCCAATCGTTGATGTACGCGTTTAAATTCTTGATGCAAAGTTTAAAAGAAAAACCGAAAGCTATTGATGTATTGACGTATCATTCTGGATTCGTGTCGTCATTGTTGGATGGACTGGCGAATTTGATACGAGATTTTAAAATCACTTGGAGAGAGAGTGTTGAAACGATTTGTTTGACTTCGCTTACTTTGGATTTGTTGAATCAAGTCAATTTGTCAACTAAGGTTAGTTTTTTTATTTCTTCCACTCATTTCTGTTTTGCGTGTCGTTCAATATATTCTTCATCTTTCCTCATGGCATGTTCAAACTAATTTAATCGTCGTACACACACACATCGTCCTAATGTTCATACATCGCCCCGTTCATTTTTTGTTTTGTTCAAAGTTGGCGCAGATGGACTTGGCGCGCTCACAATTTAAAAAGTAGATTCCGGAGTATAAATGTACATGAAAAATATTGGATTGAAGTAGGTCTTTGACCAGGAATAGAGTCACGCGTACGTTTCAAAATCAACAAAACTATGTCAACGACTTGGCACACACTTCAGAGTTATCAACAAAATCAGTGTTGCCAATATACTGATTAAGCCGAAAATGTTCTGACAACCATATTCAATAAATTTAGCAGCATTATTTAAAATAGTTTAATATGATTTGTTTATAAGATAAACAATTTAAAATATTGAATACGGATGTCGGTATAGATTTAGTTTAATCAGTTTATTGGCAACATTGATTTTGTTAACTACACTGAAATATGTGCCAAGTCGTTGACATGGTTTTAGTTAACACCGGTATTAGAACCAGACATTGTCGTTAGCCAATATTAAATTTACTCTGAAATGAATCCGTGTAATCACTCAAAAAGGGAATACGAAACGAAAAAAACAATTCTTAATCATGATCACTTTGATGATTTATATTGTGAAAGAACACTATTGTTAGTATTTTTTTTAAATTTGTATTGCGGAGTGTACTTTTTAAATTGTGGGCGCGCGAAGTTCATCTGCGCTAACTTCATGGTCAAGATTTGAACGTTATGAAACTGAACGAAACGAGAAATGATCAGACCGATGTATAAACATTATGACGCTTGTATCTTTCTAGAAATTTTATCACTCGAGCCATTTCCTTTACCTTTCTTTCCGTGTCTTCCAAACATCTATTTCAATATCATCTCTGCCATATTTATTTTTCATTGATACTGACATCTGTCAATTTGAATTAACTGAATATATTAGCAGTTTCCATGGTTAGCATAGTTGGCTGATTTATAAAATACAATCAAATCGTATAGAGAATAATATATTCTTTAATTTATAATGTCACGAAAAACTGTCAAAGTTGCATTTGAGGTTATTTCCGGTGAACCAATTATAACCAAAATCTAATCATGTCTGCATTGAATTTTTTGACCAAAGACAATACCTTCCTTATCTAAAATTGATGGAAGGTGTATAATATTCCATTATAATTTATATTGTGTGTTTTTTTTTTTAAATTTAGTTAACGGTCCAAGCTTTGCAAGTCATGCATCTCACTCTTGCAAATTTTATGCCGCCAAATCTTGCTCTATTAGTAGACGATGTAAGTGATACAGCTCTTGCTCAGATGACTCCAATGTTGTACAAAAAACTACATGATACCAACTGGGAAATTAGGGATAGTGCTTTGGAGATTTTATATACTATGGTTGACATCGCAAACTTGAGTAAGGAAATAGTTTTACTAAAATATATATTCATAAGAAAACTGATAGAAAATAAATTAAACTCATTTTGTTGTAATTCAGTGATTCAATTAATTTAACGGATGTTATCGGTCGACTGCACGAGACTTGAACACTTGAACTATAAGTAGATCAATCATGATTTGCAATATTTTAAGGATGAGTAATGAAATTTTGAATGATTGTTTATATAATTAGTTATCTTTGGAATGATTTGATAAATGATAAATGTGTTTATTTTTATTAATATTTTGTAATATTGTTTTTTATCTTAATTAGAATTTCCGGCATTCCAAAAAATGATAGTGGACGACCACTTGTGTCAGCTGTCCGTTGTTTTAACCACAGATGACATCGAAAGTTTTGTCAGGGCTTCCGCAATAAAATGCGTAACCGCTATGGTTAAAGTTCCTGTATTTTGGTTTTCCAATCTTGAATATGAACAACTAACAGTAAGAATTTTTCACTTTTTTTAATAGACAACCGTAATTTACCCTTCGTCATCGAGAACTAGAAAAAATCATAGATAGTTTGTTATAGGAAGGTGGATTGAAAAGTTTACGGAATGACATAAAAAATATTTATATTTAACAATACATTTTATTTTTCTATTCTCGATTCTCTGCCGAAAATGGTTTTCTTTGATGGCCTCAAAATAAGCATTTACTGCTCGATGGCTTCTTCGTTACAATTATCTTTGCCATTCCCGGGCGTTTTTCTTGAATTGCTGCTTTCAGCTTGTCTAAAAGTGTGGCGTAGTATTGTCCAGTTACAGTTTTTCCTTTATTAAAATAATCAATTAACAGAATGCCATAAGACTAACGTCATCACCTTTCCTGCGAATTAAACTGACTTCGCTTTCTTTGGGGCTGACTCACCATGTCCAATCCACGCTTTCGACTGAATTTTCGTCTCTGGAGTGTAGTGATGTATCCAAGTTCCACATATGGCTATGAAACGTCTTTTAAAATCGACCGGATTTTTCTTAACTCCAAGTTTTCGCCCGAATGCACTTTTATAATCTCAAACACTTTCATTCGGCGATCTTCTAGAATTATATCATGGATTTTATCGATAATTTCTGGTGTGGTAGCCCATTTTGGGCGACCTGAACGTGGCTTGTCACAGGTGTATGTTCGGCCACGCTTAAATTCCGAAACCCAGAAGGAAAACGAAGGTGAAAGATTCCCAAGGACAACATCCAACTTGGTCTTCGTTTTTAGCGCTGAAATTTTGAATTTTGGAAACTTTTCAATCCACTCTCGTATAAAAAAAGGTTATATTAAAACCGGACCACTTTGCGAACTTGTAAAGCCCGAGATCCTGTCTGCGTCTCTCTGCACCTGTCTCTACCCACAATACAGCCTCTTTCAAAATTATTTGATCAAATCCACACTGTTGTCAAATCAAATTCGAACTAAATTTGAAACATTTGCAAGAATTTAATAAACAATGTTAAAATTCTTCCGATTATAGGAGAAAATGATGACCATTTTACAAAACGAAAGCGAAGCTATAGTTCGTAGCGAGGCAACCAAACTTATTTGCGAAATATACGAGCACCAATACATTCCAAACGACGTAACCACAAAAGTTTATACATCAATGGCTGCCACTGCCATTAGCGACCTTCACTGGGAAGTCAAGGTCAACGCCCTAAACTTCTGGGGTAAAGTAATCAACAATGAAATGTCTAATCAGGGTATGATAGACGGTGTTTTTCCTTCCGTAACTTTTTCAAAAGAACACAAAAAAATTGTTACTCTCAACGAACCCGAAATTCAAAATAGATTAAACAAAGTTTTATTAAATTTGTCTGAATGTGGTTGTTTGGCTGTTTTGCTCGATGCAATGCAAGATGATTGCGATTTGCAAGTTTCGAAAAAATCTGTAGAAATAACCAAAAAATTAACCGATTTATTGAGGAAATACAATTCGTTAGAATCAACAACTACAAATCCACAATTTAGTAGCAGCTGTTGGGATACTTTCAACAATTTAAGCCGCAGCGTGTCGCAAGAAACTGATGCGAGCATGTCTGACAATATTATCGATTCAATCGTAAACAGTTCCGATTTAAACTTACTAGGTTCTGTTTGTAAAGATGTGTCGCAAGTCGATACGCGGAAAA
Organism: Harpalus rufipes; assembly: GCA_951394225.1. Classification (NCBI taxonomy): domain Eukaryota; kingdom Metazoa; phylum Arthropoda; class Insecta; order Coleoptera; family Carabidae; genus Harpalus; species Harpalus rufipes. The sequence continues at coordinate 1,006,780 of OX596285.1, read as the reverse complement.
CTCAAATAAAAGAACTTAAAATCATTTCCCCGCAAGACTTTAAAAATTTTGTTGCGAAGGATTTGGATTCGATGATTGATCACAGAACAAAATGGCTGGAAAGTGTTGATGATTTAAATTCGTTACTTGATGATATATTACAGTCGTATGAAGACAATGATGTTAATAGTATGGACTGTTATTGAATTGCCATATTGTTCCTTTTCATATGTTACCTTTTTTGTGATAAAATTTTACGAATTGTTGAATAGTTTGTTCAGATTTCATCAACCGCCATTGGATAATCATTTAGAATATTGAAATTATTTTTTATGAGAGTAAAAGTCAATTTCTATGGTTTCAAAATTGAAAGAATACTCCATTTAGACCTTAGAGACGAAATATGGGCATTTTCCCCTAGGGAAGTTTTATTATTTCTCCTAATAGGGGCGCCTAACCTTCAAACGACTTTGAAATGTCAAACATAACCCTTAATTAAAATAATAAATTTCAACTACGTATTTGTTAAATTATATAAATGAAAAGAGTTAGATATGAAGCGTCATAATGTTTATACATCGCCCTGTTCGTTTTTTGTTTTGTTCAGTTTCATAACATTCAAATCTTGACCATGAAGTTAGCGCAAATGAACTTGGCGTGCTCACAATTTAAAAAGTACACTCCGGAGTACTTTAAAATACTTACCAGGGTAGTATTTAATAATATATTGTTCACTTGAGTTTTTTATAAAGGGATGCACATATTAATAACAAAATGAGAAGAAATTTTGCAGGAAACCAAATACTTATTTTATTTTGATACGTTTACAATATAAACACTTGTTGACAAAAAAATACCAGCAATATTTCTGTATTTTTTGAGGGGTACACCTTCACAAATTATCCTTCGAACTGTAGTAAACGGCACTTTAGTCATTGCTATAGTTTTTGATATTGGCGTACTCTCGTTATCGTCACTTTTTAAAAAACACATTCAGAACTATTTGTTTTGCATCGTCTGATAAATGTTTGCGTTTTTGATTCGCGGTTGTGGTATTTTGTTCAAAATTTACGTCAAATATAGTTTGAAACAGGGCATCGACAAAAGCGCAAATTTTATGTCGAGAAAATTCGTCGTAACAAAATTGTTTAATAATGCTGCTCTGTAACAACAATAAAATATAATAATAGATTGTTGAATACATTTTTAGATTACTTTTCCGACAGATACGTCGCCTAGGAACACAATTTTAATTTGTTTATTTACTATATCGTCTTCAGAATCCGACATTATTGGTTGCTATAGTAATTTGTGAATACAAACATTACAAATATAATATTATTGGTTTATATACGAAAGAAACCATATATTAAATACAGATTTTCAAACCGCAAAACGCTGTCACTTTTAATTATAAACTTACATATGTTTTATTGCATTTCAAATGAAATTTATTTGAATTTTTATCCGCCATATTGCAAGTGTTGCCAATAGTTGAATGCAAAACTTCGGAACTCTGAACAGCGCCAAAATGCTCGAACTACTATATTCTGTTTTACCGACATTTTATTTGTTATTGTAATTTTCAAATATTTTGTATTTATTGCAACACTTATAGCCTATATATGTGTAAAATACATGGAATTGATTTTATTTAGCTTTAATTAATATTTTGACAACCTCTGTCGGTAATATAGAACATAGTAGTTCGAGCATTTTGGCGTTGTTCAGAGTTCAGAAATTTTGCATGCAACTATTGGCAACACTTGCAATATGGCGGACAAAAAAATCAAATAAATTTGTTTATACATTGACGCTTGACATTTAGATCAAAATGGCTGCGATTTACGTTATGTTTAAACATTTGCAAGGAACGTCAGTTGTATAAATGGACTTTAAGGACTTTTTAAGGACATTTTTAACAAAGGACAATAAGTGTAATGATGAAATAAGATACTCAAACATATATTTAGTGTTTTAGTTTACTTGGAAATATAATATTAACTGTGTAATTCATATAAACGATAATACCAAATGTTATTAGTGAGAAGTATTGAAGTTATCGTCACTTTTTAAAAACTATTTGTTTTGCATCGTCTGATAAATGTTTGCGTTTTTGATTCGCGGTTGTGGTATTTTGTTCAAAATTTACGTCAAATATAGTTTGAAACAGAACCGAACCGTGTATTAGACTTCGGGTTCAGGGTTCAGCTCCGGTTCAGGTTCATTTTGAGTTCGAAACGTACGCGAAATCGTTTGTGAAAATTGTGTTTGTGTTCTTGTTTTGCGTAAATTCCGGCTCGCATTTTAAATTATTTCTATATATTGTTATTCCAAAAACAAATTCAGTTTTCATTAGGTCGAACCGAACATAAACCATGAACCCAATACATGAACCTGGAGAACAAAAGCGCAAATTTTATGTTTGAACCAGAATCGCACCCGAACCCATCTCAAAAAATAAATTAACCTGAACCGAACCCAGTTTTTGGCGGGTTCGAAAAGTTAAATGTTATAGATTTGACACTAGAAAAGTAACCAAATATTCCCCAAAAAATGGACGGAAAATATAACTCGTTCTATTTCATCAATTTATTTTCGTAAATAAATCGATCGATTTATCATTACGTTAACTTCAATGGCCGCAAGTTTGCAACACTGAACATAATTGTGTTTGACTGACTCATGGTGGAATGTGAAATCTGAAGAAACTATACAATATTTTTTGAGTAATAACTATTTCCCTTTTAGTTTGTATTACATTTTAATTTTGTGTTAAGTGCTTGAAATATACGCAATGCTTTATAAATAAAGTCTGAATTCTTTAACGTACTATTTGTATCCGAATTAATAACCATAATTTGTACTATTTCATATTTTTATAGTTTATAATAGGATAAGAACAGAACAAACATGTAAATACTGTTGTAAGAATAAACATTTATGATTTGTTATGAATAAATATTTTCATAATTTATTTACCAACAAAATATCACAGTTACATCCAACAATTTACAATATTTTAACAATTTATTTCCTAGTAGTGATGTTCTTATTAGTTTTTTTAATAGTTTTAAATGATTTCGCTGAATATTTCTTAAAGATTTTGTCATTTCTTTTACTTAAACTTAAGTTTTCGTAGTAAGATTTGCTGACTTTAATTGGAACTTCTATTTGGGGCAACCTGGGTGCTGAGGGGAGTACTCTACGGAGTAATATGACAGCTCGACGCGATACAGTGTCTTGCGGACGGATGCAGTGGGTTATATTATTAGCCGCAAATCCACTGAAATAAATATATTAATTATATATTGGCTGGTCCCACACGAAAGGTGACAATTTTAAAAATACGATCTTCATAAAAATATCTAACTTACCTTAACAATGTGACGACTCCCCTAGGCAGCGCCAAACAAAAAACTGGCTCTGTAACCCTTATCGGTTTGAACGTAAACTTACATCCAAAACTAAGGGCCCCATTGCTCATCAGACTCAGCGAGACAATCGGCCTGTCGAATATATGCGGCGGATCTACATGAGACACTATACAACCCCCTGGTTGGTAGTCGTTGATGACTACAGAATTAATAAAACCTTCGGAGACGATTTGAGCCTTCACCAAAGGTGAGATAACCAAATCGTGCAACCAAAGAGGGATGGGTTCGATGTCGTCTTGTGAATACAAGCGTTCCATGCCTCTACCTTTACGCAGTAATTGGGAACCATAGGTGTAACCTTCACCGAAGAAATATCTACAATGGGAAATTCCAAAAAAGAAATAAAATACAATAGATTTGATGTCAAATTGGTTTGAGTTGATTGAAATGTTTTGATCACGCGCAGTTAAAATTCACGACGGTAATGACTCGTCAACGCCGTCAAATATAGAAATATTTAATATTAAATTTAAAATTGTCGACAATACGGTACGTATGATTTAAAACGGTGTAAAAGCTAAGTAATTTGTCGGTGATACCGGTACATGTAAATCCAGCTTAACGGTACGTGTAAACGCAGCTTTATCGTCCGCATGCAACAACAAGATGGCCGCGAATAGCATCGCTGTGACAAATGCTCCCATTAAAGTTTTAAGTGCTGTGTATAATGACAAAACTAACTGAAATAAAGTAAAAATATGTTTTCCCGTCCTACGTATTGTCCAAATAAGCTACAGTAAACACTAAATACGGTTTTCTTGGATGCTGAACGACATGAAAACAGTGAAACGTCAGTTAAAGATCACGAAGACCATTTTGGAAAAGGTAAGTCAATTTTTGCGTGTATATGGAACTAGTAACAATAAAATCTTGTCTTACTTGTTTCGAAGTGGAGCCCTATCAACAGTCTTATTCTTAAATACTCCATGTTCCGCCAGAAAAATTGTCTGATCAATATATTGTTCAATTAATTCAATATCCAATTCACTAAATACAAATTCTTGTTTGATTCCGTCACAAATCAACTTTACTATGTCTGGATTTGGTTTCAAATTATATGAATTTAAATTAGGCCATCTGGAAATAACTTTTTAGTCACTGTGGCAACATTTATTTAGTTTACTCACAAATAATTTTCTTGTTTCGATTGTTGGTTTAATAAATCTAAACATTCAGCCATTATTTTAATATAGAAAAGTCATTTACAATAATTTGACAGTGTTGACTCAACACTGTTAATAGTTTATAATTTAGGGATATTTTAGCAGATTGGTGAACAAACATGAATAAATAAATAAAAATGTTTATTATAAATAACTATATACACATTTATACAATAAATGGTTTCGTATCTTCGTCTTTATTGTCTGTACAAAGCTTAATATTATCATACAAAGAATATTTTCTTATTCCATTTTGTTTCTTGTCTTGTTCTTCTATTAATAGAGGACAGTTGTTTGCTTCTCCAAACATTTTGTTGAAAGCTTCAGGCATGTTATGACAAAACTGATAATCGTTCACATCAGAAATCTTTTTTATTTTGTTCAAAACAGTTGGATTTACGTCCAACAACAAAAGAAGTTGATTCTTTTTGTCAAACGTTTTGATCAAATTTTCGATTCCCTAAAAGAGTATATTATATAACAAGTGTTACTGGATTTACAAAATATATTTACTCTGTGAGCGGTGTAGTCGATATGTAAAATTCCTGAGCAGTCTACAAGAATTGGAAGTTTATTTTTTCCTATCCGGTTTGCTGCTTTGCAAATTGTTTGTCTCATTGTGTCAACAGCCGGAAAGAAAAGGCCTACTTCCGGTTTGATGAGAATGTAGTCGTTTCCGTCAAACTAGAAGAAAATATTAAGAAAAACATTTAAACATATGATAATTGTTTAAGTAGATATAGACTTACCGTACAAACAGTTGAATGAATAATAGGCCTAGCCCAGAGTTTTAATAAGAAAATTATATTTATAACTACTCCACAAAGAAGTCCGGTTTCTACTCCGAAACATAAACTTAAAATGAAGGTGCTTACGGTTAAACTTAGATCAAATTCTGAAAAAGAAACATAATTATATTAAACATTCTATACTGGCTGTTTCATAGTTTCGGGTATAAATTTTAAGGGTTTAAGTAAAAAATACATCTAATGTGGCCAGCACATTACCTTCCGCCAATCCTATGTATTATGTACAAATTCCATAGGGCGCGAGCAGTCATGTGACTTTGCTGACCTTGGCAATCAGATATGGGGGACTGTATCAGAATGACAGCTATTAATTATGTATTTAACTGACAAATGTATTAATAAAAGAGAATTCAATTCTCAGTCTGACACATTTAATTTTTTTATTATATCTTGTATAGGTTAATAATATAGAATAATTTGTTGTAATATATATCTCGTTGCCCAAAAAACAGTTGAGATATATAAATGTTTGTAATTGACAGATAAATGCAAAATGTCAGTGTCAAAAGTCAGATTTTTCTGGGAGGTACGAGTACATTTAATATATATTATTAATTAAATATGTATTTAAATTATAGGTATGTTAATATTACATACATATATCCTTAAGAAATGCCACTAATACTGTGAATGAATTTGAAAAATTTTGAACAAATTAGAATAGTAGGACAAAATTTCTCATAGAACGAAAGAAAAGATACAATTTCAATTATTTGTGTGTACAAGAAATGTTAAATTCGTTACTTATAGGGCGCGAGCAGTCATGTGACTTTGTTGGCCTTGGTAAGCAGATATGAGGATCCGTGTCAAAATAACGGCTAGTAGTTATTTACATAGATGTCACATTTGTCATATGTCATAATTTTTCGTTCAAAATTTCAAAATATTCTGATGTTTATTTGTCATCAATAGTATGGAATATACTTGTCGAGGAAAATAATCCACATGGTTATGGAATATAATGATGTTTTGAATGAAAAAATATGATACTTGACACATATGTACATTTTGACATGGGCCCCCATATCTGCTTGCAAAAGCCAACAAAGTCGCATGACTGCTCGCGCATGAAAATGACGAGAGGTATTGTGCTAGCCACAACAGATTTTTTTTATCTTAATTATTAATACTTACTGTTAGATTTCCATAGCGGCTTGAGAATTTGGTAATCGATCATGAATATCACAGCGCAAATAAGAACTGCAGATAAAGTTGCTTTTGGAATGTAATAGAAATATGGCGTTAAAAATGTTAGCGCCAGAATGATTAAGGTTCCTGAAATCAAGATATATTTTTTTGTACCGGGAAATTTTGGAAAAAACACTCCTATTTATAAACATTTCTTAAAGAACTATAATTATAATACGACAGTATATAGTTTCTCAAACACTCTGTCGCTTAATAATAAGAGAAAATGGTAGAATATTGAATGAAATTTAATTTTAAAATAATGAATTTAATGCATTTGTTTCACTATGTTGGCAACAATTTCTCCCCGGCGGAAATCGGCAAGACAGTACTCGGGAAGTCGGTAACACATAACCAAATTGTATATACCTGAATATAACCCGGCTAATGGTGTCCTAACCCCACTAGCATTGCTCACTGCCGACCTTGTGAAGGCCCCACAAGTCGGCATAGCCTGCACAAAAGACCCAAAAATATTACACAACCCTAACGTCATCATTTCTTGACTTGCGTCTACGATTTGACCAGCAGCTAAACAAATAGAAACACCAATATTACTTTCTGATATTTATACGAACAATTTGCAATATTACCGAAAGATTTTGCGATAGCTACATTGGCCAAAACTGCAACTAGAGGCACTAAAACGATCCCTGAACCTAATTTCTCGCACATTTGTAAGAAGGAGTATGGTTCATTGTTGACTATAGATGTAGTGTTTGGGAATTGAAAATGCGGAAGGCCTGATGGTACCTTTCCTATAAAAAAATGAGAAAACTATAAATTTGTGTAAAAAAAACTGTCTAAAAAGAATTCGACCTTCAATTTTCCCGCGCAAAATAATGACGGAAACTAAAGTAACGTTTTATTTGAAGTAGTCGATCTTAGACACTCATGTCGACGAGACATGTAGTCTGCGGTTTAGTTTCTGGCGCGGGCTAAACGCCTGCCTGCTGAAGTAACTATTTAGTTTATTTGATGTAATTATGTTTAGTTTAGCAATCAATAATATAATAATTGATTAGTGTTAGTGTAAATATGTATAAATAAAAAAGTTAGTAATATTAATAATGTCTGTGTCCATAATATGGTTCGTCGGCCATCTAAGCTAAGTGCAAGTGTGTATGAAGTGTGTAAGTCTTAACTCTATGTCGAAGGCTATACGATCTAAGATAGAAATATAGAGAAGAAGAATGCATGTGTGTATATTACCTGATAATTTGAAAGGAACATAGCCTCTATTGTGAAAATGAAATCCAATTATTGAACAAATAATAACTATTATAGCATTTCTTCCAGTAGATAAAAACCATAGTGTTTTTTTCAGAGACTTATTTTTAAGGGACACATCTTTTAATTGCTAAAAAGAAAGCATACATACAACTAATATATTTTTAACAATTTATTATTATAAGTTACCCTAAAGCAAAGTAAAAATATGATTGAACACACTCCAAGTATTGTATCTCCTAATTTAATATCTTTCAAATGAATGAAAATATTGTACAATGTGTCTATAAATCCATGGCTTCTAAATGAAAGGCCAAAAAGGCCTTTTAATTGTGAAACAACAATTATGACTGAAGTAGCTGACGTAAATCCAGATACAACTGGAGTAGATATGAAGTCCACTAGAAAACCTTCAAAAAACCTGAGATAAGTCTAAATAAATAATTATTAATTTACGTGGTAGATGAAAAAGAATTTTTTTTTATGTGAATTAAAGTATTGATTGGTTCACGAAAGATGACAATTCAAGGCCATTTGTTCGAAGAAAGAATAAACAACATTTTATATAGCGGTAGTATAGCAACATTATGTATTAGAAAGACATAGATTATTTGACGTATGTCTACGTGATATACGTTACATATTTACATTGCTCTCTAACACACTAAAAATAATAGGAACGTATGTCGATGAGTTCCTGATATGCAATTATCTATTGAACTGCCCTCTACGTTAAAACAAATCCACTGGCGGAGTTTGATTTTTAAATTTGGCGCACAATTTGACATTCAATCAAAATCAACGAATAAGTTTCTAATTTTGTTCCGCGAATTTATTGAACATAATCATGGGAGAGAAAGGAAAAAGTTTGCGAAGGCAAGCTATTTAATTTGTGCATAATGAACACTAATATTTTCAACTGGAAACAGAAAATAATGGACCATTATTATATCTTCATCAGGTGCAGCAGGTAATATATGTGAATATATTTTTTTAATTTCTTTCAAAATTGAAATAGCTAGACAAAAAATCTGATGTGGCCAGCACATAACCTCTCGCCGTATATTTTACCTGGCTGTATGCATAAAGCAAAGAATATTTTTATAAATACAAATAATATATTCATATAAATCTATGACGTATAAACTTCTTTATTATTCAATAATAGCATGTCTCAACATGAAGATATTTTACCATAAATTATGTTACAATAAATTACAAAGTAGAGTTTACCATATATAAATATTAGGCTGGTAACAGCAATTTTCAATTCGAACAACGTTGTTTACTTTCTCTTCATATTCTTCTAGTAAAAACATTAATTTTGGGCGGTCTAAAATGTATATATGGATTGTGCATCTATTCTTACATATCTTCTTTTACATTTTATTTTTTCATACATGTTATATCTAAATAACACTAATTCCCTTTAATAAAGTGACGGATAGATTGCACTCCGATTATTCTTATATCGATGTGTAATTTTGTCAATATTTACAACTTACTTGAGAAGAATTTGATAGCTTTTTCGCAATTCAAAGTTACTCTAGTCTATAGTACTGGTGTACATTGTCCCATAATGTTTGAAACAAATTTAAGTCCTTCAACCTAGACTTGTCATCTCCATAATAGTCACAGATCAAGCATTAAGGGATTCTCCAAGTACATTTTTCTTTCATTACTCATTATTTCTGACACTGACATTTATCTGTCAGTTACAGATAATTTAAATTATCAACTATTTTTCATGGCATTCTTTCGGCTGTCAAATTTATTACAACAGATTATTTTATATATTATACTTCTTTTATCTCTAAATCTATGGAATATATAATAAAATATTTAATTGTATCAGATAGAGAATTTAATTTTCTTTAATATTACCACGAAAAATTTTCAAAAAATAATATTTAGAAGTTTTTTTTTCAAGAATCTTCTACTTCCGGTTGTCCAATTATTACCAAAACCTTTTCAGATCTTCCCATGAATGTCCGATTGGGAAATACGTTGTTAAACAAATTTTAAGTCTTATAGTTTTTGAGTAACCGTCCTTCCAACATCCCACACACACACACACACATCCACACACACACACACACACACACACACACAGACAGACATCATCGTAAAAATGTTAAAATCGGATTGTAGGGACCTTAAAACATGCTTATTCAATAAAATCTGGATATGCGATTTTTAGCATGAATGCAATACCTCTCTTAGCGAGAGGTAAAAAGGTTTCATGTTTACTAAATGAAATTTAGCAAGTATTTTATTTTAGCGTACAAATATCTGAAACCACAGTAAACAGGGTATTAAAACGTGTTAATAATATCGAAAACGAAGAACAATTAACTTCTGGAAAAAAACGACCCAGAAAATCAACTGCAACAGCTGATCTTGATACTTTTAACACCGATGCAATTAGAAGAATAATATATGAAATGTATGCTAAAATATGTATTTATATCATTGTTTTCAGTATTTTTGTAACTATACATAGGTGTTGTATCTTTATGTTCAATATTATATCAAAATAAATCTTTGAAAATGTGTAGACGTTTAACATTTAATTTTGAATGATTAAAATGTATCCACAAATATTATACCTGGTGCACGCCATGTGTATGGAATGTAGTGTTTTGCAAGTAATATTATACCAGATGGTTTGAAAATGACCATGAATTGTCATCTTTCGTGAACGTTTCGTACTCAAAATGAGCCTGAACTGGAGCTTAACCCTGAACTCGAATTTTAATACCCGGTTTGGTTCCGACTCGTATGATTATTTATTCATAACAAAGATGACTTACCCAATTTTAATAAACCCATGGTAAATTCTACACAGCCTGCCAGAAAAGCCAACAAAATCATAAAATCAACCGGCAGATCTCTTGTGTATGACAAACTCAATATAGCCATTAGACTTGTAGGTCCAATCGACACTTCTTTAATTGTTCCAAAAAAAACATAAATTAACGATCCCATAAAGGCTGAATATAGTCCATATTGAGCTGTTAATTCCGCCAAAGAGGCGTAAGCAATACTTTGAGGCATCATCGTCATGCCTATCGTAACGCCAGCAATCAAATCCGATAAAAAATCGCCTTTTTTGTATTTTGGAAGCCATTGTAAGATGTAAACTCGTTTAAAAATTACATCTCGTATTCGAGTTAGCAAATTCACTTTATCTTCGCTCACTGAAAACAATACAATTGAAAATGTATCTAGTTGTTAGTATAGCAACTCACTTCTTGATGCTCAGATGATAAAATGAAGATTCAAAAAGGATGATAGGTATGATTGCACACATAGATATTTAATTCTTTTGTTTGATATGCATTATCAGATTGTGCGCAAAACTATGGAAAAATACAAAAATAAGAGATATAATCGTATTTCGTATATACCGGGTATGGTTATTCAATAAAAGCTTTTTTAATTTCGAGAAGTTCTTACCTTCCGTCACCTTTAGGTAAGGAAGGTATTGTCTTTGGTCAAAAAATTCAACGATGAGTTTTTAGTGAATAAGTACGTTTTAGGGTCTTTACAATACGATTTTACCATTTTTACGATGATGTCTGTATGTATGTATGTGTGACGAAAGTTTCGGATCGCATAACTTCAATACTTATGGGGTCTCGTTGCCGCGTGCCTGATGTCTGGTCGCATATCTGGGGAATCCGATTCGATCCCGATCAACGCCAAATAATTCGAATTTTAAATGGCATAAAATTAACCCTTGTGGTAAACGCCCGCACAATACAAATATGTCGTCATCATTACCGAAATGTGTGTACAAATCAGATTAGCACACCCAGCAATGGATAATATGCCGTGATAATATATTTATTTGTTTCTTTATTTAAATACATACCTGCATATTTACTAAAATAATACATAAAATTATTGTTCTATTTACAATTTTCCTTTTGAAACGTTACTATTATTAACTTAAAATGATTATTTGACCGTGACATTTATTTGTCAGTTACATACATTTTTATATATTACTTTATAAATTTATACATAAAATATATAGAAAAAGTATTAAAGCAAACTTGTAGAAAATGGAATAATCTTTAATTTTTATAATAACAAATTGCGAAAAAAATACATTTAAAGGTATTTTTTGAAGAAAAACTATCTTGAGCTCCAAGTAAACTGCCATTTCCGGTTATCCGATTGCCACCAAAATCTAATCTTTCCATATTAGAATAAGGTAGAAATACATGGTTTCAAAACTTTCTGAATGATAGTATTTGAGTTAGAGCGTAAAGAGGATCCATACACACACACACACACACACACACACACACACACACACACACACATACATACATACATACATACATCCATACGTACATACAGACATCATCGTGAAATGTTAAAATTGGATTGTAGGGACCTTAAAATGTGGTCATTTACCAAAATCTCGATATGCGATTTTTAGCACGATCCCTATACCTCCCTTAACAAGTGTAGCGGGAGGTAAAAATTTAAAATCGATGTCCCAGTGTATTCCGAAGATAACAGAATTTGTCTTTTAGTAGTCAACCGGTATAATTAAGTAAATATAGTTTGCTGCGGACTTATTCATATCTTGCGCGTAAACAAACAATAAATAAATTTATCTTATTCTCTGAATTTCACGACAATTAAAAATAGATATTTATTTAAATTTAGTTTTATGTAATTAGGAACAAAGGAGAACTGCATATATACGTTTTATTTTTGACCAAAAATAAATAATAAAGCGTACTTTAAAAAAACAATCATTATACAGATTATAAAATTATCTTTAGCTTGCTTTATACTATAAATACAACTAAATACACTGCTAAGTCTATTTTATAATATAAATATAATCTTGATAAACAAATTTTAAAACATTAGATTTTACTTTTTCAACATAAACCCCAGAAAGTGCAGGGCGCGAGCAGTCATGTGACATTGTTGGCCTTGACAAGCAGATATGGGGGCCCATTACAGAATGACAATTAGTAATTATGTACATGGATGCCAAATGTCAGAAATATTTCAAGATTATCTAAATTCACGTAGTTAATTTGTCACCAGGAGTGTGGAATTTACTTGTCGAGGAAAATAAACCACCTAGAATTGGAAAATCACTAAATTTAGAATGAAAAATTATTATATTTGACATGTATGTACATAATTACTATTATGTATATTAATATTACATATATCCTTAAAAAATACAGCTAATACCGTCAATGAATTTGAAGAATTTTGAACATATTAGAAGAGTAAGACGAAATTCCTCATAGAACGAAAGAAAAGATACAATTTCAATAATTATTTGTGTGTACAAGAAATGTTAAATTCGTTACTTATAGGGCGCGAGCAGTCATGTGACTTTGTTGGCCTTGGCAAGCAGATATGAGGATCCGTGTCAGAATGATGGCTAGTAGTTATTTACATAGATGTCACAATTGTCATATGTCATAAGTATTCATTTGATGGATATAAAATCATAATGTTTTAAATGAAAAATTATGATATTTGACACCTATGTACATAATTACTAGCTATCATTCTGACACTGGCCCCCATATCTGCTTGTTAAGACCAACAAAGTCACATGACTGCTCGCGCCCTATGCAACATAATATGAAAATGGCGAGAGGTATTGTTCTGGCCACAACAGATTTTTCTATTACCAATACTGATAGCGTTAAAACTTATAATTAAATGTACAGATCAGAATCACACAGATGATCTATATTCTACAATAATAAATATTGTACAATATACTTGAAACGTATTGGAATCACTTAATTAATTTTGAGGTCTTCAAGATTCGATACGACGATAAGTACTATACTATTATTAGAAGTATATGGAGATAATTTAATATATTGTTATTGTTTTTATTATAATTAAAAATAAACAAAAGAAATTTAATATTAAACATTTATCTAAAAAGTTTACGTCCTAAAACTTATGATAACGTGAGGGGGAAACATATTTCTTTGCAATTTTTGAGAAAAGCCAAAATATGTACGTATTATTCTTGAATTTTATTAAATAAACTAAAAACTAGTTAAATTTGTAATATTTGTTTACTATTTTTAGCCGAACGCTTCTATTTAATTCATAAGTAAATAAAAAATATCGCGACGGCATTTTTATTGCATTTTTATTTTTGCCTAAATGCTCCTAAAGGTTATTAATTATTATTTGTTTTAACTAAAAGTGAAAAACAAAGTTTTATATACTTTTTGTTTTCCAAAAATTTAATTTTAACAATTTCCTTATTTGAACGAATCTAATAATTGTTTAACTACGTATACGAATACATATACATAATATGATATATTTAGTTTTATACAAATAAATTTTTAATGTAAGTTTAAACAATAGTTTAATTGTTTTAATAGTTATTTATGTTGATAACATGTTTTATTATGGAAATACTTGTATTTTAAAATAAATTATTTTTGTGTTTCAGACTTCCACTGAATGAAAAAATGTTTCTTGGAGGTTGTCGTCCTGAGGTTGCTGAGACGTCTTGGGGCCTAGCTGATTCTTCTTGCTGATAGCTGAGCTGTGTTCATCAATGTAAGTCGTTATATTATGTGTCTCTCTAGATATTTAAGATTTTAGCTCCGGTTTGCAGAGAAAAACATTTCCTGCCAGCCATAAAATTATATATATTGTAAAATAGCTTATTATAACATATTAATATACAACAAATTCATAATTTATATCGCACATTAGAAAAACAAAAATAAATCCATTTTTCCTTCGTCTGAAATAAATACATATTTCAAATGAATTTGTCCTTGAACCACGTGACCCCACGTGACCTATTTCGACCAATCCTAGCCTTCTTCCTCAAAGCATTGCATTCTGGTAAAAGACGCTACGTAATGGCAATGAACAACGACGCAGACACGTTTTCCGATATACAAAAACTGATAAGAAAGGAAAAACTGATGAAACCGTCCCAAAAATATGATATTAATTGTTGTTATGTCCTTATTATTATCGTGATATAGTTTTTGAAGTCCTGCCGAACCTGAATTCTACATATTCCAAGCAGAAAATTATTATGCAACACGTGGTTTTGGTTGGTTTAGTGCATGTTTGCAGAATTTTGTTTTGAACGGTGAGTTTAAAATCAAAATTTTCTTTTGGAATTTTATTGAACTGTTTATGAATAGCAAAATTTTCTTTTATATTTGTATGTCTACCAATATTCAAATGATGTAATTTGTGTTAATAGAAATCATTTCAATGAATATTATGTGCTCTGGTTTTATATTTATAATTTCAAGTTTTATGTTAATATGAAATTGTGTTTTTGCCGGTTCGCTAGTCTTTATGTATCATGCAAAACACAACTAGCCATCTTCGTTACGTTATTGAAGTATCGTGCATATTTTAATTGTGAAATATTGGTATATTGTTGCAAATTAGCAACAATGGTAAGTTTAAATGACAGTTTAACTGTTTTAATAGTTATTTATGCTGATAACATGTTTTATTATTGAAATACTTGTATTTTAAAATAAATCATTTTTGTGTTCCAGAGTTCCACTGAATGAAAAAAATGTTTCTTGGAGTTTGCCGTCGTGGGGTCGCTGAGACGTCTTGGGGCCTAGCTGATTCTTCTTGCTGATAGCTGAGCTGTGTTCATCAATGTAAGTCGTTAGTTATATTATGTGCCTCTCTTCACTGTCACTTTTTTGCTATTTTTATTCAACGTAACACAAAAATAAATTCATTTTTCTCTGAAAATATGATTTATGTTGTTGAATTTAATTCAAATAATAATATTTTCTTCTGTATTTCTCTTCCGAGGCACATTGTGAATGTCTATGTTAACATACCGGGCGTCGTAACTCGTTACAATATCGTAAATAAATCGGCAAAACTTAGTTTTTTTTTTAGAGTTAGTTTAAATAAATATCCGTTCGTTCAGAAATAAGTTTCTTTTCCCAAAACAATTGTATTTGTTTAAAAATATTTTTAAACAAATACGGTTTACAATACAGGGTTCCAGTGAAGATTCCATGGAGTGTTAAGGCTGGTTTAAGCCTTTGATCAACAGCATGGCTTGTTTTTGTAGGCCTATCTGCAACCACAAGAAGGCAATAGTTAGAATTATTTTAATTAAAGTCGCGATAAATTTTAAATTAAATTCATTTATATTTTAAAGTTAGTGAAAAGAATAATTAAAGTTTTGCCGATACTTTTTCGGGTTCGGGTCGGTTTCCGCGTTATTTAAGGACAGGGTAGCATTGTTTATATTTGGAGTGTCTACCTCATTATTTAATTTAATACTACACATGGTTAGTTGTGAAATAAATGGCTAGAAATGTAAAATACTCGGATTCAAAAGTAAATCTAAAATTTGTTGTATTTAATTTTAATTCAATCATTTCATTCATTTGTAATAAATAATTAAAAAATGGACATTTCATTTAAAAACGAAACTACAATTATCAATGATCTATAGCCCCGGCTGTAGATCTTAAGAACATTCGGGTTTTCACGATTTCAGGTGATGAAAACATCAGGTGACGAAAACAGGTAGAAACAGACCCCCCCCTCCCTGCATGCTTTTGCTTTTTTTTTCAGTTTTCCTTCTTAACTATCCAAGCAGCTCTTTCTAGTATGCCCCTATTAAATTAGAGTCAATTCCCAAGGGCGACTGGGACCCATTGTGGCAAACTTAGTCGTTCCTTTTGCTGCTCCCCTCTGGAATAGGGCAGTGGGGCCTCTGGGAAGGTCGCTCTACCCAAACTAGGGTCCGCCGGACTGAGTAACTCTGCTGTTCTGATTCCCAGTTTTTGTAGTAAATAAATAAATATATATATCACAGCATGCTGAGTGATGACATTTTTGTAATGTGCGGGCGTCTACCAGGCGTCGCCCAACGGACACTCATCGCTGGGATGGAGACTGCAGCACGGGAGGCGCTCTTATGCCATTAGAACACATACACTAAATTATAGCTAGATTTAATTAAATTTGCAGTTAAAGTAGTATAATTAATTTACTTGAATTTTAAAATTTCATTTTGCAGTTTAAAAAGAGTTTAGTTAGTTTACTTGCATTTTTAAGTATTTGTTTATAGTTTTAAATTATTACAATTAGTTCACTTGCATTTTAAAGTTTTAGTTTAATGTTTTAACTTATTAAATTATAGATACATACACTTGCTTTTATATTAATTTTACAAACATACACACACATACACCCACAAAATCATATATCTATATATGTTATGTAAAAATAAATAAAATATATGTGTACAATGTTTTCTCTTTTGTATTTATGTTACCTTTTTTATCCGTTCGTCGCCGCGATTTCGTCCGTATTTATTGTTGATTTCTTATGTATTTATTTATTTATGTATTTATATATGTATATTATATAGTTGTGCATGTGCATGTTTCTATACATTGTGGTTAGGGCGTGAGCAGTTTCAACGGGGCCTCCTGGGCTAATTTAATCCTTTTACCGTTAGGCGGTTGGGCGTCTAACGGTAGGGCGGCCGTTGCGGTGCGGTCGAACACCGTAGGGACGTACACACTATACACAACTCGACACCGTCGTACACACTGTTAGACCCCCCCCTCTATTTATGTATGTATGTAAGTACTTTAAGAGCTTCAAGTAAAGTATCTCTTCCGGTTTATCAATTTTAATTAATTCTAATGTTGTTTCCGTTGGATATAAAAGTCTTACATACTAAAATTGAAAATTATTAGATTATATTTTAATACAGTTCTTCATGAAAAACTGTTATGGGCTTCAAGTAAAGGATCACTTCTGGTTGGTCAATTTCAGTTAAAATATAATATGTTGTTCTAAACATGCATGTCTTCAATTTAATAATCCCTTTTTTATTTTTAAAACAAACCGTCCAGGAAACCTGGCCATCCTGAAGTATTATTATTCATTAAAAACTCATGTAAAATACCACTTCCGGTTTATCAATTTCAGTCAAAATCTAATATGTTGTCCCCCTTGGTATAAAAGTCTTCAATACCAAAATTGATAAGTTTTGGATTATATTTTAATATAGTTTTCCATTAAAAACTGTTACGGGCTTCAAGTAAAGTATCACTTCCGGTTTATTAAGTTTGGTCAAAATCTAATATGTTGTCCCCCTTGGTATAAAAGTCTTCAATATCAAAATTGATAAGTTTTGGATTATATTTTAATATAGTTTTCCATTAAAAACTGTTACGGGCTTCAAGTAAAGTATCACTTCCGGTTTATTAAGTTTGGTCAAAATCTAATATGTTGTCCCCCTTGGTATAAAAGTCTTCAATACCAAAATTGATAAGTTTTGGATTATATTTTAATATAGTTTTCCATTAAAAACTGTTACGGGCTTCAAGTAAAGTATCACTTCCGGTTTATTAAGTTTGGTCAAAATCTAATATGTTGTCCCCCTTGGTATAAAAGTCTTCAATATCAAAATTGAAAAGTTTTGGATTATATTTTAATATAGTTTTCCATTAAAAACTGTTACGGGCTTCAAGTAAAGTATCACTTCCGGTTTATCAATTTCAGTCAAAATCTAATATGTTGTTCCCCTTGATATAAAAGTCTTCAATACCAAAATTGATAAGTTTTGGATTATATTTTAATGTAGTTCTTCATTAAAAACTGTTACGGGCTTCAAGTAAAGTATCACTTCCGGTTGTCCAATAGTACCCTAAATCTAATCAACTCGTTTATATGAATGCAGAAAACTTAAATACGAAAAATAGAAATTTTTGGAAGTTCGATATAAGAGTTATCATGGGAGAAAAATCGTCACACACACTCAGACAATTGTAAAAGTAAAAGCTTGATGTGGGGCCCTAATTCGTGCTTATTCACTGAAAACTGACCATCGAATTTTTGTACCGAAACCATTACTTCCCCTTACCTACGGTATGGTGGGAGAATACTTGTACCGTTCACGAGATATTCAATAGTTTTTACATCTATGTTTACCTAAAAAAATACCAGATTTAAACCCAAGTTCGTTTATTTTTTTAAACAAGTACTTAACCATTTTTCCACATATACAAATACGGTTAACCTTGTTGTGTCTATATTTGAAATAAAATAGAGATATCTTTTACCATTCCCGAGATATTTTTTTCTACAACAATACACTTACATCCCTGACTACAAGTTGTCACCGAGATATGCTGTGGGCTGTGGACTTAACACTTTGTTTCCCAACAAAAATTACAGTAAGAAGAAGAGTCCATTAGAATGAAATAGTTATATATTTCTCTCTCTGTCTTACAAGAAATAAATATTTGCGAGTGAGTGTTCCATCCTGTACTTGTTATTCTATGTCATGTTGTCTCTGTCTTACAATATATTTATCTCTGTCACATCCGCCGTTTAGTAATTGAAGTAGGGGTAACACTTTTAGGTAAAAATTGAGAATTTTAATTTTATTGATTTTTTTTTAATCAATTCCTCCCGTAAAACGTACATGTAGAAAAGGTATACTTTTAAATAAAATAAAACAACCAATCACAAGCGTGCTAAGGTACACTTGATTTTATCAACAATACTTCTCGCTAATTACAAATGGCGATAAAACACACACATACAGATATACATACACTAACTAAAGCAACAGTACCTCCCGCCAACTAATACAGTTTAAAGGTGACAGTATTTTTTTCGTCAACAATACCTCCCGCTGTTTACAAATAGTAATATTACACACTCATACATAAATATACATACAAACACTAAAGCAACAGTACCTCCCGCTAATTAATTGTGTGATGTACACATATTAAGAAATCTGATGTGACCAGCACAATACCTCCCGTCAAATCTGTGTGTTTTGTAAACATTCCATACCTAAATTTTGTTGCAAAAGATTCTCAAAGTAACTCATTTCTATTTCAGATTGCATGCATGACCATAAGGGCTTCGGAAACATGGAAGTAGGGGCAGAAGAGGGCAGAGCACCTTAAGGAGAAACAGGAAACATGTATAAGGTAAGAATCTTACTAGATTTCATACTATTTACAATTCTGTGGCTTTATGGCAAAAGCCATTTAACTTTTATTCTTTTTATCATTATTAAATGTATTTATATTGTTGGTAATGCAACAATACTTTATAATCCAAGAGTCGAAACTAGGAATATAAATGAACTAGTTCGAATCTAGTTACTAGTCAATAAAGACTACCTGAAACATTTTATATGTATTGTGCGTGAAATATTTGCACTAGAGTAACTAAGCATTGGAAAAGTGGTGCACTTTCCACTTGTATAACCGCATCCGACTGACAGGTTGGTGCAAAATGAACGGCCTTCTCTGTACTATTTTTTATTAAATTTCGAAATATCTAATTAAAGCAAATTTCAAATACTTTTGAGACCATTTAAAAACTGTTGGACAAAATATCTAATTATTAACTTGTTCTCATATTCAACCATGAGAACTTTGTCAATGAAATATGACTATTATAAATGTCTAAATATTATCTTGTACTCAAATTCGATTTTGAGTACGTACTACATTGAAAGAAATATAACTTTCATGAATGTCTGTATAATATTCAAACAATTTATAATTGAAATATCGATCGACTGTTTATCAATATAAAATCAATATCTGGGAGCAAATGATTAGTATATATCTTTCAGGAATCGGACATCAAGAAGACTAAATTAATATAGTATAGGATTCTTTGCGTAAGAATAACATTGTGCACTGTAGAAAAAGTTAGTTTTCTAGTCGATTTCAGCACAGATTATAGAGCGAATTGAACGAAACATTATTGAACAATGCCATTCTTACGTGAAGAATAATATAGAATATAAGTTAGTTTTAAGTTTTTTGAAATGTATTTTCAGCTCTTAATTAAACTTTGGCTCATCGCGCCGTTGAGCAAACACGCGTTTTCTTTAACAAATTTAATAATAAATTTATTTAACTTGAAGTGCATTATTCCCTTACGAAGATTCATCATAAAATCGTGCGTTTTGATTGCCCAGACGGCATCTAGGGAGAGTGGATGTGAAAAAAAAAATTGTATGTATTGGTGTGTCGGGGCATGCTTGCTGTCAAATGGTGAGAGAATCAGGAAGTAGGGGGTGTGAGATTCGAAACTTGTTTGTGGGTTCGGGTTTCCTTTATTTATTTTTTTATTATTATTAACATTGACGGTTAGTTGGAATGGTTAGGTAGGATTCGTGCGCGATTTCCATAATTGAGTGGACTGATATGTATAGTTATTCACAACGCCATGTGAAACCTATATTCTGGTGGATCGCTTCACACTTGTGTGAATGTTTCTAGGGACAGTTTAATTCTTTTGTACCAGTGCTGACCATCGTTCGTATTGGCCTCTGCTCTAGTTTGGACGCTTTAAAACCGCTAGACTCAAATGAGAAAAGTTTTAAACAAACCTGAATGCTTACACAGGAAACTCTGTTATGGCGTCATGTGCTCTCCTCATCCGGAGGCAACGTAATCATCGTTTAACTTTTAATGGCAACGAATTATTAAAGACAAAATAAAGTTTTTCATTGATTTAACTTTTGTTTGAGCACACGGGTTGATCGCGTTCGGTGTCAGGTGTTTCGGGAATGGCCGGGCGATGCCATCGGGAGTAGCTCTTTATTGCATCCAAGCCGCGGAATATCACTTAATTGCTTCCCTTGTCCTTAATTGGCTCGCGTGTGTAGGCCGTAAACCTTTAGTGGTCGCGACTGGGGTCGGCTTAACCCTCACGTAAACTACTGTGAGAATCACCCATCGGCATTCTCACTTTTTGTCTTAGCTCTCGTATATCTCTCTCTCACTTCACCGTAGCTTAACCATAGTCTAGATATAAGATAGCTTGCGTAGACATAAGATAGCTTAGATTATAAGATAGGCAGGGGTTGTTTTTGCTTTTTGAGAGAGAGAACAAATTAACGTAACTTACTATTTTTAGATTTGTTTGTGTTTGAAAGAAATATTAACGTAAGATAGGATTTTTTTGCGCACTTCATAAACTTAATTTGGGGGGAACTACAATAGTTTAATTTAGATTATAAGGTATTTATTGTATACGGAATTGTATTTATTTAATAAATGATATATATATGGGGAGCGTGGGTTTGGCATGAGGGTGGTGTTTCCCTATATATTATATACCATTTATTAAATAAAACATTTCAGTTATAGTTTTAAGATAGTTATAAATAAATTAAAACAATTCTCCCGCTGCCGCCGAGATTGCAGTGCCGATTGGGATGCGTCTTCTCCATGGCTTCCTCTTCATAATGACTTATTTAAAATGTATGTACTAATAAAACAATCTTTTATTTTAATTTAAACCCGTCACATTAGTTTTAATGTTAGGTAGTTTTAGTAAAACTTGTAATTATTATTAAGTATTTTGACGCGATCAGGGCAATGTTTAGATTTTAAGTATTTATTGTTAAAGAAGCTCTATATTAATAAAAATGATATATATTTTTGGTGAGTGGGTGGTTGAGGCGGTAACACCAAAATAATATATAATTAATATAAAGGTTCGTAAACGATCTTAAACCAAATAAAAAAATCTTGTACCTTTAACAATGGGAAGTTATCTTATTTGGGGATCGAAAGTTTTAATTTGTTAAATTAGTCCATAAGTATTGTAAACGGAACTCTATATTATATTATATATTTGGGCGGTTTTTGTCCAAAAAATATATATAATATTAACTTAGAGTTTCGTATATATAAAACTAAAATGTTTGTTACCAAATAAAGTTATTATGGGGTTATATTATTTGTTGTTAATTATTTTGCATCTTTATTCTGTAAATAAAAGTTAAATCTTCCGGTTAAACTTTTATTTGCAGAATAAAGATGCAAAATAATTAACAACAAATAATATAACCCCATAATAATGACAATTTAAAGGGGTAACAAATGTTTTAGTTTTATAATTAAACCCTGTGTGACATTTTTATAAATTGTTAATAGATTTGTTAATAAATTTAGTTTGAAATAATTATGAACAGAATTTTTAAACTTTAAATCTTTTACTATTCATTTGTTCTATTTCTGTTTATAATTGTTACTAAATTTGTTAACAAATCTATTGATTATTTATGATTGTCAAACAGTCCTTTGTAATAATAATGCCAATAAACTTTGATTTTTATGAGATAAAGTGTTGTAATTTCTTAAAATACAAATATATTTTTATGTTATTGAAGAATTGATTTTTATTCTAAGTCCCTACACGTATGTAGTTTTTAAAACGGCCACCAGTTGGCAGCACCTGTTCAAAAAGATAGCAAAAAAAGAGTAAATCCGACTAAAAAAATTTTTTTTTGTGTACATAACGACGTACATACACAATTTTCAATAGCCTTTAGAGTTTAGACTAGTTAAATATGGGATTTTATGTCTTTTTTGAATGCGGGTTTAGAGTTAGCATCCATGTATCTGCTTCTGCTATCCGTAAAATGATTTTTTTCTAAGTCCCTGTCGATAATGTTGCAACTGAAAATTGCCCCTTAGATTTTTGCAAGTATTTTTTCCTCGTTTTCATGATCTGTGCTGCCCTCTAGCGTCCATTTACCGAACTATTTCGAATCCTGTATGTACGTATGTAAAAAAGACAGCTTTATTTTTAATTACCTATATTAAGCGTAGTGCTTTCCGACAGGTGCTGCCACCTGGCGGCCATTTTCCGAACTATTTTGAATCCTGTATGTACGTATGTATACAGACAGCTTTATTTTTAATTACTTAGGGTAGTGCTTTTCAACAGGTGCTGCCCCCTGGCGGCCGTCTTAAGAACTATATACGTATAGACCCTGAAAATTTTAAAGAATTCATCCCCTAAGTAGAAGGAATTTAAAAAATCGACAAATTAAACTTTAATTTATATTTTATTGCATAAAACATTGTAGATTAGGGTAGTTTACATGATATACAACAATGTAAGATACAAAAAACAATAAATACATATAAAATTTACACAAATTATTATTTAAACATCCCTATTTCTAATTTTTCAGGACAAGGGTAAGTATATTTATATATAAAATACAAAGAATATGAATAAAAAATACAATTTAAGCTATGAACATAATAAAGACAACAATGTATTACAAATAAACAATAAAAATATCTTAAACTAATACAAGTTTTTATTTAACAACCCCTAATTCATTGAAAATAGCACAACAAAGAGACAGGGAATTATGTACAGTTGATTCGGCTTCATTGGGACAATAGGGAAGTATGAGAACTGTATTAAACATATTAATAAATGTTGCGTTTTGAATTCGCCCTTTAAATTGGCCCTTAGGGAAAATCTGACTTCGGTTTCGTAATCTACGGGTCGAAATTAGTATAATAGAATTTGTTTCGCATTTCTAACCCTAATAGTTTCAGAGCTACAGTCTATTTTTCTTATTTAATATAATGTTGCGTTTTGAATCGAAATGTTTCAATTAAAAGCTGTCAAATTTCAATTAGGCGATTTTGAAACCCTTGGCCCTAGGCCCTTGAAACTTAAATATGTTGTTCTACGACCCCGACATTTCAAAGGATTCGAAGGGAACGCGAAATTTCAAGGAAATCGCTCAAATCCCAGCCGTTTTCGAGATACGAGCCCCTAAAGATTTTGGGGGGTATTTTACCCTAATTTGCCTGTTTAAAGGAATTAAGGGCTGAAAAATAGCGTATCGGGTGTATCTTGAGCAGCTCTTTCGATTGGCCTGCGCAGAATTGTTTATATCTTTTTAGTTTTTGATATATTTACCCTTTAAATTTGTAGGGGTGTATGGATTAGCTAATTTTGTTATTAATATGGCCAGAAGGGTCGAATAAATTTTATTACACTAATTTGGACCTGTAGATTACGAATATGAACTTAATTTTTTCCCAAGGGCACTTTTAAGCCCTTCTACCATTTATAGTTTCAGAGTTATAACACATTTTTCATAATTAAAAATGTTGCGTTTTGAATTCGCCCTTTAAATTAGCTCATTAGCAAAATATGACAACGGATTCGTAATGTAAGGGTCGAAATTAGTATAATAGAATTTGCTTCGCATTACAGTCCATTTTTCTTATTTAGTGTGATGTTGCGTTTTGAATCGAAATGTTTCAATTAAAAGCTGTCAAATTTCAATTAGGCGATTTTGAAACCCTTGGCCCTTGAAACTTAAATATGTTGTTCTACGACCCCGACATTTCAAGGGATTCGAAGGGAACGCGAAATTTCAAGGAAATCGCTGAAAACCCAGCCGTTTCCGAGATACGAGCCCTTAAAGTTTTCCAAAGGGTCCTAGCTATAATTCGCCTATTTGAAGGGCTAAAGGGATGGAAAATAGCGTATCTGGGGTATTTGAACATGCCCTTTTGATTGGCCTGCACAGAATTGTTGAAAACCCTTCAGTTTACAACATTCTTAGCCCTCAAGTTCATGGCGAAGGGCATGCGCTAACTCCGTTATTAAAAGGGCTAGAAGGGCCAAACAAATTTTATTAGGCTAATTTCGACCCGTAAAACACGATTCCAGGGTCAGTTTTTTCCTAAGGGCCGTTTTACGCCCTTCGCCCTTTAAATAAGCCCTTCGGGTAAAATCTGACTTCAGATTCGTAATCTGCGGGTCGAAATTAATACAATAGAATTTGTTTCGCCCTTCTAGCCCTAATAGTTTCCGAGATACAGACCGTTAAAGTTTTACGAAGGGTTTAACACTTAAATTCGTTAATTAAAGGGCTAAACGGCCGGAAAATAGCGTAGCGGAAGGATTTGAACCCGCGCTTTCCATTGGCTTGCACAGAATTGATGAAAACCCTTTGGTTCACAATATATTTGCGCTTCAAGCGTGGCGAAGGGCCTAGGCTAATTCCTGATCTAAAAGGGCTAGAAAGACCGGACAAGTGTTGTTAAACTTACTTGGATCTGCAAAATTGAAATCCGTGGTTGGATTTTCCCTAAGGGCTCAAATAAGCCCTTAGCTCTTTATAAAAGAGCGGACTCCTATCGGATGGTTATTTTCGTACCTAGAGAGCTTAATACTAAAGGATAGGATAGGAAAATTCGAAAAAATCATTAAATATTAGGATATTTCCCTGTCTCTTTTGTTATTACATAGAAAAGGTAAATAAAAAGCTATTTTGTTTATTTATTGTCATAAAAATCATCTATTATCTTCATCCAGTGTTGTAGTTGCCGTATCCTATCGCTGGGTGTAGTACGCGGGGGGGAGGGGGGTTAGGGGGATCTGAAAACAAACATAAACATTGTTTACTTTGAGCGCCAAAGTATAAAAAACGTCATCAATTAACACTTAATTAGTGTTAGTTGTTACGTTATAATATTAATATTATATTTTTATAAGGGAGACCTCAGTTCCTTTCTGGCTTTGGTGAAGTGAACATGGGGTGCTTGTGAATAATCGTGTATTGCGATTATGTAGTGTTGAGAGGAACCGAAAAAAATAGTAGTTTTTATTACAATCACTCTCTTATTCAATTTATAGTTCGCGATATAAATAAGGGTATTAAAATTTACGCTAAAACTATATTTATTAGTTCATTATTACTGGATATTTTTAAATTTGTTTTATTAAGTGCTGCAATTGTTAATTTAAATAGTGCGAGTGTTGTGTAATGATTACTTGAAAGTGTGTTCAAATCAGTGTAAACCGCCAAAGACAATACAGTTCAGCGATGAAGTACTAGCGGGCGATATGTTGAGAAAATTCGCCGATCATTGCCATTACAAGAAGGTAAGTACTAAAATTGAAATAATTCGAAACTTTAAAAAATCATAGGACCTATGTTTATAAATATTAAATTACTAAATTTTAGACACGTATGTAAAAAATTACGTAGAATCAAAAAAAAAAAATACAACTTTGTATCTCTACCCTATTTAAGGTGTAATGTCATTTCCGGCTAAACCATCAATTCTAGAAGAAAATTTTATATGACAAAAGTTGTAGAGAATTTTAAGTTATGTAGATTGTATATTAAACGTTTTTCGATATTACCCCAAATTAAGGGTGTGGGCATTGAAAACCCTTTAAAACCGTCGTAACTTGTAACTGTGACATTGTATATTAAAATTTTTAATATATATCCTTCCTAGAATTCGATTTACTACAAAAAAGGTCCTATACATTTTTTCTCTATCTCGAACCATTTCCGAGATATAAATTTAAAAATCTGAAATTCTCCAGAGGCGATTAACTCGCATTTATATTTTACAGAGATCAGGCGAACCGGTTCAAGTCTTCACGATAAGAAGGGGATGGTTTCCTGATGCTGGCAACGGGATGAAATCCACCAGGTACGGAGAGAAGCCCCAGGATACTCCAGACACACGAACGGGTCCTCCAAGTCGCGATGTCTGCATCTCTGACCACTGGAACTTCGAAAACGGGATCATCTGTAACAAAAAATAAGATTTATTAATAAAATTAGAAATGTAATAACTTATTTATTGTATCTGCTATTTGTGTTTATCTGTATTAATAAAACCGCTTGTCTATATTTAATATCTAAAGTTGAAATATCCTATAAAAAAGTATGTCAACATTTCATCTATTTTAAGACTATGTTTATTTATATAGAGATGCATGCTCAATTCAAATTTGAAACGTACAAGTTCGTATCTTTCTTAGATATCGAACCCTGAAGTTGAAATTTCTTATAGAAAAACATTTGTGTTTGAACAAGCATAAATAAAATATTTTCATCATATCACCAACTTTGAAAATTGGCATGTTTGTAGAGAAATACATGCTGAATTTATATTTGAAACGTACAAGATCCTATCTTGCTTAGTTTAAGAAATATTAAGCCCTAAATTTGTAATTTCTTATAGAAAAATATTTGTCTTTGACAAGCATAAATGAAAACTTTTCATCATTTTTTCTCCAACTTGGAAAATTGGCATGTTTGTAGAGAAATGCATGCTGAATTCATATCTGAAACGTACAAGTCCCTGTCTTGCTTAGTTTCAGAAATATTGTGCCCTAAATTGGAAATTTCTTATAGAAAAACATTTGTCTTTGAACAAGCATAAATGAATTTTTTTTCATCATTTCACCAACTTTGAAAATTGGCATATTAGTAGAGAAATGCATGCAGAATTCATATTTGAAACGTACAAATCCCTATCTTGCTTAGTTTCAAAAAGATTGAGCCCTAAATTAGAAATTGCTTATAGAAAAACATTTGTCTTTGAACAAGCATAAATGAAATTTTTTTCATCATTTCACCAACTTTGAAAATTGGGATATTTGTAGAGAAATGCATGCTGAATTCATATTTGAAACGTACAAGTCCCTATCTTGCTTAGTTTCAGAAATATTGAGCCCTAAATTGGAAATTTCTTATAGAAAAACATTTGTCTTTGAATAAGCATAAATGGAAAATTTTCATCATTTCACCTACTTTGAAAATTGGCATATTAGTAGAGAAATGTATGCTGAATTCATATTTGAAACGTACAAGTCCCTATCTTGTTTAGTTTCTGAAATATTGAGCCGTAAATTGGAAATTGCTTATAGAAAAACATTTGTCTTTGAACAAGCATAAATGAAATTTTTTTCATCATTTCACCAACTTTGAAAATTGGCATATTAGTAGAGAAATGCATGCTGAATTCATATCTGAAACGTACAAGTCCCTATCTTGTTTAGTTTCTGAAATATTGAGCCCTAAATTGGAAATTTCTTATAGAAAAACATTTGTCTTTGAACAAGCATAAATGAATTTTTTTTCATCATTTCACCAACTTTGAAAATTGGCATATTAGTAGAGAAATGCATGCAGAATTCATATTTGAAACGTACAAATCCCTATCTTGCTTAGTTTCAAAAAGATTGAGCCCTAAATTAGAAATTGCTTATAGAAAAACATTTGTCTTTGAACAAGCATAAATGAAATTTTTTTCATCATTTCACCAACTTTGAAAATTGGGATATTTGTAGAGAAATGCATGCTGAATTCATATTTGAAACGTACAAGTCCCTATCTTGCTTAGTTTCAGAAATATTGAGCCCTAAATTGGAAATTTCTTATAGAAAAACATTTGTCTTTGAATAAGCATAAATGGAAAATTTTCATCATTTCACCTACTTTGAAAATTGGCATATTAGTAGAGAAATGTATGCTGAATTCATATTTGAAACGTACAAGTCCCTATCTTGTTTAGTTTCTGAAATATTGAGCCGTAAATTGGAAATTGCTTATAGAGAAACATTTGTCTTTGAACAAGCATAAATGAAATTTTTTTCATCATTTCACCAACTTTGAAAATTGGCATATTAGTAGAGAAATGCATGCTGAATTCATATCTGAAACGTACAAGTCCCTATCTTGTTTAGTTTCTGAAATATTGAGCCGTAAATTGGAAATTTCTTATAGAAAAACATTTGTCTTTGAATAAGCATAAATGGAAATTTTTCATCATTTCACCTACTTTGAAAATTGGCATATTAGTAGAGAAATGCATGCAGAATTCATATCTGAAACGTACAACTTCTTATCTAACATTCTTTATATCAACCCTAAAGTTCATAAATTATATTTCGCGGGTAGTCCATGGGCCTTTTTTATAAATATAAATTTAATAAAATCGTACGGGCGAGTAAAGAATTATGTAATACATAAACATAAATTATAATGTATAATTACTCTTTATTTTGATGTTGACTACCATTTTTTTATTATTATCTAATGCCTAACTGTTACATAGATTAATTCTGTCATTGTCAGTTTTATTGTTACAGTGCTAGTGAACAGATGTGTGTGGTGTGCTCGTGTACTGTGCCTTCCAGGACGACTTCCTGATCCTTGGAGAGGACTAATGGATACCTATTGGAGTTATACTTAGGGAAATAATTTATTCGCAGTAAGTTTTTTTTATTATTATTGAACTACTTTGTAGTACCTATTATTGGCCATTATTTCTAAAGACTATTTCGGCTGTAGATATACCTTATAATTGTATAAGTGTTGATGTTGTGTGAAAAATAATTTGAATTAATTTAGATTTAGTGTTACTACCATACACAAATTTCATATATTATTGTACGTACTAAATATTTTACTACATATATTTTATATTCTTTTAAATATTGAATTACTCGCACTTTGTTTCATATTATTATTTTTCAATAATTACAAACGATTGAAACATTTTTATAACCGCTAATTCAAATATTATTATTATTGTTATTGTTACAGAAACATGTAACAGAGAAATAAACTACAGACCTGGACGAGCCTTAGAAGGATATGAGTGAGTTGCAGAAGGACATACCTATATCCTGATTTCAACGTTGGAGATGATCATATTGCAGCAGAGCATCACACAGAAGACATCCCAACATGTATTGATGTCCTTCAAGACTTATTTATAAGATTTATGTAAATAAATAAATAAAACTTATTCTCCTAAACAATAAGTACTCTTATATAAAATTAATATATAGAAAAAACAAATCGCTACATAAACAATTCATGTCATATTGCAACACATACATATATTTTCATTTTCATATATTTCACAGTTTCTACAGTATTTAAGGAATATGCATTCTTATATAAGAAATTCACATACAATATATACAAACATACATACTATTTAAACAATGTCTACAGAAATTTAAAACCGTATCCGGTGATTCGAATTTCTGAAACTATGTATATATGTGTAAAACAACCCCCTAAATCCAAATTTGAAAACCGCAAGTCGATATTTCACTTAGTTTTTGAGTTATTTAAATTTAATCATAGTATACACACAATAGAAATTTATGAATCCAAATTTGAAAACCGCAAGGCGCTATTTGACTTAATTTTTCAATTATTTAATTTTAATCATGGTATATACACAATAGCAATATAGCTATATTTGAAACAAACATGACTGACAATTTTTCAGCAATTCGCAATAGATTTTTGGTATGAAAATTTGAATTCTACGGAGTTTAAAATATAATTCACAACATTTTCTCCGCTTAAAATAGTCTGGAATAAGTTCAAATTAAATATTTATAAAGATGCGATTCATCCCGTTTCTCCAGCGATTCTGTCAAAACATTAAAACTTTTATTTGGTCATGAATCTGGCTGAAATTTACAGGAAACATATAAAATTTACTACAAATCATTTATTTATACTTAAAATCAGTCTGAAGTGTTTATTTTTCAATGAAAATATAAGTTTGACGGCTAAAATGTATTATCCAACCTGCGTAACATTGGGTATAACATCAGCGCCAAAATCCTCGAACTACTATGTTCTATATTACCGACACGCCAGAATTTTTGTACTCAACTGGTGGCAACATTGACAACATGGCTGCTTAAATTTGAATTAAATTATGAATAAAATTATGGTCCTTAATATATAAAAAGTATATAAAATATTCATTTTTAAAATACGACCGTGATATATTAATGTTATTCTACATATAAATATTATGTTACGCTCATGCCGCATGATATATATACTTTTTTTCTACGTCCATTGAAAAAGATAATATAAACACTTTGGTTTCAAATCTTACTGCGAATAATTTCTTTTTTCATTTATCCTATAGATAAAAACTTACATTCCTATTTTAACCAGAAAAACTAGAAGTTGTTCTGTCAACTTCAATTATCAATTTTCTGAAACTATGTATATTATATAAAAGAACCCCCTGAATTCAAATTTGAAAACCGTAAGGCGTTATTTCACTTAGTTTTTGGATTATTTAATTTTAATCATGGTATATACACAATAGAAATTTAGCTATATTATAAACAAACATGATGGACATTTTTTTCAGCAATTCGAATTCCTGAAATATATCGTATATATATAGAAATATATAGAAAACAATCTCCTGATTTTCACGTTATTTCACATGTCTTTGAACAAGCATAAATGCAAAATTTTTCATCACTTCACCAACTTTGAAAATTAACATATTTGTAAAGAAATGCATGCTGAATCCATTTTTGAAACATAAAAGTTATTATCTTGCTTAGTTCAAGAAATATCGATTCATAAACTTAAAATTTACTATAAAAAATTATTTGACCTTGCAAAAAGTGATGTTTCTTTCAGCAATATAGCACTTTTTCTATCAATCTTAAAATTCATACATTATAATTTCGCGGGTGGTCCATGGGCCTTCCTTACAGATACAAATTTTAAAAAATCGTACGGGCGAGTAAACAATTATGTAATACATAGACATAAATTATAATTTATAATTATTCATTATTCTGATTGTTGACTACTATTTTTTTATTCTTATCTAATGCCTAACTGTTACATAGATTAATTTTGTCATTGTCAGTTTTATTGTTACAGTGCCAGTGAACAGATGTGTGTGGTGTGCTCGTGTACTGTGCCTTCCAGGACGACTTCCTGATCCTTGGAGAGGACTAATGGATATCTATTGGAGTTATACTTAGGGAAATAATTTATTCGCAGTAAGTTTTTTTTATTATTATTGAACTACTTTGTAGTACCTATTATTGGCCATTATTTCTAAAGACTATTTCGGCTGTAGATATACTTTATAATTGTATAAGTGTTGAAGTTGTGTGAAAAATAATTAGATTAATTTAGATTTAGTGTTACTACCATACACAAATTTCATATATTATTGTACGTACTAAATATTTTACTACATATATTTTATATTCTTTTAAATATTGAATTACTCGCACTTTGTTTCATATTATTATTTTTCAATAATTACAAACGATTGAAACATTTTTAAGTCCATACTATTATTTATAACCGCTAATACAAATATTATTTCGATTATATTTTTATTGTTACAGAAACATGTAACAGAGAAATAAACTACAGACCTGGACGAGCCTTAGAAGGATGTGAGTGAGTTTCAGAAGGACATACCTATATCCTGATTTCAACGTTGGAGATGATCATATTGTAGCAGAGCATCACACAAAAGACATCCCTTCAAGACTTATTTATAAGATTATTGTAAATAAATAATTAAATAAAACTTATCCTCCTAAACAATAAGTACTCTTATATAAAATTAATATATAGCAAAAACAAATCGCTACATAAACAATTCATGTCATATTGCAACACATACATATATTTTCATTTTCATATATTTCACAGTTTCTACAGTATTTAAAGAATATGCATTTTACATTATATAAGAAATTCACATACAATATATACAAACATACATACGTACTATTCAAACAATGCCTACAGAAATTTAAAACCATATCCGGTGATTCGAATTTCTGAAATTATGTATATGTACAAAAGAACCCCCTGAATCCGAATTTGAAAACCGCAAGTCGATATTTCACTTAGTTTTTGAGTTATTAAATTTTAATCATGGTATATACACAATTGAAATTTAGCTTTATATGAAACAAACGACTGACATTTTTTTCAGCAATTCGCATTCCTGAAATATATCGTATATATAGAAAACAATCCCCTGAATCCAAATTTGAAAACCACAAGTCGCTATTTGACTTAGTTTTTCAGTTACTTAATTTTAATCATAGTATATACACAATAGCAATTTAGCTATACTTGAAACAAACATGACTGACATTTTTTCAGCAATTCGAATTTCTGAAATATATCTTATATATGAACAACAATCTCCTGAATCCAAATTTGAAAACCACAAGTCGCTATTTGACTTAGTTTTTCAGTCATTTAATTTTAATCATAGTATATACACAATAGAAATTTAGCTACATTTGAAACAAACATAACTGATATCTTTTCAGCAATTCGCAATAGATTTGTGGTATGAAAATGTGAATTATACGGAATTTAAAATATAATTCACAACATTTCTTTCGCTTAAAATAGTCTGGAATAAGTTCAAATTAAATATTTCTAAAGATGCGATTCATCCCGTTTCTCCAGCGATTCTGTCAAAACATTAAAACTTTTATTTGGTCATGAATCTGGCTGAAATTTACAGGAAACATATAAAATTTACTAAAAATCATTTGTTTATACTTAAAATCAGTCTAAAGTATTTATTTTTTAATGAAAATATAAGTTTGACGGCTAAAATTAAGGATAAAATGTATTATCCAACCTGCGTAACATTGGTATAACATCATCGCCAAAATGCTTGAACTACTATGTTCTATATTACCGACACGCCAGAATTTTTGTACTCAACTGGTGGCAACATTGACAACATGGCTGCTTAAATTTGAATTAAATTATAAATAAAATTATGGTCCTTTAGGCCTATAAATATATAAAAAGTATGTAAAATATTCATTTTTAAAATACGGCCGTGATATATTAATGTTATTCTACTTATAAATGTTATGTTACGCTCATGACGCATGATATATATACTTTTTTTCTACGTCCATTGAAAAAGATAATAAAAACACTTTGGTTTCAAATCTTACTGTGAATAATTTCTTTTTTCATATATCCTATAGATAAAAAATTACATTCCTATTTTAACCAGAAAAACTACAAGTTCTGTCAACTTCAATTATCAATTTTCTGCTCTAAACTGACAGCTTCAGAAGTCTACTTTGAAAATGGATGTAGAAAAAATTATATTGTTTGACTTAGAAAGAAAATCATGTCATCGTTAAGAAACAATAGGTACATACACTGTCACACTATTTATCATTATAGTCGGCGTCAAATAAGTATGGACTGATGCTCAACTTTTTCCCTCGTCTGCACCCTTCGGCGTTGCCGCTTCTTCATAACTTAGCATTTTCAATATGACCACTGAATTGGCAATAGTGTAAAATGTCCAGTCCATACTTATTTGACGGCAAGTATAGTATACTCGTACTTTATACACTTAGGAAATTATTCACATACATATTTTCATCTGTGAAAAATTAGTATTTTCTTATATAGAATAATATACCTTAATAAAATCATACAGAAAAAAGCAAAAGTGTTAATACTTCTTCATACTATTCTACTTCTACTATACAATCATTATATTCAGTGGTGCGCTATAGCTATAGGGGGCACGTGAGGGCATATTTTCTTTGCATAAGTTGAGCGACAAAGTAGAACGGTACCCTGTCAATTAATCGTCACTAACTATGCTTCGTTAAAAAAATTATAACTCACCACTGATTATATTGAATACAAACACATAATAAATAAATGCATAATATAGTTCATATTATTGTTAATTATTCTACAGACTTTACGCTGTAGGAAAACACTCATATTATATTGTCATATTTAAAAGAAAAACTATCTTTCATCTTGCGAGAAAACGATATACTTTTAATTACAATATCATTTATAAAAATACATATGTGTGTTTGTATTCGTAATTGCATTGTTGATAATGTATTGTTGCACATAATTATATATGATATACGTGACATTTCTATATTTTTCTGATTGTATATACATCCCTTATATTGAATACACTTATCTAGTTAGATTAATATATAAATATTTCACAAAACTGTATCACTAAAATGTATATCTTAATGTTACTAAACGACGCAATAAAACTTATTCCTAATAAAAATTGGACTACATATTCTTGTTAAAAAATATATCATTCCTTATCATATGTCTATGAGATAAAGAATTCATGTATAGTAACATTTTCAAAGTCAAATTGGACGTAATTAGAGCACATATCATTATTTCTGTATTTGTGACACTGCGAACGACTTATATGAGTAATGTATCACAAATACACAAATCAAAAATTATTTATTCATTGTTAAAATAATGTATGTATTTCATGTGTTATATATTGTAATATCATTATTATTGTAACATATCTCTGACAAATAAATCCTTGTTATAAATAAACTATTTCATTCCTATACACCGATCAAAAATCGCATTCCAAAGATTCATCTCCCGCTTCCTAGCAAGCATTTTGTAGGCCGCCAATCTGCAAGCAGAACGGCGACCTACAAAATCCTGCAAACCAAAGATCCAAATTCGATTCCCGCCTACTAGCTACCAGCATCCAGCACCCAGCAACCAGCCCAGCATATTCACCCCTTCCTAGCTAGCAACCCCCAGCCCGTGCCTAGCCTGCGGTCTAGCGCACGGATTCTGGGGGCCAGCTGGCCAGCTAGCTAGAAATCCAGCCAGCCAGCTAGAAATCCAGCAAAAGCAAGTATATAGCTCGATTACGTAAGATTACGAAGCAGAGTGTCCGGTTCGACACCACCTCTCACGCTGAATGACTGTAAATTCATCAAACACTTGTATATAAGGCTGAACTCTGTGGTGGGAAGGCTAGGATTCATGAATCCACCGCCAGGCGATTGAATTTTGAATTTTGTGGGAGAATGTCTTACTATAGCCTTTGGATTCTACGAATTTTAAAGTTTGATGATCAGACATCTTGCTATGGCCAGTAGATTTGAATTTTGTGGGCGCAAGTCGTGCTATAGCCTTTCGATTCTGCGAATTTTAAGATTTGGTCTTGCTAGAGCCAGCAAATTTCATTTTTGATGGGCATATGCCTTGGAATCGGCTGAAATTCCGTCTGAGAGCTCAAAAATGCTCGTAGCGGCCGTAGAATGCTACTTTTCTGCCGCTACTCGCTAAAATCGTCGATTTTACAGGATTTTTGGATTTTGTCGGCCAGAAGCCTTGCTGTAGGCTGCATATCGGCGATTATGTAATCACGCTACCGTGAATCGCGTGCCATTGCTCTCGGCCGGTAGCGAGAATCGAACCTGGATCTTCAGTTTGCAGGTTTGCTCGTTCAGATGCTGCTGATCGCAAATCGATGCTCTAGTTGTTCTAGTTCGTATTTTGCAGATTACCTAACTACTTCTAATTTTGGGGATGAAAAAATTAGGATTTTTAATTAATAGATTGTATTCGTTTTTCTGTGTTTATTGGTCATTTATATAATACATTTTTGTCCCTATCAAAATAACTATATCACTTAGAACTAAGAAATAAATAAAATGAAATATGTATCATCAAATGTATATCAAGTTGTATGTTACATAATAATTACATTTTGTGCATTATTAATATTTTTTCTAAGACTTATCGACATGGAGATATTTTGGATATTATAACTATGACACACAATTAAAAATAGATCAGTATTTTAATATATTATAATATACATGAACTTATAAGAGTTTGTCTATAAGTCTTAGGAAAAAAAACTATATCATTTTCATAGGAAATTATGTAGAGAAAGTTTATTATGATACAAGAATAAGATTGATTATAAATAAATAAATATCAGATATGTGCAATCACACGTTAAATTGTATTTTCCAAGTAGTTTCAATTAGCATATGCATACATATATGTACGTATTTTGTAATAGAACTTGGAGAAAACCTTTATTAGTATTTCAATGCGGTGAACATGGATTTATTGTCAAATTTGGTTTATTTTATTAGCTGTTTTCACGATACAAATTTTCTATTGCATGTTTCATATGTTTATGTATGAAGTTATTAATTGAATGTTTTGACAGCTTAAAAAAAAGAATGAATAATAATGACATTAATATGTATAAACTTCTTTAAACAACATGCAAATAACGTATAGTTAATACATGATAAATGAATTAAATAATAAATAGATCAATATATGAAATATATTTTTATTATTATTTGAATGAATTTTGCTTGTCAAATATCTCTACTGCTTTAAAAAACGTTTCAAACTAATATTTGTATATGAAATGAATATAAGGGATGATGCCTAAACTTTGAGACTAGACATTTTTCAAGACCAAATCTATTACGCGTTAGAAACATTGGTTCTTATATGACATTTCATCATTTATGAGTTGAGTTTTCTAAGTTGTTTGTATCAGAATTGTATCATCATGAATCGCGAACTAGTAATTGAACATATGTACCTAAAAGTTTTGTAGGAAATAAATTTATAGCATTTTTTAAAAGAAAATGTATCAAAAGCTAACTATATATTGCTACATTATACGTTGAGAAGAAAGGATTTATTCAAAACCCAAGTCAAGGTTTGGTAGAAAAGCCACAAAAATGACGAAAGCCAACAACCGTCGACTGAATGAACAACTTAACAACAAATCTAGAATCTCAACGAGAATACTGGCTAAATATTTAACTGGACCGAGTCTTATATTGTCATGAGACTAAGAAATAAATGCAACATTAGATACACAAAGAAGAATTGCCATCCTCGAAAGAATTGAGGATCAAAAGCTAAAAATATGTTCAAGATGTTCGCAACTGCCCGAAAAAATTCCGGAAAATGTTTAATTTGGAATGATGAAAGTTATTTTACTTTTAAGAACTCTGATAAAAATGCAAATGCAGGGTTTTACATTGGATCTCTCAACCATTTTTTGTCTTTCATGGAAATCAACCAGTATGTTTTTTTAAATGCATTAAGCAAAGGCTTATCCCTTTTATTAAAATCATGTTAGCAACAATTATTTAAATTTGGACATAATTAAGTTCATTACATTAAGCTAAATCTGTGGCAAGTGTATTTGTCGCTGAAAACATCATTTTTGTTGCAAACTACAATGATCCATCTTGTGTGTTCAAATTGTGCCCAATGGGGAATTTTTGAACAATACTTAAGAGAATGGTTTACATAAAAGGTTGACAAACAAAAATTGAGACCGAGCTACAGAATTGCTTAAGTATTTTATCATAAAAGTTGATCTTTGTACAAAAAATGGTTGAAGGCGTACCAAAAAAATTGGACCACGTTCGGCGAACTGGAATTAGTTAGTAATTGTGTTTATTTCTCATAATGAACCACAAATATAGGTTTAAAAATTTTGTTAAACGATTTGTATATTTAACTACGTGTTTATTTTTTGAGGTTATTCAAAACTTGTCTCAAATTTTAAGCATCACCCCTTAACACAACTATCAAGTCATTGTATTGTTTTCAAACGAGAAAATATAGTTTTAAAATAACGATAAATCTTAATATCATTGTATCAAGAATAATCAGCTTTATTTTAATTTTAAACATGCCTACTTGTTCTGGAATGTATAAATTGTCATGTAATGATGTATGATTTGTATCTATAAGGTTGGTTTATGATGGAACTTAATATTTTATATTTAGAAAACAAATTTTAAAACACTGTTTTCCCTTCTGGAATATATGTTTGATACAGATGTTCAACTAATTATTTTTACGTATATGAACCAAACATGTTGCGATTACAATCTAACACAACTTTATAGCAAAATTAAACAATTTACCTTGCAAAAATCAGCTGGACCTTTAGTTCTACTGCTCCATTGTTATTTGAATTTGTTTAAAACACACCACAAAGTAAATAAAATAATGAAATACACTTGCAAACACAAAACAAATATCACACACTACACGAATGACAGTTCTCTTCAGCCATTTTGCTAATTCGACGCCGACGCATGCGTGCGTGACCTTTGAATAATAAAATGTATTAGCTGATATTTGATTTGAAAATTATTTTGTAAAATTAGTTAATTTAAATTATTAAAAATATAAAATTGTATTGAATCCATCATAAACAGCCTTATGGTTTATCGAAATGTAGTCGATGAATAGTTTTACGAAATACGGAGCAATGTTTGTTCCTAAATTTAAAAAGATATGTACTGTTTCTCCTAGTCTTGTAATATATGTATGCATAATACGTACGATACTATAACTATAATATGTAGCATGAAACATAAACATGATATGGTGTATCATAAATGTTTTTATTGTAATGAAAATGAAATAAATGTTATATATTTGGGAAGGATTTGTTTATTTATTTATAAATCTTATAGCTAAGGGTGCAAGGGTTAAAAATACATATTGGGGGTTGTTTTGAGGGATAGGAACGACGTAGTCATTTCAGGGAAATCCTCTCCACGTCCTGGAAACTCGTACTGATAATCTCGCAACTGTATAATCATCCAAATCCTTCTGCATCTTGTCCTGGTCCGTTTACATCTTATCTTGATTCTAATCTGCGTACTGCTTATTTCTCATGTCTAGAGTTCTGTAACAATTAAATATTCAATTAAAATTTGTTTATTAATATTGCTAAACGTAGGGGATAGAACCAATTTATAAAATAAATTATTTATACCACGAAAACTGTATTTTTCTCAATTTTTGAATTATTTAGATTATATATACACCACCTATTTGAAAAACCACGTAAGTCATAGTTTTTCAATATTGAGATTTTGCAGAATCGAATTCTATAAATGTAAACGCATCTTTCTGTGAGAAACAGTCTATATAAAATTCGTAGCACGCTCATGGTACAGCAGAGAATTTCTTATTTTTACTTCTCGCTAAAAGAGGTATTGGATTCATGCTTACGTTTTACGATGATGTATGTGTGTGTGTGTGTGTGTGTGTGTGTGTGTGTGTGTGTGTATGTGTGTGTGTGTGTGTGTGTGTGTATGTATGTATGTATGTATGTGTGTGTGTGTGTGTCTGTATGTATGTATGTATATATGTGTGTGTATGCGTGTGTGTGTATGGATATGTGTGTGTATGGATGTGTGTGTGTATGGATGTGTGTGTGTGTATGGATGTTGGAAGTACGATTTCTCAAAAACTATAATACTTAATATCTGTTTAACTACGTATTTCTCAATCGGAAATTACTGGAAACATCTGAAAAGGTTTTGGTAATTGGAAAACCGAAAGTAGTAGATTCTTAAAAATATTCTTCTTAATATTTTTGAATTTTTTTATTCTTGCTAGTATTAACGAGTAAATTCTCTATCTGATACATATAAATATATTATTATATCTTTTATAGATTTAGAGATAAAGAAATATAAGGTATAATCTGTTGTAATAAATCTCACAGCCCAAATAATGTCATGGAAATCAATTGCAAAATTAAAATGTAACTGATAGATAAATATCAGTGTCAAAAATCCAGAGACATTACTGAAGATTTTTTCTGGGAATGTATTATATTATTTCTTATTGTATTAATAGTTAAATATTTAAAATTATAGGTATATTACACATAGCCTTCAAAAATACTGTCAATCCAGACAATGAATTGGAAACATTAGAAGAGGACAAAATTTCTTGAAAGACTGAATTAAACAATCTAAATATAAGGAATAGATATAAGTAGAATTTTTGGTGTAGAGTGTAGGTATACAAGAAATGTTAAATACAATAGGGCGCGAGCAGTCATGTGACTTTGTTGGCCTTGGCAAGCAGAAATGCTAATAATTATGTACATACATGTCAAATATCATAATTTTTCATTCTAGATTTAGTGATTTTCTAATTCCATGTGGTTTATTTCCTCGGCAAGTAAATTCCACACTGATTATCTACATGGATTTATAGAAAATCTGAAACGGGCCCCCATATCTGCTTGTCAAGGTTAACTATACTAATGTAGCCAAAAACGGAAGTGGCGAGAGGTATTGTGCTGACCACACTTGTGATTTCTCAAATAGGTGATTCATATAATATATCTAATATTACAAAAAATAATAAAATTTGTACTTCCCGTTAATAAATAATAATCCTAGTAGACTTCTATGTGTTGTAAGTGCCCAGAAGTCATCTCCAAGCACCAGGAAGTCGTCCTCCAAGTCACAGAACATAAGCACATCAAATACACGTCCATTCATCACGACAGCAACGATAGAAAAGACCAAATTAATCCGTATAATATGCTGGTTAGGTAATAACCAGTAATTAATTTAAAAAATGAACAAATAATTAATGAATAAGGAATAATAAATAAAATGTACGATACGATTACATCACTAAAATTAAAGAACCTATTTACCCATTTTTGGGTGAGCCAATCAGAATAAGACAAAAAAATATTAACAAAGAATTTTACCTTTATATATAAATAATGACATTAGAAATTTGAATAATATATCCTACATAAATTAAAAAAGGTTTTAGGTGGTTCACCAAGGTGTACCAAGAATTTTTGGGCATTCCGGAAATTTTATACATAGTTAGACTATGATGAAAATTAATTAGAAACCTGATCGAACATTCTTCGAGGATGAATCAGATATAAACGGGGCTATTTTTACTTCCTTGTATGTAAGTAAAGGAAGTATTGTAATCGCAAAAAATTTCGGTTTTCAGATTTCAGCGGAAATATCCATTTTGATCATCCCTGAATCCATTTTGACTAATTTCGTCGTGACGTCTGTACGTACGTACGTATCTCGCATAACTCAAAAACGGTAAGCCGTAGAAAGTTGAAATTTTGTATTTAGGACTCCTATAACATCTAGTTGTGCACCTCCCTTTCTGGTTATTACACAATTTCCAAAAGTGGCACTTTACATGAAGCCTATAATAGATTTTAATGAAAAACTGTTTTAAAATATATTCCAAAACTTTTCAAATTTGGTATACAAGACTTTTATGTCAATCGAAATAATAGATTTTGGTTAAAATAGGCTAACCGAAAGTGATACATTACTTGAAGTTGTTAACAGTTTTTCTTGAATAAAATGATTTTATTTTGATTTTAGAAATAAATGCTTCAAATAAAAGTTTTAGAGAATTAATTTCTGCGTCTAGCACATCAAGTATTATTAAATTAGCCCTTTGTATAAGCGAGATATGTAAATTTAAAAATTATATACTTTTTTGTTTTTGTAATAAAGCTTGCTATAGATTAGGACAAAAACATAAAAAAATGTTCATATCAAATTACTTTAAATACGTGCAATTTTATGATTCGTACAATAACAAATATTATATTTTTATTGTGAAATTAGTCATATTCATTGTTGTAATCAAATATTTCTTTGTTGTAATCAAAACTCTCTTTAAAAACTCTCTTTATGGTCGCTATATATATTACTGTTTTGAAGTTAAAATTAATATTTTGTAATTTATTTATTAAAAAATATGTATAGTTTAATAATCGTACAAGGAAGTCGTGTGGTGTCCACATCAGATTTTTTTAAAGTACACAAAAACATTTTTTTACATAATCCCCCGCCCTAAAAACGCATTTTTCCCCTCTGCCGCACGGTCGTCGTCGAATCGATGGCCTCAGTGGCGTATATAATTTTTACTTTTTAAAATTATTTTATATTTATTTATGTCGTTATTACTAATGTAATTTTTATATGAAAGTGATCTAATTAATTGTAACTGTTCCTTAATTGAAGCAGAATTTAATACTTGGAAATACAAATGGCAAAATATTTAAAATAAACCAAAAATTACTTTTATACTTTCTTTGTACATCTTATTTAGCTTTAAATTAATAATAATACAATCACTCACCACAAAACAATACACTAGACACATCTATTATCACTTTAATAATCACTTAACACACTTAGAAAAAATCCATTTTTACAAGAAAATTCATCAGATGATGAAAAAATCTGAAAACGATACTACTCCCGACATCACTCGGAAAAACGCTGAACTACACTGACATATCAACATTTTTATTAAGATATTAAGCTTTCATACTTAGTATATACCTTTCTTATAATTAAATACATAATCCATAAATTTTTCAACCCTTAACTACCCTTAAAACCAGAGAAAACTGTTAAAAAAAATGCAATTTATTTAACATGCCTTACCACTCTAGACAATGTCTTTGGTACATTGCTAAAATGTGATTGGCTGCTTTTTTGAAAATTCAAAATAATTCTAGTTTTGATTGGTCGATTCAAACAGCGACACAAATACCAGTGATGTCTCTGTGTATAGACCAGACAGGTTATTTTTTCAGTCAAAATTAAAAAGGAAGAAGAAATTTTTCGTTTGTTAAGCATTATATTACATTAAATCTTTGCAAATAATTAGTTTAATACATAATTATCAATGAATTTATATAGATTTGTATATAAACCATACAATCTTTAAAAAATAATCGCCATGAAATGGTTCCCCGTTAACACAAACACGGTGGATATATATAACTATGAACTGGGGCTCCAAATCAAAAATTTGAGCTAAGAAAAGTTGTTTGTTTTAATGAGTTTTATCTACCATTTTCGGAGGTAACGACTTAGTATTAACACCCTGTATAACTCATAATAATTTGGCCAGTTTACATTTTAAATAGTTAAAAAATTCTATAAAATTATTTCGTCAGCCATTTCCATATATCTTTCTGACTTATTCTGTATAAAACACAAAAAAATGTATCAATGAGAAAAGAATACTAATTATAATGAATTGTCGCAAAACTAATTAAAGGGAAATAATGAAATATGGCAATTATAAATGTACTCAATATGTAACTTTTATTGTAATTATTAATTATATTTTCAAAGATAATTTGTTATCTGTTTACTAACAATTTGTACTGGAATATAATCTTTTTAATTATTCATATATCACTTGATGATAGCTCAAGAATTTAATTATGGATATAAAATATTTTTTATACGATAAATATATTGAACTAAATAATCTCTATTGCTATTTCCATAATTATTTGTTTATATACTTTCTACAGAAATAAATATAACATCATGTATTT
Organism: Harpalus rufipes; assembly: GCA_951394225.1. Lineage (NCBI taxonomy): Eukaryota > Metazoa > Arthropoda > Insecta > Coleoptera > Carabidae > Harpalus > Harpalus rufipes. Next base: position 962,516 of record OX596285.1, on the reverse strand, counting down.
GGCTATTTTTGGACTTATTTAAAATTTACAGAGTAGGTGTTTAATAATTACTCGAAAGTTCTGTCAAACAGCATTTATTCTTACTATACCAACATTTCGATGTACCCTTGCACCTTCTTACAAATCGGTCAAAACATTCAGTTAATTTATTAAACATCATACAAAAAAATAGCCGGAAATATCCTGGTGATTGTTACGGACTCCTATTGGTTGTCTGTAGACCAATAATAATGTAGCAAGTTGTAGGAATTTAAATAAAATGTAATAATGAAACTTAGTTTGGCCTGAAATTTGCCTTTTCCTTTTTGAACTTTTCCAATACACCAAAATATACATTGTTAAATCCTTCAATATCAAGATTTTAGTAAATGACCACGTTTTAAGGTCCCTACTAAATCCATTTTTAACATTTTCACGATGATGTCTGTGTGTATGTATCTAACTGTTATGGGCTTCAAGTAAAGTATCACTTCCGGTTTATCAATTTCAGTCAAAATATAATATGTTGTTCCCCTTGATATAAAAGTCTTAAATACTAAAATTGAAAATTTTTAGATTATATTTTAATATAGTTCTACATGAAAAACTGTTATGAACTTCAAGTAAAGTACCACTTCCGGTTTGTCAATTTCAGTCAAAATATAATATGTTTTTCCCTTTGATATAAAAATCCTAAATACTAAAATTGAAAATTTTTAGATTATATTTTAATACAGTTCTTCATGAAAAACTGTTACGGGCTTCAAGTAAAGTATCACTTTCGGTTTGTCAATTTCAGTCAAAATATAATAAGTTATTTCCCTTGATATAAAAATCCTAAATACTAAAATTGAAAAAAATTAGATTATATTTTAATACATTCCTTCATGAAAAACTGTTTTGGGCTTCAAGTAAAGTACCACTTCCGGTTTGTCAATTTTAGTCAAAATATAATATGTTGTTCCCTTTGATATAAAAATCCTAAATACTAAAATTGAAAATTTTTAGATTATATTTTAATACAGTTCTTCATGAAAAACTGTTACGGGCTTTAAGTAAAGTACCATTTCCGTTTGTCAATTTCAGTCAAAATATAATATGTTGTTCCATTTGGTTAATCTTGTTGTGTTTATATTTGAAAAAAATATATAGACGTCTTTTGCCGTTCTCGAAATATTAATTTTTTATAGTTTTCCTACAAAAATACACTATATCCCTGACTACAATTATTTGTCACCGAGATATGCTGCGGACTTAACACTATGTTTCCCAACAAAAATTACAGTAAAAAGAAGAGTCCATTAAAATGAAATAGTTATATATTTCGCTCTCTGTCATACAAAAAATAAATATTTGCGAGTAAGTGTACAATCCTGTTAGTTGTTATTCTATGACATGATGTCTCTGTCTAACAATATATACGATAAATATGTTGTAAGACAGAGACAACATGTCATAGAATAACAACTAACAGGATTGTACACTTACTCGCAAATATTTATTTTTTGTAAAACAGAGAGCGAAATATATAACTATTTCATTTCAATGAACTCTTCTTTTTACTGTAATTTTTGTTGGGAAACATAGTGTTAAGTCCGCAGCATATCTCGGTGACAAGTAATTGTAGTCCGGGATATAGTGAATTTTTGTAGGAAAACTATAAAAAATTAATATTTCGGAAAATTGACAAACCTGAAGCGATACTTTACTTGAAGCCCATAACAGTTGTTCATCAAGAACTATATTAAAATACAATCTAAAACTTTTCAATTTTAGTATTTAGGACTCTTATATCAAGGGGAACAACATATTATATTTTGACTGAAATTGATAAACCGGAAGTGGTACTTTACTTGAAGCCCATAACAGTTTTTCATGAAGAACTGTATTAAAATATAATCTAAAAATTTTCAATTTTAGTATTTAGGACTTTTATATCAAGGGGAACAACATATTATATTTTGACTGAAATTGACGAACCGGAAGTGGTATTTTACTTGAAGCCCTTAACAGTTTTTCATGAAGAACTATATTAAAATATAATCTAAAAATTTTCAATTTTAGTATTTAGGACTTTTATATCAAGGGGAACAACATATTATATTTTGACTGAAATTGACAAACCGGAAGTGGTACTTTACTTGAAGCCCATAACAGTTTTTCACGAAGAACTATATTAAAATATAATCTAAAACTTTTCAATTTTAGTATTTAGGACTTTTATATCAAGGGAAACAACATATTATATTTTGACTGAAATTGACGAACCGGAAGTGGTACTTTACTTGAAGCACTTATCAGTTTTTCATGAAGAACTATATTAAAATATAATCTAAAAAATTTCAATTTTAGTATTTAGGACTTTTATATCAAGGGGAACAACATATTATATTTTGACTGAAATTGACAAACCGGAAGTGGTACTTTACTTGAAACCCATAACAGTTTTTCACGAAGAACTATATTAAAATATAATCTAAAACTTTTCAATTTTAGTATTTAGGACTTTTATATCAAGGGAAACAACATATTATATTTTGACTGAAATTGACGAACCGGAAGTGGTACTTTACTTGAAGCCCTTAACAGTTTTTCATGAAGAACTATATTAAAATATAATCTAAAATTTTTCAATTTTAGTATTTAGGACTTTTATATCAAAGGGAACAACATATTGTATTGACTGAAATTGACAAACCGGAAGTGGTACTTTACTTGAAGCCCATAACAGTTTTTCATGAAGAACTCTATTAAAATATAATCTAAAACTTTTCAATTTTAATATTTAGGACTTTTATATCAAGGGGAACAACATATTGTATTTTGACTGAAATTGACAAACCGGAAGTGGTACTTTACTTGAAGCCCATAACAGTTTTTCATGAAGAACTATATTAAAATATAATCTAAAACTTTTCAATTTTAATATTTAGGACTTTTATATCAAGGGGAACAACATATTATATTTTGACTGAAATTGGCAAACCGGAAGTGGTACTTTACTTGAATCCCTTAACAGGTTTTCATGAAGAACTATATTAAAATATAATCTAAAACTTTTCAATTTTAGTATTTAGGATTTTTATATCAAAGGGAACAACATATTATATTTTGATTGAAATTGACAAACCGGAAGTGGTACTTTACTTGAAGCCCATAACAGTTTTTCATGAAGAACTATATTAAAATATAATCTAAAACTTTTCAATTTTAATATTTAGGACTTTTATATCAAGGGGAACAACATATTGTATTTTGACTGAAATTGACAAACCGGAAGTGGTACTTTACTTGAAGCCCATAATAGTTTTTCATGAAGAACTATATTAAAATATAATCTAAAACTTTTCAATTTTAGTATTTAGGACTTTTATATCAAGGGAAACAACATATTATATTTTGACTGAAATTGACGAACCGGAAGTGGTATTTTACTTGAAGCCCTTAACAGTTTTTCATGAAGAACTATATTAAAATATAATCTAAAAATTTTCAATTTTAGTATTTAGGACTTTTATATCAAGGGGAACAACATATTATATTTTGACTGAAATTGACGAACCGGAAGTGGTACTTTACTTGAAGCCCTTAACAGTTTTTCATGAAGAACTATATTAAAATAAAATCTAAAATTTTTCAATTTTAGTATTTAGGACTTTTATATCAAGGGGAACAACATATTATATTTTGACTGAAATTGGCAAACCGGAAGTGGTCCTTTACTTGAAGCCCTTAACAGGTTTTCATGAAGAACTATATTAAAATATAATCTAAAACTTTTCAATTTTAGTATTTAGGACTTTTATATCAAGGGGAACAACATATTATATTTTGACTAAAATTGGCAAACCGGAAGTGGTACTTTACTTGAAGCCCATAATAGTTTTTCATGAAGAACTATATTAAAATATAATCTAAAATTTTTCAATTTTAATATTTAGGACTTTTATATCAAGGGAAACAACATATTATATTTTGACTAAAATTGGCAAACCGGAAGTGGTACTTTACTTGAAGCCCTTAACAGGTTTTCATGAAGAACTATATTAAAATATAATCTAAAACTTTTCAATTTTAGTATTTAGGACTTTTATATCAAGGGGAATAACATATTATATTTTGACTGCAATTGACAAACCGGAAGTGGTACTTTACTTGAAGCCCATAACAGTTTTTAATGAAGAACTATGTATATTAAAATACGAGTATAATCCAAAACTATTCAATTTTACTATTTAAAACTTTTATATCAAGGGGAACAACATATTACATTTTGACTTAACTAGATAAACCGGAAGTAATATAAAAATTATATACATAGGTAAATGGCGGGAGGTAATGTGTGTATGCTCTTTGATTTTTTGTACGATGTTTAATAAATTAACTGAATGTTTTGTACGAATGTGTTTTGTGTACATGTAAGAACTTACTACCCTGAAGAAGGTGCAAAGGTCGAGATATTTCCCCAAATTTACAGGATGGGTTTTCGTCTCAAGAACATATTGCATGAAATGTCTGACGATCATAGTCATACTTTATATATCTAATTGCTTCCATTAAGACACGCACGCTGATGAAGTGTAGGCCGTTTCCTCATCCCAGTTATAAATATAAGTGGTCAGCTAGCCATTCATAATTTACATTACATTCACACTTATTTAAATTAGAATAAGAGCAGAGAAAAAACAAATCGTTACACTCAGACGGACTAAAAAGATTTCAGATGGACGGGAAAGCATAAAAACAGAGTGACTGCCGTGGAAATGAGGTATTTACGTGGTGTATGTGGGTATGTCAGACGGGATCGCGTGAGGAATAATTTGTTATATGGTTGGGAACAATATGATGAAGAGAGTTGGTGTGAGTCAGTTGAGATGGTTTGGGCATGTGGAGAGAATGGCGAGTGAACGGCTTGTTAAGCGTATATATCTTGGTGAAGTTGAGGGTTTTTGATTGCGTGGCCGACCAGTGTGTAAGTGGATGGATGTGGTTGGTAGGGTGCTTAAAGAAAGTTTCCAAGTAAGAAGAGAAGAATGTATGAATGCGATTATGAGTGTGGCCGAGGCGAAAGAAGTCTGCTTAGATAGGAATGTGTGGCGAAGGATGATTGTTTCCTAACTATTATTGTGATCCGGATGCGGTATTTCGCTACTGAAAATCGGTCACTTTAATATGTTTAAGAGTAAGGATTTGTTGTATGATGTTGATTTTATTGTTATCGGGTTTATGCGAACCCACTAAGTGGGACACGCGTGATTTTATGTATGTATGTAAGTTGTATTTACATCCTAGCAAAAATATACATGAAATATGAGAGATATGAGGATGGATTTGAATGGTTTTCACAAAGCCTTGGCTTTTATTAAACTCCCAGAACTTTAAAATATTATTTTAATGTTTCATTTTTACCTTCCGTCACCTTTTGGTAAGGAAGATACTGTCAAGCTTGTATCCCTACAGTTACATACAAGATGGGTGAACATGTTTCCTTAATAATTTTATTTTCATGTATATTTCTGCAAGGAATTACATATAATTTTATAGTTGTTTTCTATGGGAATTGAACCACATTTTTCTCAATGTATAAGGCAATAATCAAGCTTGTTTTACTGCAGTTACATACAAGATGGGTGACCATATTTATTGCCAATTTATCTTTTATAATAAAAACATAAAATAATATAATTTTGAAGACTCACCATTGAATATAAAAATGTAGAAATGATTTCGCGTACCTGTAACCAAAAAAAATATGTATTAGTATTATAATAAAATAATGTGTGTGTGTGTGTGTGTGTCAAGTTTACATCCAGAAGAACAACTGATTAGATTTTGGTTATAATTGGTCAACCGGAAGTAGCTTCATTTGAAGATTTAACGGTTAAATTTGATTTATTAACATTTAACTTTATTATAACTTAAAGAATATATTATTCTCTATACGATTTGACTGCATTTTATACTTCATATTCAATAGATATAGAGTTAAAGAATTTTAAAGAAATTTTATAAATCAGCCAGCTATGCTAAACATGGAAACTACTAATATATTTATATAATTCAAATTGACAGATGAAGGTATCAATAAAAAGTAAATGTTGTGGCAGAGACGAGGATGTTGAAGTAGATAAAAAATAACTTTAGTGTTACAAGTTTCTAGAAAGATACAAGCGAGATGATTACATTGGTTTGAAAATGTCATGAGAAGAAATGAAAAATAATGAATAACATTTGCATAGTTTGTTTATGAAATAATTTTACTGGAAATTTAGAATCCTTTACAAGAACATTTATGTATGGAATTTATACATAATACACAGTATTGACGGAAGGTATTGTGCTGGCCACAACAGATTTTTTGTTTTATAAATCTGCCAGAACGCCGACAAGTATTTAGAAGGAATGTATGTTGAAAAATAATTTGTAATTTTGGTGAAATAACAGTTTTTCTCGTAATTTATTGGCTAAGTCCCACAATGTGTACTTAATTTATTTTTTTTGGTCCATACATTGTTGTATACGTGAACAAGGAAACTTCAAACTCAAACGCATTCTTAATCTTTCGCAGATTTATAAACGAATCGAGGACATTGAAACGGCTTTCTTTCATTCCTTTTTGGAATTTTATTCTTCCACGCCGTCTATAAATTACAACTGTTGTCTGATCAGGACCAGTGTTGCAATTCTCGCTTATTTGACCACAAAGAATTGATTTATAGACTCTTCGTTATGCACACGCGAAATTTAATCAGTATTGTTTCCAAGCAGGTACACACCGTCTCCAAAGAAAACTATGAGAACAGAAGATGACTTTTAAATATGTCTAAATTACATTATACATAAATACGAACGTACAGTAAAATTTTTGAAAGATGTCCGATCAAGGTTGTCTACGAATTGTATGAATTCAGATTTTTGCTCCGCCCATTCTGACAAATTCAGTAGTGTCGTTTGCTTAGTTTTTATGAGGGTACATAAGATACTACTGTTATTTTATTATTATGTTACAATAAAAGCATTCAAAATTCAAAGATAAGTCAACTGGTAAGTTTATTAGCAAATGTAAAACCAAATATGTGAGAAATAAGATAATGACACAATGTTAGTGTCAGTGATACTGGCAGAAAATAACGTTATTCGTACGGCTATGAATCAAGGTAATGTATCTGAATTAATATCTAAACTTACGTTACAGCGAAAGTATTATCAACAACGAGCATCGTTTTAAAATGGAATGTCCAAACTTAGTCGAAACAATATGAATTTTTGAAAGACAAGCGTGTTATATCCATCCTTATCGCACAAGCTTAAAACCTTTGTAAAGGAGGGAGATAAATGTATGCCAATTTGTTAATTCGTTCGTGATACAGATGACCTTGATCGGACATTTTTTTTTGTATGTCATCGCTTAAATTTTATTTTATTTTGTTAATATTATGATACAAATAAATTATCTTCATTTTGCAATTTTTATTAATATTACAGATATTTTGTCGTTCTAATGACAGATAGGAAATATGTTTTCTAAGCAAAAATATGTTGTGGTCAGCACAATACCTCTCGCCACTTACGTTTTTTATTACTTTAGTATAGGGCGCGAGCAATTATGCGATTAGTAATTAAAAATAATTAATAATAACTCCAAATATATAAAAGACATTGGGCGCAAATTTGGCAATTCATTAGACCTTTATGGGTAGTATACTTATACCCAATAACAATCAGATATAAGCAAAAAAAAATTAAAAACTTCGAGTTATATATGCTAATAATATATTTCAACCATTACAAATACGAATCCGGCAACGAAAAAAATATTTGGCCCTTAGTTTTTTCATAATAGTCGTTTAAAGATGAAAAAAATTTCGACTAATATTTTTGATCTTCAATAACTCCAACTTAAAACGTGCTTAATCATTAAAATCTGGATATGCGATTTTTAGCATGAATCCAATACCTCTCTTAGCAAGAAGTAAAAGTGAAACATATTTTCTAGGATTTTAAAATTATACCTTGATATTAAATCGTTCATTTATGCGGCATTCATTTATTGTTTATTTCTGCAGCAACATTGTAGTTTTCAACAATTATATGCAAATAATAATAATTAAATATACATAGTTATATTTTGATTAAGTATAGTATGTATATGCAACATATATCCCTGCATATTTTTAAAACAACTATTTAATTTTCTTGCTACAGTAGCAAATTAAAATTTTCCGCATATCAAATTAATATGCTGAGTAACCCATTTCAAACTTTTTCATTATGTGTAAAGGTTCGCATTTTTTTTTAAACATACACGTCATTAAGATTTCATATCTGTAACTAATTAATTTTAATACGTAATACTCATATAACGTCATTTTTTTTTTAAACAAGCGTAGTTTATTTTCATAGAGTAAAAATATTTATTTTGAATGGTGCATGTAATAGATTTTCCTAGTTTTGGAACTTCTGGGAATTTAATAATAGTTAACAAACTATTATTTAAAGCCAATTAAAGTTTACGACAAAATACATGGAAAAACGTTTAAAAATAGATGCATATGTATGTAGGTAATATAATTAATTAAATACATATATTATTATTTCTTGTATCTATAAATTCCATTTTCTTTTATATACATACCTACATACATATATTAATAATAAAATAAGCTATATATGTATTTTGGGAGCTAAGTTCTCATCATCAGTAGTACAAATTTAAGCAGAGTAGCTAAGTTACTCAACATGTAAACCATGCCAGAGGTCTACAACTCTAGAAAAACAATTATAAACATTCAATAAGTAAACAGACAAATTCTATAATTTTAAAACTATTCAATGAATGTGTACAATCTTTTCAGGGGTGTTAGTTGGCAACCTTGGGATATGCTCTGATCAGCTGTTTCATCATTTTATGTCAACATAACTTCAAAATTTTCAGTTCACCATGGCAAGTCCACTAGAAGATTGCACCTTAGAAGAGCAGCGCTCAGTCATTAGATTTTTAGTCGCAGAAGGTGTAAAACCAAGTGAATTTTTTTCTAGAATGTTAATACAGTACGGTAAAAGTTGTATGAACCGTGCGAATTTTTACAAGTGGGTTGATCGGTTTAAAAGTGGCCGAACAAGTGTAGGTGATGAACCCCGATGTCTATTGCGATTTCCTTGAAGATCAGCGAACTATCAATAGCCAATACTACTCTGAGATGCTAGAACACAAAGTTAGACCAGCTATCAGGAGCAAACGCCGTAGACTCTTGTCAAAAGGAGTCATTCTTCAGCACGATAACGCCCGCCCTCATACAGCCCAGCTGACCCGTGATAAGCTTCAAGAATTGGGTTGGGAGGTCTTACCTCATCCTGCCAACAGTCCCGACCTCGCCCCATCTGATTTTTACCTGTTTGGACCACTCAAAGACGCCCTACGTGGAAAAAGATTTGCTAACAATGAGGAAGTTAAGGAAGCGGTGCAAAAGTGGCTTCCGGGTAAATCGAAAGAATTCTTCGCCAAGGGAATTAGGAAGCTGCAAGAAAGATGGGACAAGTGCATAACTGTGGGGGGTGATTATGTTGAAAAATAGCCTTAATTTTGAAAGATTGAAATAAACCGTTTTTGAGCTATAGCTATTGAATGACCCTCGTATTATTAAGCTCTCGTATAAATATCTATTATTATTAATATGTTTTAAATGTTTAATATTAGAATTGTTAATTTTGTGATTACCGCTTTTTAGATGATATAAATGTTCTTTAAACCGAGTGTCAATTTGTTTGTTAGTTTTCCCGATGTAAACTTTATTACAATCATTATAGCAAAAAAATATATTACCAATGATCGCTGATTGTTTCCCAGGTGTAGGTCTGACATGTATATTATGCCATATGCACATGTGATGTGATGTGACATATATATGTGACGAAGACATGACGGAATGACGAGATGACGATATCCATTGATGTTAAGTTGCTTTAGTGTGCTACAGAAATTAATTGGATGTAACAGTGGCATAGGCTCTAAATAGTCTATTCTTTAAGGAGAGGGGCGAAGCAATAGGAACGTACTGGCCCGTAGGAAAACGGAAAAATAATAATGTTGGGCATGGATGAGAAAGCGTAAAAAGAGAGTAACTGCCATGGAAATGAGGAATTTATGTGGTGTTTATGTAAGACGGGATCGCGTGAGGAATAATTTGGTGTATGAGATATAGTATATACATACATACATAAAATCACGCGTGTCCCACTTAGTGGGTTCGCACAAACCCGATAACAATAAGAATAACATCATCATACAACAAATCCTTACTCTTAAACATATTAAAGTGACCGATTTTCGGTAGCGAAATACCGCATCCGGATCACAATAATAGTTAGGAAACAATCATCATTCGCCACACATTTTTATCTAAGCAGACTTCTTTCGCCTCAGCCACACTCATAATCGCATTCATACATTCTTCTCTTCACACTTGGAAACCTTCTCACCAACCACATCCATCCACTTCACACTAGTCGGCCACGCAATCAAAAACCCTCAACTTCACCAAGATATATACGCTTAACAAGCCGTTCACTCGCCATTCTCTCCACATGCCCAAACCATCTCAACTGACTCACACCAACTCTCTTAATCACATTGTTCCCAACCATATAACAAATTATTCCTCACGCGATCCCGTCTGACATACCCAAATACATCACGTAAATACCTCATTTCAACGGCAGTCTCTCTTTTTATGCTTCCCCGTCCATGTCCAGCATTCGCTTCCATACATCAAAGCAGGCACTAGCACTCCATTATATACACTCAACCGAGCATCCGAGATATAGTATATAATATAGAATAATCGTTGCTTAAAAAACAGTTGAGATATTTAAATGTTTGTAATTGTCAGATAAATGCAAAATGTTAGTGTCAAAACACAGATTTTTCTGAGAGGTACGAGTACATTTAATATATATTATTGTATTATTAATTAAATATGTATATGTTAATATTACATGTATCCTTAAGAAATACTGCTAGTACTGTCAATGAATTTGAAGAATTTTGAATATATTAGAAAAGTAGGACGAAATTCCTCATAGAACGAAAGAAGAAATACAATTTCAATTATTTGTGTGTACAAGAAATGTTAAATTCGTTACTTATAGGGCGCGAGCAGTTATGTGACTTTGTTGGCCTTGGCAAGCAGATATGAGGATCCGTGTCAGAATGATGGCTAATAGTTTTTACATAGATGTCACAATTGTCATATGTCATATTTTTTCATTCAAAATATTCTGATGTTTATTAGTCATCAATAGTATGCCGAGGAAAATACTCCAATGGATTTGGAAAATCATGAGGTTTTGAATGAAAAATAATGATGCTTATTAATAGCTACCATTCTGAAATGCTTACCAAGGCCAACAAAGTCACATGACTGCTCGCTTCCTATGCAACATAAAATGAAAATGGCGAGAGGTATTGTGCTGGCCACAACAGATTTTTAAAAATAAATAACAACTAATAATTACTACAAGATATATTTCTTTTTATAATTATAATTAATCATTTCGACCATTAGATTCTTTTTCCTTAATCCGTCCCTGCGTCCACTCCCTACCATCGGCATCCACCTTCCACCATCTCCTTCTTGTCAGTATCGCGCAAGCCTTCGTGCGTAGTTTGTGTGCGTTGTGCTGGACGTCGTCTTCGTGGTGGTGGTGCCGCGTCGTTGCCGTGTTCGTGGCTTGTGACGAGAAAATGCCCGAGGTGTCGGGCGCTAGTCGGACGCGCAGCAGTTGATGTCCATCATGTGGGTGCTGCAGGTGTTGCAAGTGTTGCTCCTTGGGGTTGCTGCGAGCCGTGGGGATGAGCTCCAGGTATATGGATAATGATATGATGATGGTGCGGTGTTAAACACTTTTTTTTGTTCTTATAGAACTGATGTTTCGTTGTATATTTATAGCATAAATAAAACGGTATGACTTTTTTGAGCCTTTTATTCATTAAATTCTTTGTTACATATACACTTCGATTACTTCATAGTAATTATATAAATCACTACAACTTTTGGAGAGAATTATTACAAAAATGATTTTAAGCACGTATTAAGCTACCTAGTATCCGATTTTAACATTTTAACGATGATGTCTGTGTGTTTGAGTGGATGTTGTAAGGACGATTTCTCAAAAACTATATGACTTAAGGCCTATTTAACTACATATTCCTACATACGACATTATTGGGAAGAGCTGAAAAGGTTTTGGTAACAATTGGACAACCGAAAGTATTAATTTAAAGAACATTAAATTCTCAATCTGATATATAAAATATATAAAATAATTTATTGTTACCGTGGTTGTAATAAATCTCGATACCCAAACAACTCCATGGAAACCAGTTGAGATATTTAAATGTTTGTAATAGATAAATGCAAAAATCTATTGTAGTTTTAAAAATGACATTACCGAAGACTTTTTCTAGGCCGCACATTTAATATTTCGTATTGTATTACAAATTATTTAAAATTATAAGTAAATATGTACAGTAAAATTTTTGAAAGATGTCCGATCAAGGTCGTCTACGAATTGTATGAGATTTTTGCTCCGCCCATTATGACAAATTCAGTAGTGTCGTTTGCTTAGATTTTATAAGGGTACATAAGATACTACTGTTATTTTATTCTTATAAAAATATATGTTACAATAAAAGCATTCAAAATTCAAAAATAAATCAACTGGTATGTTTATTAGCAAATGTAAAACCAAATATGTGAAAAATAAGATAATGACACAATGTCAGTGTCAGTGATAACGTTATTCGTACTGCTATGAATTAAGGTAATGTATCTGAATTAATATCTAAACTTACGTTACAGCGAAAGTATTATCAACAACGAGCATCATTTTAAAATGGAATGTCCTAATTTAGTCGAAACAATATGAATTTTTGAAAGACAAGCGTGTTATATCCATCCTTATCGCACACGCTTAAAGCCTTTGTAAAGGAAAGGGATAAATGTATGCCAATTTGATAGTTCGTTCATGATACTTGATCAGACATCTTTCAAAATTTTTACTGTATATAGAAATACCGTCAATCCAAATAGTACCTACAAAAAAATTCCTCATACCATGCATTTGAAATTAAATAATATCTGTTCATAAAAGAATTAGATTTTTTTTTGAAGTGTCAAGTGCAATTTGTATAGTTTGTTTATGAAATAAATTTACTGAAAATTTAGAATCTTTTGCGAGAAAATTTGTGTATTTATACAAATTGATTACATTTTATACTTCATAGTTAGTATTTGTATTATAATTTTACTATAAACTTTCTGTAGGAAATTTGTCGAAGTCTGGCGCATATTCTAGCAAAAATATTTATAACTATCTTTCATTTGACATTCGGTATTTTTTCTTAATGTGTATATGTAAATTGACGCCAGTTGCTACCGATTACTGAATACTTATCACTTTTTCTGTGGTTTGTATTTGTACAATTATTATCAAATTAGTTTTTTAAAATATTTTTGCAGACATTAGTGATTAGTTAATATTTTTATCAGATTTTTTTTTGTATTGACAGAGAAATTAGCATATACAAATAGTATAAATGTTTGCATTTTTATTTATGATTATTAAAAGACAAAGTGATATATTAAAAATCTGATGAGACCAACATTTAATTTTTATTAATTTAAATAAATATACCTATGGGGTCTCTCGGCCGCGTGCCTGAATATCTGGTCGCGAATTTGGGGAACCGGATTCAATTCCTACTATCAAATATTTCGAATTTTCTTTTAACTTTTATAGAAAGACAGATTTTATAATCAGACTAAAAGCTTAAAATAATCTCTTCATTTTAGGAGTAGTTAAATTTTTTACGACTAAAACATAAACATAAAAATTCTTGTAAATGTAAAACAATATATAATTGCCTTCCTAAAATATTTTTGCAAGATATAATCATTCCTACGAACTCGATTCACTTTTTCCTAGAAACATGCATCATAGTTAAGTCATTATCTACTAAGTTCAATAGCACACAATAAAAATATCGTAATGCAATGAAATCTACCGTAAAATGAAGACGAACTGTTTATCTGAGCAAGTCGAAAAGTAAATACCTTCAAAATAAACTTCAAGTTTTACGTTTCGCAAGATTTTAGCAACAAAACAAAAACCGGCTTCCAAGTATTCGATTGTTTTTATTTTCATTTTTTATGGGACTAATTTGCATAATGTATGCGAAGTTTTTTATTTGGGATCATCAGGAATTTAATTGTTTGTCATTAGTTAGATGGGAAAGAAATAAGTATTGAAACCTATTTATTGTTATATTATTTGTGGTTTAATGCAAAGTGCAACAAATATACAAAATTCTAAAAAGGTCTCGTGGCCGTGTGCCTGAGTGTCTGGTCGCGAATCTGGGAATCCGGGTTCGATCCCGAACGACGCCAAAAATTTCATCGAATTTTAATGGCACAAAATTGACCCCTGTGGTGCACTCTCCACGCCAGCTATAAGTGCCCGTGAGGTGAGGCCTGGTAAGCGCCTGCACGGTACAAATATTCCATCATTACCGACATCTGTACAAAGCAGATTGGCACACCCAGCAATGGGTAATATGCCGTGATGAAATATTTATTTATCTAAAAAGGTATGCCATTCTAATATTTTAAAAATCTGATATGGCCAGCACAATACCTTCCGCCAATCCTGTGTATTATGTATAAATTCCATATATAAATTGCAAAATATTCTAAATTTCCAATAAAATTATTTTATAAACTATGCAAATTGAAATTGACACTAACATCTTCTTCTTTAGTTTTTCCTATTCGTTAGGGGTCGCTATTTTTTATTTTCTTCTTCCACTCATTTCTATTTTGCGTGTTTCTTTTCTCTCAAGTCTTCCGCAATAAAGTCCTTCCATCTTATCTTTGGTCTTCCTCTGTTTCTTCATCTATTATTACGCTATTCATTCTTCTTCCAATATATTCTTCATCTCTTCTCATAACATGTTCAAAAGTAATCGTCTCTCTTGTATCTTTCTACAAACTTCTAACACTAATTATTTCCCTTATTCTTTCTTTATTGTAACTTCCCCAAAATCTATATCAAAATCCTCATCTCTGCCACATTCATTTACTTTTCATTGATACTGACATCTGTCAATTTGAATTGATATATTAGCAGTTTCCATGGTTAGCATATAAAATTTAATATCTTTATAATTCTTTAACTCATATACAGTAAAATTTTTGAAAGATGTCCGATCAAGGGCACCTGTATCACGAACGAATTAACAAATAGGCATACATTTATCTCTTTCTTTTGCAAAGGCTGTAAGAGTGTGTGATAAGGATGGATATAACACGCTTGTCTTTCAAAAATTCATATTGTTTCGACTAAGTTAGGACATTCCATTTATAAACGATGCTCGTTGTTGATAATACTTTCGCTGTAACGTAAGTTTATTTATTAATACAGATACTTTACCTGGATTGTGTCAGTATCTTATTTTTAACATATTTGGTTTCACATTTGCTTATAAACTTACTAGTTGACTTATTTATGAATTTTGAATGCTTTTCCTGTAATATATATTTTTATAATAATAAAATAACAGTAGTATCTTACGTACCCTCATAAAAACTAAGCAAACGACACTACTGAATTTGTCTTGATGGGCGGAGCAAAAATCTGAATTCATACAATTCGTAAACAACCTTGATCGGACATCTTTCAAAAATTTTACTGTATCTATTGAATATGAAGTATAAAACGCAATCAAATCGTATAGAGAAAATGTAGAAATCTTCAAAATTTTGCGACATTTATACATACAGACATCATCGTAAAAATCGTATTGACCAAACACAATATCTTCTTTACTTAAAGGTGTCGGAAGGTAAAAAATATTGTATTATTTAAGGCGCTATAAAAGAATTTTCAACGTTTAATTCGTGAATATAGTAATTATAAATGCTGCATTGGATGCATAGTTATTTCCCAAGTGCAATTACTATATTTAACAGTCTGCTAAGCACAGTCTCAACAATCTTTCACGGTTGGTAAATCCGGCGTCTTTCAACAATAGTCAATCCCATTTTATAGCCAATTTAAATCAGCAATTAACCATTTAACACCCATTACATTCTCAGTTCGTTTCCATGGTTATACGTTTCTTTCGTTTCTCCATTAACTCCATGTGAAAGAAAGTTAAAACCGTGGAATTTTAACCACTTGTACAGTCTATGCTTATTACGTTATGCAATACTAGCGCCACAATGTTATGATTACAGGCGCCATGAAATGGCCTTTAACACTTGTAGTTGATAAGAAGTATGGACGTTCACACGCGAAATTTATCAGGAAGAGAGGAAGTTCTGATGTATAGAAGTATAGGAAGCCTAAATCACATATTCACATTTTAGCAAATAATAATAATGTCCTTAAGATTTTGTATGAATTTCAACAACTTTTTACCTTCCGTCACCTTTAGGTACAGTCCATACGATTTAACTTGGCGACCCAAAAAATTGTAATTCAGTTCACTATTCCTTGCTTTTTGTCAAATATTTACTTTTACTTCGATGCCGCACATAGCTTCAGAAGTGAAATTTTACAATGTTTTATTGCCTTACACAAAGCAAATTTCACCCTAATACACTCAAACTCGGGGTGTCAGGTACTTTTCAACCCAACAAGTTATATTCATATATAAGCGTTGGTGCATTTTTTCTCAATAGCAATAGAAATTTTATTTCCTTAACTTTATTAATTTAAAAAATAATTATAATATGATTTATATAATAAATAATTCATTCCAATATTTGTAATATATTTTTTGTATAAATATTTTTTTTTTTAATATTCGTAATTTTATTGAACTTCATTTTTCTTCGGTACGCCTATGGATTTTATAACTTTCCCATTACCGCAGTGATAATGTGAATTGCCCCAACTCGCCAAGTTACATCGTATGGACTGTATGTGTGCGTGTGTGTGTGACGAAAGTTTCGGATTGCATAACTTCAATACCACGATTCCAAAAATTATACTTTTTTCGTATTCCTCAAGTTTACATCCAGAAGAAGAGGTGATTAGATTTTGGTTATAATTGGTCAACCGAAAGTATCCTCATTTGAAGATTTTAACAGTATTATAACTTAAAGAATATATTATTCTCTATACGATTTGATTGCATTTTATACTTCATAATCAATAGAATCAGCCAGCTATGCTAACCATGAAACTGCTAATATATTCAGATAATTCAAATTGACAGATGTATCAATAAAAGCACGGTAAGGAATTAAAGAATAAGAGAAATAACTCTAGTGTAAGAAGTTTGTAGAAAGATACAAGAGAGACGATTACATTGGTTTGAACATGTCATGAGGAGAGATGAAGAATATATTGGAAGAATGAATAGCTTAGTAATAGAAGGTTGAAGAAACAGAGGAAGACCAAAGATACGATGGAAGGACTGTATTACGGTTGAGAGAAAAGTAACCGAATGGACACGCAAAACAAATGAGTGGAAGAAGAAAATAAAAAATAGCGACTATTTCATATTCGATATACAGTTAGAAACTTATAAAGACATTAAATTCCATTAATCAGCCAGCTATGCTAACCATGGAAACTGCTAATCAGATAATTCAAATTGACAGATGTCAGTATCAATGAAAAGTAAATGAATTTGGCAGAGATATGTTGGGGAAGATACGGTAAGGAATGAAAGAATAAGGGAAATAACTCTAGTGTAGAAAGATACGAGACATTACATTGGTTTAAACATGTCATGAGGAGAGATGAAAAATATATTGGAAGAAGAATGAATAGCTTAGAAGATTTGAGAGAAAAAGAACTGAATATGAAGAAGAAAATTAAAAACAGCGACCCCTAACGAATGATGTCATTGTGAAGTGCAATTTGTATAGTTTGTTTATGAAATAATTTTACCGCAATGTATGAGATTGCCGGAAGGTATTGTGCTGGCCATATCAGATTTTTAATTAGAAGTAAATAAACTTGTTTTGTCCAACTTACAAATCATTAGCAATTTACAAGCTTAGGTTAACCTCAAGATAAATAAATAAACCGTCTATATTTATCGTTATTTTTGTTGCGATCTAATGCATATTAATGCTAGTGTCATAAACCTTCTAATATCTCTACTAATCTTCTTGACACCTTGCACACAATTTCCATTTTATAATGAGCGCCAGGGAGATTATCTTATGAAGTTACTGCAATATCAAACCGGGCAAATATCAAGTCAAGCCACTAACAGTTTCATTTCTCGATAGCATCAACAGTAATAAGAGAAACACGAGATAGAAGTAGTCCATCCAGTCCGACTAGACAATATGTCTTCATCGAGAAGAAGTGTTAAGTTGAGCAACAACGCAACAAAAAGAAAAAAAAAAACGTGATGGAGACGAAGATTTTAATAGCGTCTTGCAGAATGTTGGTTAATAAAAAAGTTTTTAAGATACCTACAATTCGATTTTAATATTTTTACGATGATGTCTGTGTGTGTGTGTGGGTGTGTGTGTATGTGGAGATGTTGGAAGGAAGATTTATCAAAAACTATAATACTTAATATCTGTTTAACTACATATTTCTCAATCGGACATTACTGGGAAGAGCTGAAAAGGTTTTGGTAATAATTGGACAACCGGAAGTAAAAGATTCTTTAAAAAAAATATATTCTTGCTAGTATTAAAGAAGAGTAAATTCTCTATCTGATACATATAAATATTCTATTATATCTTTTATAGATTTAGAGATAAAGAAATATAAGGTATATAATAATCTGTTGTAATAAATCTCACAGCCCAAATAATGTCATGGATAAATGTCAGTGTCAAAAATCCAGAGACATTACTGAAGATTTTTTTTTGGCAAATACATACATTATATTATTTCTTATTGTATTAATATACCCTTCAAAAATACTGTCAATCCCGACAATGAATTGGAAACATTTCAAAAATTAGAAGAGTAGGACAAAATTTCTTCATAGAATGAATTAAAAATTAAAAAATCTAAATAAGTAGAATTTTTGGTGTAGAGTGTAGGTATACAAGAAATGTTAAATACAATAGGGCGCGACTTTGTTGGCCTTGACAAGCAGATATGGGGGCCCGTGTCAGAATAATGTCATATCATAATTTTTCATTCTAAATTTAGCGATTTTTTCCATGTGGTTTTATTTTCCTCGGCAAGTAAATTCCACACTTTTTAATAAAAAAATGTGACATTTGACATCTATGTACATAATTACTAATTATCATTCCCACACGGGCCCCCATATCTGCTTGTCAAGGCGAACAATATCACATGACTGCTCGCGCCCTATACTTATGGAACCAAAAACGTGGCGAGAGGTATTGTGCTGGCCACAACAGATTTTTTTGGTATGCCTTCGACCAAATTTCCATTGGGGAATAATTCTGATACAAACAACTTGGAAAACTCAAATCAAGAATGATGAAAGTGAATATATCTAATTATCTAATAGATCTTAATAGATATGGTTTTCAAATTCTCAAATTTTAGTTATCACCTATTATGGCAACCATAAACAATCTATTAAAGATCTGGCCCGTCCAGGGCCCTGTTTCTCAAAACTACACTTGTAAGATACAAGTCACAAGTGCAAGTCTATTTTATACAAGCGTTTTTTACAAGTGTAATTATGGTTTTGTTTCTCAAAATATATTTTACAAGTAATACGAGGGTCATTCAATAAGTAAAGAGACAAATGGCTATAGCTCAAAAACGGTTTATTTCAATCTTCAAAATTAAGGCTATTTTTCAACATAATCACCCCCCACAGTTATGCACTTGTCCCATCTTTCTTGCAGCTTCCTAATTCCCTTGGCGAAGAATTCTTTCGATTTACCCCGAAGCCACTTTTGCACCGCTTCCTTAACTTCCTCATTGTTAGCAAATCTTTTTCCACGTAGGGCGTCTTTGAGTGGTCCAAACAGGTAAAAATCAGATGGGACGAGGTCGGGACTGTAGGCAGGATGAGGTAAGACCTCCCAACCCAATTCTTGAAGCTTATCACGGGTCAGCTGGGCTGTATGAGGGCGGGCGTTATCGTGCTGAAGAATGATTCCTTTTGACAAGAGTCCACGGCGTTTGCTCCTGATAGCTGGTCTAACTTTGTGTTCTAGCATCTCAGAGTAATATTGGCTATTCATAGTTCGCTGATCT
Organism: Harpalus rufipes; assembly: GCA_951394225.1. Lineage (NCBI taxonomy): Eukaryota > Metazoa > Arthropoda > Insecta > Coleoptera > Carabidae > Harpalus > Harpalus rufipes. Next base: position 942,311 of record OX596285.1, on the reverse strand, counting down.
TCAAGGAAATCGCAATAGACATCGGGGTTCATCACCTACACTTGTTCGGCCACTTTTAAACCGATCAACCCACTTGTAAAAATTCGCACGGTTCATACAACTTTTACCGTACTGTATTAACATTCTAGAAAAAATTTCACTTGGTTTTATACCTTCTGCGACTAAAAATCTAATGACTGAGCGCTGCTCTTCTAAGGTGCAATCTTCTAGTGGACTTGCCATGGTGAACTGAAAATTTTGAGGTTATGTTGACATAAAATGATGAAACAGCTAATCAGAGCATATCCCAAGGTTGCCAACTAACACCCCTGAAAAGATTGTACACATTCATTGAATAGTTTTAAAATTATAGAATTTGTCTCTTTACTTATTGAATGACCCTCGTAACATGTGAAATACATGAAAAATTTTAGCAGTGTCAAACAACCCTATCATACAGTTTTAATAGTGTAAAGTGTCTCTAACTTACAAGTAGTCTAGTAAGGTTCGGAATTGAAAGTGAGTTTAAAGACTTAAAATATTTAGAAGGAGGATTAATTATGGCCATATGGAGATGTCATATGAATTCAATGAAAGATTTGAAAATTTACTGAATCTATTAGAGCCCCATATACAGAAGCCTACTGAAATAAGGCATGCACTGTCTGTCCAGTGGTGTACCGCCCTATTTTTATAATTATTGATTGGACGGCAATTTTAAGAATTTTCATTGTTGCAATCAAATTTTCTTTATTGTAATCAAGAATTTTTTAATAAACAGAAGGGATATGTATAAAGAAGTATATCATCTCTAAATGCTATGTTGAATTGAAAAATTAAATGAAACTAATTATCAAATAAATACACACAAATTAAATACAGCTATGATCACTTGTGAAAATAAACTACACTTGTAAAACAGTTACAAGACTTGTAAATAATCTACTAGTAATTTGTAACTTGTTAACTTGTATTTTTGAGAAACGGGGCCCAGGTTAAGTTAGAGAACTTTCTCAACATTTGCGTTGTATTTGGGCAGCAAAATAAAATTTGCTGTTTAAGAATGAAGATAATCCAATCTTCTCATTAGATCTTTAGCGTGACGAATCCACAATTTTCCTTCTGTTTATCTCTCAATATATCTATACAATATCTGTGATACAGCCAGCAGATAATCCAGGATCCGTTAGTATGATAATGAGATAGCGAAATGAGATAAGATTTTGACTGCCAGTGTCCTTATTTGGAGATAACTCAACATACACACTCTCACAAGAAAGTTGGAAATTATTTCCGCGGTGCGAATCAAAGATAGAAACTCGTTTTGTGTGAAGATTATTGCAGATGCTATTAAATACAATTCTAAGTTGTGGTTTGTATGTGCGACAGGATTCAAATTTAGCATGTTGCCAATTATTGTTATTCCGTCTACCAAGAATTGAATGATATATTTCTTAATTGTACTAACTTTTGGGTACTGTTTATGTAAATCAGTGCAGCTATATACGTATAAGATATGTAGCATATGTGTTTTAAGACGTGGAGTACGTGAAACTCTGCGAAGTATACGTCAACAATTGGGTTAAACATTGGCGAACGGTCTAATTTATTTTGTTTATATGCAAGGACGTGCTGAATTGTATATGAGTACGTGTAAATGAAAATTAAGCAGGGTAACTTTAGATGGATTTTAACAGACTCATAATAACGTACCTATATTTACTTAAAGTTTTGTTTTGTAATACTAACTATTTAATAATCATACGTACGAGGGTCATTCAATAAGTAAAGAGACAAATTCTATAATTTTAAAACTATTCAATGAATGTGTACAATCTTTTCAGGGGTGTTAGTTGGCAACCTTGGGATATGCTCTGATCAGCTGTTTCATCATTTTATGTCAACATAACCTCAAAATTTTCAGTTCACCATGGCAAGTCCACTAGAAGATTGCACCTTAGAAGAGCTCGTCATTAAATTTTTAGTCGGAGAAAGTGTAAAACCAAGTGAATTTTTTTCTAGAATGTTAATACAGTACGGTAAAAGTTGTATGAACCGTGCGAATTTTTACAAGTGGGTTGATCGGTTTAAAAGTGGCCGAACAAGTGTAGGTGATGAACCCCGATGTCTATTGCGATTTCCTTGAAGATCAGCGAACTATCAATAGCCAATACTACTCTGAGATGCTAGAACACAAAGTTAGACCAGCTATGAGGAGCAAACGCCGTGGACTCTTGTCAAAAGGAGTCATTCTTCAGCACGATAACGCTCGCCCTCATACAGCCCAGCTGACCCGTGATAAGCTTCAAGAATTGGGTTGGGAGGTCTTACCTCATCCTGCCTACAGTCCCGACCTCGTCCCATCTGATTTTTACCTGTTTGGACCACTCAAAGACGCCCTACGTGGAAAAAGATTTGCTAACAATGAGGAAGTTAAGGAAGCGGTGCAAAAGTGGCTTCGGGGTAAATCGAAAGAATTCTTCGCCAAGGGAATTAGGAAGCTGCAAGAAAGATGGGACAAGTGCATAACTGTGGGGGGTGATTATGTTGAAAAATAGCCTTAATTTTGATAGATTGAAATAAACCGTTTTTGAGCAATATCTTCGATTATTAATCATATCACGAGCTTATATTTAATGAGAGAATACAATGATTTTTTGCAATCTAACCTAACTTTTGATATACATATTCATATTGTATTAAAACATGGTACTTACAAGTTTTATTTAATATTTCGCAGTTTGAATTATTGTTATTATTTATTTTTATACTTAAAATTAACTGTCAATGTCATAAATAAAGAAAACAAATCCCTTAGTAACGACTATAAATACGGTGATAATTTTCTTGTTTTTTATCATCGCTGTGATAGCCATGTATCTAGGGAGATTCTGAATGTTGATTGGCGGAAAACATGTCACGTGACAAAGGAATTATATTCTCAATAAAATAGGGATGACTTTATCTTCTCAAAATTGGCTAACTGACCAAAACGTACCATTAGTTCCCTGCAGGCTCGTCCCGTAGAAGGTTTTTGGGCTTTTTACCTTTCGCTAAGAGAGGTATTTGGATTCATGCTAAAAATCGCATATCCAGATTTTAATGATTAAGCATGTTTTAAGGTCCCTACAATCCGATTTTAATATTTTATGACGATGTCTGTGTGTGTATGTGTGTGAGATTGTTGAAGGTACGATTTCTCAAATTCTATAAAACTAAAGACCTGTGTAGCTACGGATTCCTCAATCTAACAGTAATGGGAAGAGTTGAATAAATTCTGGTAACAATTGGACAACCGGAAGTAGTAGTATTTTAACAAAATCATCTATTTATGTTATTACAAATATAAAAAACAAAATTCTCTATTCGACACATCAAAAACATTTTTCTCGATGTAATAAATCGTTTTATCTATTCCTCCGCTATGTCTTTAATTCTAATTCGCCTCTACGATTCATCTTGTAAACGATATAATGTGAAAATTGTCGGTTAGCGTTTGTCGGACGCGTGCTGAGCTGTTTTCTAGCGGCTTGATTAGGGTGCTGTAATGTCTGTAACAGATAGGCCCATCGACCAGGTGTACTGCACAGGTGTTGGGGTACACAAGACGCTATTGTTGCACAGGGCCGACTCAGGGGGGAGGGAGTCTACGAATATGAATTATGGAATATGACAGATAGGAGATTTATTGAGGTTTTTGAAAAGGTGGTTGTATATTTTTTCAAGTTTACAGTTATTGGGAATTTTTTTATATTTATGAAAAGATGAAGCTTGTGAACCAACCGTTTTTACATGCATTATTTATTTATTTATTTATTAATCAATCGAGCCAACAGGATTCAAGATCCCTATTACAGGATGATCATATGACATACAAATACAGAAAAGAATGAGTTGAACAGTAAGTACATATAAGAAATTTACAAAAAATATTTTGTTAATATATTCTTAAATTTAGATAAAAAATCGTCAAATATGTCAATGTCAATAGTACATGATACACTGTTATATGCTACACAGAGTTGTCTTATTGGAGATTTCAATTCATAATTAGTCCTAGCTCACAATGAAATGGTATTTTATTTCTTGAAGTGACACATGGGTCATCAATACAATTATTAATTACGAGGGTCATTCAATAAGTAAAGAGACAAATGGCTATAGCTCAAAAACGGTTTATTTCAATCTTTCAAAATTAAGGCTATTTTTCAATATAATCACCCCCCACAGTTATGCACTTGTCCCATCTTTCTTGCAGCTTCCTAATTCCCTTGGCGGAGAATTCTTTCGATTTACCCGGAAGCCACTTTTGCACCGCTTCCTTAACTTCCTCATTGTTAGCAAATCTTTTTCCACGTAGGGCGTCTTTGAGTGGTCCAAACAGGTAAAAATCAGATGGGGCGAGGTCGGGACTGTAGGCAGGATGAGGTAAGACCTCCCAACCCAATTCTTGAAGCTTATCACGGGTCAGCTGGGCTGTATGAGGGCGGGCGTTATCGTGCTGAAGAATGACTCCTTTTGACAAGAGTCCACGGCGTTTGCTCCTGATAGCTGGTCTAACTTTGTGTTCTAGCATCTCAGAGTAGTATTGGCTATTGATAGTTCGCTGATCTTCAAGGAAATCGCAATAGACATCGGGGTTCATCACCTACACTTGTTCGGCCACTTTTAAACCGATCAACCCACTTGTAAAAATTCGCACGGTTCATACAACTTTTACCGTACTGTATTAACATTCTAGAAAAAAATTCACTTGGTTTTACACTTTCTCCGACTAAAAATTTAATGACGAGCTCTTCTAAGGTGCTCTTTACTTATTGAATGACCCTCGTAATTTGTATAAGTAGAGATATAATTGTAAATTTCTTCTGCTACGTAATGGCACCAAGTTCACTTCAGGCAATAAAACAGTATAATCATGGGTAAAGATAGGATATTGTCCATGTATTTTAAAATAACAATATTTGATGAATTTATGCTGGACAGACTCAATCTTAGATATATATTTATGATATATTGGATTCCAGACTTGTAGACAATATTCTAGCTTAGAGCGGCCAATGCATAATACAAGCTTTTGAGTGTAGTTGTTTTACAGAAAGACCGACAATTTCTAATTACAAATCCATGATTTTTGTAGGTCTTACAGTAGTCTTAATATGCACATTAAATGTTAGTTTTGTGTCAAATATAATCCCAAGATCCTTAAACTGAGTTACTTTCTCAAGCGAATTAGTTTCCATGTGACATGCACAGTCATTAATAGAGTTGATGGTTTTATGTTGTCATCGGCATACAAAAGTATTTGAGAATGTTGAACACCGTCCATCACGTCATTAATAAAGAGGTTGAATAATAGTGGGCCCAAGTTTGATCCTTGTGGGACCCCAGAAATAGCAGTAGGTTTGAGTTGAGAAAATGAAGAACGTTCTCAGTAAAGTTCCGCCAAATTATATTTTGTTTACAAACGACCAGCCGGAAATTTGCAACATCTCAAATAACAGTCCTCCAGTTCTTGCTATTCTCAAATTTCTTGTTTCTGTCTTGTGTTATATTTCGTATTCATTAGAACTGTTTGTCGGCTAATAAACGAAGCGTAGTACGATATATATATGAGTATGAAACCGGCCCTGTGTTAGTGTAAATGTATCTCTGAACCTGAGCCGTTGTTAAAACTAGAAGAGCCCAGCTGTCTAGCACTGCCCGAAGCTCCAAGCGTGAACAAAGACACATCGCCTGATGTACACCTGTTGAGCCATAGGTGGCTTTGGAAAACAGGGACGTAGGAGCAGGGTTTTCCCAAGAAACACATCACAAACCCTAAATAGTCGCGTGAATATAACAGACCGCGTGATCCAAATTAGGATTTGTGATAATCATTATAGTGTTTTGAGATAGTCTACCAAATTTATTTGTACAACCAATTTATAACAATTCCAGTTAAAAATACATTGCAAGATTTAAAAATATCGTTTCGCAAGGATATCAAGAATATTATAAAGTTTCCATTCCATTAGAAAGATACTCCGAGTGATGGAAATAGTTATTTACATACCAAGTGCGGGAACGCTTGGTTCCCGGATGAGTGTTTGGCGGCGCGAGATTGCGAGAGCTGTCATAGAACGATTCCGGGAACCAAGTTCACGCACACACTTGGTCCAACGTTTTTCTAACTTTTCGATTCCCTCCCGAAAATGGTTTTCTTGAATTGCTGCTTTCAACTTGTCTAAAAGTGTGGCGTAGTATTGTCCAATTACTGTTTTCCTTTATCAAGATAATCAATTAACTGACTTCGCTTTCTTCGGGGCGGACTCACCATGTCCAATCCACGCTTGCGACTAAATTTTCGTCCCTGGAGTGTAGTGATGTATCCAAGTTTCATCCATGGTCATGAAACGTCTTTTAAAATCGACTGGATTTTTCTTAAACAACTCCAAATTTTCGGCTGAAGTTAAATTTATTTTTATTTTATTACAATTTACATTACATTTGTTGGTTATGTGTTACCGATTTGTCGAGTGCTCTGTTTTGCCGATTTCCGCCGAGCAACAATTGTTGCCAACATTGTGAACCAAATACACTAAATTCATTATTTTAACATTAAATTTCATTCAAAATTTCACCATTTTCTTTTATTATTATTAAGCGAAAGAGTGTTTGGGACACCATATGTTTTTATTATAAATATAGTTCTTTATTTTTATATAGTGGTGCAGTAGCTTAAATTTTACATATTTGTTACAATGGATTATTTAAGCCGTGAAGTTAATAATTATTCAGAATAATGTTAAAGATATATAATAATTATAGAGTCATTTTGAGAAAATGTTTAATAATTACAAAATGTTATCCCTTTTTTGAAAATTTCCTCCCGCACGTCACTGGTTGACATTGGGCGAGGAATGCAGTCCCTCTACACACCTGTCGTCTCTACCCCCTCGCCAGGCCTGCCACCCACCAACGAAATCCCCAAACCTACACACAATACACCTGTACGAAAGGAGCCAACCAGTCTAGCAACACAGGTTAGCTTCACAAAAAATAAATACTGGTATATATTTAGGGGTGACTTATAATGTATCCCAAAACAAATAATTCGGCGGTTACAATAGTTTATGAAATGATAAAGATGAAACTTACACTTTTAACTATTTCAACTCTGTTGACTTTTCATAAATCAAAATTATAATTAAACAAAAATTGTGTCAGTTCCTGAGATAAAGGTTGTTAAAGTTTCGATTATGACGTCATCTACACTGCTGACGCGCTGCGGAATAATCTGGCCAGCACAATACCTTCCGTCAATCCTGTGCAAAATATTCAAATTGCACTTGACACTGATATCTTCTTCGTCTTTAGCTTTTTCCATTCGTAAGGGGTTGCTATTTTTATTTTCTTCTCTGTTTTGCGTGTCTATTCATTTCCTTTTCTCGCAAGTCTTCCGCAATATAATCCTTCCATCTTATCTTTGGTCATCCTCAATATATTCTTCATCTCTCCTCATGACATGTTCAAACCAAGAGTGTATCTTTCTACAAACTTCTTACACTAAAGTTATTTCTCTTATTCTTTCATTCCTTATCGTATTTTACCGTGTGTTCCCCAACATCTATCTCAACATTCTCATCTCTGCCACATTCATTTACTTTTCATTGATACTGACATTTGTAAATTTGAATTATCTGAATATATTAGCAGTTTCCATGGCTGACATCTATTGAATATGAAGTATAAAATGCAATCAAATCGTATACGAATAATATATTCTTTAAGTTATAATAACGTTAAATGTCAACAAATTATATTTAACTGCGTTTTTTCAAGAAAAACTGTTAAAATCTTCAAATGAGGGTACTTCCGGTTGACTATTTTCTAGATGTAAACTTGAGGAATACGAAAAAATTATAACACACACACACACATATATATTATTTTTTAAGATTTTGTCGACAATGAAAAATAATATTTTCTTTCTTGTTTCAGGACTGCCTCGCGAAACTTCCCCCCCACTGTCTATCCACCCCTTCCCCTCCCCCTTCCCCCTCCCCAGTCTGCGGCAGTGACCTTACAACCTACCCCACCCTGTGCCATCTTTTGCGAACCGCGTGCTCGAGCCCCCAGGTGACGGTACGCCACTGGGGTCGGTGTCTCAAATGCCACAAGCATAGGAAGCAAGCCATGAAGCAGAAGGCTGCATATCTGCCCCAGTGTACGAAAGAGGGGGCATATAAACCAGTGCAGTGCTACAGGGGTACTGGATTTTGTTGGTGTGTGGACGATGAGGGCAACCATAAAGAGGGGGTGGTGATGGGGAAAAGGTGCGAGAAGAAAGGTAAGATTTGGATGTCAACATTATTTATGATGGTGCCCATGGATTTTTTTTCACCTCCCGCTACCCTTGGTAAGGGAGGTATAGGGATCGTGCTAAAAATCGCATATCGAGATTTTGGTAAATGACCACGTTTTAAGGTCCCTACAATCCATTTTTAACATTTTCACGATGATGTCTGTGTGTATGTATGTATGTGTGTGTCTGTGTGTGTGTGTGAGTGTGCGTGTGTGAATCCTGTTTACGCTCTAACTCAAATACTATCATTCAGAAAGTTTTGAAACCATGTATTTCTACCTTATTCTAATATGGAAAGATTAGATTTTGGTGGCAATCGGATAACCGGAAATGGCAGTTTACTTGAAGCTCAAAATAGTTTTTCTTTAAAAAATACCTTTAAATGTATTTTTTCTCAATTTGTTATTATAAAAATTAAAGATTATTCCATTTTCTACAAGTTTGCTTTAATACTTTTTCTATATATTTTATGCATAAATTTATAAAGTAATATAAAAATTATATATCGGAGCCTATGCTTTAAACACATCTCCGTGGTTACATAGTTCAGCTCAAATGTATGTAACTGACATGTCACTGTCAAAAAAATAATCATTTCAAATTAATAATAGTAACGTTTTAAAAGGAAAATTGTAAATAGAACAATAGTTTTATGGAAAGGAACATAAAATACATAATTTCTAGTATTAGTAAATATGCAGGTATTTAAATAAAGAAACAAATAAATATATTATCACGGCATATTATCCATTGCATGTTGATGTCATATTTGTATTGTTCGGGCGTTTACCACAAGGGTTAATTTTATGCCATTTAAAATTCGAATCATTTGGCGTTAATCGGGATCGAATCGGATTCCCCAGATTCGCGACCAGACATCAGGCACGCGGCAACGAGACCTCATAGGTAAATGGCGGGAGGTATTGTGTTGGTCACATCAGATTTTTTCAGTTTAAATATGTGTACAGTAAAATTTTTGAAAGATGTCCGATTAAGGTTGTCTACGAATTGTATGAATTCAGATTTTTGCTCCACCCATCATGACAAATTCAGTAGTGTCGTTTGCTTAGTTTTTATGAGGGTACGTAAGATACTACTGTTATTTTATTATTTTAAAAATATATATTACAGGAAAAACATTCAAAATTCAAAAATAAGTCAACTAGTAAGTTTATAAGCAAATGTAAAACCAAATATGTTAAAAATAAGATACTGACACAATGTCAGTGTCAGTGACTCTGACAGAATATAACGTTATACGTACGGCTATGAATCCAGGTAATGTATCTGAATTAATAAATAAACTTACGTTACAGCGAAAGTATTATCAACAACGAGCATCGTTTATAAATGGAATGTCCTAACTTAGTCGAAACAATATGAATTTTTGAAAGACAAACGTGTTATATCCATCCTTATCACATACTCTTACAGCCTTTGCAAAAGAAAGAGATAAATGTATGCCTATTTGTTAATTCGTTCGTGATACAGGTGCCCTTGATCGGACATCTTTCAAAAATTTTACTGTATTTAAAACGACAGAACGTCAGTAATGTTACTATCATTTCATAGACATCATCCCCTTCTCCCCCAGGTAAATCAATCCTCCGTCGCCGATCCCCACGTCGCAACCACCGTCGAGTTTGCTCCCTCTCAGACAAAAAACTCTTCAACACTAACTTAATCGAAAAATTCCAAACCGAGTACCACCGAATTCATGACACCATCTCCACAGCTGCAGAGCTGGACCGCGTTGTCCTGGAGTGGAAGTTTCAAGAAATGGATGCCAACAGAGATGGACAGCTGGACAAGACAGAGTATAGGGACTTGAAGAAGTTGGTGAAGAAATTTGTTAAGCCGAAGAGATGTAGCAGATCTTTTGCGCAAGCGTGTGATATGGATAGGGACCAGATGATTTCCAGTCAAGAATGGAGGGATTGTTTAACAAGGGATGGAATGAATGGTAAGTGAATGAAAAGGTGTATGTAAGGTGTGGTGAAGAATATACAAATTTTTATTTTTTATTTTGATGTCAGTGATGACACTCTATCAGACTTTTATAATTTTCTGCTTCCCTAATTATTTTAGGTAAAAAAGCTTCAAATAAAAGTTGTAGGGCATAAAATTCTGCATCTGAATCAATAAACAAAATTAATTTTGTATGCCTTGTAACGGAAGAAATTAGGTATAAAAATGTCGAAAATTACCTAAAAATTGTAATTTTATTTGAAGCTTTTTTACCTAAAATAATTAGGGAAACAGGAAATTAGGAAAGTCTGATTATACATGTTAAAGTCCTATGTCCACCCTGTATATACAGGGTGTTTCCTTTAAAACAACCAGCGCTTTTTTGGGCGAACTAATGACTTTAGAGAAAAATGTTATATACAAAAAATTACCAGGAAAAAGGGCTTAATTTATGAGGAATAATAAATAAAAAATTCAACCAGTGGTTCTCAAACGGTAGAATAAAATTATATTTTTTTAAATGGCAACCTATATAATTTTTTTGTCCATTAGATAGAGAATTTTTTTCTGATTTCAACGATATAAATATGATATGGGGTTGTATAACAATTATTTCGAGAAAAATATTAAAAATCAGAAATAATTTTACAATATTGAAGTAGGCTATGCAATAAACTACTATTAATACGACTATTGCCTAGGTTACGATAGTATATTATTTTCTTATATCTAAAATAACTTGTTTTACTAAGAAATAGCCTACTTCAATATTGTAGAATTATTTCTGATTTTTAATATCATTTTTCTCGAAATTATACAACCCCATATCATATTTATATCGTTGAAATCAGAAAAAAACTCTCTATCTAATGGACAAAAAATTTATATAGGTTGCCATTTAAAAAAATATAATTTTATTCTACCGTTTGAGAACCACTGGTTGCATTTTTTATTTATTATTCCTCATAAATTAAGCCCTTTTTCCTGGTAATTTTTTGTATAAAACATTTTTCTCTAAAGTCATTAGTTCGCCCAAAAAAGCGCTGGTTGTTTTAAAGGAAACACCCTGTATAGGGTGATCCATTTGAAATATGAAACACTAATTACAGATTAAGAATATTATTAAACACTAAGATTATTTATTCAAACAATTAACACAACGTACTGTTTATTTATATCACTATTTATTTCACATCCATTACGGTGCCCAATTTACTGACTGTTATAGACTAACTCCTCGACTTGAATGACATTTTTTTTCGTAATACCGTACCGTTATTATGATTTGACAGAATTAAACACGTAAGTTAAAAGGGATCTATAACGGACGCCGGCCGTTAAGGATTATAACGGACGCACGAACGAAAAACAAAAGAAAAAGGCGTCTAAACGGTCGGCGTTATTATAGTTTATAGAATAATTTGTTATTACCATAACGATATAATGTTTTAACGATTCGTTGTGTCATAACGATGCTTACAGAATAGCCCTATAAGTATTTCTAAAAAAAATCACAGTATCGTTAAGAGCTTTATGGTATTACGATAAATTTTGAACGCCACACGACCGATATGCAAATAACAAATAACGGATTTGGTTATCGCCTTGGTTTACAACCGTTATTTGCTTTATTATGTAAAACATAGGAACGAAAATATAGTTATTATTTTAATAAAATATTTTCTTCACCGCATCTTACAAAACTGTCTGTATTTTTCTGTGATATTTTGGTCCGTTCTTCTATCCTTCTATATTTATGTCTATCGTAGTGCATATTATAAATGATATGCAATAGTGTAGTGTAGACTCATTGCTACTTCCTCAATGTGACATGACATGTCATAAACATAAATGACGCGTACGTTTCCCCTTCCTTTCGTTAGACATAATCACCTACGGTGCATCAGGGTCTCCAAATTGTTTTGCAAACAATTTCATTGCATTTTCAAAAACATTTAGGGAGAAAATTATCGTATATTATGGATAATATCAAGAATTATTATTATTAAAAGATTTTTAAAATTTTATTGTTAAGTTCCCTGTATGCCTGTCTTGTACTAAATACTATCCCTCATCTGTTCTGTTTCTCTCTCTCTCTCTTTTGTCGTTGTGACTAACACAATTGTCGGGCGGGAGGACGGATTAGCAACATTATGATTTAGTCCCTTTGCGTGTTTTTCTATCGCTCATCCCAGCCGAAGGAGGCACGGATAGCGACTCCAGGAGTATGGATGAATCATCTGATCCAGATTATGATGAACAGGAGGACGAGGACTACGAGAATTTTCCACCCAACACGCGAAGATCTCCAATTGAAAGTAAGTATCAAATATTATTGCTTGAATCACATATTCACCAGCACATTCAAAAATATATTAATATACGAAGTCACTTCATAAATATTGCACATAATTGTTGTCCTCTTTGAGGTCAACATAAGCATTTACTGCTTCGAGGAACGTTTTGAGATGAATGGGGGACGATTTCAAACTTCTTGAATGAGCTGGCGCATTGTCGTGGTGAAACAATTTTCTTTGCCATTCCCAGGCTTCTTGAATTGCTGCTTTCAGCTTGTCTAAAAGCATGGCGTAGTATTGTTCAGTTACAGTTATTCCTTTATCAAGATAATCAATTAGCAGAATGTCAAAAGACTGACGCCATCACCTTTCCTGCCGATTGAACCGAAGATGGTTTTTTTGAGGTCCTCAAAATAAACATTTACTGCTTCGATGACTTCTTAGTTCGATCGAAATATCTTTCCAGCGAGGAACGTTTTGAGTTTTGGGAAAAAATGAATGGGGGGCGATTTCAAACTTCTTGAATGAGCTGGCGCATTGTCGTGGTGAAACAATTTTCTTTGCCATTCCCAGGCTTCTTGAATTTCTGCTTTCAGCTTGTCTCAAAGCATGGCGTAGTATTGTTCAGTTACAGTTATTCCTTTATCAAGATAATCAATTAGCAGAATGTCAAAAGACTGACGCCATCACCTTTCCTGCCGATTGAACCGAAGATGGTTTTTTTGAGGTCCTCAAAATAAACATTTACTGCTTCGATGACTTCTTAGTTCGATCGAAATATCTTTCCAGCGAGGAACGTTTTGAGTTTTGGGAAAAAATGAATGGGGGGCGATTTCAAACTTCTTGAATGAGCTGGCGCATTGTCGTGGTGAAACAATTTTCTTTGCCATTTCCAGGCTTCTTGAATTTCTGCTTTCAGCTTGTCTAAAAGCATGGCGTAGTATTGTTCAGTTACAGTTATTCCTTTATCAAGATAATCAATTAGCAGAATGTCAAAAGACTGACGCCATCACCTTTCCTGCCGATTGAACCGAAGATGGTTTTTTTGAGGTCCTCAAAATAAACATTTACTGCTTCGATGGCTTCTTAGTTCGATCGAAATATCTTTCCAGCGAGGAACGTTTTGAGTTTTGGGAAAAAATGAATGGGGGGCGATTTCAAACTTCTTGAATGAGCTGGCGCATTGTCGTGGTGAAACAATTTTCTTTGCCATTTCCAGGCTTCTTGAATTGCTGCTTTCAGCTTGTCTAAAAGTGTGGCGTAGTATTGTTCAGTTACAGTTTTTCCTTTAGCAAGATAATCAATTAGCAGAATGTCAAAAGACTAACGCCATCACCTTTCCTGCCGATTGAACCGAAGATGGTTTTCTTTGAGGTCCTCAAAATAAGTATTTACTGCTTTGATGGCTTCTTAGTTCGATCGAAATATCTTTCCAGCGAGGAACGTTTTGAGTTTTGGGAAAAGATGAATGGGGGGCGATTTCAAACTTCTTGAATGAGCTGGCGCATTGTCGTGGTGAAACAATTTTCTTTGCCATTCCCAGGCTTCTTGAATTGCTGCTTTCAGCTTGTCTAAAAGTGTGGCGTAGTATTGTCCATTTACAGTTTTTCCTGTATTAAGATAATCAATTAGTAGAATGCCAAAAGACTGACGCCATCACCTTTCCTGCCGATTAAACTGACTTCGCTTTCTTCGGGGCCGACTCACCATGTCTAGTACTGAAATATCTTGACAGTTGACATGGTGTACGTAGTTAAATGGATATAGCCATCTGTGCATTATTTATGAAATGACCCTGATTTTATATGTATATCATCATGCTAGCTACACCTTCTTCAGTTCTCCGTAACCCAGGTTCACTGGTAACCTCCCACCTTGCCTCCTCCGAAGACTCAGACCCCCCCACAGAAGAATCCGTAGACTGCCTCACCGATCGCCAAAGCGTCCTCAACGAACAGCGAGCAGACAATCTGTACGTTCCTGAGTGTACACCAGACGGTCGATACAAGAAGATTCAGTGCTACAGTTCTGTGGGGTACTGTTGGTGTGTTTATGAAGATACTGGCAAGGTCATACCGGGTACAGCTGTCCAGAGAGCAACGCCAAAATGTGACCAGGTGCCGGTTAGTACCAGAGCGATGAAAGGATGCCCGGAACCGAAGAAGACGGTTTTTTTGAAGGATTTAATGCAGTTTTTGCAGATTAGGATGGTCCAAGGGACCAATGATACTAATATAACGGGGTAAGCGAATTTTTAAAAGGAACAGAAAATTGATTTTTTGTATCACTTTAAACAGCATTAGTTTAGCAACATTTCATGTTAGAAAGAGAAAGATTATTTGACGTACGTCTATGTAATTTATGTTGTGTGATGTACAGTAAAAAATTTGAAAGATGTCCGATCAAGGTCATCTACGAATTGTATGAATTCAGTTTTTGCTCCGCCCATTCTGACAAATTCAGTAGTGTCGTTTGCTTAATTTTTATGAGGGTACATAAGATACTACTGTTATTTTATTATTATGTTAAAATAAAAGCATTCAAAATTCAAAAATAAGTCAACTGGTAAGTTTATTAGCAAATGAATGAATGAATCAAGGTAATGTATCTGAATTAATAAATAAACTTACGTTACAGCGAAAGTATTATCAACAACGAGCATCGTTTTAAAGTGGAATGTCCTAACGAAACGATATGTATTTTTAAAAGACAAACGTATTATATCCATCCTTATAGCACACGCTTATAGCATTTGCAAAAGAGAGAGATAAATGTATGCCAATTTGTTAAATCGTTCATGATACAGATGACCTTGATCGGACATCTTTACAAAAAAAATACTGTACGTAAATGGTGACATCGCTCTCTAACACACTATAATAATAATGACGTATGTCAGATGTTTAGAAAGAAACCTAACTCGGACTAGCCTATGAACAAAAAAACGTATTTCTTAATATAAAAGTATATAATTAAATGTCAGTTTGACGAGATATTGTCAAAAATGTTATCAAGATCAATTTTGACAGCTTGACTATCTTAATTCACTTGTAGTATAAATATTTCTATTATTCATAGTATGTCAATTTCTTTTTAGAACTTAACCATTAAGTTTCTTAAATATGTTTTCAAATATTTTAACGTAGAAAATTATTAATTTAATGCATTATATTATCAATACCCTGTACTTTAATGGGGGCTAAAGCCCCTAAGATTCCCCCTGAATACGCCGTATGAACAAATTCAAAACATAGTGGAATAAAAATTTCTGCGACCTTATCAGAAATGTGTTCGTTTCCAAACGTCGTCCAACGTGTTCCGTTATGAAGCTGATTTTATCGAAAGTTTTGTTACTATCGACAAGGCAAAAAGACTTCCTCTCGAAAAAGACAATGCATCGCGAACTTTTCATTCCACGCAGTGCCAAAGAATTTATTTAAAGATTTCATGAATGCGACCGAAGCGTTAATTGTTTGTTAAGAATGGCTGTTATAAAATTGTTGAAGGTTACATTTCAATCAAATGTTCTTAAATAGTTGTAGTAATGGCAAAATTTAAATTCAAATCTAAATAATATGTGTATGTTTTAAAGTTATTGAAGACAAAGTGTTTTGCACGATACATGCAACCATTTTGTTCAAATATAAACTAAACCCGTAGGTACGTCACTTCTATACGTATAAGAATATTTTCCTAAAAAGCCCTTTGTTCATAAAATTAAAAAGTTTAAATAAAAATATTTGAATATAAGTATCATCGTTGCCAAAGAACGCATTATTATATGCATGCAAAAAAATGAAAAATTGACTTACTTTTGTAGATTTCTGCCGTCGTTTCTGCCTCAAAATCAAGTTGTTGTCGCTGCATCCAATTCTTTGATGGGTGATCAATGTCTTTCCACATATTCATACACAGTCAAAAAACAAATTTATAAGTTCCTAATGTCAGATTTGCAGTTATTACACCATAAAACAACCGAATTCACGTCTACTATTATTTAAATCACTTTACAATTGTTTATTTCTAAATTTTCACTTCAAAATTGTCTTAAACACACATTTTTGACTTGTCAACCGGCACTACATGTACAAAATGACGAGTTTTAATTGTTTATACACACGTTTTGTTTGCAATATATACAAGTTCAACTTCGTTTTTACGCTATTTGTCCACGTTCGGTTAAGTACACAATTGCACGATAGAGGCAGCACCAATTGTAGCTTTATTCAAACATGCGCGAAAAATGAAACGAAAATATTTATTGTTTATTAGAATTTTGGAGTCCAGCCGTCGTATCAACTACCAATTGTTGAATGGGGGGCTGTTTTCTGTAAAAAAATATTAAATTGATGTAGATTTTTTAGCGGTGTAGATTGCTGTAAACCAGTGATTCCCAAAATGGGAAATCATCATTGAGAATCACTGATGTCAACAATTCAATAATAACTATCATATTATTTTAAATGCGATCTCTGGAAGATAAATATTTCTTACAGAAAACATATCTGTCTGAAACCCTAATATAAGTTTAATTTTCCAGGGGTGCGTGGCAAGCTTCCCTGGAAGAAAAAGCAGCAACTTGGAACTTCGTAGTCCTGGATAAAAACAAAAACAAGGTCTTGGAAAGAAAAGAATGGAAAGTGTTTCGTTCCATTGTTGCCAATCAAAAACAATTAAAAAGATGTGGAAAGAAGCTTCCTAGATACTGTGATGTTAATAGTGATCAAAAGATCAGCTTAACTGAGTGGTTAGAATGTCTAAATACGAAGAGAAACACACCAGGAAGTAAGTATACATCGTGGGGAACAAACACATCGTTCTAATGTTTATTCATCGCCCCGTTCATTTTTTGTTTCGTTCAACTTGACCATGAAGTCCGGAGTGTACTTTTTAAATTTTGAGTGCGCGAAGTATGGCTAACTTCATGGTCAAGATTTGAACGTTATGAACTGAACGAAATAAGATATGAACAGGGCGATGTATAAACATTATAACGCCTACAGCGTGTTTCTCGGATACGGGACATCACAATTATTTTCTTTATTATTTGAAATAGAATAAAGACATTCAGATAAAAGATGTTCCAATGAAGGTGTCCCGTATCCAGGAAACAGCCTATATGTGTAGAAAGTGCCATTTTACTGGCAACAGAATGTAACAAATTATTTTTTAGCACAAACTGCGAAACAGCCCACTCAAAGATCCGGCCAAAACCCCCTAAGAAAATATTTAACAGAAGATTGAAATTTTGCCATTGTTGCAATGGACAATAAAATTCTAAATGTGATGTATTTAGTGAATAATAGTGCTATATAGTGTCTGTGTAAAGTGTTAGGTTATATAAACTTTGTACTATATTATGGACAAACAAATGATAGCATAAAACATTGGTTCTGAAACTATATTTTGTATATAGTCCATTAAAATTTATGAAAATTGCGACTATACAAACAAATACATCAAAATCTGTATTTTGTTGTGTTATTTTCCTTATTTGTTAAGTATTTTTTACATTTTTGGTATTTAGTGCTTAGTATTAGATGCTTTTAGAGCAAATATA
This sequence comes from Harpalus rufipes, assembly GCA_951394225.1. Lineage (NCBI taxonomy): Eukaryota > Metazoa > Arthropoda > Insecta > Coleoptera > Carabidae > Harpalus > Harpalus rufipes. The sequence continues at coordinate 924,160 of OX596285.1, read as the reverse complement.
GATTTATTTACGTTATGTACCAATCACTAAATACCAATAAGAGCTTTAAGATAATTATACAATATGTTTCGAAAACTGTACAAAATTATTGTGTGTATGATTTTTATTTCATTGAAATAAATTATTATTTATCAAAAATGATTTTTTAATCCTTTTTCCTCATAATAATCCACCAATCATTAATAATTTTTAAGTTGGGAAAATGTGCCGCATTTTGACGGATGGTTAAGAAACATTTATATAATTTAAAACGAATTTTGTGTTGTTAAATGATATATGAACAAATTTTACATAAAAATATATGTATTTTTACCTTTATTTCTTGCAGAAAGTAGCAAAATTCTTTAATTTCACAACTACACAAAATTTCTGAACAAACATTCTCACCAATTGTTATACTACTAGTGCCATCTATAGCTCACCGTCCCAATTCCCAATCCAAGTTATTGTGAAATATTTAGAAAGTTGGTATTGAAATTATAACAAAGTGACAGACTTTTAAAGTGTTCCAATAACAATTAATAACAACAAATACATGTCATTGTTGCATAATTTCTAATAATTTGAACATACATCAGTTGTCTGGTGATACAGTTACCAAACTTTGTAATGATGTCAAATACTGGTGTCCGAGAAAGTAATAACGCACTAATGAATATCAAAGAGAAAGAAAAGTACATCGAGAATTTTATGTTCCCTCATTGTGACGACACAAATAAATATGAACGGGTTGCGAAGATTGGGCAAGGTACTTTTGGGTAGGTAACCTCACTTTTTGCACGAACATATTGCGATTTTATGAACCATAAAACTTTTTTCAATACGTAAAATGTTTTAAAGCTTTCATATTCTGTATTACGTATTTATTTTTGTGTGCAGAGAGGTGTTCAAAGCTCGAGCGAAAGATAATCCCAAAAAATTCGTTGCTATGAAAAAAGTACTGATGGAAAATGAAAAGGAAGGGGTAAGTAATTTACAACTTGACAACATATTTAAATAGGTGTTAACACTTACTCGAAATCTCAATCGTGCAGCAATTATTGTTACAAACTGTCGTTTTTTCAGGGTGTATAAACATTGGAAAACAATTTTACAGTTTCTTAAACATAAAATCATGTACATACACTTACTGTTCGTATTTTACAGGGTTTAAAATATAAATTAACTATTTTTCAAATCTTAAAACCGTATGGACAAAGTTTTATTTTAATCTAAGCTGACGTTCGTTTTTTAAAACATCAAAACTTTTATTTGATTATGAATTCGGCTGAAATTTACAGAAAACACATAAAAGTAACTGAAAATCATTTATTTATATATAAATTTTGTTGAAAATGTTGATTTTATAATAAAAATATTTGATTGACAGTACAAAAGTGTGGTTAAAAATCATGTACATCTCAAAAACATTCGGCTGGTGTACAGCGCCAAAATGCTCGAACTATGCTCAGATATTTTGACTCTGTCGGTACGGCAGTTTTAAAAATATTAAAACGGCCATGCTGTACGATTGAGTTTTCGAGTAGAGAAATTTACGTTTATGTAAATTGTTTTAGTTTCCAATTACTGCCTTGCGCGAGATTCGAATTTTACAATTACTGAAACACGACAACGTTGTTAACCTAATCGAAATATGCCGCACTAAAGCCAATCAAAACAACAGATACCGTTCAACATTTTACTTAATTTTTGATTTTTGTGAACACGATTTGGCGGGTCTTCTATCCAACATAAATGTTAAATTCAGTTTGGGAGAAATAAAAAAAGTAATGCAGCAACTTTTAAACGGATTATATTACATCCACAGTAACAAAATTCTTCACAGAGATATGAAAGCAGCAAATGTACTGATCACCAAAACAGGAATATTAAAACTTGCTGATTTCGGTCTGGCGAGAGCGTTTAGTGCGAATAAAAACGGCATAGCAAATAGATATACGAATAGAGTTGTCACTCTGTGGTACAGACCGCCAGAATTATTATTGGGGGAGAGGAATTACGGCCCGCCGGTGGATTTGTGGGGCGCGGGGTGTATTATGGCCGAAATGTGGACGAGGAGTCCGATCATGCAAGGAAATACAGAACAACAACAACTAACCTTAATTTCTCAACTTTGCGGGTCGATTACGGCAGAAGTATGGCCGGGGGTTGAAAGTTTAGAGCTGTATAACAAAATGGAGCTGCCTCAAGGACAAAAAAGAAAGGTTATGTTTGTTTATTTAAAAAACCGGAAGTGGGATAACAATTGTCTATTTTTAGGTTAAAGAGCGTCTAAAGCCGTATCTGAAAGATCCGTACGCTTGTGATCTTTTAGATAAACTTTTAGTTCTGGATCCGTCCAAAAGATATGATTCAGATTCCGCCCTAAATCACGATTTCTTTTGGACAGATCCTATGCCGTCTGATCTGAGTGAAATGTTGGCTCAACATACACAAAGTATGTTTGAATTTTTGGCTCCGCCTAGACGACCTGGACACCACATGAGAATTCATCATCACTCGATTGCTGGAAGACCTAAACCGTCTACAGTTCAAGACAGCGGTTATCAAGATAGAGTTTTCTAACTTTTGAATCATATATATCTTTTTTTCTTTTTGTATTAATATTAACGGGTTAAGATTATAAATAATAAAATGTGATAAAAATGTTTATAATGTAAAAATGTATTCTTTTTGTAATAAAATGAATTTTTGTTGATATTAACTCTATTGTTATATATTACCCCAAGAAGTACTACGAGGGTCATTCAATAAGAGACAAATGGCTATAGCTCAAAAACGGTTTATTTCAATCTTTCTTGCAGCTTCCTAATTCCCTTGGCGAAGAATTCTTTCGATTTACCCCGAAGCCACTTTTGCACCGCTTCCTTAACTTCCTCATTGTTAGCAAATCTTTTTCCACGTAGGGCGTCTTTAAGTGGTCCAAACGGGTAAAAATCAGATGGGGCGAGGTCGGGACTGTAGGCAGAATGAGGTAAGACCTCCCAACCCAATTCTTGAAGCTTATCACGGGTCAGCTGGGCTGTATGAGGGCGGGCGTTATCGTGCTGAAGAATGACTCCTTTTGACAAGAGTCCACGGCGTTTGCTCCTGATAGCTGGTCTAACTTTGTGTTCTAGCATCTCAGAGTAGTATTGGCTATTGATAGTTCGCTGATCTTCAAGGAAATCGCAATAGACATCGGGGTTCATCACCTACACTTGTTCGGCCACTTTTAAACTGATCAACCCACTTGTAAAAAATCGCACGGTTCATACAACTTTTACCGTACTGTATTAACATTCTAGAAAAAAATTCACTTGGTTTTACACCTTCTGCGACTAAAAATCTAATGACTGAGCGCTGCTCTTCTAAGGTGCAATCTTCTAGTGGACTTGCCATGGTGAACTGAAAATTTTGAGGTTATGTTGACATAAAATGATGAAACATCTGATCAGAGCATATCCCAAGGTTGCCAACTAACACCCCTGAAAAGATTGTACACATTCATTGAATAGTTTTAAAATTATAGAATTTGTCTCTTTACTTATTGAATGACCCTCGTATATTCATTTTTTGGTAGTGTAGGTAGGTATATGAAAGTTTGGTACGTGGTTATAATCCCGCCAAGGCGACCTAACCTAACGCACAAAACTCGTCCAAAAGTGATTTTTATGCATTATTTAGAGATGTGTAAACCTCGCCTCTTCGGATTATTTTAACGATCTTGCGTTCAGGACTGCAGACACTTTCAAAAGTTTGAGAGTATCTGGTACATTTGACAACATAACCTTCAACTACAGCTTTAAAACACTTTAAAATAGTAAAAATGAAACACAATTCTAAACTTACTAAACGAAACATAAGTAAAACTGATAAATTCGACCCTCCCAAAAGCGAAAAAGATGTAGTTGTGCAAGAAACCCCGGTACAAAAATCCGAACCACTGTAAGTTACATTAACCACTCATCTTTCCTCACTGAAAAACATTTTTCCTCGTAGAAAATATGGCCCAATGCCGACTTTTCCGCACCAAAGAGTATGGACGAGAATGATATTAATGATATCAGTACTCGTTATAGTCTGGATAACATCCAGAGACAAAAAAGAAACTAGTTTAGCTTCCAGAAAAGAGGTCCTTCAACACCGCGGACAATCTTTCGACTGTGATGAGTCCTTCCAGAAAGAAATTAATGGCTTTCCGGGTTGTGCGCCGCCAAAATGCGGCCGGTATATGTCCGATAAATTAATCACAGCTTCAGAAGCTGAATCTTTGTTTAAATTAGCGAAACACGGTTTGTCTTTTGGGGGTTCGGACGGTGGGGCGTCCATTTTAGATCTTCATTCAGGGGCGTTAAGTTATGGAAAGAAATTTATCAATATTTATAAGATGGAAAGTGTTGAACGAATTTTTAACCCGGCTGATTTAGCGATGTATAAAATAGTCAAAACTAAGATACAACACGCTATAGCACATAATTTTGGGATAGGAATTGAGAGGATACATTTGACTCATCCGACATTTTTTTCGAAATTGACGAATAAAGAAGCGAAGACTGTTCATGACGAATATTGGCACGCACATGTAGACAAGGTAAAATATGAACATAACCTCATTAAACAACCAAAAACATTAAATACAATCTCACCATTTCGCAGTTTGAAACTTGTTTTTTCTTTCAGGAAACGTACGAATCTTTCCACTACACTTCACTGCTGTATCTCAGCGATTTCGGCGACGATTTCACTGGTGGTCGATTTATTTTCCAAGATTCAAATAAAAACGTAACTTTAGAACCGAGAAAAGGGCGCGTTTTAATGTTTACATCGGGAAAAGAAAACACACATTTTGTTGAAAGGGTTAAAACCGGTGTTCGCTATGCGATTACAGTGTCCTTTACTTGTGACGCGCGAAAAGCGATTTCTGATCCAGGGATGAAAAGAAAACAGTGAAGATTCGTAATCAGTCCAATTATCATTTGTAAATGTGATTATTTTTTGTACATTCCAGTATTAATATAACAAATATATGAAAAAACTGTTAATTTTGTTGATTTTTTCTTATTAATAATATATTTCACGCACAAAATTTTATTATACGACACTGGCAGACACGTGACTTGAGCGACATTGAAGTGCTTGGAATTTTCTGTCCTAATCATAATAACCACAGGATATTTATACAACTATGAATTTTAAAACATTAAATAACACAGTTGTACACTTTAAGCACACTATTTTCACTACAAATCCAAACATTTTCAGACCACAATTTGACAGATTTAAGATATCGTCACTATTTTTGTAAACATTGGCGCAAAGTTTGATCTAACCACAATAAAATTAATGAATCAAGAATTATTTAACGAAATGATATTTTTTCTATTGCTTATTAATGTAGCAATCATTTTGCGTATGACTCATTTTGTCCGTAAACTTTTTAGGATAACTCTGGGCCAATAATAGCCGTCAAGATATAAAATTTCAACGTTTGTTGTTATTAGGTACCCTGCTGCCCTGAATTATTTAATTAAATGATATTTTTTCTATTGCTTATTAATGTAGAAATCATTTTGCGTATGACTCATTTTGTCCGTAACCTTTTTAGGATAACTCTGGGCCAATAATAGCCGTCAAGATATAAAATTTCAACGTTTGTTGTTATTAAGTACCCTGTTGCCCTGAATTATTTAATTAAATGATATTTTTTGTATTGCTTATTAATATAGCAATGATTTTACATATGACTCACTTTGTCCGTAACTTTTTAGGATAACTCTGGGCCAATAATAGCTAGCCGTCACGATAGAATATTTCAACGTTTTATTAGTTTTAGATACCTGTTCCCCTGAAATATTTAACGAAATGATATTTCTTGTATTGCTCATTAATCCAGCAATGATTTTACATAGGTTTCATTTTGTCCGTAACCTTTTTAGGATATCTCTGCTCCCATAATAACCAGCCGTCACGATAGAATATTTCAACGTTTTATTAGTTTTAGATACCTGTTCCCCTGAAATATTTAACTAAATGATATTTCTTGTATTGCTTATTAATCCAGCAATGATTTTACATTGGTTTCATTTTGTCCGTAACTTTTTAGGATAACTCTGCTCCAATAATAGCCAGCCGTCACGATAGAATATTTCAACGTATTATTAGTTTTAGATACCTGTTCCCCTGAAACATTTAACGAAATGATATTTTTTGTATTGCTTATTAATCCAGCAATGATTTTACATAGGTTTCATTTTGTCCGTAACCTTTTTAGGATAACTCTGGGCCAATAATAGCCAGCCGTCACGATAGAATATTTCAACGTTTTATTAGTTTTAGATACCTGTTCCCCTGAAATATTTAACGAAATGATATTTCTTGTATTGCTTATTAATCCAGCAATGATTTTACATAGGTTTCATTTTGTCCGTAACCTTTTTAGGATAACTCTGGGCCAATAATAGCCAGCCGTCACGATAGAATATTTCAACGTTTTATTAGTTTTAGATACCTGTTCCCCTGAAATATTTAACGAAATGATATTTCTTGTATTGCTTATTAATCCAGCAATGATTTTACATAGGTTTCATTTTGTCCGTAACCTTTTTAGGATAACTCTGGGCCAATAATAGCCAGCCGTCACGATAGAATATTTCAACGTTTTATTAGTTTTAGATACCTGTTCCCCTGAAATATTTAACGAAATGATATATCTTGTATTGCTTATTAATCCAGCAATGATTTTACATAGGTTTCATTTTGTCCGTAACCTTTTTAGGATATCTCTGCTCCAATAATAGCCAGCCGTCACGATAGAATATTTCAACGTTTTATTAGTTTTAGATACCTGTTCCCCTGAAATATTTAACGAAATGATATTTCTTGTATTGCTTATTAATCCAGCAATGATTTTACATAGGTTTCATTTTGTCCGTAACCTTTTTAGAATAACTCTGCTCCAATAATAGCCAGCCGTCACGATAGAATATTTCAACGTTTTATTAGTTTTAGATACCTGTTCCCCTGAAATATTTAACGAAATGATATTTCTTGTATTGCTTATTAATCCAGCAATGATTTTACATAGGTTTCATTTTGTCCGTAACCTTTTTAGGATAACTGCTCCAATAATAGCCAGCCGTCACGATAGAATATTTCAACGTTTTATTAGTTTTAGATACCTGTTCCCCTGAAATATTTAACGAAATGATATGTCTTGTATTGCTTATTAATCCAGCAATGATTTTACATAGGTTTCATTTTGTCCGTAACCTTTTTAGGATAACTCTGCTTCAATAATAGCCAGCCGTCACGATAGAATATTTCAACGTTTTATTAGTTTTAGATACCTGTTCCCCTGAAATATTTAACGAAATGATATTTCTTGTATTGCTTATTAATCCAGCAATGATTTTACATAGGTTTCATTTTGTCCGTAACCTTTTTAGGATAACTCTGGGCCAATAATAGCCAGCCGTCACGATAGAATATTTCAACGTTTTATTAGTTTTAGATACCTGTTCCCCTGAAATATTTAACGAAATGATATTTCTTGTATTGCTTATTAATCCAGCAATGATTTTACATAGGTTTCATTTTGTCCGTAACCTTTTTAGGATAACTCTGGGCCAATAATAGCCAGCCGTCACGATAGAATATTTCAACGTTTTATTAGTTTTAGATACCTGTTCCCCTGAAATATTTAACGAAATGATATTTCTTGTATTGCTTATTAATCCAGAAATGATTTTACATAGGTTTCATTTTGTCCGTAACCTTTTTAGGATAACTCTGCTTCAATAATAGCCAGCCGTCACGATAGAATATTTCAACGTTTTATTAGTTTTAGATACCTGTTCCCCTGAAATATTTAACGAAATGATATTTCTTGTATTGCTTATTAATCCAGCAATGATTTTACATAGGTTTCATTTTGTCCGTAACCTTTTTAGGATAACTCTGGGCCAATAATAGCCAGCCGTCACGATAGAATATTTCAACGTTTTATGAGTTTTAGATACCTGTTCCCCTGAAATATTTAACGAAATGATATTTCTTGTATTGCTTATTAATCCAGCAATGATTTTACATAGGTTTCATTTTGTCCGTAACCTTTTTAGGATAACTCTGCTTCAATAATAGCCAGCCGTCACGATAGAATATTTCAACGTTTTATTAGTTTTAGATACCTGTTCCCCTGAAATATTTAACGAAATGATATTTCTTGTATTGCTTATTAATCCAGCAATGATTTTACATAGGCTTTTAGGATAACTCTGGGCCAATAATAGCCAGTCGTCACGATAGAATATTTCAACGTTTTATTAGTTTTAGATACCTGTTCCCCTGAAATATTTAACGAAATGATATTTCTTGTATTGCTTATTAATCCAGCAATGATTTTACATAGGTTTCATTTTGTCCGTAACCTTTTTAGGATAACTCTGCTTCAATAATAGCCAGCCGTCACGATAGAATATTTCAACGTTTTATTAGTTTTAGATACCTGTTCCCCTGAAATATTTAACG